>CM038050.1:167431997-168129497 GCA_021397845.1 Areca catechu
CAATAAACAAAAACCAACAAACCTCCTCCTAAGTGCTAACAATTTGGTTATCAATCTTAAACAGTAGTGTTCCTACAAACGTATATAATCAAACATTTAAGGAAATGCGAAATATTTCAGTCATTCATAATTTGTTGTTCTGGAATTGCTGTTTACACTTATCTATGCATGGAGTCTCTTGAATAAAGTTTTGCATGTGAGAAGATGAGGTCATTTTGAGGACAAGTCTTATCATGAAACTATTAGAAATGATCTTAGTGCAAATAACTCCACTAAAAAGTGTCTTATTTCTTAAATAAAAGAAGAATATATTTCACTTGGCAACTAATTTGATCATCTCTTCTCTCCTTCTCTCTATTTTTTACCGCCCACATGTTGATCATGTATTTTCCGCTTTCACTGGTTACTAGATCATTATCAGCTAATAAGTGAACAGAATTTGATTTTGCTCATGAGTTCCTTGAACCATACGGGCATTTTTTCACAAGATATATATGTATTTTAGTCTTGAATGCCAGAAGAATGAAGGAGGATTTAATGCTAAAGATCATCTGATTATTGGAATTTATAATGTGCCTGTTTGTTCTCATAGTCATGTGCTTGTGAAAGAAGATAATTTAGAACAACGATGAAAAAATGAAGAGTTTACTATACAAGCATCAAACTGTTCGATAGAATAGTAAATAATGGAAACATTATAAATCATAAAAACTTAAAAGAAATTACTAGATGATCAATGACAAATTTAAGTGCAAAGGAGCAAAAACTTACTCGCAACTGCTGGACGAGCTGCATTCTCTGCCTTCAATCAAGCAATTACCTATTTCTGTTTCATCTAATCTAGGCCTGCAACCAGTAGAAGTGCATCTTTGAAGCCTACCAACATAGTTCAAGTTTGGCAGGTTGTCAAGACCTATTGGCTCCTCTAAGCTGGACATTCTGGAACTAGATGTCAAAAAGGAAACTGGTATAAATGCACATGACAAGTAGGTCCTCCACCATGAACATTTAGATAAAATTCTTGATGTCAGCATTATATCAACACCAGTGCAGTAAAGATAGGCACACCTCAGAAATTAGCAATAGGCAAGAGTTCAAGTACCTGATTATAGCGCAAACAGATTGCATGAGAAGTAACAAATTTTATCAATCATACATTCACAAATAAAAGCTTGATAGCACCCATAAAGTGACAGCAGTATAAATAAAACTAGCAGGTTCACAGATCAAAGAACTGGTCCTCACTGACATGCAAAAATTATGGATTTTAAAAAATATAACAAACTAGCAGGTTCACAAATCAAATAACTGGTCCTCAGTGACAAGCAAAAATGAGCATTTTAAGAAACTATTTTAGTCCTAGCTGAAGTTTCTTAAAGAGAGATGGACACATTGCAACACAGAATCAGAGAATATTGAGACAATAAAGGATGGCTGCATTTTCGTATTTAGATTCTATTCCAATACTGCAAGTTTGATGAGCACATGATGTAAGATTCAATGAACAATTCAGCAGCCAGTTTTACAGTCACGTTCATCCCTTTCAAGTTATTGCAGCACATGATGATTGAACACACATGATATATTGTGGCCAACTTTGCCTCGCATACGCCTAAGTTAGCCACTCGACACAATTTAAGTTCTTACATGATCAATGCACACTTATAATTCAGCAGCTAACAAACCAGGCAAACAGACCATTGCATTGGTCCGACAACTTAACTTCCACGGATCTAATTATACAGGCATGCTCGACTGAAGCACGATCAAGAATCAAACTGCGAAATTAAAACATAGCTCAGCAAAAGAAGGGAGGCACCGCACAATCCATAATTTCAGCAGAAATCGAATCAGATACATCCTCCGGCAAAAAAAATTTTCCACCAATCAACTCAAATTAATCAGGTACACCAGATCCATTTCAGAAAAGGTAGCAACTAACATGCAACAAAAAGCTGGAATCATCAGCCGGTAACCATCACAAGCCCTAATGCCCTAAAATCATGTCCAAAAATATCGATGCAAGAGGTAAAACCCCAAAACCCACTTCAATAAAAGCAAAGCAAATCAAAAAAAAAAAAAAAAACTGCCGACCTGAAATCAAGAGGAGACCTGGAAACAAGGTGATCGATACGAACAAGAAATACAAGGTATAAAATTTGACCAAATAGTTTGCTTTGAATTTATATTTCTTTGAATTAAAGGGAGAGTTTGGTACTGGATGGGTTAGTTGGGGAGAAGGGAAGGTGGTGCGAACGCGTCAAGGACGGAAGGTAGCTGAGCGGTCCACTGCCTCTCCCTTTTCCTTCTCCCCGTCTCTCGCGAAAGAGATTCGGGGAGTTGGTAGGTACTTGTCGGTTGGGTGGGCGGACGGGTCGGCGATCGCCGTGCGCCTCGGAACGTGAGGATGGATGGGGACCGCCCGGATCGCCGCCTTAACTCGGCCCCACAGTGGGACGCCCGATCCAACCGTCCATCTAATGGAGATCGGGACGGTAGGATCTGGACGGCGGATGATGGACTCGATCACCGACGAACGGCTATAATTTGTCTTGCTTTGATGTCCCGGATGGGCATTATTAAATGGGCCCAAAGCGACGGGAACCGGCTGCGATGCGCCGGACACGTGAAGTAACGTCATCTCGCGACACGTGGAGATGGAAATATATGTTTATTTATGGACAAGGAGGGCTACGCTCGGCTTGTTTCAATGGGCTAATGACGGGGGAATCCAAGTTTCCTTGAAAGTTTTTGTTTTTATTTAATTTGAGCTAAGTTTTATCATCATCTATATTAACGTGATGCCAGAGGGGCGTCCAAATGGTTCATTTTTTTAATATTTATTTTTATTTTTTTAAAAAAAATAATTGTAATTTAAAATTAAATTGAAACTTTTCATCCGACTAAGTTTTTGATATTTAATTCAATAATCATGGTTGAACGAAAATCAAAATTACTATATTGATAAATCATAAAATACTAGGGATAATTTTATTGAATAAAAATATTTATATTTTGAGTGGTTTATTATTGATTTAAATTTAAATAATAATATTAAATCTAGGCATAATTTACCGTTCAAATAATAAAATTATTAAATATTTTAATAAGTACAAATCAAAATCAAAATCAAAAATCAAATATAAAGAAGTTCAAAATTAAATCACTGTACTGAACCAAACCAAAATTATTAAATTATTTCTTTTCAGGTACTATAAATTATAAATTTAGATGTTCAGTTTTTTAGAACTTCGACTCTTTTTGAGCTAAAAAACCTGAAGGTAAAGATAGTTCTTAAATTTTTGATGGAATAAACGAGACTTAATAATGTTTTTGGTGGAACAATATTGAATTGGTGGATTGATTAATATTTATGCACGTAATTTGCATTACAGGAACAAACCATGCATCTCATATTAACATCTCTTAAAACCTCAGCATTTAGAACTCAACTTAACGAGATTCATGGTTTTTCTTTCAAGAACTAGGATTTAAAAAACGCCTAGTCAAAACCAGTACATGTGTGGGATCCCACTTAGGCATGAATATCTAATATCAAGTGACTTCACTAACTCAACCAATTGAATCCTATGTCATTGATGATTTTTTTATACAAATATAACCACCTCTAGAAACCATATATTGTATTAAATAAGCTAACTTTAGATTAACCAGAGCAAGCAACCAAAAAGGGGAGCAAAGTGATGCCAAACCTTAATCCATAAATGACACACATAACATAATATAATATGCGAACAGAACAAGTATCAAAAGTTAACTTACATAAATTGTTTAATGATCTAAATACACCATAGATTGAATATCTAATGTTGAGATCATATCATTCCTTGGTTGATAAGACTATACTTACATCAATTGTTTAGTGATTTAATACACCATGTATTCAATATCCAATGATTAGATTATATAGTTCTTTGGGTGCTTAGTAAACTAATATGGATAATCATTAAATTATGTCATGCCCACATCTACAAGAATTCCTACTAGATCTATACAATATTCCCTCTCCCTCTTCTTTGTGCGCATGAGGCCCCTTTAATTTTTAGCATTATATAATTCACAGTGGTGATCATTAACATAATCAATAGACAAACATATGAAAAATGTGTTCTTATTTGGAATTGATATATCACTTCCAATATAGCTCAGATCCATGCTAATTATTAGGTTATTTGATTATCCATTACAAGCATTAACACCCCATTGCTAAAAAAAAAAGAAAAGGTCGTAACAGTTCAGATTCATGTTAATTAATTAGATTATTTGATTATCCATTTCAAGCATCAACACTCAATTGCTTAAAAATAAAAGGTCATACACACGGGTAAAAATGTTATACTGTTATAATGAAATTTTATATTATATAAATTTTTATGTCCTTAAAATATCATATATTATTTTTTTGGCAGATGTCATTAATTGATTCAAAGGATGAAAAATAGTAATACTAAAAAGCTTATTTTCCTCTCTAGAAAATAAAACCAGAACATGAAAAAATTGTTCAAGTACTTTATGATTAATGATAGTATCTAATTGGTAGTAATTTGATTATATGATGAATACTAATAATTTTATCATGTTTATTTTATTAATGTTGAAGTCACGACTTGTCATAATTAACTCATCTCAATTTTTAAATTGACTCATCTTTCTTTTCCCCTTCTTGCATTTAGTATGATCTTGTACCCCTAGGTTTTGAACCAAATAAGTACTTATCAACCTAGTGTATCATGCATTACTTCTAATTTTAAGTTTATTTGGGTTTAATAATCTAATGATTCTTAAGTAATGTATCATTACGTCTAATTTTAACTTAGTATCCACTCGCCAATCCTTTTAATATATATATATATATATATATATATATATATATATATATATATTATAAAGATAAAACAAGACATGGTATGCAAAGATTATAAATAATAAATCAAATTTAATTTCAAATATCTCATCATAATTACAATAAACTTGGAAATTTATGATATATAAAAGTCTTGATTAATCAAAGATCAAACTAAGCCAAATAACCTAAATACTCCTGCATAATAATTGCACAAATTATAGGTTAACAATCCAAATTTGGAAAAATCTTATCTAAATAAAATTTTCCAGATAGATTCATGCAAATTGATAGTTCATGTTAGATTTTGCCACTATTATATGTTTTAGGGAGTACCAATGATAAGCTCCCCACCATCGAAATGCCCTAGAGCATAATAGGATATAAGTTCTAGATTACAACTCTATCATGTATCTTAATAATTTCATAAATTGCACCAATCATTTCTTGGCCTGACAGCATAGAGCTTTTGTTTGATGCTAGGGATGGGCTGCTAGCATTATTAATTTTTTTCAAAAGACTCTTTATCTTTTTGAACATTCATGCATTAGCTGTGTCCTTGTGGCATATCTTGCATATAAAATTGTTAGTCCTCGTGATGTCTCTACCATTCATATTTTTGTTTGGATGGTTATTTGGATGAGAATTAGCTTAGGAACATAGGAATTGGTCTTTTCTAATTTCATTAAAAAAAAAATTTCTTAATGGGAAGGGATGCATAAAATAAAATAAAAAAAACTAGTATCCCCGTACCATCACGAAAATTTTTTGAATGGAATGTATCTCGTAAATAAAGTCTTTTCATCGTATCACAATTGATGTGTCACATTAATTATTAATTATCACCTATATATAATTGGATATAAAGACTTTATAAATTTATTTTATCTAAGAATTTCTACACACCCTACACCTTTCGAAGAATCCAAAGAACAAAAATGCATGTGCGTTTTTAGGATCCCCGCAAACCTCCAAGAATGATATATTCTTTTTTAGGTACACTTTGCCGTACCTACACAAACCTCCAAGGACATAGTAGATGCTAGGCGAGGGGCCTTGTCCCTCCCAACCTCTTTCATAATTTTTATTTATAAATTAATTTTTTAAATAAAATTTTAAATATACAAATATTTATTTATTAATTCCTTCAAAATTAATCGATATTAAATATTATTCAAAAAATCTTTAAAAAATATTTAAAAAATAAATACCATAAACCAACTTTCTCTACTTAAAAGTTGAATCATTTCTATTTTTTTTATTTTTTCATAATCATTTAAAAAAAAAAAAAATTTATCACTCGACCGGTATCTATCTTTGAAACTTACCATGGCTAAAACCATCACGTGCAGTCGATGCCATCCCATTCATCGCATCAACGGATGCCATGGCAGTCGAAATCGTCACGTGGCGTGACCGATGGGAATGTCCCCATGGCACGACCGGCGGCTGCACGTGCATAAGGTCGAATACCACCAATGTATCGGGCAGCGACTGCAATCTCGGTGGTCTTCGTTAGCCTGCCATACCGATGGACCTAAGGTTTGGAATAATCCCCATACCCTCATGAGAGAGTATTCCAATGAATTCATTAGAAGAAGAATTACGTACAAGGAATCTTACAGCTCAAAGAAATCCCAAGATATGTGGGATCTGTATCGAATATCAGGTATCATGCCAATACTCCCCCTCAAGATGGGGCAAAAATATCAATAAGTCCCATCTTGGTATAAATAAAAGTAAAATGACTTAAACTTAATCCTTTGGTCATAGCATTAGCTAGTTGATCTGAAGATAAAACATGCAAGATCTGAAGGACCCCGGAGGTGAGCTTTTCCTTGATAAAATGCCGATCAATTTCAATGTGCTTGGTTCTATCATGCTGAACTAGATTGTTTGCTATGTTAATGGTTGCTTGGTTATTACAAAAAAGTAGCAATGAAGAATCATGAAGTAATTGAAGTTCTGTTAATAAGTTTTTTAGCCATAGTACTTCACAAACTCCAAGTACCATTGCTCTATATTCAGCCTCAGCAGTTGAGCGAGCCATCACATCTTGTTTTTTGCTGCGCCATGTAACAAGATTTTCTCCCATAAATGTGCAATAACTAGAGGTCGAGCGCCTGTCATCTATGGACCCAGCCCAGTCAGCATCCATATATCCCTCAATATAGAGGTATCCATGTCGTGAATATAATAGTCCTCTTCCAGAATAACTCTTCAAGTATCGAAGAATTCTATATACTGCTTCCATATGACTTGAGTGAGGATCATGCATATATTGGCTAACCATACTTATAGCAAAGGCAATATCAGATTTAGTATGGGATAAATAAATCAGTCTACCAACCAATCTCTGATAACGATCTTTATTCACTGGAATGCTAGAGTCAGCTATAAGTCTATGATTCTGATCAATTGGAGTAGTTGCAGATCTACATCCGAGCATTCCAGTTTCAGTCAAAAGATCCATAACATATTTTTTTGGAAAAGATAAATTTCCTTAGAAGAATATGCTACTTCAATTCCAAGAAAGTACCTTAGTTTACCCAGGTCCTTGATCTCAAATGCTTGTGCTAATTGGGACTTCAGACATGCTATCTCCTTTGTATCATTACCAGTAATCATGATGTCATCGACATAGACAATAAGAAGTGTAATTCGTCTATAGGATTGCTTGAAGAAGAGCATGTGATCAGCATTACTCTGACGATAGCCCGTTGACATGACAGCCCACCTGAATCGATCAAACCAAGCTCTCGGAGATTGCTTTAGCCCATACAAAGATCATCTCAATCTACAAACTTTTCTAACTATTTGGGCTGTAGCTTACAACTAACCGGCTGTTTTCCAGCTAGTAGAGATACAAGGTCCCATGTCTTGTTCTTTTCTAGAGCTCTTATTTCTTCTAACATAGCTTCTTTCCACCGATGATCCTTTTTTGCCATCTTCCAGTCATTAGGTATAGACACAGAATGCAATGAAGCTATAAAACTATTATATGAGGGGGACAAACAAGAATAAGACACAAAATTAGTGATATCATGCCTATACCGTATAGGACGACTAGCATAACGAGGAGCTTTTCGTAAAGCAATAGGTAATTCAGAAGGAGGATCAATAGAGGAATCAGAAATATTATCACTTATCTCAGATGGAGGCAAGGACGAAGGAGATGAAGCTAGAATAGAGGATGTATATTGGGATTTTGGAGAATGCATGTAGGGCTGTTCTCGAGTTGGAGTGATAGGATATTTTGGAGTGTAATCAGCATCATCCCTCTGGTTACCATTAAGAGCATTGGGCTCAGGATTATCCCTCTGATTAAAAACATGTCCATTAGGAATAGGGGTGGTCCCCATAATGACAGGATTATTAAAGACATCCGACATGGTCTCCCCCTCTCGACAAGCACAAGGAACACCTGAGTTGGGAGAGGATTTGAGTAAGGAGGAAAAGTCGGAAGAGCCACTATAAAAAGGTTTGAATTCTCGAAAAGTAACATCCATACTGACTAAGAGCTTTCGTTCAGAAGGACACCAGCACTTATAGCCCTTTTTAGTGGGAGAATATCCAACGAAAATACACTTCAGGGCACAAGGATCAAGTTTATCCATAGATGGTCGGTGATTCGGCATGAAACAAACACAACCAAATACACGAGGAGGTACAATATAGGAAGTAACTCCGGTGAGATATGCAACAGGGGTTTTATACCCTAACATCCTTAGTGGCATTCGATTGATCAAGTAGGCTGTTGTAAGAACAGCTTCATTCCATAAAAACTTTGGCACATTCATTATAAACATTAAAATCGAGTCACTTCCAATAAATGTCTGTTTTTATGCTCGGCAACTCCATTCTATGCAGGGGTGTCAACACAAGTAGTCTGATGAATAATACCATGAGATGACAAATACTCACCAAACTCCTTATTCACATATTCAGTTCCATTATCTAAACGAAGAATTTTCAAAGTAGTAGCATGCTGAGTAAACACCATCTTAAGAAAATCCTTGAAGCAAAAAAAAACTTCATTTTTATTCTTCATTAGGTAGATCCATGTTGTTCTACTATAATAGTCAATAAAAGTCACAAACCACCTGTGGCCAGAGATAGAGATTGTTCCACATGGGCCCTATACATCAGAATGAACAATCTGAAAAGGTGTAGAACTCCTACTACTTGAAACTAGATAAATACTACATGTGTGTTTAGTAAACTGACACGCATCACAGACAAAGAGATGTTTGTCGATATTACTGAACTCAGATGGATAAATTTATGCCATAAGGGTAAAAGGAAGATGACCAAGCTTGTAATGTAATAGCAATAATTCAGACTTCCGTGACTCAGATGCAGCAGCCATGTATCCAATTTTTGAGCAGCCATCTTTCAAATCTTCCAAAACATACAGCCCATCATGCATTATTCCAGTCCCAAGTCTCTTCCCTGTTCGAGCTTCCTAAATCTCACAATTATGTTTATTGAAAGTTACAGAACATTTAAGATCATGAGTAATAGAACTAATAGATAATAGGTTAACAGGAAATGTTGGAATATGCAGAACAAACTGAAGAGGTAAACTAGGTGTACAGTGGATAGATCCTTGTCCAGAGATTTTAGAGACCGAACCATCAACTAAATGCACATATTTATTGATTATACTAGGAAAGTAAGAGATGAAATTACTAGATGATCCAGTCATATAACTGGATGCTCCAGAATCTATGATCCAAGAATTATTATGAGAGCTAATGCAATTAAATGCCATGCCCTGTATGTCTGGACTTATATGAGCAAAGTTACCATAATGACTGGAAGAAGCAGTATTTTTAGAACAAGTAGTGTTGGCTGAAGCTTCAAGACTGGATCTAAACTGATGAAGGGCCCGCAACTCATCCGCAGTGATAGAGACCGTATAAGTAGCAGTATCTCCAGGTGCAGCAACAATAACTGTGTGGGTAGAGGTATACCCAGATGTAGTAGTTTGATATGCAAAACTACAACCGTGAGCACCACATCCTCCTCTCCCTCCGCTACGAGCACCTCCTCGGCCTCCTGGAGTCTTACTACGAAGCTCAGGGCAGTTGGGTCTAATATGACCAAGCTGATGATAATGGTGACAAATCTTGTCACGCATGAAGGTAGAGGAAGAAACACAAGTAGCTCGTGAAGATGATGGCTGTGAGGATTGGACAGAACCAACAGCAAATAGTGCAGATCTAGATGGAGCTCCAAAAGTTGAGGACATGGTCTGTAATCATGTTTCTTCACTGGCAATAGAAGAAATAGCCTCATCCAAAGTTGGCCACTCTTTGGCTGCAAGTATTGTGGCTCGTCGATGTTCAAACTCAGGATTTAAGACATGAAGAAAATCAGTAATTCTTCGCCTATCAATCCATTTCTGTATAGCCTCAGCATCTTCATAACAAGCCAAAGAGAGTGGATCAAAAAAATCTAGATCAGATCATAGCTTTTTAATTTCAGATACATACTCAACAATGGACATACTCCCTTATTTCAGATCCTTAAGCTCACATTGTATCTTATGAGCTTGCATAATATTCCCCTGTTGAGAATACATTATGCCAAAGCAGTCCAAATTTCATATGCACTTGCTAACTTTTTCATGGTCTTAGCCACATGTGGAGTCGTAGAACCCAACAACCAAGCTGACACCAAGGAATTATTATTCTTCCATCTTTTTGCATTAGTTTCCATTCCATCAGGCCTTTTCAACTCACCATAATAAACCCTTCAAGATCTCTAGATTCCAAGATGAGGCGAGCATGACGGGACCAACTCAGATAGTTTCCTGGTCCATCCAGTTTAACATTGATGGTCTGGAGAGCAGAACTAATATTCTCTCTTCCAGAATTGCCCATATCCTTCTGTATAAGTCTATTTAAGAGGACCTTAAGGTCACTCAAAATGAATGCAGTTGGATTCATCATACCAAAAAATATTGGTTCTAGGAATAATTGTAATAACTCAAAGTCAAAGAGGGAAGAGAAAAAAACCTTACTTGAGAAATACTTAGGTGATATGCTTAGCACTTCTCTGATAATTCATAAGTACATTCTAGGATCTGCCCGTATTGATTGAATATGAAGAATAATAATATAAGATCCTTGCCAGCCTAACATCATGACATCATGGTGTACTGATGGCCCATTATACCATACTGTGTTACAGCCAAAGGAAAAACGAGGCAGAGATCCCACACTTTATCACAGCCAAAAAACAAGGCAAAGATCCCACTATTCGGTCCTCATCTTAGGGCATCACGAAGGGAAGGAGGCCGACCAGCAAGAAAAGCAGCGTCGGTAAAAGATTGAGAGAAGAAAGAGGCAGTAGAGGCTTCCAGGGGCCGATCCGATGGCAGCGGATCCCTGATGCTATGGTGGAAGAGAGAGATGATAGAGGCTTACAACGGCGATAATGGTGTGACGGTCGCAGCGGCAACGGAGGCAGCGATGATGTCCGATCCGGTCCTCCTTCCTCTGCTAGGGCATGCTGGAAGCAAGGGAAGTAGGGAAAGCAACGGCGATAGCAACGACAGAGATGCCGATGATCACGCGACGGGAAATAAGGGAAGCCATGGGAAATCGGTTTAACCAGAGAGGCCGGAGACTGTGAAGAGGTTTAATCGGAGAGGGATGAGAGGTTTAGGGAAGAGAAGGGTGGATCGAATGCTCTGATACCATGATAGATCTAAGGTTTGGAATAATCCCCATACCCTCATGAGAGGGTATTCCAATGAATTTATTAGAAGAAGAATTACGTACCAGGAATGTTACAGCTCAAAGAAATCCCAAGATATGTGGGATCTGTTTCGAATATCAGGTATCATGCCAATAGGAATGTCCTCATGGCACGACCAGCGGCTGCACATGCATAAGGTCGAATACCACCAATGTATTGGGCAGCGACTGCAATCTTGGTGATCTTCGTTAGCCTGCCATACCGATGGACGCCGCATACAATGGAGCCATGCATCGCCCTGGCTAGCAAACTCGTTGCACAATGCGATTGGGTCTCAGGAAGCACAGGCGGGCAAGCATCCATCGTGACTCAGGCTCGTACTAATGCCATCGTGCTCGCACCCCATTGTCTCCGGCCTCGTGCTTGATGGATGCTCAATCCCGTCCTATAGTGTCGACAGTACTTTGCACGATGCAGCCACTATCGTGGTCGGTGCGCATACATCCTTCACGAGTCTGGGATGCTGATGACTCTTCAAGTTTTAACTGCTACTATAGAAAGAGCATTTTTAGCAATGAAAATTGTCAAGAATAGATTGTGCAATAAAATGAAAAATGGCTTTCTTGTTAATTATTTAATTATTTGCATCAAAAAGGAAATAACTATAAATTTTACTATAAATTCTGTTATTAATGAATTTAGTTCTATAAAATATTATCAAATAAATTCAAATAATATTTATTAAAAAATTATTTAAATTAATTTAATTATTTATTAATATTATTTATTATTTATTTTTTATAAAAAAGTTGGTATGTTCTGTCCTTATGTCTAAGTTACCTCCTACGTGCAGATCCTTAACGTATTCATGATGGACATGCACCCTCAAAAGTTTGATACTTGAAAAAAAGAAATTAAGCCATCTTGAAAGATTTTGTTTTTGGTGAAACAAAAGGGATGGGGGAGGAAAATCCTCGCTGTAGCTGCCCCCACTGGGCCCCCACCCGCCAAGCTGTTGCCCAGGTGGCTATCCAAGAGGGAGGTGAATTGGGTCTTTTAAAAATTTAAACAAGTAATGTGCAATTTCAAAATCCTTTGCAAGTGGTAGGTACCGTGATAAGGTTATAGAATGCAGAAGCTAAGCAAAGTAGAGAAAGCATAACACAAACACACCAAATTTATAGTGGTTCAGAGCAACCCAGCTCCTACGTCCAGTATCCAAGATATCACTTGGAATTTCCACTATATTCATACCCGAATATAGTAGGATTGTTTTACTGGATCACAATCCAAAATCTTTATACTTTGGTTTTACGGGATCACCAAAGAAAACCTAACACCCTTTGGTTTTTACAGGTTCACCAAAGAAACCTAAACTTGGTTTTCGCAGGATCACTAAGAACCTAAACTTGGTTTTCGCAGGATCACCAAGAACCTAAACTTAGTTTTTCAACCGGACTCACCAATAACCCAACAATTCAAAGATTGAATTGAAAATAAATGCAACAATAAATGACAAACTCAGGTAGTCGGATAGTTGCCAGTGCAGCTCGTTGGAAGTCCACTTGAATGCACTTGAATAAACTTTAATGACTTCAGTGGCTTCTTCCAAAGTTGATTCAAGCTTTTGATTAGAGTAGTTGAGGGCTTGAATGCAGACTTGAATGTACTTGTGCTCTATCTCTTGTGGTTGGTTGGATATTCAATGAAGCTCTCTCCTTTTTGAACTTTTTTCTTTTTCTTGATTCTTCTTAATTGCTTCAAGGTAGTTCAAATCTTTCAAATTTAAAGTCTTCCATCATCCCAAGGCAGTTCTAGCCGTTGTAGACCATTGGGGAATGATTTTTGACCATTGGATCACCTTTTGGCATTCAAAAATAAATTCTGGAACTAGCCGTTAGATACCTAGAAGCGACATTTGAGTTGGCACGGATTTCTTCGAGTTGGCTCGGATCCTTCGAGTCGATAGGTCGAGTTGCCAGTTCTTCAATGCAGTCGGCTCTTTGTCTCAGGGCGTAGAATGTCACTCTGGACGAGTCGGCTCTTTACAGCTTGGGTCGGCTCGAACTTGAATCTTGAAATTCTTGAACTCGAGGAGTCGGCTCTTTTCAGCTTGGGTCGGCTCTTCTTCTCAGGTTCGGAAAACCTTACTCTGGAAGAGTCGGCTCGATGCAGTTCGGGTCGGCTCACTTTTTCAGGCTTCTGAAATTAGGTCTGGCAGAGTCGGCTCTTTTTATGTCAGGTTGGCTCGCCTGGCTATTCTAAAAAAACTTTGAGGAAATGGACTCTGGAAGAGTCAGCTCGGACTGATTCCAGTAGACTCGGATTCACTAGAGTCGGTTCGCTTTCCATCGAGTCAGCTCGGATTGCTACGTTCTAGAATCCTTGCTGCGTGCTAGTTAGCAAAATCGGCTCTCCTTGTCTTGGGGTCAGCTCGAGTGTCTTTTTTAGGATTTTTATAATTCGAACTTAAAGAAAGACTCCCACCAACTCTTTTACAATTTCACACAAACCAACTTAAGGCAAAATCTAAGGCACACACACTTATAAAAGTAACCCTTTTACTTGATTTTTCTTAGCATTTTCATTGGGTTCTTCTTTACAAAAACACTTACAACACAACTCAAGCAAGAAAGTAAAAATGTAGGAGTTGAAATTTGAACATGTTATACATCATACAAAAACTTGAAGAGTTGTCAGTAATTAATGTACATGCTCCAATGTTTGGTTATCATTAAAATCACTTATGGGGTCAACACAAGCCATGTTTGATTCGAGTAGCTATTTTTTTTGCAATACCCTCCCCATCTGAATGTGAGTATATCAATCTAATCCCACTAAGCTGCCTGAGTACAATGCTCCCTCTTGTCCCCAGTCATGTGCCCCAAGAAAAATTCTTGGATTTAGTCAAGTTACCGCAAGGATCATGTCTCGAACCCATGATCAGAGAGACGTGAGCGTGAGCACCTACTAACTGTGCTACCACCTTAGTGGTGGAGGAAAGAAAGATTACTAACGTGATAAGTTGATGTATAGAATGAGGACCTTGAAGTGCTGAGTTTTACTTAATCATTAGAATTTGGAGGTTCTGCCTTTACTGCTCCCAATAAGCACCATCGGTCGTAGTATTGATAGTACTTTCCACGTTTCAAGACAAGGATGTATTTGTGGTCATGTTTTAATGACCTGCTTGATTAGCGGACAATCTGATGACAAAAATTTAAGTATAATTTTGGACTGAAACGTGAAAGTATCGATTCTCTGTGGTGCACTATAACATGCAGTACTGTACTATCATTCATCATGAAATAGATGACCAGTAAATAATCTATATATTGTAGATGCATTACATGCTATAGTGCATCACGCGAACCGCATAGAAATTGAGTTTGAAATATTATAAATTTATTAGAGAACTAATTTGGAGTGCTTCAATATTTTGTTGGTCCAGTGCCTCAATTCAGATCCAGAAGAACTCCAAAATAGCTGAAAAAGTTTAAAAATCAGCTTGAAAGTAAGCCTGACCAGGCCCCGTATAAGAAACAAGCCATCTCCATGCACAACCTGCAGGCCAGGCATGACCAGCAGGAGCGCACAGGTGGTGGCCCAGGCATGCACAAGCCAGGCCTAGGCAGCACACGCGTGCACACCCTGCACATGGTCCACCATGGTCCAGTGCTTGTTTTGCCCTTCTGTCATGGTGTACATGGACCGATCAATCCATTAGGAGCTATAACGTGGCTCACACACCGGAATCTCAATCTATAGAATTGCTTTCATGGTGCATGCGCATGATTCATGTGATTGAGCGGCCACGTGTATCCCCTGCAAGGATCAAATAGCCAAGAAGGTGTTCGACATGATCCGGGCTTGATTCGCATGATTTATGGCACGATCAATGATGATCAGACAATCAGAAGTATTTTTTGGATCAAACATGAGTTGGAAAAAGTACAAGACTATTTTGGATGCAATTTAGACTACTGGACTTCGGTGAAATGTTTTTCATGCCATAGATTATAAAAATAGGAGCAGATGTTCAAGATCCATGTGTGAGGAATAGAAAAAAGTCTATAAAGGCTAGAGGATCTTCTTGAGAGCTAAGAGTAAGGGATTTAGAATTTTTTATTGAGAGAATTGTATAAGATTGAGAGCGGGAGTTCCAATCTTGTAAGTATTTATTTTTTTCATGATGAAACTTGAATGCTCAACTGATTATGTATTTTATTTTATTTTATTTTTGTTCTTCTTCTCTGTCTTGTGATATCAACACTAACACTGTGATCCTCGAAATGAGGATTTGTATTTTGCATGAGAGATTTTTTAAGAGAATGGTATCAGTAAAGTTGGTACTATAATAACTAGTGTCAGAGCCCCAGATTATTCATATTGATCAAGATCGAAGAAGGTTAAGAAAACAAGCGTAATATTGGTGAAGATCAATCGATTCGATAGGAAGAGTAATTTTTTCTCTAACAAGCAAGTGTGAAAGACGTTCTGATCCAGCAAGGATTGATCAATACTCTTATATGCAAGGAAAAGCCAACCATCATGGAGGACAAGACTTCGAGATGACTTCAGATATAGGTAGTGAATACTTTCCACTAGTACTTGGTAGATAAGATGATGATCCATGTGCTGAATGAGACTTCCTCGATGGTGCTATGGGCGAAGCTCGAGGAGTTATACATGGCGAAGTCTCTCACCAACATGCTTTTCTTTTATAAGCAATTTTATTAACTGCAGATGACTGAAGACAGAGTGTGCAAAGACACCTTAATAACTTCTAAAGGATCCTCATCGATCTTCTTAGTGTTGGCAAGAAAGTTAAGAAGAAGATTAGGATGTTGATCTTGCTTTTATCACTTCTGCAATCCTTCGAGTCTATGGTGACTGCTCTTCTAGCAGAGAAGAGCACCATCAAGATAGAGAAGGTCACCTCGACATTACTCTAGAACGAGGTTCTCAAGTAAGAGAACCAAGCTCCAAGTTCAGATGGGAACTCAGTGTTGGTGATTTTTGGAGTAGGCAGCAAAAGGTGGAGCAACAAAGGATCTTAAGGTGGGCAGTCCATGTTGAAGGAAACAAGCAAGATCAAGTGCTATCGGTATGATAGCTGGGGTATCGTGTTGGAGATTGCCCATAGCTTAAAGATCAAATGAAGGTTATTGTGATGGTAGCTGATTATAATGATGGTGACAAACACTACAGTGATGCACTCATGGTATCCAAAGAGATATCTCCTTTCCAGTAGATTTTAGATTCTATATGTTCACATTATATCTGTTACAAAAAGGAGCTGTTTGACTCTCTAAAGAGTAAATGTCTCTATCCACTTGCCAAATGGATCGAGTTATGCAATCGAGGACATCGAGATGGTTAACTTGAAGGTACATGATAAGATAATGAGAAAACTAGATGAGGTCTGACACATACCTAGTTCTAGCAAGAATCTAATTTTACTAAGTAAATTAAATTCAAACGATTACACACAAAGAGCTGGTGATGGAATCTTGAAGGTCATTCATGATAATCAGATTATTTGTAGGGAAAGAAGCATGCAAGACATTACCTCTTGATAGGGAGTCTAATATGAGATGAATTCCTGGTGCAGATAGGAGCCCAGTACAAGGTGGAGCTCAAGGAGCAAGTGGATCAAGCATGAGATGTGAGACTTGGAAGGATGACATGCGACATCACATGATGAAGTTTCTATTATCGTAGGAGACTTTTTCGAGTAGGTCTCAAGTCAAGGTGAGTACATCACATGATAGAGATAGGATCAAGCGACCTGACTCAACTCCCATATTTGTCCATCCATAAGCATCAAATATTTATCCCAAGGCGCATGGGGACTAGATTCTTAAGAGCTTCCAAAGTTAGGTAGAGGCAAATGTCAAGTCAAGATAGAGATTGTTAGGTTTAGCACCTCGATTCAGCCCTAGAATAAGTCTAAAATAGGTGAAAAGTTCAAAAATCAGCTTAAAAGTAGGCCTAGCCCAGTCCTGTACAAGAAATAGGCCAGAGCCAGGTGTGGCCCGCAGGCACATGTAGCTTATGAGCATGCATGGGTGGTGGTGTGGGCATACACGGGCTTACGGTCCAACATTTCCTAGCACTTGTTTTGCCCCTTCTATCATGGTGTACGTGACTGACCGGTTCACGGGGAGCTGTAACGCAACTCATGTGCGGGAATCTCGATCTATGAAATTGTTTTCATGGTGCACACATGTGATTCAAGTGATCGAGTAGCCACGCGCATCCCCCATAAAAATCAGATGGCCATGAAGGTGTCTGATGAGATCTGGGCTTGATCCACATGATCTGTGCTATGATCAACCACGATCAGATGGTCAGGAGTATTTTTTGGATCAAACTCGAGTTGAAAAAGGTATAGGATTTCATTTTGGATGTGATTTAAATTGTTGGACTATTAGTGGGATGCTCTTTGTATCAAAGGTTATAAAAATAGGGGTAGGTGGCTAGGGACTATGTATGAGATCCAAAGGGCTTTTAGGAAGTATAGAGCGACAAAAAAAAGCTTGTAGAGGCTAGGAGGTCTTCTTGAAAGTTGAGAGTGAGGAATTTGGAATTTTTAGTTGAGAGAATTGTATGAAAATGAGAGTGAGAGTTTTAATCCTGTAAGTATTTATTTTTCTCATAATGAAATCTTGCATGCCCAATTGATTGTATATTTTATTTTATGTTTTCTTTTCTTTCTCTTGTGGCATCAATACTAATATTGTGATTCTAAGAATGGGGATTCATATTCCGCACAAAGGATTTCCTAGAAAAGTGATATCAATGTAGTTGATACCACAACATAGTTTTCACCAACCAATATTAAATCTTAGGATTTGGTAAAAAGTTACAAACTTGAATGGTTCTTTGAGATGCCAAACTAGGACAAATCTATCTATAAAGGCACCATCGGCATCCTTTGAACCAAGAAGTCTGAGACATATATTTTCTCGAGCTCTTGCTTTACAATCATGAGAGGTTCACCTTGACATCACCATCATTTTCTATCTTTACCATGAAATACTTGAGACTCCTGTAAGCTACTGTCCATACAATAGCTCTTGAATCGAATTGGCATTAAGAAAATGAGTAAACTACCCACCATTTACAATTTTATTCCACAACTTTGTTCATTTGGAAGGTATACTAAATTTTTACACCAAAAATAAGATCTTCATTGATCCCACTAGATTCATTATGAATGATGCAAACAAATCGGATTCAAATGCTAATAGTTGAATCACCACCTAGTAAAATTACTTCTTCAAATACTTGCAAAAATTAATATCAATGATATTCAAACTCTAGAGGTTGTGTAGCCAATTGGCTATGACCTTCTTGCCACTCATAAATGGTCGTGCATTGCATTAGGTTTAATTGAAATTTAGGCATTAAAGATAACCATTCAGTCAAGGCTTGGCCCAATAGTTGAACCCAATATGCAAGACCTATTTAATGAACAAGTCAAACATGCCTTAAATCATTTAATTTGGTTTTAAGGGGGTGTTTAGTTGGAGTTGGGCCTGAAATGGGTGACTCTTATTCCAACTGTTTGGTTGGAGGGAGTCCCATTTTGATTCTGATTTTGATTCTATAGTAGAATGGAAATGGCCCAATCCTTTAATAATTGAATCTAGACTCTCCTTATTGGATTCAAAATCTCATACCTCCGGTGGAATGAGATAAAAAAAGAGACCACCAATCGCCCCCGTCATTCTCGAGTGGGGGCTCATAACCCAGGCTTTGTCTCGATAACTTGGTCACCACTATGCTCATATTCACCAATGCCAATGAGGGGATCTAAGCTGAGCTTCGATAGAGCAAAAATGATAATCGAGGGCCAAGAGAAAGGAGGCGAAGGTGGGTGATGAGGCCTTTAAAAGTAGCAAACATAGCAGCGAGCGGATGAGAGCTCAAGGAGAGAGGAGCGAGAGATGTGAGATGTGAGGGGAGTAGATGCCAGTGATGAGGCCTCTGAAGGTGGCAGACATGGCAATGGGTGAAAGAGAGCTTAGAAAAAGAAGAGAGAGATGTGGGGGGCGAGGGGAGAGGAGGTCGACGATGAGGCCTCTGGGGGCAGCGGACATGGCAATGAATGAAGAGAGCTCAAGGAGAGAGGAGAGAGATATGGGGGGGGCAAGGGGAGTTGAGGTAAGTAATCAGTCTTCTATAGGCAACGTGTTGAAATTTCTTATAAAGTGAGCTTCCATTGATTATGGACTAATTTTGATTTTGATTTATTATGATACTAACTAAGTTGCCGTGTAAATGAATGGTTAAGGAGCCTATAATTATCCCTGATCTTATTGTTATTTTGGGCCATATTATCTTAGTCATGTGATATAGCAGATATAGATGTAGGCCTGATTTAGTTAATGGACTCTGTAATAGATGAACCCATTACCATTACTAACTCAGCTAGGTCCCCACTCCACTCCGATATATGCTTGCCTATAAAAATTTTAGGGTATAAGGTTTGAGAAATTCTTTGTCTACCATTTCTGGTAGAGAAAAAATATGCTACTTTACTTAATTAGATCACATATTATTTGCTTATGCAGCTTAGCTTTTTTTTCAATTTTTTTCTAACAAAAATGCCCTTTTCATGTACTATGATATTATGTTTGTTATTATAATTTTCTATTATTCCTTTATGATATCTAATTATGTTTTATGACTTCTTATATCTGTATTATGACTTCTTGTTGGTTACTATGACTTCCTGTTATTCGTTAAGACATCTAATTATGTTTTAAAATTGTCTATGTATGTATGTATTATGTTTTTCTATGTATGTATTATGATTCATTATATTTGTATGATTTTTTGTATCTATATTATGGCTTCGTGTATCTGTATTATAACTTTCTATATATATATTATTTAATTAGATGTCATAAGAAATAATATGAAGTTATAATAACCAATAGGATGTCATGATATAAATATAGAAAGCTATAAAAAGTAATTGGATGTCATAGGCAATAACATAAAGTCATGATAACCATAGATGTCACAATACATGAAAATGGCATTTTTATCAATAAAAATTTGAAAAAAAAATTGATCTACATTAAATGCCTATGATATTAGAAATCGATGTAGCCCCTTTATTGATTGTGGCACATGGCCCGATTCGATGGAGTGGTGGACTAAAAATATTTCATAAAGTTTTCTATATTCCAAAGACACACGTATTCCTTAAAGTGAAGATGGAAAAGAAGATCTATTCCATAATTTTGTTTTATTCTCATGGCACTAGTATTGCAATCGTCAATGACTTCTCAGGACTCTCAAGATATACTTAATTTTGTTCCATTTTCTTTTAATGATTTTGAATTCTAATCTTCTGCATGATATTCATGAAGATTATGATTTTTTTTTAACATATGGCATTAGAGCTTGTGATTTGTTGGAGACTAGAATCAAAATATTTGATTTAATAAATTATTAAATAATAAGAAGAATCAAAAAGGGGGTTAAGATTAAAAAAAATAGAGATGGCGGTTCCCACCACCATGCCCTTCTCCATGGCTGGGAGTTGCCATTTGGATCAAACAAGTGGCTATCTAGATAGGCCCTTCCTCCACTTCCCCATTAGGTTTCAGATTAAAAATATGGAAAAGGGGACAAATAGCTAGTGGACTCGATGATGGCAACCAATGGCACCAAAATCGAGGTTGGATGGCTAGCCATAGATGGGCAAAGGCTCCAACAACCATCCGATGGCTTGATTTAACCCAAAAAAAAAGAAGAATTGCCAGATCTCCTTTTAGTGGTGATTTCCCTCTTAATCATCGATGGATATGGGTAGCATTGGATGGAGAAAGACCAGTGGTCTACCAATTAAGCCTTATCGGTGACTGTTGGGCTAGGAGTATGAGAAGAGGAGAGCTAATTTTGGCCCCCTTTTTCTGCCTGATCGGAAGGTAAAAGAAAGGATTAATGGGTTTTGGATTTTGGATTTCAACTCGAAATCCAAACTCAATTGGTTTATTTAAATTATTAAAAAAGATAAAATTCTCGAAATCCAAACTCAATTGGTTTATTTAAATTATTAAAAAAGATAAAATTTATAGTTTAGTCCCTAAAGAAGTACATTATTTAATATAAGTGCTTCTAAAATTATATCTTTAACCCTATAAAGAAATTTGTCACATAAAGCTATCTCTATTATTATTTATGTTATGCCCCAAACCCAATACCGAGATCGGCCATGCAACCGGCCGTATAAATCCTAGGCATTGTCCTAGAGATCATGTTAGGCCTAAGTACATGAGATTTTCATCATCTTCAGAAATTAAATTTAAATAATCAAATACTATTAAAATAAATTTATAATAATTAAATGATCAACTCGTTCAATTCATGATAACTAAATGATCAACTTGTTCATTATATTGGTATTAGAAATAGAACTAACTAAATAATCTAAAAATATTGGTACTTAGTCTCATGCTTGACCAGACCCTTGCTAAGCATCCTACGATTCTGAAAAAAATAGTGAAGTGGGGAGTGACCTTCATAATCCAGTAAGGATTCCATATAGTCATACCAATAAAAATAATAAGGAAACATGAGTAAGACAAGGAATAATATGTCATGCATCCAAAATAATCCAATCGTCTCATTTAGCAAAACCACGTATGCTCTTTTTTATATTCTAGTTTAGTTATTCATCTTCTTTAGAATAGATTGACCATGATCATGCTTTAACCCATGACTGGCAATCTCAGTATCACACTTTATCCTGTGACTTGCAATCTCAATGTCACACTTCAACTTGTGATTGGTAATCTCAGTATCACATTTCAACCTGTGATGGGCAATCTTAGTAACCACGGTCCTGTCCATGGCATGGCTAGTCCAAATACCTCATTCTCTTGACTATTATTTTATCAGCTCACATCATGTTGTCAAGTCATATCATTTCAAGATTTCCAAGAACCGGCATCACAATCCAAATCATCCAAAAATAATTTTGTTTGTTTGAATATAACATACAGAAAGTATAAATAATAATAATACTAGCAATCACAAACATCCATCATGAAAAATCAAAAAAAATATAATGCATAAATAATCATGCATGCTATTGCTCATGTCCAAAAATCAAAATCATGCTATATAAAATATGTTTATAAACTATGATCGTGTCTAGAAATTTTTACTTCATTTGAGATAAACTAAATACATCCGATATCAATCTATGCCCGAAACTCGCTCAACGTCCTTCTGCTCAGAAGATTGTCTTCTTATAATAATAATTTTAATATCAATAAATAACTCTATAGCAATTATAAATCCAAAATCTTCTACCTGAATTCTATCTGTGATCCACCCGCTGATACTGTAATTTTACAAATTTCTTGAAAGAGAAACTTTTAGATATCTTCTTTCAAATATTTATTTATTTATTTTACTCTTTTTCTCTCTCTTCTTCTCTCTCCTCTTCTTCCTTTCCTTTTTTTTCATTTCTTTTTCTTTTCTTTTCTTTTCTTTTCTTTCTCTTCTTTTCTTTCTTTTTTTTTTCTTCTTTTCTTTTCCTTCCTTTTTCTTTTCTTTTCTTCTCATCTTCTTTTTGTTTTCCCTTCTCTTTCCTCCTTCTTTCCTTCTTTTGCTCAGCCAAACATGGAAAATCCTCCCCTTTCCTCTTCCCTCCCATTCATAATGGTGGAGGTCCTCGGGTTAGACACTGGCAGCGGCTCCAACAGTAGTGAGACCATCCTAGCAGCTGCCTCCACCGTCGGCGGTCGATGGATCAAGAGAAAAAGGAAGTCGAAACAGGGAAGACCCTATTTAGACCTTTGACCTGGTGCTTCATCGGTCAAAACCCCATAACAATCCATCCGAAAGAAAGGGAAGAAAGAGAAGCTGGCTTATCGCAATTCCGATGAAGTTTTCACATTGATCACCAGAGAAATCTTGAATCTCGTTACCATAATCAATGAAAATCAAAGCTCTTGGCACGAATGGCTTTGGGATGGATGGCTCAAGGAAGGAGAGGTCTTCTTATAGAGCTTGGAGCTTCCCTTTCCATGGTGGGATCGGAGGTGCGGACTCATTTTTCTTGTTGGGATCGGAGAAGAGGAAGGAAGACTTTGATAGGAAGCCCTCCTTTCCTTCTATTTTTTTCTAATTAGAGAAGAGAGGGGTCCTCTTCAAACGGACCGCATATTATATTCTCCCCCCATTAAAATAATTTCATCCTTAAAATTAACGAATCTAAAATTCAAAGAGTTGTGGATACTTGTCTCTCATTTTTGTCTCAAGTTTTCAAATAGCCTCTCTCTTACTATGGTTGCTCCATTATACTTTTACGTACGATATAGTCTGATGTCGTAATACTTGATCCTTCTTATCGATAATCCATATGGAAAACTCCTAGTAGGTCAAATCCTTATAAAGATAAATGGTTCATACTCTACTGCATAGCTTGGGTCTGAAATATACTTCCATAGCATTGATACATGAAATACATTATGCATGTCTGATAAGGCTGGTGGTAGCTCTAATCAATAAGCCACTTTCCCAACCCTGTCCATAATTTCAAACGGTTCCATATATCTTGGGCTTAATTTGCCATGCATTATGAACCTCATCATACCTTTAGTGGAAAAAATTCTCAAGAAAACATGGTCACTTACTTTGAATTCCAGCTCCCTCCTCTTGTCAACGTAGCTCTTTTGCCTGCTCTGAGCTGTATGTAGCTATTTTCTGATTACTTGTACCTTACCACAGTTTACTGCACTATTTCTAGCCTAATAATTTTCTTTTTCCTACATCGTCGAAGCAAATAGGAGATCTACACTTCCTGCCATACAATACTTCAAAAGGTATCATCTGGATGCTGGCTTGATAACTATTGTTATAAGCAAATTTTATCAATGACAAGTAACTGTCCCAAGCACTTTCCAAGTCCATAACATAAGCTTTTAACATATCTTCCAAAATTTGGATGGTTCGTTCTAATTATCTATCAATTTAGGGATGAAATGATGTATTAAAATTTAATTTGGTTCCAAGAGCTTTATGAAGGCTCTTCCAAAATTGTGAAACAAATCTACTGTCCCAATTCGATACAATAATAACTAAAATTTTATGCAATCTCATGATCTATTCTATATACAAGATTGCTAATCTTTCCAAGAAGAGACCGACCCGAAAGGATAACAAATAGGTTGATTTTGTCAATTGATCTACAATCACCCATATTATATTTTTATCTTTAAAGTTTTTAAGCAAACCCATCACAAAGTCCATAGTAATATGTTTTCATTTTCACTGAGGGATCATGAAGGATTGCAATGAATCGATGGGTCTTTTATGCTTGGCTTTTATCTATTGACACACTAGGCATTGAGCTACATATTGTACTATATCATTTTTCATATCAGGCTACCAAAAACTTTCTTTTAAATCTCAATACATATTTGTACCTCCCGGTGTATCGTATAAGCTGAATATGCATCTCTTCTAAAATCTCATTCTTTAATTTTTGAATCTTAGGAACATACAATATGCTACTAAATCTCAAGGTATCATCCATGTTTATACAGAATTCAGACTGGGCACCATACTCCACTGTTTCTTAACCTTCTATAATTCTAGATCCTCTTTTTGAGCTACTTTATTTTTTTAATCAGGGTAGGCTGTACCATAAGATTTGCTAGTTAAATTTCAAAATCATGCAATCATACTTCAATCTTAAATCTCTCCAAATCCAATATGATGTACTTCTGATTAGTAAGTAAAGCTGCTAACTTACTCGAAAACTTTCTACTTAAAGCATCTGCTATAATATTTGCCTTTCTTGAATGATAATTGATGGTCAAGTTATAATCCTTTAATAACTCCAACCATCTGCTTGTCTCAAGTTCAACTCCTTTTGAGTGAAGATATATTTTAAGCTTTTATGATCCATGAAAGTCTCGCAATGGACACCATACAAATAATTCCTTCAACTTTTAAAGTAAAAACCATAGCTGTTAGTTCTAAATCATGTGTAGAATAGTTCGACTCATATAGCTTCAATTATCTAGAGGCATAAGCTATTACCTTTCCATTTTGTATCAAGACATAACAAGATCCTTGCGAGATGCATCACTATATATGGTAAAATCTCCTATTTCAGTGGAACAATTAGCACTGGGGCTATCACCAATCATCTCTTCAATTCTTGAAAACTTTGTTTACATTCATTGGTCCCTTAAAATTTAACTCACTTTTGGGTCAAACGGGTTAGAGGCACGATGATAAAATAAAATCCTTCCATGAATCTTCGATAGTATCCTACCATTCTCAGGATATTATGAACTTCATATATGTTAGTAGGTCTTTTCCAATTTACTATGGCCTTAACTTTCTTTGGATCAATAGAGATAACTTCTTTAGAAATGATATGTCCGAGAAAAGAGATAATGTCTAGCCTGAACTCACACATTTATAACTTGGTATACAGATTCTTCTTCTTGAAAGCTTGCAATACTATTCTTAGATGTTCTTCATGTGCTTGTGGGCTTCTTGAATAGATTAGTATGTCATTAATGAATACTACTATAAACTGATCTAGGTAGGATTTGAACACCCTATTCATGAGATCCATAAAAGCTACAGGTGCATTCATCAGATCAAAGGGCATGACCAGGAACTCATAATGTCCATATCTAGTTCTAAAGGCTATCTTAGGCACATCCTCAATCCTTATCTTTAATTGATGGTAACCAAAATGAAGATCAATTTTTAAAAATACTTATACCCCTTGTAGTTGATCGAACAGATCATCAATCCTTGATAAAGGTATTTATTTCGTACTGTCACCTTGTTTAACTATCGATAATCTATACAAAGTCGAAAGCTACCATCATTCTTTTTCATAAATAATACTAGAGTACTCCAAGAAGACATGCTAGGTCTGATAAATCCTTTATCTGGCAACTCTTGCAATTGCTCCTTAAGCTCTGTTAATTCAGCCAGAGCCATATTGTATGGAACTTTGGAGATGGCTCCAATGCTAGATATGAGATCAATGGAGAACTCGATCTCTCTATCAGGAGGTAAACTTGGTAGGTCATTTGGAAAGACTTATAGAAACTCTTTCATAATAGAAATGTCTTCTAATTTGAGCTCTTTTTATTGTGTATGTATCACGGCCGCTAGAAATCCTTCACAACCTTTTCTAAGGAGTCGCTTAGCATTAAAAGCTAAGATTACTGTCTGCTGAAAGGTTAGCTTGCTACCTACAAAGTCAAACTTCGTCTGGCTAGGGACCAAAAATTTTACTATCTTCTCAAAACAATCGATGGAAGCATGATATGCCACCAACCAATTCATTCTAAGGATTACATCAAAATCCATCTCTAGGATAATCAAATCTACTTTCATCTCCCTACCTTCAATATTCATGTTAGCTTTGGCTCTTTGATTTTGATGAATAACAAAATATTGAGTATGTGTTTGGACTAATGTTTCAAATTAAGTATGAAATTCAGGTCATATGTACATAAAATTCTCCATTCAAGTGTATCAAGCTCACTAATATCAAAGCAAGATATTTATCAATATTTGAGTGAATTCCTAACCTTGGAACATTCTTTTTGGCCTTTATGGAAAAGCATCTAAAGGATTTTTGGATGATATCTTGAAAATTTCAGAGTTTGGCATAGATTTTTGATTTGGCACAGAGCAAGTGTCGACTCATGGATCAAGTGTCGACACTTCAGAAGACTGGCACGTAGAAATTTCATACTGGCACGGAAAGTGTTGACTCAAGGTGTCGACTCACGATCAAGTGTCAACACTTCAAAGATCGACTCATCGCCTAAGAACAAAACTTGTATTTTCTGAAGTTTCTCAAGTGTTGACTCAAAGTGTCAACTTATAGCCTAAGACCAGAAGTAGAGTAGAGCACAGAAAATTTAAATTTTGCCTTGAGCTGATCCAAGTGTCGACTCAAAGTGTCGACTCATAAAGAACTCAAGTGTCGACACTTGATGCAATGGCTAGTTTTTTAGAAATTCAGATTTATTTCCAAACGGCTATTTTGATTCCTCCAACAGTCTCCAATGACTTTTTCAGTGGATTTGAGCTATTTAACACTCACCAAGCCTCTTAAAGTCAATAAGAAAGAAAGAGAATCAAGGAGAGATAAGTTCCAATCATTTGAAAAGGCAAAGAGAGCTTTTAAGAGATTCCACCTGAAAAAGGCTTCCATTTTTTAGAGTTTGAGCTTTAAAGTCTTTAGCCAAAAATGTGCATTCAAGAGATTCCAAGGAGAAGTCAACTCAAGCAACCAAGAGAGCTTCAACGACATTTATTTCTACTTATTAAGGAGCTAATTCTTGTGTTTACTTTCTATACACTTGATTTCATTTATTTGTTCTAGTTTCAAGGGTATTGAAACTAGTGTCAAAGATTGTTGGTGAGCCTAAGAGACAAAACCAACTTGGGTTTGATTTGTTAGTCCAGATTAAAATAAGTTGTAAAGGTTGTTAGTGAGCCTAGGTGATAAAACCAACTTAGATTTTGACTTGTGAGCCTTGGAAAATAAGTCAGCTATAATCTTGAAGAGATTATAGTGAAATACTCAAGGAAAGCTTGGGGAGTGGATGTAGGTGCTTGGAGAGTACCGAACTACTATAAACCTTTGTATTTTTGTGTGATTGCCTCCTTATTACTTGCTTCTTATTACTCTGCATTTAACTTGTTATTTTTGCTGAATATCTTCTTGGCATAACCACTTAGTTACACGAACACTCAAAGTAAAGCATATAACTGCTTAATTTTTTTTTTAAATACCCAATTCACCCCCCTCTTGGACTACCTTGCTGGGCAACAATCCAATTTGTAATTCTTGTAGATTATGTTAACTAGAATGACATCTCTACATAGTGTGGAAACATAAAAGTCGTGTTCTAGAGATACTGGAGTCAACTTAGTATTTTTTCTAACTAGATTAGCTGATATAAAAGAATGCATAGCACCAGTATTAAACAAAACATAAATACTACTAGATGATAACCTAATCATACCTGCCACCATCGAATTACAAGCATTGGCATCCTACTGTATAAGTGCATATCATGTCCTTGGGTTCTCGGCTATTGCTATCCTTCTCCTTATTGATGTCCATCTTGAGGTGTGTTGCCGCCAAGATCGTCATGGCTCGTAGCTGCTGTCGGTGCCGGAGTGCACTCTCTTCGCTATCTGGCCATCCGGTGGTTCTGGACATGCAAAACAGGGGTTAGTGACCCGGGCCGGGGTTTTCGACGGGGGCACTCCGATGGTCAAGTCAGTGACGATCCAGGGGATCAGATCCTCTTGGTCAAGCTCCTCTTGAAGGATTCCATGCTAGGAGGAGTGAATGGTGTGAGACTAGGATGCAAGTGTGTCGGGGGAAGAGCGGCCTAGCTAGAGGGATTCTCTATGTGGCCTTTCTGCTCATCCTTGCTTGGATTTGCTTGTGGTGCCGTGCGCTCTGGTTGAGCTTGCACTTGTATTTGAATGGTATTGCATTACCTCATTTGCCTCACTTCTTTCGGGCTTTGTAGTCTAGGTTACCATTGGATGCCTGTCTTGGGATCTTTGCTGGGCTATCAGGCATGTGCGGCAGTGTCCCGAGGTACCTTTCCCGATTCATGATAAGGAAAGCTATCATATATTCTGACATTCCTTCTGGTCACCTCATTTCGGGAAACCTGGTAGCACCTCGATCGGGGGGCCGCCGCTCCCGGGATTCGAATCTCCTGGTTGACTTCCTCTTTCGATAGGTTCAGGTGGTTGGTGAGGAGCGTGGCGCCTCGATCAGTGGGCCTCTCCCCATTCTGATGTAACCGACGGTCGCAGGTGGTCATTGCAGCCTGGTGGATGTCTTAGTGCAATCCTCAGGCGGCTCACCGGTGTCCTGGGATGGTGGTGCTATCTCTTTGTTCATCGGTGCTTACGTCTAAGCTGGGGGCTGAGCTAGAAAGGCAGGGCTCGACTCTGACCTAAGCATCCCGAGCTCGTGGGCTCGCCTCTGTGGAGGAGGGCAGTGCACGAGCCTGATCTAAAGGGCTCGACCTCAGAGAGGCTCCACGTGATGGAGAAGGGCTGAGCTCGACTCCGACCATGGGGCTCGATCTCCGAGGGGCTCGCTCTAGAGAGCAGAGTGCGGGCCAGGTCCAGAGGGCTTGATCTCGGAGAGGCTCCACATGGTGGAGGAGGGCTGAGCTCGACTTCAACCACGGGGCTCGATCTCCGAGGGGCTCACTCTAGACAGCAAAGCACGGGTTCGGACCAGATGGCTCGACCTCGAAGAGGGGCTTGATCTAGAGGGTGCCGCTCGGCTCTGACCTAGGCATCCCGGGCTCATGGGTTCGACCTGGCGGAGGACAGAGCTCGGCTTCGATGAGCGGTCCCGTTGTCCCGGGGAGCTCAGCTCGGCAAAGGAGTCCGAGCAGGGAATCTGACATGGTGCCTGGCACGGTGGCTTTCTTTGACGTGGCATCTGACAGCTACTCCATGTCAGCGGTCCTGCCATATCAAGGTGTTCGGCTAGTAAGGATTCCTTGAGAAGCTTGAGGCGCTTGATGCTGTGACTCCTTTCTACTGTGGCATATAATGGCCTTGTAACCCTCCTTTTCATAATTATAATATTTCTCTCCTGGCCATATGTAGTCTCTCTAATAGTGAGGCCCACCATATTTATAACACTTGACATCATTCTTTTATTGAGCCTTATCCTTTAGAGTAACATTGTCAAACTTTTTAGTCTTTGCACTAGTGTTCTTATGATGTTGACTTTGATGCTCTCCTGATCTGGACCTCTTCTTCAAAGCTTTTTTCTTTCTGCTTAGGCGATGTTCAAATCTCTTTCTATTATTAATGCTTTATTGATGACTTCTTTATAAGTGGATAGCTTAAAAGTAATCACCTATTATTGGATTCGACCTCTAAGCCCATTCTCAAATTTCGTAGCCCGGACCCCTCATATGCTATCAGTGTTGAAGTATACTTGGACAGTTCTTCAAACTTTGCTGCATATTAGGTAACTATCGTAGTACCCTGCTCCAGGCAATTGGACTCTCAAAATTTTTGCATTTGAATACTCTAAGGGAAGTACCTCTTATAAAAGACCCTCCTAAAACCTTCTCAAGTAAAAGGTGCATGGTCTTAGTTTTCCAGGCTTCATATCCCACCAATCAGTTGCCTCATCTTGTAGCATGAAGGTAACCAAATTAACTCTTTCTTTCCTTAGACATCACAGGACCTAGAATACTTTCTCTATTGCTTTCAGCCAACCCTTGGCCTCTACAAGGTCAGAGGTTTCCTTGAATATCTGTGGAGCATACTTTTTGAAATCTATCAGGATTATTTGGTGCTCTTGCTGAACCCCAACTCCTAGTTATCACTGAGAAGTTCCTTATTGTTGTTGTTATAGTAGTTGCTATATAAACTGTTGTTGCTGCATGAGTTGTTGTTGTTTCACCTCTACTATCCTTATCATATCAGTCCTAGCAGTGGCTTATTGTACACCAGTATTTGTATAAGTTGAGAGAGACCAACTTGTTCCCTAGGCTGAGCTTCAGGTCTGCCCGAGGTTCCTATTTCTGTTATCCTAGTCTTTGGAGTATTGTCCATGAGATATGTAATGGTTCCTACCGGTGCACCCTACTATCTAGTAAGATTCTAGCATCTTCTTACTGATTCAAAGACTCTCAAGCATTTAAACCATCTGCAAATCTCTTAGGCCTCCTAGCACGTCCATGTCTGCCTCCACGCATCATGGGATCCTATACCAATCATTGTTACTAATCATATATTATCTAAGTATTCATGAATATATTATGTTATCTTACCCTAATCTAATGATGGAGCCACTCTCTCTATGAAGTTATACCCTAGGATCTTACAACCTAGGCTCGATACAACTTCATCACATCCCGAACCCAACACTCGGATCGGCTACGCGATCGGCTACATAAATCCTAGGCATCGTTCTAGAGATCATGCTAGGCCTAAGTACATGAGATTTTCACCATCTTCAGAAATTAAATTTAAATAATCAAATATCATTAAAACAAACTCATAATAATTGAATGATCAACTCATTCAATTCATGATAATTAAATGATCAACTTGTTCATTATATTAGTATCAGAAATAGAACTAACTAAATAATTTAAAAATACTGGTACTCAGTCTCATGCTTGACTCGATCTTTGCTAAGCATCCTGCAACTCTAAAAAAATAAAAAAGTGAAAAGTGAGCTTTATAGCCTAGTAAGGATTCCATACAGTCATACCAATAAAAATAAAAAGAAAACATGAGTGAGATAAGGAATAAAATGTCATGCATCTAAAATAATCCAACCATCTCATTTGGGAAAATCATGTCTCTTTTTTTATATTCCAGTTTAGTTATCCATCTTTTTTAGGGTTCTGGACTAACAACGGTCATGCTTCAGTCCATGATTGGCAATCCCAGTATCACACTTCAGCCCATGACTAGCAAGCTCATTGTCACACTCCAGCTTGTAACTGGCAATCTCATTATCATACTTCAGTCTGTGACTTGTAATCTTAGTGTCACACTCAGTCTGTGACTAACAATCTCATTGTCACACTTCAGCCTGTGACATGCAATCTCAATAACCATGGTTCTTCCTGTGGCATGGCTAATCTAAATATCTTATTTTCTTGATTATCACTTTATCAACTTATATCATGTTGTCAAGTCATATCATTTCAAGATTTTCAAGAACTAGCATCATAATCCAAATCATTCAAAAATAATTTTGTTTCTTTGAACATAATATACAGAAAACATAAATAATAATAATATCGATAATTACAAATATCCATCATGAAAAATCAAAAAAAATATAATACATAAATAATCATGCATACCAATGCTCATGTCCAAGAATCAAAATCATGCTATGTAAAATATATTTATAAATTGGTAATCGTATCTAGAAATCCTTACCTCACTAGAGATAAATTAAACACATCCAATATCAGTCCATACCTGAAACTCGCTCAATGTCCTTCTACTTAAAAGACTATTTTCCTACAATAATAATTTTAATATCAATAAGTAAATCTATAGCAATTATAAATCTCAAATTTTTTATCTGAATTCCATCCGTAATCCACCCACTGATATCCTAATTTCATAAATTTCTTGAAAGAGAAACTTTTAGATCCCCCATTTCAAATATTTATTTATTTATCTTACTCCCTTTTTCTCTTCTCTTTCTCTCTCCTCTTCTCTCTTTTCTTTCTCTCTCCTCTTCTCTTCTTTTCTCTCTCCTCTTCTCTCTCTCTTTTTTTCTTTTTATTTTTCTTTTCTTCTATTACCCAGCTAAAGCAATCTAAGAGGGGGGGGTGAATAGGGTTTCAAAAACTTTTTATAAAGATTAAAGACAAGTGCTGTGTGTATGCAAGTATTTGTATGCGTAACAAGAGTATGCAGCAGAAGTAATAAAGTAAATGTAAAAAGAGAAAGATAAGCAATTACAAATACAAGAATTTATAGTGGTCGGTGCACTCCAAGCACCTATATCCACTCTCCAAAGTCCACTTTGATATTTCACTATAATCCTTCCTTGATTATAATAGATTAGTTTTTCCTGACTCACTAATCAAAATCTCTTGGTTTTCACAAGACTAACCAAAAACCTAGTTGGTTTTCAAACAAGGCTTATCAACAACCTAGTTGGTTTTAAAACAAGTCTCATTAACAACCTAGTTAGTTTTTCAAACAAGACTTACCAACAACCCAAATACTAGTTTCAATCCACTTGAAACTAGGAATAACAAGATAAATCAAGTATAATGTAGGAATACAATAAGCTTTCAAAATAAAAATAAATATCTCATTGAAGCTCTTGATTGCTGTTATAAAAGCTTGTCTCTAAGTTGTTGAAGCCTTAATCAATGCTTAAGAATTGGACTTAAATGCTTCTTGAATGTTTGAAGACTCAACTTGACTCAAAAGTAATGAATACTCGATGAATGCTCATTAGTTTACAATCAATTTCTCATTAGTTTCTTCTCTCTTGTGTTTGGTATATTTTAAATACCTTTCCAAGCCTTAAATAACTATTTATGACTGTTGAAGAGGATAAAATAGCCGTTAGACATAAAAAAGAGCTATTCTGTGCTTCAAAAAACTAGTCATTATTATTTATCCAGATCTGTAGGTGTCGACACTTCAGGTCATGAGTCAACTCATGTATCGATACTTGAGTTGACACCAGGTCAAAAATATTTTTTAAAGCTCTCTGGAGTATTCTGGTGCATCAACACTTCTTCTGGTGAGTCGACACTTGAGTCGACACTTCATCTTCATGAGTTGACATTTGGACAAAATCTAGAAATCAGCATATTCTATATTCATTTTGGTCTCAAGCCTTGAGTCGACACTTGCTTGACCATGAGTCGACCTATGTGTTGACACTTGATTTTTATGAGTCGACACTTCATACATGCTGGCTGAAACTCTTTCTATATACTAATTCAGGATTCTGTGAGTTAACACCTTAAGTCGACACTTGATCTTTAAGAGTCGACACTTGGCTGAAACTTTGCTGAAACTTGTTCAAATTTAAAATATAAGTCCTTCAAAGTCATTCTTATGTGTCAAAATCTATATAACTTAAAATTTCATAACTTCTTCAATAGTTTGATAAGCATTTGAATTCTTCAACACACTACAACTTTGATGAGTACCTTATTCTGATAAACATACTTTTAACACACAGTTAGTATTCAAATATAATTAAGTATTTTGTTATTCATTAAAATCAAGATAGGAGTCAATAATCTCTTCTTTTTTGATAATAACAAAACCTTTAAGTATATATATATTGCAAGCTCAAAAAATTTTCAATAAGTTTCAAAGCATTTGACTATCAATTTTAGAGCTAATGATAATAAGTATCAGAGTTAAGTTGAAATGATTATTAAGAGCAAAAACTCATCTACAATGTATCAAAGCTATATATTTATATATAAGAAAGAATTCAATTCACATAGTTTCAACGTATCAGAGCTGTAGATATATATATATAAGAAAGAGTTCAATTCATATAGTTCCAATATATCAGAACTGTAACTATAATATATCAAAGCTATAATTAAAATGTATCATAACTATATACTTATATGAGATATTCAAAAGGTGTATCAAAGCTAAAATAGATTTGAAAGTTAAGCATTAGAACAAAAACAGGTTGAATGTAAAAAGTATCTGAGCAAAATCTTTAAGAGTATCAAAGTAATACAACATAGAAAGTATTACAGCAGCATAAAAAGAATCAGAGCATATTATAGCAAATAATATAGCATAAAGATTGAGAGTATCAGAGCAAAAATATTTGAGCATGAAGAGTATCAGATCATGAAAATAAAGAGTATCAAAGCATAAGAATTAAGGAGTATCAGAGCATAAAAAATAAGGGGTATCAGAATATAAAGAAAATAAGGAGTATCAGAACATAAAGCTAAAGAGTATCAAAGCATAAAAATTAAAGTATTAGAGCATAAAACTAAAGCTCCCCCTCAATATATGATCTTAAAAATATTTTTAATTTTTTTTAAAAAATAGCTTACATGTATTAGTATTTTTTAAAAAATATTTTCAAAAGGTTTAAAATTTTCAAAATTTTTTTTTTTGTACTTTTCTCTCCCTTAACCATTCTTAATTATTACTTCTTACTTTCTTGTCTTCCCCTTTTTACTTATATCATTTATTCTCTCCCTTTGTTTATCATTTTGATACCACGAAATATTAAATATTATGCCATTTGCTACCAATAATCACATTTCCATGTTCTCATTACCATTATTTCTCCTTTTTTCATTACCATTACTTCTCCCCCTTTTTGTCATCATCATAAAAAAAAGTGAAAAGAGGAGATAAAATGATAGGTAGTATAGTAAGAAAAGTGTAAAAGTATACAAGAGAAAATGCTGAAAATGTCATCATATATATAATTTCAAACATTGATACATTATTCAAAATTTGATACATAATTTGATACAATGAAACATAGTTTGATACAAACATACATCTAATTGATATAAGACCAACTAATACATTGACCAATTCTAAGGGATGCTATCCTTACCAGAGGAAGACCCAACCTCTAAAATGATAGGCCTATAATCCTAGAGGGATGGGGTCGTGGCCACATCGGCTGGAGATCAGCAAGCCTGGTACGGACGACTCTAGGAACATCATCACATCCTCGGCTTCTGCTTCTGCATCATGTTGTTCCTCTGGCTCGGGCTGAAGAAGAAGCAATGTCAGGAGCATAATCAAGAAATGGAACATGGTCAAGATCAGCATCAGTATCAGTAATAGATGGAGTAATGTCATAAATAGGACTAGATGAAAGTATATGAAAACCAGGAGTGTAAAATCCTAGCTCTCTGGATAGAGAAGAAGTGGATACTAAAGGTGTCCTATCTAGAAGGATAGGGGGTACACTAATGGAAGGTGTAGGCAAATCAGCAAAAGTATATGATGGATTAGAATAAAGAATAGATGTAGATACTATAGGGTCAGAAGGATTTGGAATGATAGTAGTGCTAGGAAGGGCAGGAGTGTGAAGAGCTGGACTGGATGGGACAAGAGCAGCCTCAGAAGACCTCATCTCATCAGCTGTGGGCTCAGCATCTTGGTCAGCTCTAGTGTCCGGCTCAGCCTCCGCCATAAAGTTTGCAACATCAAAGTCTATGGATGAGTCACCCTGACCGTCTCCCATCTGAGTATCTATAGGTGGAGCTGGCAGAGTAGGTGGAGGTGAAGGTGGCCTGCTAGAAGATAATCCCTGTAAAGCAACCAACATTAAGGCAAATCCCTCCCTCATCTTTTAAAAACCTGATTCATCTCCACATGCATTAGATATACTAGCTGTCTAATGATCTGCATCTCAGCCTCTAGTCGAGTGATTCTATCAGAAGTATCTCCAAGAGGTGGCACATCTGCATGTGCCGATATTGATGGCTCGGGCTGTAACTCTAGTGTAGCTCGTGATGGCTTAGATAGCCAACCTCATCTCTCGATATATCCTCTTCCTCAGCTACATCATCATCTGAATCCAAGTCAGGTGTATCTCCAAAAACTCTTCATCTCCATTGACCTCGATACCCGTGATACCCCATATGATGCAGTGATCTCTTATTATCACATCAATATGGAGTAGCTATCTGTATGGCTCACCATCAGAGTCAACTTCGTATGCTCTAAACATAATAGTAAGACCCATCCCATATGGCAAACAAAGTCTCCTGCTGGTCACTGCCTTTGTCATTCGATGTATCATGAACACAGGTAGGCAGATTGGAGTCCTCTGTATCAAGGCAACCATCACTAGAAGCTCCCTCTCAGTGATGAAATCGAACCTTCCGATCTTTGGCAATAAGATCCGAGCAACTATGTGATGCAGGATCTCATCTCTGGTGATAGCTGTGAAGCAACAATACTGGCTCCCTCTCCAATGTCATCTCTCTCAAAGATGCACCTATAGCCACTGATCCTATCTACAAGTGAGTCTGCGACTGTCCCCCTCATCGGGATCTTCCATACCTAGCTCAGTATCTCTACTGATAATGAAATAGTGATTCATCTAACCTCTACAGTCCATCCATCAGCGCCTCGGGCCAGAGTCCCATAAAACTCCCTCATCAGTGCTAGATAAAGCCTCTTTTGGAGGGAACAAAACTGTGATAGTCCTATATCTCTCAACCAATCGCCGATCCTAAAATGCTGCTGGTCGATGAACTCAAAATCCACTCTCCATCTCCCGATAATGGCTTTGGAAGCCATGAAGTCTACCCTAGGGACTGGTGGTGGTCATGCTGGAATCTCAAGCTGTATTACATCTCTGTAGGTTGATCGTCATGTCTGGCCTTCGTGCGATCCACACCCTGAGAGAATGGTCGTGGCCTCCTCGCCAACTACTTCCTGGGTCCCATGGTCCAAAAAATAGAGGGATATAAAAATGGAAGGTGAAGGGACAAAGGACTCATGATGAAATCATGAAGAATAGTGAAAATGAGAGAAAAAATGGGGCTCAAACTAAAAATGGGAGTGTTAGAATCGTGAATAGGATCTAACAGAGGTTAGGGTACTATGGGAGGATGTGTTGGCTTAAGGAAGATGGAGAAAAAAAAGAGAAAAATGGATCATTTTTCCTATTTGTTCACCGGTTCATGCCAGTCAAGTGTCGACTCACGGGCTAAGTCCAAGTGTCGACACTTTGAAAAAAAATCAGGAAAATAGAAAAAAATCATAGAAAATCAAGATAATTGATTTTAATAGCCAATAAATGATTGAATATAATTTTCAAGGACATTTGTTTAGGAAATTTCCAAGGAAAATTCTAAAGGTCATGAAGAGAGATTGAGATTTAATCAAAAGGATTAATGATCCCTAATTCTCTTCTAATCATACTGAACCTATCTTCATTAAGAGGCTTGGTCAGAATATTAGCAAGTTGCATGTTAGTACAAACAAATTCAAGTATAATATCATTATTTTGAACATGGTCTCTAATAAAATGATGTCTAATTTCTATATGCTTAGTTCTTGAGTGTTGAACTGGATTTTTAGTTAAGTTAATTATACTTGTATTATTACATCTTATGGTTATCTTAGTTAATTTGATGCCAAAGTCCTCGAGCTGTTGTTTAATCCACAAGATTTAAGCACAACAATTTCTAGCTATAATATATTCAGCTTTAGCTATAGATAGTGCAACTGAATTTTGTTTCTTGCTAAACCAAGAGATTAAATTAACTCCAAGAAATTGACAAGTTTTAGAAGTACTTTTTCTATCTAATTTACAACCAGCAAAATCAGCATCAAAATATGTAATTAAATATATAGCTGAATTCTTAGAGTACCATAATCCAATATCAAGAGTACCAGATAAATATCTAAGTATGTATTTAACAGCCAATAAATGTGATTCCTTAGGCTCAAACTGATATCTAGCATACAAGTATACACTAAACATAATATCTGGTCTACTTGCAGTTAAGTATAATAAAGAACCAATGATGCTTCTATAAAATTTTTGATTAACTTTCTTACTAGATTCATCCTTGTCAAGCTTACATGAAGGGCTCATAGGTGTACCAATAAGTTTAGTCTTCTCCATCCTAAACTTTTTAAGAATCTCCTTTGTGTATTTAGCTTTGTTAATGGAGATCACTTCATTTATTTGTTTGATCTGGAGTCTGAGAAAGTAGCTCAATTCTTCCATCATGCTCATCTCGAACTCATCCTATATAAGCTTTGCAAATTCTTGACAAAGAGATTCATCAGTGGCACCAAAGATAATATCATTGACATAGATCTGTACTACTAAGAGATCATCAGCCTTTTTTAAAAAAAATAAGGTTGTATCTACATGACCCCTAGTAAAATCATTTTCAATTAAAAATTTACTTAATCTTTCATATCATGCATGAGAGACCTGCTTAAACCATAAAGTGCTTTATACAGTTTGAAAACATGGTCAGGATATGCATGATTTTTAAAACCAGGTGGTTGTTCTACATATACTTCTTCGACAATGTATCCATTCAAAAATATATTTTTAACATCCATTTAAAATAATTTAAAATCCATGAAATATGCAAATGCTAACAATAGTCTAATTGCTTCAAGTCTAGCAACAGGAGTAAAAGTTTTATCAAAATCAATCCTTTTCTCCTGATTATAGTCTTTAGTAACTAGCCTGGCCTTATTTTTAGTTACCATTCCATTTTCATCCAATTTATTTTTATATACCTATTTAATACCAATTATGGAAGCATTAGATGGTCTTTTTATTAGTATCTAAATCTTATTTCTTTTAAATTGATTTAATTCCTCTTATATAGCAATTAACCAATTTGGATTTTTTTCAGCTTCTTTAATACATTTAGGTTCTACTTGTAATACAAAAGCAATATAATCACATTCATTTCTAATGAAAAATCTAGTTCTTACCCTTTTTGATGGATCTCCTAAGATTAATTCTTTAGGATGTCCATGAGCATACCTCCTTTCTTTAGGTAGATCCTTATCCTTTAGTGAAGATCTTGTGACTTCTTCTTTATTCTTCTTGTTTTGATCTTCTTTGTTGTCTTTGGAAGGATGATCATCCAATGTCAACTTCTTAAGTTCTTCAATACCTGCACTATCATCAGAAGTATCATCTTTTCCAGAAGATTTATTTGTAGACTCTTCAAATACAATATGTATAGACTCTTCTACTGCAAGTGTTCTTTTATTGAAAACCCTATATGCCTTGCTAGATGTGGAGTATCCTAAGAAGATACCTTCATCTGACTTGGCATCAAATTTGCTTAAATTATCTTTTCCATTGTTCAATGTAAACATCGACAACCAAATATATGAAAATACTTTAAAGTAGGTTTTCTTTGTTTCCAAAGTTCATATGATGTTTTCTTCAAAATTGGTCGGATTAAAACTCGGTTTAAAATATAGCATGCAGTATTAACAGCTTCAACCCAAAAATATCTAGGAAGATCATTTTCGCAAAGTATTGTGTATGCCATTTCTTCTAAAATCCTTTTTTCTTTCTACCATCTCATTTTATTAAGATGTTCTAAGTACTAAAAAATTGTGTTTAATACCTTTTTCATTGCAAAAATCTTCAAAATCTTGATTTTCAAATTCAATACCATGATCACTACGAATACAAACAATAGAAGTACCTTTTTCATTTGAAATCTTTCTATAAAATTTAGTAAAAGCCATGAAAGATTTGTCTTTATGTGCTAAAAATAAAATTCATGTAAAATGCGAGAAATCATCCACTATAACTAATCCATATCTCTTGCCTCCCAGGCTTATGATCATAGTTGGTCCAAAAAGATCCATATGGAGTAGTTCTAGCAGCCTAGAAGTTGAAACAATTTCCTTAGTTTTAAAAGAGATTCTTGCTTGTTTTCCAAATTGATAAGCATAACAAATTTTAATCTTTTTCAAATCTAAGTTTTGGTAAATCTTTAACTAAATCCTTTTTGCATAAATTAAAAAGTAAATATATGCCTACATAACCTAATCTACGATGCCATAACCAACTAGTCTCATTTAATGTGGCATTCATTGCAACTAGGCATTTACCATCTTGTATAGGTAAATTATCAAGATCAACTAGGTAGATGTTGCCATGCCTATTTCCAATGAATTTCAACCCATTATCATCAATACTAGAAACCATGCAAAAAGCTGATTCAAAAACTACTTTGAAATCTTTATCGCAAAATTGATTAATGCTAAGTAAGTTATGCTTTAATCCTTCTACTAACAATACATTATTAATAAAAGTAGAAGGAGAAATGTAAACTTTACCTATACCAATAATTTTACCTTTACCATTGTCTCCAAAAGTTATATTTCCTCCATTCAAAGCTTCAAGAAAGGTGAATTGCTTTACATCTCCCGTCATGTATCTTGAGCAACCACTATCAAGATATCATAATCTTCTTTTTTTTTTGGTTGCAAGACATACCTACAAAATAGATTAAGTTGTTGCTTTAGATATCCAAGACATCTTGAGTCCTTTAAGATTAGTAGCAATGGTTCCTTTTAAAATCCAAACTTTTCTAGATTTATTTACATTTTTTTGATTGTATTGATATGCTTTATATTCAAGTTTTCTACAACAAAAACATATAGTACTAGAAGAAGCAGGAACAAAAAAATTTTTCAATAATTTTTGTTTCTTTTGTTGTTTGTAACCAAGTCCAACTTTATCAAAAATAGCTCTTTGATTGTTCAAAAATAGACTTAGTTTATCAGAACTAAAAGTAAACTTTTCAATAAAAGGTTTAACTTTATCAAGCTCATCTTTTAATTTTTTATTTTCTAGCTCAAGGTCTTTGTTTTTCTTTATAAACTCATTATTTGAAACAAAGGCCTTGAATCTTTTTAGAACTTCTATTTCTTTTGATAGAGCATTCTTTTTCTTTTCTAAAACATTAATATTGGCTTTTAATTCTTTATTTTTATTAACAAGATTATTATTTTCAAGAGAAAAATAATCAACATGCTTTTTCAACTTCTTGTGCTCAATTTTCAGTAATTTGTATTAATGCACAAGTTCATCAAAAACATCTCTAAGTTCTTCAAAAGTAAATTCAAATTCATATTGTACCTCATTTTTTATTGCCATGAGACAAAGGTTGGCGACTTCTTGTTGTTCTTCCTCTGAACTGGAGTATTCACTATCACTCCAAGTAGCCATTATAGCTTTTTTCTTGAACTTCTTTTTAAGGTTCTTGAGGAGAGGACAATTAACCCTGTAGTGACCGGGCTTTTTGCATTCAAAGCAGATGGGTTGGTCCTTCTCCTCTTTTTCTTTTTCTTTGTCCTTCCCTTAATCTTTACTAGGCTCTCCTTTTTGCGGCTTCTTTTTGTAAGAGTACTTCTTCTTTCTCATGAATCTCTCGAATTTTCTAGCCACTAGAGCCTCTTCATTTTCATTTTCACTTTCTTATGACTCCTCACTTGAAGGTTCATATGGTGTAGTGGATTTGAGAGCACTTGTTTTCTTCTTTCTATCGGCATCGACTGCTTTTTGCTTTAAGTTCAACTCATAAGTCATGAGTGAACCAACAAGTTGCTCCAAGGGAAGTGTTTCAACATTTTTTGCTTCTTGGATTGCCGTGACCTTCGAATCCCATGAAATTGGCAAAAACCTGAGAATTTTATTAACAAGGTCAGCATTATACATAACTTTGCCGAGACTTCTTATACTATTTACAATGTTAGTAAATCTTGTGTACATATCAGTTATGGATTCATTAGGCTTCATTCTAAATACTTTATATGTATGAATGAGCATATTTACTTTGGTATTCTTCACTTGATGGGTACCCTCATGAGTAACCTTAAGTATGTCCCAAATTCTGTTGCCGATGCACATGTGGATATCCTATTGAATTCACTAGGATCCAATATGTAATAAAGCAAATTCAATGCTTTGACATTAAGCTCGGCTTGTTTAATGTCGTTTTCATTCCAATCCTCTTCAAGCTTGGCAACGGAAACACCATTAACCAAAATCGAAGGAACATGATGGCCTTTAATAACTACTTTCCAAAGATTATAATCAGTAGAGTGCATATAAATTCGCATGCAAGTTTTCCAATATGTGTAATTAATGCCATTAAAAAATAGTAATCTATTTGAGGCTTAACCCTCAACAACACTAGTACTAATAGGGGTTGCTATAGATATTTAACTCAAGTTGGTTAGACCTACAAGTTGAGTACAAGGCTCTGAAACTACTTGTTGCCCAGCTAAAGCAATCCAAGAGGAGGGATGAATTAGGTTTCAAAAACTTTTTACAAAGATTAAAGACAAGTGCTAGTATGTTTCCAAGTATTTGTGTGCTTAATAAGAGTATGCAACATAAGTAATAAAGTAAATGCAACAAGAGAAAGATAAGCAATCACAATCACAAGAATTTATAGTGGTTCGGTACACTCCAAGTACCTACGTCCACTCTCCAAGGTTCACTTGGATATTTCACTATAATCCTTCTTTGATCATAGTAGATTAGTTTTCTCGGGCTCACTAATCAAAACTTCTTAGTTTTCATAAGGCTAACCAAAAATCTAGTTAGTTTTCAAATAAGGCTCACTAACAATCTATTTAGTTTTCAAACAAAGCTCACCAACAACCTAGTTGATTTTTCAAACAAGGCTTACCAACAACCCAAGCACTAGTTTCAATTCACTTGAAATTAGGAACAACAAGATAAATCAAGTATAATGCAGGAACATAATAAGCTTTCAAAATAAAAGTAAATATCTTGTTGAAGCTCTTGATTGTTGTTGTGAAAGCTTGTCTCCAAGTTCTTGAAGCCTTAATCAATACTTGAGAATTGGACTTGAATGCTTCTTGAATACTCTTGAATGCTTGAAGGCTCACCTTCACTCAAAAGTAATGAATACTCAAAGAATGCTTATTAGTTTACAATCATTTTTTTATCAGTTTCTTCTCTCTTATGTTTGGTGCAGTTTAAATATCTTTCCAAGCCTTAAATGACTGTTTATGATCGTTGGAGAGGAGAAAATAGCCATTAGATATAAAAAGGAGCTATTTTGTGCTTCAAAAAACTAGCCGTTACTGTTCATCCAGACCTACAAGTATTGATATTTCAGGTCATGAGTCGACTCATATGTCGACACTTTAGTTGACACCATGTCAAAAATATTTTCTGAAGCTCTAGAGTATTTTGGTGCATCGACACTTCTTCTGATGAGTCGATACTTCTTCATGAGTCGACACTTGGACAAAATCCAGAAATCAGCATGTTCTATCTTCATTTTGGCTCGGGCCTTGAGTCGACACTTGCTTGACCATGAGTTGACGCATGTGTCGACACTTAGTTTTCAAGAGTCGACACTTCATGCGTGTCAGATGAAACTCTTTTTGTGTATTAGCTCAAGATTCTATGAGTCAACATCTCGAGTCGACACTTGATCTTCATGAGTCGACACTTGGCTGAAACTTTATTGAAACTTGTCCAAATTTAAAACTTGAGTCCTTCAAAGTCATTCTTATGTTCCAAAGTCTATATAACTTAAAATTCCATGATCTTCAATAGTTTAACAAGCATTTGAATTCTTTAATACACAACAACTTTGATGAGTACCTTGTTCTGATAAATACATTTTGAACAGATAGTTAGTACTCAAATATACTTAAGTATTTTATTATTCATCAAATTCAAGATAGGAGTCAACATTTTCCCTTTCTTTTCTTTTCTTTTTCTTTTCTTTTCTTTTCTTTTCTTTTTCTCTTCCCTTCTCCTTCCTCCTTCTTTCCTTCTTCCACTTAGTCGAATAGGGGAAACCTTCCCTTTTCCTCTTCCCTCTCATTTATAATGGTAGAGGTCCTCGGGTTAGCCACTGGCAGTAGCTCTGATGGTAGTGAGACCATCTCGGAGCTACCCCCATCATCAATAGTCGGTGGATCAAGAGAAAAAGAAAGCCAAAATAGGGAAGATCCTGTTCAGACCTCCGACCCGGTGCTTTGTTGGCCAAAACCCCATGGCAACCCATCTAGAAGAAAGGGAAGAACTAGAAGCTGGCTTACCTCAATTTCGATGAAATCCCCATGTCGATCATTGGAGAAATCTCGAATCTCATCACCAGAATCAATGAAAATTGAAGCTCTTCCTCGTCGGCATGGATGATTAATGAATGGTTGGCTCAAGGAAAGAGAGGTCTTCTTATAGGGCTTGAGGCTTCCCTTTCCTTGGTGGGATCGAAGGTAAGGACTCCTATTCCTAGTTGGGGTCAGAGAAGAGGGAGGAAGACTCCGATCGGGAGTCCTCCTTCCCTTCTTCTTTTCTTTCCAATTGGAGAAGAGGGGGGTCCTCTTCAAACAGATCACATATTATAGTTTAGCCCCTGATGAAGTTTGTTATTTAATATAGTCTTTCAGAAATTTATTTTTAGTTCATAAAGAATAGTCTTATTCTCTAAAAATCCTCTAAATTTTATTTTAAATCTCTATGGTGAAACATTATTATATTAAAGTATGTAAATTATTATTTTGTCTTATTCTAAAGCTTATTACTTAATGATCCTTTCATCGTTATGCTATAGTCCATGTACTATGTTCTATTACATGAAGATTTTTAAATATTTATTATTGCAAATGTTGTGTACTCTCACATTTATTTTGAATAATGATATATTTTGTATTCATCCCTAATTTAGATAGTTATAAATTTTAATAGATAGTGACTATCAAAGTAGCTCATTCATTAAGATTTATATGATTCCTCTATTTGATATTTTAGGAGATTGAACTTGTTAAATGTTGATTGATTGCTTACTATATTAGTGCATTAAATTGAATAAAAGGATTCATGGATATGATCAGTTAATTCCTGATTTGAAGATTTATAAATTTTAATGGATAGTGACCATTAAAATAGCCCGTTCACTGATATTACAAGATTCTTTAGTATGATATTTTGAAGGGATTGAGATGTATTACAAAATTATTGCATACAATAATCTCTCCAAATGAAACTTATTATGTTATAATTTTTAAGTAAAATATTTTATGTCTAGTGAGTGTGCATTATCTAGGGATTCATTTTATTAAAGTAGATAGACCTTCCGAAAGTTTGTGATACCTTACTAGTTAATTCTACTAGATGCTGAAGAAATACCTTATGTGAGCTATTTTCTTTTCAAAAAAAAATTTTGATTACACTAAGGGCTCTCATTAAAATAATATTTATAAATATTTTCAAGCATACTGATTGCCTGCATCTATTTTTTAATTAACTATCTAAAGATTATTTAGTAGTTAGTACTTTTGTATTGAATAACATTACATATTGAAGATGGTACCTTATATAGATCGCTTTTTTCAAAAGAAGTTTATGACATTGCACCCAAGGTACTCATAAAGTAATGCTCACTTATAAAAATTTTCAAGCATATACATTAAGCATATTTCTTTATTGATTAACTGTATAAAAGTTGTTTAATAGTTAGTATAGTTACATTGATATATTTGCATTGAAAACATTGATGCTCCCATTAAAACTTTGATTGGAATAAGCTATAAAAATATAGAAATGTGACATTAAACTAATGCTAGGCATGATGGATTTAGATATTACACTATGTGATGATCCTCCATCTTGAGTCATTCTTAGGTCACTAGTGTGAGTACTCAGAATAAAAGCTATATATAAAAGTGGTAGAGAATGAATCATCCTAGCTTGAGGATCATAAAAAGGTCAATTTTAGATTTCATTCTAGATGTTATACTAGAGAATAGTAATGCTAAGTAATTCTTTGACCTAATTAATATAAGGTATGATGGCATCATAGTGTTAAGACTTATATTATAAAATTAGAAAGTATTGCACCTAAGCTTAATAGTTTAAGATTTTTATCTTTTATATTTTTCTTGCTTATCAAGCTTTTAATTCTTTCACTATGCAATTTAGTTAGCTTAAAATCATGTATAATGCATAAAGGGATAAGTAGAACATGAATAAATATATTCTATTTTGCTCAAGAATTTTAATATTGTAGGAAAAGGATGAGAGTGCTAATATAGTATATCGGTTACATTAAGAATCCCACGCATAATAAGAAAAAGGATAATGGTTCTAAAAGAAATAGTTAGGCTCATAATTTGAAAATTGAAATCAAAATTCTAGAGATCCACAAGTTGCTATTAAGAAAGATTTCAAGTGCTTCCCTTGTAGAAAGAAAAGTTATAAGACATTTAAAAATCTCAAGTATAAAAGTTAGTTAAAGAAGAAGAATCGTGTATGTAGATTATATTATCTCATAAAAGATGGTTGAACAAGGTTAAATTCTCTTCACTATGATATAAATGATTGAGTTACATTTCTAAGAAGAGGATTTAAAGGTTAATTAATAATGAAATTCTACTTTTGTTTGGATTTAGTATTTTCATACTTGTGTTGATTATTTTAGGGGCAAATTTAGCAAAACTAAAAGCAATGAGTCTACACATGGTAATAAACTTTTAGAACTCATTAATATAAATATAAGTGGATCCCTATATCTTTTTATTTATAGTAGCAGATATTTCATTACTTTCATTGATAGTTTTCTCGCTATGGATATGTTGACCCCTTGTGTGATTTTGATGATAGCAAAACATTGGAGCATGTATTTGTGTTACTAACAATTCTTCAAGTGCTTTACAAGTTTTTGTAGGATGATTTCACTGCTCATTTTCAACTCCTACATTCTTATTTTTTATCATGAGTTGTGTTGTAATTATCTCATGTAAAGAAGAACCCATAGAAAAAGTTAAAAGAAAATTATGAAAAATGGGTTGCTTCTATGTTTTTCAAGCTTTAAATTTTTTAGATTCATTTGTAAGTTAAGTTTGAAAAGTTTGAAGTGTTGAAGACTTGCTAGAAAACTTCTGGAGAGGAGTTCAAGTTTTTTACTGAAGATCTATTCGAGATGACTCTAGTAGAAAGAGCCGACTCTGATCTATGGCATGGCTAAAGGTTTCTGGCATGCAGATAGCCAAGCCGACTCGAAGAAACCCGAGCCGACTCGTTCAGAGTATCAATTGTTGAATCAGATAGGCAAGCCAACTCGAAGGAAATCGGAGCTGACTAAGTACTTCAGTCTAGCATTCGAGTCGACTCTTCAGCATCCAAGCTGACTCCTCCAGAGTCCAGAAAGAACCATTTTGAGTGAACAGCCAGGAGAGCTGACCCGGAGGAACCCGAGCTGACTCTTCTAGAGTACAGTTTTGAAAGCTTGAGAATCCGAGCCAACTTGAAGTAAGGCAAGCTGACTCTTCCAAAGTAAGGAATCGAATTACTGAGAAACCAAGCCGACTCGAATGAAGTGAGGCTACTCGACCAGAACTACTTTGAGTATCCGAGCCGACTTGAGAAGATCTGAGCTGACTCGAAGGTCGATTTCAGGCAAGTAATGGCTAGTTCCAGAACTCCATTTTTGAATTTGAAAAGTGCTCCAACGGTCAAGTGTCACATCCCAACAGTCTACAATGACTAAAACCATCTGAGAAGAGTACAAGACTCTATAAAAGAGGGATTGGGATAACTTTTGAAAAAGGTTAATGAATAATTAATGCTTACTTGAGCTTGTAAGCTAGAGAGCACTGCATGAGCATTTAAGATAGACTTCAAGCCTTTACTAACTCCAATAAAAAGCTTGAAGCACTTATTGAAGAAGTTGAAGAAGCCATTAAAGTGCAATCAAGAAGGCTTCTCTCGAGCTGAATCGGCAACCATCCGACTATATAGTTTGTCATTATTGTTGCTTACTCTCTTATACTCTTGTTGAGTTGAGTTATTGGTGAGCCCGGTCTAAAAACCAAGTGGATTGTTAGTGATCCCATTCAAAACTAATTGTGTAAGGGTTCTTGGTGATTCTGGTAAAACCAAGTTGGGTTCTTGGTGATCCTGTTTAAAACCAAGAGTTGGATTTTTGGTGAGCTCAGTTGAAAAACCAAGTTGAGTTTGGATTGTGAGCCCGGTAAAACAATCCGACTATATTCCGGTAGTGAATATATTGAAAATTTCAAGTGGTATCTTGGATAGTAGACGTAGGAGCTGGGGTGCTCCGAACCACTCTAAATTACTGCATTTGTGATTATGCTTTTACCTCTTCTTTTAATTGCTTATGCTTTAAATTTCTGAATCATAGCACCTACCACATCAAAGAAGTTTTTAAAAAGGCACATACTCTATTGAATTTTTTAAATTCCTAATTCACTCCCTCTTGAGTAAGCCACCTGGATCAGTGTCTCTGAATTTATCTAGAGTAAAGATAAATGGCTCATCCCATGAGTACCTCTTTGGCCGAAGGCCAATCCACAAATAGACCTCCATTGTTCTCTAGAACAAATATTCTTACTGGAAAGCTCGGATGAAAATTTATATACAAGCTGTAGATTTTTAGTTGTGGAAGGTCATCTTAAAGGGTCCAAGTATACCCATGATTAAAATTGATGGCGTGGATGTCCCAAAACCTGAAGAGGATTGGGATGAACATGACATGAGGATGGGGGAATTGAATGCCAAAGCCATGAATTTATTATACTGTGCTTTGGATACTAACGAGTTCAATCGAATTTTCACTTGCTCTTCGACAAAGAAAATTTGGGATAAACTCGAAGTGATCCATGAGAAAACTTTCCAAGTGAAGACCTCCAAAATTAATATTCTGGTACACAATTATGAGTTATTTAAAATAGAACAAAATAAATCTATCTCTGCCATATTTTTTCGCTTTACGGATATCATTAATTGTTTGAAAAGTCTTGGCATGGTCTATTCAAATACTAATCTAGTGCAGAAGATTCTTAGATCACTTCTAGATAAGTGGGACCCCAAAGTGACTGCCATCCAGGAAGTGAAAGATCTAAACACTTTATCTCTAGATGAACTGATGGGTTCTCTCATCACACATGAGCTAGCTATGCAGCATAGGATTGATGATGATAAGAAGAAGAAGAAGAAAACAATAGCCTTCAAAGCTGCATCAGATTCAAAGAAAGATGAGAAATCAGAAAATGAATGCTCCTCCTCTAAAGATGACTTGGAAGATGAAGATATTGCTATGGTCGTGAGAAGATTTAAAATGTTTATGGGAAAGAAGAAAGGAATATACTATAGAAATTTTCATAAATGAGGTGAGCACTCTAAGGAGAAGGACAAAGAAAGAGAAAAAGAAAAAGAACATATGCCCACATGCTATGAATGCAAGAAGCCCGGGCACATCCGTCTAGATTGTCCTCTACTGAAAAAAATGTTTAAGAAAAAGTAGAAGAAAGCAATGGTTACCACATGGAGCGACAGCGAGGAGTCGACTTCAATCGAAGAAAAAGAGGTCATAAAGATTGCAAATCTATGCCTAATGGGTCTCGAAGATGAGGTAACATCTCTCGAACCTCAAATAGATTTTACATTCGATGAATTGAATTATGCATTTCATGACTTATTGTTCGAATTCAAAAAGGTTGGTGTAAAGATTAGATCATTAAAGAATATCAATGACTCTTTACAAAAAGAAAAGAAAGATATTTCAGAAAAGAATAATTTATTGCAAAAAGATTTACATGTCTTTTCTAAAAAGAACAAAGCTTTGGAATATGAGAAAATTGCATATCTTGAGAAAAACAAAGCTTTGATAGTTGAAAATTTTGATTTAAAAAGGGAGGTTGAAAAGCTCAAGCCCTTAGTTGAAAAACTTACTTTATCTTCGAACAAACTTGAGTTAATTTTAAAAGATCAAAGAATTTATGGAAACAAAGTTGGAATTGGTTTTAATTTTTTTAATTCAAATGGAATTTTAGCTATTACTTTTGTACCTTCAAAAGCTTATGTTCCAAAAGTTATATCTCAAAAGGCTTATGTTTCAAATCCTTCAATATCCATTTCAAGAGCTTCAAAGTATATTCCTAAGTTTTCAAATCAGAAATATTTGAAGTCAAATGTTTCTACATATGCATATGCATCTACTTCTAGAACTTTAAAGCACACATCCTTTCAGAATTCTAGAATTATCTGTTATGCTTGCAAAAGAATAGGACATAAGGTTTTCAATGCAATATTTATAGAAATGTCGAAAGTAAAATAAGGAAGATTTGGGTTCCCAAAGGAACCACCTTTGCTAACTTGTAAGGACCCAAGGTAGCTTGGGTACATAAAAGAACTTGATGACTATTTTGCAGGAATGTCTTGCAGTCCAAAAATTGAAAAAAAGATGGTATCTCGATAGTGGCTATTCAAGGCATATGATAGGTGACAATGATCAATTTATCACCCTAGAGATGAAAGAAGGAGGTTTGGTGACCTTTGGAGATAATGGCAAGGAGAAAATAATCGGTATTGGTAAGATCAAATTGACCCCCTGTACTTTTATTGAAAATGTATTGCTAGTAGACAAATTGAATCATAATTTGTTAAGTATTAGTCAATTATGTGATAAAGGCTTCAAGGTTGTCTTTGAATCATCTATGTGCATTGTAACAAACTCTCTTGATTCTAGTAATAAATTCATTGGACATAGACTTGGAAATATTTATGTAGTAGATCTTAATGATCTAGCTATGTCTAGTAGTTCCAGTCTAGTAGCCATAAATGCTAAGACCAAGAAGTCCTGTTTACTTTGGCATAGATTATTAGGTCATGCTAGTATGCATACTATTGTCAAGTTAATTTCAAAGAATCTTGTTAGAGGTTTGTCTAAGTTTAAAGTATATTTTTAACATGTTTGTGATGCTTGTAAATTAGGTAAACAAACTAAGAAGAATTTTAAATCAAAAAATATGGTTTCAACTTCTAGACCCCTTAAGCTACTTCACATGGACTTATTCGGACCAACTAGGACTACAAGCCTAAGTGGTATGAAATATGCTCTTGTGATAGTAAATAATTTTTCTAGATTTACATGGATTTTATTCATCGCACACAAAGATGAAACTTTTAAAGCTTTTTGAAAATCTCACAAAAAAGTTTCAAATCAGAAAAAGTTTTCAATTATTTCTATCAGAAGTGATCACGGCACGGAATTTGAAAATCAAATTTTCATTGATTATTGCACAGAAAATGGCATTGATCACAACTTCTCCGCTCCTAAAAAACCATAACAAAATGGTATTGTAGAGAGAAAAAATAGAACTTTGGAAGAGATGGCCCGAACAATGTTATGTGAAGGCAATATTCTAAGATACTTTTGGACAGACGCAGTGAACACTGCTTGTTATATTTTAAATCGTGTTTTGATTTATCCAATTTTGAAGAAAATCCCTTATGAGTTTTGGAATGAAAAGAAACCCAATATCAATTACTTTCATGTATTTGGCTGTAAATACTTTATGCTAAATAATGGTAAGGATAATCTAGGAAAATTTGATGCTAAATCTGATGAAGCAATTTTTCTTAGTTATTCAATACATAGCAAAGCATATGGAGTATTTAACAAAAGAACATTAGCTATGGAAGAATCTATACACATTATTTTTGATGAAACTAACCCCTCACCTCTAAGAAAGAAGAGTGTATAGATAATAATGCAGGTACACTTCAAAAAGAATTGGAGGATATGAGCATACAAGAAAGATCGACATAAGAAGGAGAAGAAATGGTAAGTAAGGACCACACTGATTTACCAAGGGAATGGAGGTATGTAACTTCTCATCCAAGAGATTTAATTATTGGTGATCCTTCACAAGGTGTTAGGACCAAGTCATCACATAGAGATGCATATGATTACCTAGCCTTTGTATCCCAAATAGAACCACATAGCTTAGAAGAGGCTGAATCTGATCCAAATTGGGTGATGGCCATGCATCAAGAACTAAACCAGTTTGAAAGAAATAGTGTATGGACTTTAGTTGAAAGACCATCAGACCATTCCATCATAGGAACTAAATGGGTCTATAGAAATAAATTAGATGAATAAGAAAATATAGTTAGAAACAAAGCTAGACTAGTAGCCAAAGGATATAACCAAGAAGAAGGTATAGACTTTGATGAGACCTATACACCCGTAGCAAGACTAAAAGACATTAGATTACTTCTTGAATTTGCTTGCTACATAAATTTTAAACATTTTCAAATGGATATGAAAAGTACATTTTTAAATGGTCATTTCTGAACAAGTTTTTGTAAAATAACCACTAGGTTTTGAAAGCCATGCTTTTCCAAATCATGTTTTTAAACTCAATAAAACTTTTTATAGTTTGAAACAAGTACCTAGGGCCTGGTATGATAGACTTAGCACTTTCTTGCTTGAAAATGATTTTACAAGAGAAAATATTGATAAAACTCTTTTTATTAAAAAGAAAAGCAATGATATATTAGTTGTACAGATTTATGTTGATGATATTATATTTGGTACAACTAACAAAACTCTTTGTGAAGAATTTGCTAAGTTGATGCTGGATGAATTTGAAATGAGTCTAATGGGTAAATTGAACTACTTCCTTGGACTCTAAGTAAAACAGATGAAGGAAGGGATCTTCATAAACCAAGCTAAGTATATTAAAGAAATCATCAAGAAGTTTGGTATGGAGACAAACAAAGAAATGAGCACACCCATGAGCTTAATCTGCATATTAGATAAAGATGAAGAAGGCAACAATATTGATCAAAAGCTATATCGAGGTATGATTGGAACTTTGTTGTACTTGACTGCAAGTAGACCTGATATCTTGTTTAGCATATGTGTTTGTGCTAGATTTCAATCTAATCCAAAAGAATAACATATGCTTGTTGTGAAAAGAATAATAAGATATCTAAGAGGAACAAGTAATTTAGGTCTATGGTATTCAAAACATTTTTCATTGAATTTACTTGGTTATTCTGATGCTGATTATGATGGATGCAAAATAGATAGAAAAAGTACTAGTGGCACATGCCAATTTCTAGGATTGAATTTAATTTCATGGCACTGTAAAAAATAAAACTCGGTAGCACTATCTACTACTGAGACAGAGTATGTTGCTGTAGAGAGCTGTTGTGCACAAGTGTTATGGATTAAACAACAACTAAAAGACTTTGGTGTTACACAAGCTAAAATTTCTATCAAGTATGATAATACAAGTGCTATTAATTTATCTAAGAATCTAATTCAGCATTCTAAAACAAAGCACATAGAAATTAGACATCATTTTATTAGAGATCATGTTTTAAATGGTAATATTGTGCTTGAATTTATTTCAACTATTGATCAACTTGCTGGTATTTTTACTAAACCTCTTGATAATGATAGATTTGAAATGATTAGAGGAAAACTAAGACTTTGTGACCCTCTTTAGGATTCTTTTGACCTAAATTTTCTCAAATCTAAGGAAACATTATCTAGAAAGCCTCCTACATTGATTTAAGGTCTTTGATTTTCTCTCCTTGTGATTTTCTGGAATTAATTCTCATTTTTTTAATCTCTTTTTGACTCTTTTGAAGAATCTTGATTCCAGTCGACTCGGACTTCTGTGCTCAAATCGAGCCAACTCGAATTTCTAATTAAGTATGATTTTCTTTGCTCGAGCCAACTCGAGCAATTTAGGGCTTATCGAGCCGACTCAGATGTCGGGCAAGCCATTTTTTAATAGAGCCGTAGAGCTTACTCTAAAATTTTATGTTCTTTATTTTGGCTTTCAACCCTTGCTCTCCACTCGGATATCAACTCCATTCATCCAAACCTACTTTTCTAGCTTCAATTTTCTCTCTTTTCTCGCTAAGGATTATAATGGCACCCAAGATGGCGGTTGGCAAGAGATCCAAATGGGCTGTGCCTTCTGTAGAAAGGGAAAGATGGACAAAGCATTGGCAGGAAGAGCCGACTCGGTCCATGGAAAGGGAAGAAGAAGAAGAAGAAATTCAATAAATGACTGCTACCTCTTCTCCAAGACAGCCAGTCTCCATGTCCAATCGACCTGTGACCAGTGGACGAAGGATTATTTTGTCATTTCTCAAGGAACTAGGGCTACAAATAGGTGATCTAATTGAAGATCAAGGGTGGAGCTTCTTTTGCTCACTGAATGTACCAACCTATCCAGCTCTGGTAAAATCATTTAATGAAAATTTAAGACTAAAAGAACAACATGTGGAATCCTCAGTTAAAGGGAAAAGAATTATAGTCACTGAAGAAAGGATTTGTGATACGGGACTAATATGCATGCAATTGTTTTTGTATATTTTATATGTGGAGTTAAGTGATTAAATCCCAAAAATTGGATCAAAATAAGTTGTAGGAAATTCTATATGAATTTTAGAAGTCAAGCATGCATATTAGGACCTAGAAAAGCAATAAAGAAGGATCGCCGGGGCTGAGAAGCCTCGGTTAGGGCAAGTTCTCCTACAATAAAATTACTGGTGGCAGAGGGGGTGTACGTGACAACGTCTGAAGTACCTGATGAAGATCACAGTGAAGGGATCTCTCGTTCCTCAATGGATGCAGCCTGGAAAATCGAGCCAAAGACCCACGGTACCCGGCTTTCTGCTCGGTGGTCCGATTGAGGCTTGGCTAGAGTCGTTGGATTCGTAGGAACTCGAGGACCTGTAAACGACCTGTTAGGGATTAGAAAACTCTCAAGGGAACAAGAAAACAAGAGAAAATAGCAAGGGAAAGAAAGTTTTGGAGGAGGGCGGCTAGGGCTCTGGAAGGTTGGTTGGCTGCAGGAATCTGTTGCAACACTAGGAAGAGGAAAGCATCAATAAAACCCCTTAAGCACAAAGCAGGGAAGCACAAAGCAATTGAAGAGAACTCAAGTTTTAATTCATATATCAAAATCAATCCTCATATAAGAGATTAGGGTCCTTTAAATAGACCCTTAGTCTTGTGCTCCAAGTAAGGACACATTAGTCTTTACATAAGAATCCTACTCCTACTCAAACCCTAGCTAGAAAATAAGAAAACATTAGGTAGAAAAAATCCCTAAAAATTCTCTTGACTTGGTCAACACTCCAAGGATGCCAGGGGGGTGTGTTGGGCTTCTAAAAGTAGCAAGGGGCTGGCCCAAAGGGGCTTGGGCGCATGGGCTTGGGCCTTTGGAAGTTGGGGTGGCTTGGTAGCCAGGTAGCAGGAATATTCCTTGGTATCTTGCTTCTTAGGTGCTTGGGCTTGGCGCCTGGGCTTGATTTCTTTGGGCTAGGATGCAGATGGACCTCTGGAATTATGGATGCCATGGTCTATGAATATATTCTGGCATCTAGAAGGGAATCTGGGCATCTGAAGGGCATCTGCATGGAATCGGGGTTTTCTGAATTTTTCTCCTGGGGTCTTCAAATCTTCAAGCTAGGTTGGACTTGGACTATACTTCCATGTCTTCAATCTGGTTGGACATGGTCTTCACTTGTATGATGTGGTCTTGAATCTTCAATATGGTTGAACAGGACTCAAAAAAATAAAATTAGCTCGACATGAGCTGACTAATACTAGACTGGACTAGCTCAACATGAGCTGACTAATACTGAACTGAAATAACAACTCAAATATTCAAATGACAAACTAAAAATGGACTCAAATGGGCTAAGTAATCCATAGAGGGCCGTGAAGCCTCTGTCTTATTCCGGTGCCTCTGGTGTCCCCACTGATTCTTCCAGGATGGGAGGAAACTCGACCCTGTCGAGTGAAGATCAGGCTAGCTCATATATCTCTCGAGGAGGTCTGGGTTGAGGCGCTGCAAGTCCTCTTGAGAAATCTATGAATCGTCCGACTCTGGCCATCCTTACCATCGGACCAGGAAGCATTGATAGCCGTGACCCTGGGTTGTGATGGCTTGATTGTCCAAGATACGCTCGATCCGTTCTCCTCTCTCAGGCCAAGTTTGTTAGTGGACACTCCGGGTTAGGGTCACTCATAATAAGAGGGGATAGGTCCAAAGGCCTCACTAGGTATCGCTATAGGGTCCCTGTACTCAACCAGGTCTGTAATATTGAAGGTAAGACTAATGCCCAAATTCGAAGGCAAGTCTAACACCTAGGCATTCGATCCAACCTTCTCTATCACTTTAAAAGGTCCGGCTCTGCGAGCTTGAAGCTTCTTTAGGCCTAAGCCTAACCAAGATAGAATCCACTACACCAAATTCTTTGGTCCATCTTCGAGAATTAGCCAGTTGTTTCAAAATTAGTGCAGGTGGTGAACATGCTGGGCACATGCAGACTCCTAACAAGATGATGCAAAGGACTCAAACCTACACCTAACAGACTCGACTATGCATTCCTATAGTAGGAAATTTTATTGAACTCTTTGGATCTAAGCCTAACAGATTATAGGTTCTCTAGGTTTGATCCTAGCTTGACATGCACATGAAAACTTACAATGGGCTTCTAACAAATTTCAAAGGATATGCCAGAAGTATAATGCAAACCTAACATGCGTAATGAATGCATGCAGTATGCTAATCTTAACTAAATGCAATCTAATGATCCTAAAAATGCTGGAGGTGTCTGGAAAGGGCAGAAAATAGGAAGTGGGTTTAGAATTAGTCTGGTAGGGTAAGGAAAAAGGTTCAGGATTAGTTGGATATAGTAGGATAAAAGACGGGGTGTCAGGAACTAATCCTAAACTAATTAGGCTAACCTTACGAGGTTGAGGTATCTCTACAGGGTTTGCATAATGGAAGGTTAGGTTATTAATCTCAGGGAAGATGTCCTTAATGGAAACTATAGGAGGGGGCTCATCCTGGGGATGTTGATTCAAAGAGATCAGGTCCTTAATAAATTCTTCTGGTTCCTGTATTTTAGGACTAGACTCTATAATTTGGCTCTCCTTTATGGTTTCCTCAGGTAAGGCTCTAGCAGTAGTATCTAGGTTCTCTTCCTCTAATTGTTCTTCCACTACATGTTCCTCTACTAGAATAAACTCATAGGTGGCCTCTTTAGATGTCTTAGTGGGCTCAGGAGTTTGTTTCTCTAAATTTTCAAGGGGTTCATCCTCTTCAAAGCCTTCTCCTTCATATTCGTCTACTAAACTAGGGTCAGCCTCATACACTTCTACCTTAGGCTCATTAATGGGTTCTAGGGTCTTTTCCTTGCAACCTAATGGGATAGAAGTAGTAGGCTGGTCTAAAGGAAGTCGGCTAGGTTTGGACTTAGGCTCAAGGGAATTATCCTTATTGGACTTAGATTGATTGATCCTGAATTCCCTCTGATATAACTCGAATTCCCTAGCTAGGTGATAGGCTTCCTCTAGGTCCTTAATTTGACAATGATACAGCTCCCACTGGATATCGCTATGCAAGCCATCCTGAAATCTAGCCATGATCTTAGACTTAGGTTTGACTGTGTTACATTTCTTACTAAACTCGTTAAATTGGTCAATGTACTTAGATACAATCATGTTTCCTTGTTTCAATTTGTACCATTGGTCTAAAAGTTTGTATTCATAAGATTCACCTAGGTACTCTTCTCTCAATTTACTTCTCATGGCTTTTCAGGTATGTATTCCATTCCCCCATTGATAACATTCATCCTCAGTACGTTTCCAATGTTGCTTGGCATATCTGATTAACCCATGTGCAGCCAAACTAATCTTATCTAACTCTGACATCCCAGTATACTCAAAGTGCCGATCCATCATATCCTCCCATTCAGTATACACCTTGGGATCTGGTCTTCCATCAAACAGGGGTACATAAGGTTGGGTGCTCCTAATGGGTCGTTCATCTTGGCTCAGGTAATCATAATTGGGTCTCCTATGGTTAGGTTCTAAGGGTGGATCATGGTATGGGGTTCTCCTAGGGTTGGGCTCCCTATATGGGTTAGAGTATTGGGTTCTCCTAGGATTGGACTCCCTATATGGGTCAAAGTATTGGGTTCTCCTAGGATTGGACTCCCTAAATGGGTCAGAGTATTGGGTTCTCCTAGGATTGGACTCCCTATATGGGTCAGAGTATTGGGTTCTCCTAGGATTAGACTCCCTATATGGGTCAGAGTATTGGATTCTCCTGGGTTCAGTATCATAATAAGGGTCATGGTAAAGGGTTCTTCTAGGTTCAATATCATAATAAGGGTCATGGTAAGGTGTTCTTCTAGGTTCAGTATCATAATAAGGGTCATGGTAAGGGGTTCTCTAGGTTTAGTATCATAATAAGGGTTATGGTGAGGGGTTCTCCTAGGATTGGACTCCATGGTCACACTAGTTGAATTGGATTAAGTCTACTGGCATTGGGTTCCTATCCTAATGGTCATGCAATCAAACACACACATTGACTCCTAAGATAGTGCACATGCAAGACTCGATCAAACCAACTACAGCTCCCTAGACTTAGAGTCCAAAACCAGGTGCTCAATCAGAGTGGCAAACTAGCCTATAGTAACCCTGTATTCAGCCAAGCAGGTGTATGGGGAGTGTTAGGTCCCTGATTGCCAATCCTAAACACCAATCAGAGATTGGCCAAGTAGGCGGACTAGCACATAAGCCCTTCGGGATTGAATCCCTGAACCACCGTTCTAGACACTAAGCACAAGGCACACACAGGTTAGCTTGACACAGTGATCTAACACTAGCCCGGACCCGACCAGTTGGTGTCCCTAGCCCACTAGGGCAAATTAAGTCTAATAGATTTTAGGTTAGGCTTGGGACCGAAGACAAGGGATGTGGTTTTGGGCTAAGGAGAGGTTATCAACTCCTCCCCTTATCTGATATAGCAAGAGTGCCCTTAAAAGTAAATTATGCAATGATGGCAGGCAGATGATGATGCAAATTAGGGTTTAGATGTTTTTGGTATTTTTGGAGAATATGTAATTTTTTTTATATTTTGGTATTTTCTTAAATAGAAGGAAACTTGCAAATTATGACCTAATATGCATGAAATATACTAAAATTAAAAGATATGCAAAGAGATGCTAAACAAAATCCTAAAACTTCCAAACTTGTATTGCTGAAAAAAATAGAGCCAAAAATTTGTAGGCTGTATTTCGGCTTGCAGAAACTACACAAACAGAAATAAAATCTGCAAAAAAATTATAAAATATTTTGAGTTATGATGAATCCAAAAAATAAACTTCAGAGTTTTTGGAATTTTGAACAGAAAAAAATAACTAAAATAACAGAGTATATACGGACTATAAAAGATGCAGAAAACAAACCCTAATCTAAGCTCTGATACCAGATGATGCGGGACTAATATGCATGCGATTATTTTTGTGTATTTTATATGTGGAGTTAAATGATTAAATCCCAAAAATTGGATCTAAATAAGTTGTAGGGAATTCTATATAAATTTTAGAAATCAAGCATGCATATTAGGACCTAGAAAAGCAATAAAAAAGGATCGCCGGGGCTGAGAAGCCTCGGTTAGGGCAAGTTCTCCTACAATAAAATTACTGGTGGCAGAGGGGGTGTACCTGACAACGTCTGAAGTGCCTGATGAAGATCGCAGTGAAGGGATCTCTCGTTCCTCGATGGATGTGGCTTGAAAAATCGAGCCAAAGACCCGAGATACCTGGCTTTCTGCTCGGTGGTCCGATTGAGGCTTGGCTGGAGTCGTTGGATTCGTAGGAACTCGAGGACCTACAAACTATCTGTTAAAGGTTAGAAAACTCATAAGGAAATAAGGAAACAAGAGAAAACAACAAGGGGAAGAAAGTTTTGGAGGAGGGTTGCTAGGGCTCTAGAAGGTTGGTTGGCTGCAGGAATCTGTTGCAACACCGGGAAGAGAAAAGCACCAATAAAACCCCTTAAGCACAAAGCAGGATAGCACAAAGCAATTGAAGAAAACTCAAGTTTTAATTTATATATCAAAATCAATCCTCATACAAGAGACTAGGGTCCTTTAAATAGACCCTTAGTCTTGGGCTCCAAGTAAGGACACATTAGTCTTTACATAAGAATCCTACTCCTACTCAAACCTTAGCTATAAAATAAGGAAATATTAGGTAGAAAAAATCCCTAAAAATTCTCTTGACTTGGTCAACACTCCAAGGATGCCTAGGGGGGCATGTTAGGCTTCTAAGAGCAGCAAGGGCTGGCCCAAAAGGGCTTGGGCGCATGGGCTTGGGCCTTTGGAAGTTGGGGTGGCCTGGTAGCCAGGTAGCAGGAATATTCCTTGGTATCTTGCTTCTTAGGGCTTGGGCTTGGTGCCTGGGCTTGATTTCTTTGGGATAGGATGCAGGTGGACCTCTGGAATCATGGATGCCCTGGACTATGAATATATTCTGGCATCTGGAAGGGAATCTGGGTATCTGGAGGGCATTTGCAAGGAATCAGGGTTTTCTGAATTTTTCTCCTGGGGTCTTCAAATCTTCAAGCTGGGTTGGACTTGGGCTATACTTCCATGTCTTCAATCTGGTTGGACTTGGTCTTCACTTGTATGATGTAGTCTTGAGTCTTCAATATGGTTGAACATGACTCAAAAAAATAAAATTAGCTCGACATGAGCTGACTAACACTAGACTGGACTAGCTCAACATGAGCTGACTAATACTGAACTGAAATAACAACTCAAAGACTCAAATGACAAACTAAAAATTGACTCAAATAGGCTAAGTAATCTACAGAGGGCTGTGAAGCCTCTGTCTTATTCCGGTGCCTCTGGTGTCCCCACCAATTTGCCACCTACTAGAAATGCCAAATGAGGAATTGGAACATCTGGTTCTGAAGGACAGAGAGAAAACCCCCAAAATGATTCTAAATAAAGAGGATGTGAGTGGTATTAGCAATGTAATGGCCAATACTTTATCCCTTGAGATGAGGTTATTGCATAATTTCATTAGCAGGATCTTTCTTCCGAGGACAGGAAGATTCGACTAGGTAAGTGAGAAAGATCTTAGTTTCATGGGATATGTTATTGAGGGGGAGGCCCTCAACTTACCTCACATCATGATGATGCAAATGAAAGAGGCTGTGAGGAAGGTAAAGGCCTGTCTGCCCTACAATATGGTTCGTACTCTACTCTTCCAGGCCTCTATAGTGAATCTTGAAGGTGAAGATAACATACCCCTTCACCATACAGACATCTACACCTCTAAATCCTTGCAGTGAATGGGTTATGAACTTAAAGAAGGAACATGGAGGAAGAAAGGAATGGATATAAGAGCTATAGGTCTTCCAACAGTGAGGATGATGATGATGATGAAGAGCTGCCTAAGGAGATTATCTCTGATACCATTGCTGATACTACCACCCTTGAGGAGCCTCCTGCTATTGCTGCTACTGACATTGCCTCTATTGATGCTGAGTTTGCTGCTGAACCTGCTACTATTGTCACTGAGCCTGCTACTCATGACATTGTGGAGGCTGAGCATATAGCTTATGGGAGTCCCAGGACCTTTCCATCACCAGCTTCTCCACCAGCACCTTCTGCTCAGGGACCATTTATTGGTTCTTCAGGGCCTTCAGTGTCACAGGATTTTATTGCTGAGCAGATGAGATCACTCACCAAGTCACTGACTAGCTCTATGAGTTTGATGTTTGGCGAGCTGCGCCAATTAGTCGATAGCAGACTTAAGGAGATCGGTAGTGAGGTTAGGCAGCTACGATCCAGAGTCGACATCCTTAAGTCTACTAGATCTACACCATAGATTGACACCCAGCATTTATCTGATACCCTCAGGACAACCACTGAAAATATCAAAAAATTAGTTGACCAAAGCATAGAAGAATTTAGGGCTGAACTAAAAAAAGTGAACTTCAAGATGGGTGGATTAGAACAAGGCAAGAGAATGGAAGAAGACTATACTCGAGGGATTGGCATTCTGAAATCTGAGTTTGGGAGACTTAAAGGCTCAGCTGAAGCTTTTGCAAATGCCCAGGCTAGTGAGTTGATTGCACTGAATACTGGGATCAACAAGATGGAGGAAGAGCTTAGTTTTGTTTGGGTGACCCTCACTGAGCTTCAAACTTTAGTCATTGCATCCTTTGCTACTCCTAGACAGTCTCAGCCTACACTTGCTCCTACTCAGCCTACACTACCTCCTAGTCAGACAGCACCACATCCAAGGCAGCCTGCACCACACCTTAGACCTCACACTTCTCAGCCACAGTTTGTTGAGCCTATATCTTCTATGCCACCACCTGGACCATCCACTAGCACTAGTGCCAAGGTTAAGGAAGAACCAGTAGAACCTATTATACAATTGCCTGGTGATAGTGAATAGACTTTTAGTTATATCTTTGCTTTCAATCTTTTGTAATTTGTATTGAAAATTCTGTGAATGAAATGAAAGCTTCCTTATCTCACTCAATGTATTTGTGAAATGTGTTTGCACAATACTTTGTAATGGCATATTAGTTCTAATGACTTTGAAAATAGATTGTTAAATTTTGTTATAAGTGAAATTATCTCAAACAAATATTTTCAATCTTCTCTTTCTATTTTAAAATCAAGTTTGGTGTATTACAAAAGGGGGGAAATCTTTTGAAAACCTTTTTGATTGTTGACAAAAAGGGGGAGTATGTAGAATTGTGCATGAAAAATATATGAGAAAGGGGGAGACTGATATATACATATATCATATTTGCTCTGATGAATACTGCTCTATATTGCTTTGACTCTTACAAAAAGTTTAACTGATATAGCTTTAAATGCTCTGAAATACAACCTTATTTGCTCTGATATATATTGAACATATTCTCGAGAGCTTTGATACACTTTAATCCTTCTGTTTCAAAGGATCTGAAACTTTGTCTATATGCAAGCTCTGATACATTAATACATGCAAAAGCTCTGATACATATTAATATTTACTTTCAAATACAATTATACATGTAAAGTTTTCCATGTCCAGTATTTTGTCATCATCAAAAAGGGGTAGATTGTTGACCCCTTGAGTAATTTTGATGATAGCAAAATATTGGAGCATGTATTTGTGTTACTAACAACTCTTCAAGTGCTTTACAAGTTTTTGTAGGATGATTTCACTGCTCATTTTCAACTCCTATATTCTTATTTTCTATCATGAGTTATGTTGTAATTATCTTATGTAAAGAAGAACCCATAGAAAAAGTTAAAACAAAAATCATGAAAAATGGGTTGCTTCTATATTTTTCAAGCTTTAAATTTCTTAGATTCATTTGTAAGTTGAGTTTGAAAAGTTTAAGGTGTTGAAGACTTGTTGGAAAACTTCTAAAGAAAAGTTCAAGTTTTTTACTGAAAATCTATCCGAGCCGACTCTGATCTATGGCATGGCTGAAGGTTTCTGGCATGCAGATAGCCAAGCCGACTTGTCCAAAGTATCAATTATTGAATTAGACAGGCGAGCCGACCTGAAGGAAATCGGAGCCGACTCCTCCAGAGTCCAGAAAGAACTATTCGAAGTGAACAGCCAGGAAAGCCAACCCGGAGGAACCCGAGCCGACTCTTCCAAAGTACAGTTTTGAAATCCTGAGAATCCGAGCCGACTCGAAGTAAGACGACCCGACTCTTTCAGAGTAAGGAATCAAACTACTGAGAAACCTAGCCAACCCGAATGAAGCGAGGTGACTCGACCAGAACTACTCTGAGGATCCGAGCCGACTCGAGAAGATCCGAGCTGGCTCGAAGGTCGATTTCATGCAAGTAACGGCTAGTTCCATAACTATATTTTTGAATTTGAAAAGTGTTCCAACGGTCAAGTGTCACATCTCAACGGTCTACAATAACTAAAACCATCTGAGAATAGTACAAGACTCTATAAAAGAGAGATTGGGACAACTTTTGAAAAAGGTTAATGAATGATTAATGCTTACTTGAGCTTGTGAGCTAGAGAGCACTGCAACAGCATTCAAGATAGACTTCAAGCCTTCACCAACTCCAATAAAAAGCTTGAAGCACTTATTGAAGAAGTTGAAGAAGCCATTAAAGTGCAATAAAGAAGACTTCTCTCGAGCCGCATCGGCAACCATCCGATAATATAGTTTGTCATTATTGTTGCTTACTCTCTTCTACTCTTGTTGAGTTGGGTTATTGGTGAGCCCGGTCTAAAAACCAAGTGGGTTGTTAGTGATCTCATTCAAAACTAACTGTGTAAGGGTTCTTAGTGATCCTAGTAAAACCAAGTTGGGTTCTTGGTGATCCTATTTAAAACCAAAAGTTGGGTTTTTGATGAGCCCGGTTGAAAAATCAAGTTGGGTTTGGATTGTGAGCCCGGTAAAACAATCCAACTGTATTCCGATAGTGAATATAGTGAAAATTTCAAGTGGTATCTTGGATAGTGGACTAGGAGCTGGGATACTCCAAACCACTCTAAATTACTGTGTTTGTGATTATGCTTTTACTTCTTTTCTTAATTGCTTCTGCTTTAAATTTCTGAATCACAGCACCTACCCCATCGAATAAGTTTTTAAAAAGGCACATACTTTGTTGAATTTTTTAAATTTCCAATTCACCCCCTCTTGGAAAAGCCACCTGAGCAATAGTATATGTTTATCTTCTTAAAAAAATCTAAAGTACTTGATAAGTTTTAATATCTTCAATATTGAGATTAAAAAGTAGCATAAGAGATAGTTAAGTTAGTGAGATCTGATTTTTCTAGTAAAATTATGGTCAATATAATAAATTTGGTCAATAAATGGGATCAGTTACTAAATACATACAAGAGTATGGGATAATTGCTCAATACACCATTCCTATAACTCCTAAGCAAAATGGTGGGGTTGAAAGGCATAATTATACTTTTAAGGATACTATTAAAAGTATCATAAGTATATGCTATTTATCAGGATATCTTTAGGATGAGATTTTAAATATCGTCATTTATATCTTGAATTAAGTTCTTAATATGAAGGTTTCTAAGACATATTTTGAGTTGTGGGTTGATAAGAATTCTAGTATTAATTACTTTCATATTTGGGACTATCCTACAAAGATTAAGATTTAAAATATCTCATTAAAAAGATTTGGATCTTGAATCACTATTATTATTTGATTGACTATCTAGATAATTATAAAAAGAATATATGTTCTACTATTCTCATAAAGGTATAAAAATTATTAAGTCTAATCATGCTAGATTTCTAGAGCCTAATATGGATGATGTTTTGTTTGCTAATAATGACTCTAAATTATTTTATAAGACTAAATATATATTATTTAAAGTGTTTAATATGAAGGATCATAGAGAAGCTTTATTTATATTTGGTATTAAGATTCACATAGATACATAGTTTGTGACATATTAGAATTGTGTCAAAGAGCTTACATTGATTGTATACTAAATAGATTTGGTATGCATAATCGCAAACCTGAAAATATACATGTGATGAAGAAAAATAAATTCAAGTGTTCTGAGAATGCTATAGAAAAGAATCCATGAAGATTATATCTTATTCTAGTATTGTGTGTAATTTAATGTATGCACAAGTTTATACCAGATTAGATATAGAATATATTATGAGTATACTTGATAAATATATGACAAATTCAAATATGGAGTATTTAGAATATGGCTTTAAAGGCTATGAAATATTTATAAAAAAATTAAAATAAAATTTATACTAATATTATAAAAAGTCTGATTATCTTGAGGTGACTCGATATTTTGATTTTGATTTTGCTAGTCATGTAGATAATAATAAAATCTTTTTTATTTTTTTTAGATGGATAAATAGGTTATTTCTTCAAACAAGATACAAAAATACTCTTTTGGCATCTTCAACTAGGTAGGTAAAATTTGTATTATGTTACAAAGCTATAACTCATGCTATTTTAGTTGAGAGACTTTGTTTTAAAGCTTATAATTATTAATTCTATCTCAAAACTACCCAAGATTATTATAATAATAGTGCACTTGTGCTCTTTTTAAAAAATAATAAAAATTTCTAGTGCTTCTATTCATGTAGAGATAAAATATTTAATAATTAGAGATTTTGGTTAAAAAAATTTATTATAATTGAGTACATAAAGACTAATACAATGTTGACGGATTCATTGATCAAATTACATAAATCCAACATATTTGTTAAACACATGGCAAATATGAATTTATCAAAATCTTTTGATATACTTGGTTAGTGGGAGCACTATTTTGTAGTATTTTATTCTATTTTTATGTCAAAATATTACATTTATATTTGTACATATATGATTATTTATGAATGTTGTTTAAATAAAAGTCTTAAGCATAAATGTATTGCTTAAGTATAAAAGTATTGTTTAATGAAAGTCTTATATATAAAGATATCACTTAATCATAAAGATAATATTAAATGAAAGTCTTAAGTATAAATATGCTGGTATATCTTATATTGTAATTGATATTATTGATATTATGATTCATTTTGAGATATAAAGAACTCGTTTTAAGATATATGATGAAATTATGATATAAGTTTAAAATTGTTGCAGTTTTTATTGAAAAATATAAGGAATTTTATTTGAGACTATAAAGTGAACTGATGATGGGCTTTATATATTTTAATCATATTAGTACAAAGTTCACACTATAAGTACTATATATTAGAATTCATGTCTATAAGGTTGCTAATATTTATAATTATAAAATGATTTTTATATTAATAAATAATATAAAGACTATTGTGATTCGATGTTAGTGGTTTTAACAAGATAGATTTAGACTAAAGATGTTATTTATTCATAATAATTGCATATATGGCCACATGAGATATATTTAAGTTAGGTTTCATTTTGGAAATATATATAATAAATATATTTTCTTTAAAAAAAATGATCTTAATCAATATTATTCAAGTGGAAGAATATTGAAATTTCTCAAAAGGTGGGCTCCCATTGATTACAGATTAATTTTGACTTTGATTTATTATAAAATGTGAACTAAGTTATCATCTGAATGAATAGTTAAGTAGCCCATAATTATTCGTAGTTATATTTGTTACTATCAAATTACTCTCCATTGAAAATATGGTGGTGCCTAAGGATCTCCCTGCCTTCTCCAGTAGGATAAGATGCTACTCCTAGGTGTCTCGTGGATAAAGATCCACAAGAATAGTCCCTTGATCAATGGTGACCAGCGGGGAACTCTTCGATGCTCAAGTTAGTGTGAAAGAAATGGGCTATAACAACCAGGGCTGAGAGTGGTGGTGAGAGACCGATAGCGTGATAGTGGTAATGGATGTAACGTACCTTATCAGGGGTCCATTCTTATCTATTTATAGAATTACTTGGGATAACTAAATGCCATTAGGAAAGTGGCCTCTTTTGACATGGATAACAAATTTCTGGTACAATGTTGGGTTCTGTCTTCTAAGATCTTTCTATTAGAATCTTTCTATTAGGATGGCAGGTTATATTGAGATCCTGTCTACTACGATCTCTGCTGGGATAGCTATAGTTGGTTTGCTTTTGCCACTTGCTCGGGTATCATAAACTCTCGACATCAGGGCAACTTGCTTGTTACTAAGAGAGAGGGGTCTTGACATTGTATCCTTTGTACCCGACTAAGTTTGCCTTGACCATTAGTCGAGTCCAAGTAATTACTTGGTAGACGTGCATAAAGGGATGTTACATCAATCAGGCCGTATTGTTTGTAGTCTCTTAGTATAAGATGTGATAGTTGTTCAGCATAGTGGCAGGCTTAGTCATCTTCTCCTTAGTTAATTGTTTGATGGATCATCAGTAAGTAGCCATTTCCTTCTTAGTCGATGGTCCAGTTAGTCCTCGAGATTGAGTAAGTAGTGACCATAACAATATTATTATTTTGGATTCTATTATCTTTAACATATGATGTAGCAAATATGGGTATAGGTCGAATTTGGTTAATGGGCTCTATAATGAATGGATCTATTACCATAGCTAACTAGGCTAGATCCACATTCCACTTCTATATATATATTTGCTTGTAAAAATTCTAAGGTATTTGGTTTTCCACGTTCTAAGGAGACACCTATCCCATCAAGAAGATAGGCATAAAGTGGAGACAGGCATCTAATTTCTCATTGAGGTTCTGCATATTTATAATGATAAAGAGTCTAGATAACTTCATTACCAAAAAAAAGTCTAGAATTTGAATCTTTAATTAGAAATTTTTTTGATTGCAAAATTATTATTAATAAGTTTTCCAAAAGAACCCTGCTACCTCCATGTACCTTCGAAGAAATAGAAAAGAAAATTGATTGCCCAATTTAAAAGATAGTTTGCTCAATGAGGCTTCTTGGTCAATAGAGCTTATCCTCATTGAGCAAAATTATTATTAATAAGTTTTCCAAAAGCACCCTACAACCTCCATGTACCTTCAAAGAAATAGTAAAGAAAATTGACTGCCCAATTAAAAAGATAGTTTGCTCAGTGAAACTTCTTGGTCAATAGAGCTTATCCTATTAGTCTTCTCGACTTGATTAAATACTAACATATCAACAATACATAAAGTCCCTTGTCTTACTCAAATAAATTTGATGTAACATTATAACTTCATAGTGATTATTATTATTACGTTCAGCTTTACTTAATATTAATTTTTAAAAATAATCAATTTTTGAAGATTTTAGTTAAAGATAAAAATAAAAATTTGAGTTGATTTTAATTTTTATCTTTAAATGAACCGAACAACGGCCGTGAGAATTATCCATTTTCATTCTAATTTTAATAGCAATTTCAATTATGAACTAAATGCTTCAACGGATATAACCATTTTGATTTCCATTCGAATCTATTTGATTCTGATTGCAAACCAAACAGCCCCTAAATGAATTGTATTCCATACTTGTAGACCGATCAATTATTAAATGACCAAAAAAAATTAGGCAAGTTGGGTCTTTATATTTAAATTCACTCTATTTAATAAATATATTAAGTTGAGTCTGCCCATATATGACCTAAATCTAAACTTAGCCTACTTATCTTAGATCATTTAGGTTAGGTTAGTAGTTTCAGCCATACAAGACAACTCTTAGCTATACATGTTATTGGGATATGATAAATTGATCTGTTTACATTGACCTCTTAAGAGTCTGAAATTGAAATTGGTCTATGCCCAAAAGGTATCGAACCGATCAATGCTTGAAAGGCATAAATATGGTCGGTAAATAATTCGTCAACATCCAAAGGGTGCGAAGCCGATTAATAATCAACAGACACGAAATTGATCCATTTCCAGGTAATCGACAGATTTATTTGAGAATGGAATTTGGTAATAATTATGTGCTGTAGGAGACGATCAACTGTGAAAGAGACGATCAACTCTGAAGGAGATGACCAACTCTAAAGGAGACGATCAATTCTGAAGGAAGCAACCAAATCTGAAGGAGACAACCAACTTTGGAGGAGACGATCAACTCTGGAGGAGACGATCAACTCTGAAGGAAACAACCAACTTTGGAGGAGACGATCAACTCTAGAGGAGACGATCAACTCTGGAGGATACGATTAACTCTGAAGGAAACAACCAACTTTGGAGGAGACGATCAACTCTGGAGGAGATGACCAACTTTGGAGGAGACGATCAACTCTGGAGAGAAGATTAATTAATTACGAACAAGTTTGGTTGCACGTGTTTACATTCTGGATTAACCGTTTTTACAGATAGATGCCAGCTATAAACGGTTAATTCCTTACGACCAACTTTGGTTGCACGTATTTACACTCTGGATTAATCATTTTACAGGTGGATGCTAGCTGTAAGAGGTTAACTCTTAGCCTATAAATACCCACGATTATAATGGAGAGGGGACTTTTTGGTAATTCAAATTTTTCGAACACCTTCCATCTAATCTTCCTTTAGATCATATCTGTTCCAGTCCAGATGCTATCAAGCTTGGAAGATGCTGGAGAGCTAGATCAAATCAGCTTGACCCATTCTCCTTTTACTTCAAGCTTGCTGTGATTTGTTTGGACACAACAGATTGGTGCGCTAGGAAGGGGAATTCTCTGTAGAAGAGTTCTGAAAAATCTAAAAGGAAGCATGGTGAAGGGTAGGAAGAAGGATTTGCCAACAGGAGTTGCTCCTAATTCTTTAAAAGAAATCGATTTTGTCCTTGACAACCAAGGAAAAAATCTTGTTCTGGATGGCAAAGCAACAGATCATGTTTCGGATGAAAGAAGAAATGATCCTGTTCCAGAAGAAAGGATACAAGTTTCTCCCGCAGTGCATTTTGATCAAGAAAAGTTGAATGCTCTATTTGATAAGGTAGAAGTGCTTACCACAACGATGCAGAATCTTCAAGAAATGGCTATGAAGGAGCCGATGCAGCCAGCTATATCAAGAACCAGCCGGCAACCGTCACTCCAGGTAAGTAAACATCTTAGCCCCAGAAGACATTCCTCTTATGAATGTTCTTCAGGTCAACAACCTCCTATAAGACATCATCACCGATCTTGTCATCACTCCAAGAAGTAAAACAAAGAGAAACGGCCATGATCTCGGTTAACCTCATCTGGAGAATCAACTCCAAACAGTATCCAAGCTCATCACCTTGAAAGAGAGAGAAATTTTGATAGAAAATTCAAGAAGTTGGAGTTGCAGGTTGCCAAAGTTTTGGAGCAAAGGAGAACGGAAGATGTTGCCCCAAGTTATAATATTATGCCCCCTTTTTTCAAGAAGATTATGGATGAAAAGATCCCACATCATTTCAAAGTACCGCCAATCGAATTATACGATGGGTCGTCTGATCCTTTATACCATTTGGGTAGCTTTAAAGCTCATATGCTAATTCAGGGAGCATCAGACGCATTACATTGTCTTGCCTTTCCTGCAACCTTGAAGAAGTCAGCCAGAATATGGTATTCCAGTTTGTAGCCGGATGCCATTCACTCATTTGGTCAACCAGAAAAATTGTTCGTCTCTCACTTCGGGACAAGCAGAAAAATGTCCAGAAATTCTGATAGCTTGTTTTTTATTCAGCAATCAGAAAGAGAATCTTTGAAAGATTATACCAAGAGATTTAATTCCGCTACATTGGAGATACCTGACCTCAATGAATATGTGGCGATGTCTGCTATGAAGAAATGTTTGCGAGCCTCTAGATTTATATTTTCTTTGGATAAAAAATTCCCGACCAATTATTCAGAATTACTGGCCCGTGCCCAAAAGTATGCCCAAGCTGAAGAACAAGCGTTGAATTGGTGACAGGTGGAGAAAAAATTAATGTCAAGTAAAAAGAGAGCCAAAGAAGACGAATCTTGGTTTTCTGGGGTCCGATCTATTCAACAGCAAAATCAAAGGTCAAGAGAATTGATCGGTAGAAACTATGTCAACCGAGTCAATACGTACACTCCATTGACCCATCCAAGAGAACAGATTTTGATGGAGATTGAGAAAGAAAACTTTTTACAAAGGCCAAGACCAATGAAAGCTCCACTAGCTATGCGAAATAAAGCCAAATACTGTCGCTATCATCGGGATCATGGCCATACAACAGAAGAATGCATTCAATTACGAGATGAAATTGAGGCTCTGATTAAACAAGGTTATTTGGCTAGATATATCCGAAGTCAAAATCAGAACCGACCAATTGAAGCAGCAATTCCAAGGCCAGCTATTCTGAGGATGATCACTGACGGGACAGAGCTCCCAAACCAGTAGCCAACTGATAGGTCGGTTTGAATGATTTTCCATGCATGTCTTGAAGAGGAGCAGAGTCCTAAGAGGTTTCAAGGAAGTATCATTTTTTCTGATGAAGATCTACAAGGCATTCGAACGCCTCATAATGACCCTGTTGTAATTTTCGCTGTTATTGCAAACTATGATGTACATCGGATTCTAGTTGATAATGGAAGTTCCACAGAGGTCTTGCTTTATGATGCATTTATCAAAATGAACTTACCAATTAATAAGTTACGAAGAATTCATACACCGCTCATTGGATTTGGTGGAAATTCTATAGGAGTAGAAGGAGAAATCACCCTTCCATACTCTTGGGACGGCACCAAAGCAAAGAACCTACCTTCTTTCTTTTATGGTTGTTTGGATTCCTTCTGCTTACAATGCCATTTTGGGGAGACCTGTCTTGAATAAATTCCAAGCCGTTATGTCTACATACCACTTTCTGAGGAAATTCCCGACTCCAAGTGGAATTGGAGTAGTAAGGGGAAATCAGCAATGGCTCGGCAATGCCTAACAATTCAGAATCAGCAATCAACTATCAAATCAACTTCTGAACAAATGGATCTACGTGATTCGAATGATGAAGTTAGTATATCAATGAAAAAAACCATTCATATTCCTCTAACAAAAGATGATCCTACCAAAATAGTTCAGATTGGAAGTTTACATGTTGAAGATCAAAGGGAGAAGATGATTAATTTCTTACAGGCAAGTGCTGACATATTTGCATGGAAAGCTACTTACATGTTAGGGATTCCTATTGAGTTAATCAAGCATGAACTTAAGGTTAATCCATTCATCAGACCTGCTCAACAAAAGAAACGAAACTTTGCCCTAGAAAGACAAAGTGTTATTAATGAAGAAGTTACCAAATTGCTTGATGCTAGATTCATCAGAAAGGTTCATTATCCTGATTGGCTGGCTAACATAGTGATGGTCAAGAAAGCAAATGAAAAATGGAGAATATGTATAAATTATATCGACCTTAACAAGGCATGTCCGAAAGATAGTTTTCCTTTGCCATAAATTGATAAGTTGGTTGATGCAATGGCTGGATATAAGTTTTTTAGTTTTATGGATGCTTTTTCTGGATACAATCAGGTACGAATGAATCCAGAAGATGAAGAAAAAACATCTTTTGTTACAGATAAAGGGATATATTGCTACAAAGTGATGCCGTTTGGCCTTAAAAATGCCGGGGCCACTTATCAGAGGTTAATAAATAAAATCTTTGAAGATCAAATTGGGAAAACCATGGAGGTATATGTTGATGATATGATTGTTAAGAGCAATCATTTTGATGACCATATTAAAGATTTACAAACAGCCTTTGATATTTTATGCCAGAATCATATGAAGTTAAATCCGACCAAGTGTATCTTTGGTGTGACTTCTGAAAAATTCCTGGGATTCATGGTTACACAACGGGGAATTGAAGCCAATCCAGAAAAAATCTGGGCTATCTTGAATATGAGAGAACCAGCCAATAAGAAGGAGATTCAATAGTTGACTGGATGAATTGTTTCATTAAGCCGATTTATTTCTCGTTCAGCTGAGAGATGTTTGCCTTTCTTCAAGGCTTTACGGCAAGTCAAAGAGTTCAATTGGTCAGATAATTATCGAACAGCATTCGAAGAACTGAAGAAGTACTTAGTAAACCCAATCATACTATCTAAACCTCAAGAAGGCGAGGATTTGTACCTTTATTTGGTTGCATCAGAAGAAGCAGTTAGTTCCGTATTGGTCAGAAAGGATTCTGGCGGATCGCTTAAGCCCATCTATTATATCAGTAAAGTTCTTCATGATGCATAAACTAGATATCCAAAACTTCAAAAGATTGTATACACTTTGATAATATAAGCCAAATGGCTCAGGCCATATTTCCAGTCTCATCGTATCATTGTATTGACTGATTAGCCCTTAAGAACTATTTTACAATGCCCTGATACTTCTGATCAAATGGCAAAATGGGCAATTAAATTGAGTGAATATGACATCATTTATCAGTCTAGATCTGCAATAAAACCCAAGTATTGGCTGACTTTATAGCCGAATATACCTGGAGTGAATGAATTATCTGTTGATGTGGGAGTGACCAATGCATCCTGGATATTACATGTAGATGGAGCATCCAACTCATATGGTAGTGGAGCGGGGTTAATTTTGTCTAGCCCCCATGGAGATGTCATAGAGTATGCACTCTGGTTTTCTTTCAAAGCTTCTAACAATCAAGCTGAATATGAAGCTCTTTTAGCAGGATTAAAAATTACAAAAGAGGTAAATGTCAGAAGATTGAAGGTACTGTCTGATTCATAGCTGGTTGTCAATCAAGTGAAAGGGGATTTTGAGGTTCATGATGCTACTTTAAGTTTATATCTGAAGAAAGTTAAAGAATTGGGGACTTCATTCGATTCATGGGACATCAGTCACATCCCTAGAATCAAAAATTCTTGAGTCGATGCATTATCCATGTTATCTACTTCTACACCTGAATAAATGGGTCGGATCTTTGTAGAACACTTGGAGATCCCAAGTATCTAAGCGATTGAAAAAGAAAAAGTTCTTCAAATAGAACCAGAAATAAATTGGATGAATCCGATAGTCAAATATTTGACTGAAGGAATATTACCTAAAAACGATATGGAAGCCAAGCAGATTCGCAAATGGGCTACTCAATATGTCATCTTGGATGGTTTATTATACAAAAAATCATTTACTCAGTCGTTGTTGAAATGTCTGTCTCCTTCGGATGCTGATTATGCCCTTAGAAAGGTACATGAGGGGATATGTGGTAATCATTTGGGAGGAAAATCTTTAGCCTATAAAATCATAAGGCAGGGTTACTATTGGCCGTCTATGCAAAATGATGCTGCAGATTTTGTAAGAAGATGTGATTCTTGTCAAAAATATGCAAATATCCAAAGGCGTCCTGCTAGCCAGTTGACACAATTAATAGCTCCTTGGCCATTTGCTCAGTGGGGAATGGATATACTTGGTCCATTTCCTCCGGCTTTTGGGCAATGAAAATTTTTGATCGTCGCCATTGATTATTTTACCAAATGGGTAGAAACTGAACCTCTGGCTTTAATCACTGAAGCAAAAGTTGAAATATTTGTCAAAAATTTTATTATATACAGATTTGGAATCCCTCATGCGATTATTACGGATAATGGAAGACAGTTTGATAATCAGAAGTTCAAAGATTTATGTACTCAGTATGGAATTCTTCATAAATTGACATCTGTCGGACATCCTCAAGCTAATGGAGAGGAGGAGGTAACCAATCGGACGATCCTCCACGGATTGAAAACCCGACTAAATGAAACCAAAGGATCTTGGGTTGATGAACTTAATTCTATTTTATGGGCTTATCGAACAACTCCTCGATCTACAATAGGTGAATCTTCGTTTAATCTAGCTTATGGAAGTGAAGTTATGTTACATGTGGAAATTGTTCTTCACTCTAGAAGAACTGACATTTTTACAGAACATAATAATGATAATTGGAGGAGATTGGATCTTGATTTGATTGAAAATTCTAGGCTGCAAGCATAACTGAAGATGGCTGCTTACCGACAAAGGGTGGCGCGGTATTACAATTCAAGAGTAAAGGCTCGAATCTTTCAGATTGGGGACCTCGTTCTGCATCGAACAACTATATCCCCACCAACTGAATAGGGCAAACTTGCTCTAAATTGGGAAGGCCCTTATCATATCACTGAAGTTATATGATCAGGGACCTATCGACTAGAAAGTCTGGATGGTTATCCTTTAACAAGACCATGGAATGTGGAAAATCTATGCAAATATCATCAATAAAGATAGTTTCTTTCTATTTCTTCTGTTATATGAAGGAGGTATTTTATTTTTCGATATTCTCTAAAAGAAACAATCCGACAAACCGAGTTAGTTTGATCCACTAACTCAATTGGTGTTTAATGATCAGAACAACTGATCTAAAGATTGGCCTGATAAGCTGATCACAATCTGACAAACTGAGTTAGTTTGATCCACTAACTCAACCGGTGTATAATGATCAACTGATATGAAGATTGGCCTAATAAGCTGATCATAATCCGACAAATCAAGTTAGCTTTACCCACTAACTCAACCGATATTTAATAATCAGGATAAAGATTATATTACATTCTGACAAAACAGATTGATCTGATATACTAATTCATTTGTATGTAATAATTCATGGATTAATCAAAAAGACACAGGAGAGTTCATCCATATTCTTTTACAAAGAGTGGAAAGAGAAAAATAAATGGTAGTAAAACTATTGCCAATTTCCTATTACATATACTATTTAGCTTTCTTCTAAATAGTCTGATCAATTAGAATTTTCTCTTGATCAGATGTCTCTAGATCAGGTAACTTTGTCAAAGTTTTGCTTGTTTGTCCTTCTTTCTTCACAGGAAAATCTGGAGAGATAGTGGAAAGATCAAGATCAGGATATAATTTTTTAACCTTATCAAGGCAATTTTTAAAACCAAGTTCATAGTCTTTGGCTCCCACTTTTTCTATTCCTTGGAAAAAATCATCAGATTTCATAAATTCCTCAATTACAGAAGACTTCTGTTGAGTCAGCGAAACGTTTTCTTGTTTGGTTTTTCTCAAGTTTTCTTCAAGAAGTGATATTCTTTTCTTTAACAGTAGATTCTGATTTAGTACTTCTTCATATGATTGAGTTTTTTCTTCTATGGCTTCACGGCTTGTTGAAGTCTCTTCTTCTGGCTCCGTCTTCTATGAGTTGATGAATATATGTTTCATTTTGTTTTAATTGCTTCTGCAAAGACATAATCTTCGCTGTCAGAAAGAGAACTTCTGTTCTAAAGACTTTCCGATTGGTAATGGTTTTATTTTTCTCTTCCTTAACTATTGCTAATTGTCTTTGAAGATCTTCTTAGAGATTCTGCACCTGATCCCAACCTTCTTCAATCATAAAGATATCACTGACAAGCTATATAACAGGTTTGCTATGTTGTTAGAGTAAGAACAGTTTGTCATGAAGAAGAGAAAGGAGTATTGCTTACCTTTGAGATTTTTGGGTAAATGGAAGTTAAGGCTTCCTTCACTCCTTGTTTAATAGTTGTCTCCCAATCCTTTCGAAGAATAGTGGATTGCAGTATAGTTTTCGTCAATTTCGAATTGTTGACACTTGTATCAGCAATCAATACTTGAACGGGTTTATTACCAGTTGGATCAGCCGATTCTTTAACAGGGGCTTTTCCTTTTTCTGATGGAATATGTTTAGCACATGGATCTTGGCTTGTTTCCTCTAAAGCGGGAGCGAAAGGATTCTCTTCTTCTTCTTCAGATGAAGATGAGATATATTCAGGAACTGTTAGTTTAACGGAAGCACTTCTTAATAAATAGTTTCTTCTCACACAGGACCTTTCTTCTCTGAATCGTACCGGTCCTACTTTTCTTTTTGACATCTGATGCGATTTCTTATCACCTGGCTTCATTTTTTGAATTCGATGAAGATGAAGACTATGCCTTGGAGCAAAGGATTGCAAAAGAAAGGTATTTGACACAGAGGTGGTTTGAAAACTTAAACTTGAGATCCCTTTATATAGAAGATGTGGATGGTCACGATTCGTAGCTCCAGTTTCGAGATAGCGGGAGATTTTGACATGTTTCAGACCTGATTTAGCGAGAATTCGTATATCGCCGCTGGTTCTCAGAAAGTCAGTTATAAGGTATGAATATAAAAGCATACAATTTGAATTTCAAATTTATGTGCCCTTCTATGCGCCCTTCTAAATTCTGATAAAGACGGTTATGTGGCTCTCAGTTGTATGGCTCTCAACTGAATCTCTGATGAAAAGATTACGCCTGTTAAAGTAAGCATAATTACCTTCCTTGTTTTGGAAAGTTTTTCTCAATCGTACTTCTGAAAAAAAGATTACGATTGGCAAAGTAAGTATGATCACCTACCTTGTTGGGAAAAGTTTTTATGAAAATAGGAAGATTGGCGATTTAGAAATTGTTTTTGTATTAATAGTTAGAAATTTCTGTTTAATAAACTCTGACAAACTTATTTGAAATTAGTTCTTTTGAATTCTTTGAAATATTAGTTAATGTTTATGATTTAAGTAAAGAATGTTATAATCAGAATAGTTTTCCTTAGAAACTTGTTCATCTAATCCGATCATTTTATACTTTTTCATAATCTGACAAACATTAAAAAGAAAGATTTTTCATTGAAAAGTAAACTAAGTTAGTACATCTTCAATCTGTTACATTGACCCCGATAGTATTTCCCTCTATTTCACTTTGATCTACAGAAACTGGTAAAATTTATCCTGGAATTTGAGAAGCTGGTGCCGGTACTTCAATTTGATATCCGGCTAATTATTCAGTAGGAGCTCCGATTAGTCTTTTCGCTTGATCGGAAATGGGTTCATCAGTTGGATTTTCTTCATCTTAGCTCTCTTTATCATAATTTTCTTCATCAAAGTCTTCCTCTATCTTTGAAGTATCAAGATCAGGGTAAAATTTCTTCACTTTCTTTAAACAGTCAGCAAGACCGTAGTTGTAACTTTTAACTCCCGCTTCATGGAGTTTGTTGTCAAAGGCTTTTGATTCGACATATTTTTTGACCGCCCCATTCACGGCTTCTTCAACAGCTTGCTCGATTCTTTTAGTTGTTGATAAAATTTTTTCTTCGGCTGCTAAAACCTTCTTTTCAGCCGTTGCAATATTTGCTTCAGCTCCCTCCAATTTAAGGGACAGTGATCGGACCTTCTTACTTTTCTTTTTTAGCTTTGATTCCATATTGTTCATCTTTGATCTAGTTTCTTTTAATTCCGCCTCCAGTATCGAAATTTTAGTCGTCGCCTCCCCCAATTTCTTCTCCATAGAGTTCTTTAGTTCTTCGGCTACTTCTTTTTCTGCTTTTGCCATATTTACTTCATTACTCATGACCTTGCGGAATTGATCAAAGTTCTTCAAACTTTCATCCATGATATTAATCCCATGGATGAGCTATTAATTCATATCTTATATTAATCAGATTTGCCAAAACTGAGAAAGATAGTTAAATATCTATTTAAAATGTAAGTGTAACTCATACCTTCAACATCATCGGATGAAGTTGTAAGATTGTGTCGTCAATTTGCTGGGATTTTATTATCTCCCAGTCTCTTGAAATTATTATAGACTTCATAAGTTGACGAGCCAACATCGGGTCATTTAGGCTCGAATCATCGGCATATATGGGAAAACCAGCCAAAATATTTGCGGCTGGGATTCTTTCCTCCTCATCCCTCATCGGAGCTTTGCCCTTATCCAGCTGATCGATAGGGCGAGAGAGTATGTCGTCCCCTGGAATGCTTGTCGTTTGTTTTTGCATGGGGGGTTGAAGGGATGCTGACAGAGAAACTTCGTCGTCCTCCGACACACTAGCTATCACAATTGGAGAATCAGGTCTTGCTACTGTTGGTGAAGTTGTTGGGTTGATTAGAATTTTCTTCTTCAATTTCTTGATTTTTCTCTCTTCTTGAATAGAATAGGTGGCTTCTATCTTCCTTTTCTTCAAAAGCTTCCGAAGTTTTCGTACGTTCACCATGACTGATGTGTCTATAATAAAAAAGAAGTCAGAGATTAAGATAGATTGATCAGAAAGGCTGATGAAATAATATCAGTAATGAAAATACCTAAAGATGGTTTAGGACTGATTTTCGCTAAAAAGAACCCTCTTTCGTCAAGAAGTTCTTTAATCAGAGGAACTTCCATCCCGGTAAGCTTCTCGTAATCTTCTTGATCAGAAGCCAGAACCTTTTTGCCGTCGTTTGGAGTTAGTCGAGGTTCTCTATGGCTAGTTATGAAGTTGATGGGGCACGGGATAGGGATAGGATCGACGGCGAGCTAAGAAGTCACCGAAGATTAGGGTATCCTATTTTTTTTTCTATTTTCTGATTTCTTTATGGTGGTGACGAAGGAAAAAATAGGGATGGAGGATAACGAGGATGGACTACCACAAACCCTGAAACCCACTCTCACAGAGAGACTTCACATCTCTAGGGCATTATACCTGCCACCCACCTCACTACATGCAGTCTAGGGTATCTCACCTACCACCCATCTTACTACACGCGAAGCCCAGGGTATTTCACCTGCCACCCAGGTCACTCCTGGAGCCATGAGGGGGATTTCAAAGAACGTGGAGGAAAACGAAATGGGGGGATAACTAGGGCATCACGCCCCTACGAAGTCCCGAAGGACAAAGACAACATCAACACCCGCAGGTGAAGACATAATGGGCCATAGCCCTGAACAACAACTGCCAAACCAACTGACAAACCAAATCCCAAAAATTCAATTTTTTTCTCCCTTTTTACAATAGGAATGAGGGGTTATTTATAAGCTCCATAACCCTCATTTGAATTTGAATACAGGATAGGGATAACTCAAATTTAAATACAATATAGGATAAGATAAGCCTATCCATATCTCAATCATAACCAACAAAATCCTAATTTAAATTTCAAATAAAAGATAGGATAAGATAAGCCTATCCATATCTCAATCATAACCAACAAAATCCTAATTTAAATTTCAAATAAAAGATAAATCCTAAATTTATTTTTCAAATTTATTTGCTGCTCTGAGATTTGTGCTGCTTCGAGATTCGTGCAGGATGATGTCCCCATCATTCTCCTGAGGTGGGGAGAACTCGACTCCGTCGGCGACAACTTCTGGATCGGCTGCAGGCGACGGAGACGGTCTTCACGAGCGATGGTAGCAGGGGGTGTCAACATAGAAAAGAGTTGGGAAGAAGAAACGTACCCTAATCCGTCTAGGCTCTGATACCAAGTTGATGGGGGACGGAATAGGGATAGGATCGTCGGCGAGCTAAGAAGTCGCCGAAGATTAGGGTATCCTAATTTTTTTCTATTTTCTGATTTCTTTATTGTGGTGACGAAGGAAAAAATAGGGATGGAGGATAACAGGGATGGACTACCACGAACCCTGAAACCCACTCTCACAGAGAGACTTCACACCTCTAGGGCATTATACCTGCCACCCACCTCACTACATGCAGTCTAGGGTATCTCACCTACCACCCATCTCACTACACGCGGAGCCTAGGGTATTTCACCTACCACCCAGGTCACTCCTGGAGCCATGAGGGGAATTTCAAAGAATGTGGAGGAAAACGAAGATGGGGGGATAACTAGGGCATCACGCCCCTACGATGTCCCGAAGGACAAAGACAACATCAACACCCGCAGGTGAAGACATAATGGGCCATAGCCCTGAACAACAACTGCCAAACCAACTGACAAACCAAATCCCAAAAATTCAATTTCTTCTTTGTTCACAAATCTTCCCAACCTTTCTTTACATTTATCTCTTTCTTCCTTAACCTTTGATCTTCAATTGCAGGGTCCTTCGAAGTCTTTGAGTTGAGAACCGGGTTCCCCCTTGACAATGAACTGACAGACTGAAGTCCAAGTCCAGAGTTATGATCTTTGTTATCCAAGTCCTCCAGTCCAGAGCGTTGGTAGTTTCAAGGTATAAATCAAAAGAAGGTTGGAAAGCTCATCAAGGTAAGTCCATAATCATTAGCCCCTATTATTTAGATCTTCTTCCTTCTTAGTTTAGGATTGTGTCTAATCAAGTAAAAGTTCCATTTCGTGTAATCCTTAAGTCTTATTATGATGAGTACAATGCTAGTGTAATTAGGTTTCATTGCTCTACAAACCATAATCTAAACATTAATCATATGCTTGCCGCATCAAATTGGTATCAGAGCATGGTTGCATTAGGGTAGAATAGTTTTCTTTAAATCCAAGCAAGATCTAAAATTCACGCCTCCTGAGCGGGTGTACTCCAGTACACTGTCACGACCCATGGGAATAATGAGCCCCTGGCCGGACGTGAATTTTTTAGATTGAAGTTTGGGTAAGCCATTGCACTTGTTTGTTTAGGTTCTGTTTTCTGAAAATTTGCATCAATTTACTGTAATCCGTCTGCAGTTCCAAAGGCAAGTCACTAATTGTTTATTGAAATATTTTTTTTTCTTGTTCCTTTTTAAGTCAGTTATCACCATATTAAATTTTATAATAAAAAAAAATTATAAAAAAAATGAAAGTTTCTGCAGTTTGACACTGTCATTAGGGTTCTGTTCTGTCCTTTTTATTTTTCTTCATTTGTAGGATCTGCTTAGAGTAGTACAGATTTTAGTTTTAAAATTCCTTTCATCTGCATTGAAATATATAAGTTAGGAATCCTCTGTGAATTTTTCAGAATTTTTGGACATTTTTTTTTCATCACGTTTTCTACACCACTTTCAAACTGCAACACACTTTTGCAGCACCTTTGCATTTCATTCATCTCATGAGAAATCAAATTAAGGGCATCAATTTGACATAGGGTCAGGGTTTCATCACCTGTCCCTAGCCCAAAAATCATCAACCAGCATATCGATCCCAGCCCGTTAATTAAAATTGAGTAGAACGTTAATTGCCCTAGTGGGTTAGGGACACCAACAAATTGGGTTCAGGTTAAGGTCAAGTTAACTGTGTTAGCTAATTGGTGTGTGCTTACTGGCTTGGTGTCTAGGATTGGTGCATCAGGGCTTGTGATTTGGTCCGCCTACCTGGCCAATCTCAGATTGGTGTCTAAGGTTGGCAATCAGGGACCTTCACTCCCCTCCACCTACCTGGCTAAGTCCCATAAGTACTACTAGCTAGTTGGTTCACTTAATTAGACTTCTAATTTGTGCTCTAGGTCTAGGAAACATTAGCTCGAGCTTGAGTCCATTTGCATGCATGACAACTAGAGCAGGGACACCATATTCACCAATCCAAGCCCAGTCCAGTGTAGCCATGGACCCGAATCTTGAAACCATGCTGAAAGGCCTAAATGATCTAATGGCCCAATTAAACCAAATGCTGGCTAAACAATTTTCCTTAGACCAACCAACTCCTACTTTCCCATTAGCTCATATGAATGATAGGAGTAAGAACCCTGAAGTACAAGTTGAGTTCATGAATACTCAAGACTTAGGGTATCCTCAAACTGAAGGGCTAGGGAAGGAAGAAGGCAAGTCTGAACCTAGTAAATATGTGTATGAAAGTAACATAAGTTTAATAGATGAATATGAAGGGGAAGACTGTGAAGAGAACAACTTTAATACCTTACCTGAGGAAACCTTTGGTAAAGAAAAGATTATTGAGCCTAGTCCTGAAACATCAGAACAACCAAAATTTAGTGAGGACTTGGTTCCCGTAAGACAATGCCCTCAGGAAGAACCCAATACTTTAGCTTCAACACAAGAACTCCTTCAGGTACCTGAGAAGAACCCAATCATTATTTTAGAAGACTTTCCTGATGACCTTCAACTACCTAGAAGCATCCCGCCTGTAGATCAATATTCAAATCTTAAGGTCATCATGAGTAACCAAGGTCTGTTTCAAGATTCCCCTAAATTATCCCAAGACTCGGATTCCTATTTCCTGCCTTTCCTTAAGTCTTATCCTAATTTTAGAGCCATTAAGTTTCATTTTGATGAGATTACTAGGTTGCATGAGCCTTTAAAGCCTATTCCTTTTGCTACCTATGTTTGGAAAACCTTATGGCATTTGCTAGGAACCCATGGTAAATTCTCATGTGCATACCAGACCAGGGTCAAACCTAAAGAGTCATTAATCTGTTAGGTTTAGGCCCTAGAGAGTCCAATAAAATTTCTCTCAATAAAGATGCCTAGTTCAGTTTGCATTTCGTAAGTAGTTGATGGGGCACGGGATAGGGATAGGATCGACGGCGAGCTAAGAAGTCACCGAAGATTAGGGTATCCTATTTTTTTTTTCTATTTTCTGATTTCTTTATGGTGGTGACGAAGGAAAAAATAGGGATGGAGGATAACGAGGATGGACTACCACAAACCCTGAAACCCACTCTCACAGAGAGACTTCACACCTCTAGGGCATTATACCTGCCACCCACCTCACTACATGCAGTCTAGGGTATCTCACCTACCACCCATCTTACTACACGCGGAGCCCAGGGTATTTCACCTGCCACCCAGGTCACTCCTGGAGCCATGAGGGGGATTTCAAAGAACGTGGAGGAAAACGAAATGGGGGGATAACTAGGGCATCACGCCCCTACGAAGTCCCGAAGGACAAAGACAACATCAACACCCGCAGGTGAAGACATAATGGGCCATAGCCCTGAACAACAACTGCCAAACCAACTGACAAACCAAATCCCAAAAATTCAATTTTTTTCTTCCTTTTTACAATAGGAATGAGGGGTTATTTATAAGCTCCATAACCCTCATTTGAATTTGAATACAGGATAGGGATAACTCAAATTTAAATACAATATAGGATAAGATAAGCCTATCCATATCTCAATCATAACCAACAAAATCCTAATTTAAATTTCAAATAAAAGATAGGATAAGATAAGCCTATCCATATCTCAATCATAACCAACAAAATTCTAATTTAAATTTCAAATAAAAGATAAATCCTAAATTTATTTTTCAAATTTATTTGCTGCTCTGAAATTTGTGCTGCTCCGAGATTCGTGCAGGATGATGTCCCCATCATTCTCCTGAGGTGGGGAGAACTCGACTCCGTCGGCGACAACTTCTGGATCGGCTGCAGGCGACGGAGACGGTCTTCACGAGCGATGGTAGCAGGGGGTGTCAACATAGAAAAGAGTTGGGAAGAAGAAACGTACCCTAATCCGTCTAGGCTCTGATACCAAGTTGATGGGGCACGGGATAGGGATAGGATCGACGACGAGCTAAGAAGTCACCGAAGATTAGGGTATCCTATTTTTTTTTCTATTTTCTGATTTCTTTATGGTGGTGACGAAGGAAAAAATAGGGATGGAGGATAACGAGGATGGACTACCACAAACCCTGAAACCCACTCTCACAGAGAGACTTCACACCTCTAGGGCATTATACCTGCCACCCACCTCACTACATGCAGTCTAGGTATCTCACCTACCACCCATCTTACTACACGCGGAGCCCAGGGTATTTCACCTGCCACCCAGGTCACTCCTGGAGCCATGAGGGGGATTTCAAAGAACGTGGAGGAAAACGAAATGGGGGGATAACTAGGGCATCACGCCCCTACGAAGTCCCGAAGGACAAAGACAACATCAACACCCGCAGGTGAAGACATAATGGGCCATAGCCCTGAACAACAACTGCCAAACCAACTGACAAACCAAATCCCAAAAATTCAATTTTTTTCTCCCTTTTTACAATAGGAATGAGGGGTTATTTATAAGCTCCATAACCCTCATTTGAATTTGAATACAGGATAGGGATAACTCAAATTTAAATACAAGATAGGATAAGATAAGCCTATCCATATCTCAATCATAACCAACAAAATCCTAATTTAAATTTCAAATAAAAGATAGGATAAGATAAGCCTATCCATATCTCAATCATAACCAACAAAATCCTAATTTAAATTTCAAATAAAAGATAAATCCTAAATTTATTTTTCAAATTTATTTGCTGCTCTGAAATTTGTGCTGCTCCGAGATTCGTGCAGGATGATGTCCCCATCAGAAGTCCCAGGGGATTTTAGAGAAGATATAAAAAAAGCTCAGTTTCCAGCCATGAATGGCTGAAGGAAGTCCAGAAATAAATTTTTGATCGTGTCAAGGGTTGATTACCCACCATTCATGACCATGAAAATCTTGTTTCAATACGAATAAAGAGATAAAGAGTGAGGTTTTTGGAGTTATGTCTGAGTCCTTGCAAAGGATCAAGAACGCACAAATAATCCGAATGCTATTAGGGGTTAGTTGGGATGGTAATACCCGGTATAATTTGAAGATCATGAGGAAGAAAGGATGGATCGGAAATCTAAGTCCGGCTCTTAAGTGTTCTTCGTATATGGTTATGCTACCGGCAGAGGGCCGATCTATTTGATCTCCAATAAGAGGAAGGATTACAGCATATTCATTAGAAATATTGTAATATTGTTTTAATGCTAATATCCTATGTTTGGATAGAGAAGATCTAATATCCCCTATTTTTACTTGTTCAGTTTGTTTTCTTTGCTGTTGAGAATTGAATTCTTCAAGGTTCCCATGGTTTTCTATATGATTAGTTTCTAAGATCTTAACAATGATGAAGAAAGGAATTAAAGAAAGATTAACTTCGAAAAGGAGAAGAGAAATAAGAAGCCGACCTGTGAAGTTTTTCTTTCGCTCCTAAGGCAAAAAGGCAGAAATGGCTAAAAACCTATTTCTCTGAGAGGTGTGATGTTTATATATAATACTTTTCAATGGACCAAGATCTCTTTGCAAACAATGAGAATGAACCAGATTTAGCCATCTGTCCTTAAAATATTTAATGGAAATTGGGTTTCTCGAAGGGTTGAAATGGTTTTTTATGGTACAATGGCTGCGATCTGCTGATTAGACAGGTACCTTTTTTCTTTTTCGAGGATATTTTAATTTTCTCGAATTTTAAAAAAATTATAATGATGAGAAGAAGATACGACGGTTATTTTTGTAACAGTCTCTCCAATTAAAGTTTGACACGTCATCCGAGCGTGTCGTTCCAGGACAAAAATTTATGACAGTTTCTGATTTCCATTTAATAGACTCAGAAACTGGGAGAACTAGTGTTGGGATATGATAAATTGATCTGTTTACGTTGACCTCTTAAGAGTCTGAAATTGAAATTGGTCTATGCCCAAAAGGTATCGAACCGATCAATGCTTGAAAGGCACAAATATGGTCGGTAAATAATTCGTCAACATCCAAAGGGTGCGAAGCCGATTAATAATCAATAGACACGAAATTGATCCATTTCCAGGTAATCGATAGATTTATTTGAAAACAGAATTTGGTAATAATTATGTGCTGCAGGAGACTATCAACTCTGAAGGAGACGATCAACTCTGAAAGAGATGACTAACTCTGAAGGAGACGATCAATTCTGAAGGAAGCAACCAACTCTGAAGGAGACGACCAACTTTGGAGGAGACGATCAACTCTGGAGGAGACGATCAACTCTGAAGGAAACAACCAACTTTGGAGGAGACGATCAACTCTGGAGGAGACGATCAACTCTGAAGGATGTGATCAACTCTGAAGGAAACGACCAACTTTGGAGGAGACAATCAACTCTGGAGGAGACGACCAACTTTGGAGGAGACGATCAACTCTGAAAAGAAGATTAATTAATTACGAACAAGTTTGGTTGCACGTGTTTACATTCTGGATTAACCGTTTTTACAGATAGATGCCAACTGTAAACAGTTAATTCCTTACGACCAACTTTGGTTTCACGTGTTTACACTCTGGATTAATCATTTTACAGGTGGATGCCAGCTGTAAGCAGTTAACTCTTAGCCTATAAATACCCATGATTGTAATGGAGAGGGGACTTTTTGGCAATTCAAAATTTTCGAACACCTTCCATCTAATCTTCCTTTAGATCATATCTGTTCCAGTCCAGACGCTATCAAGCTTGGAAGATGATGGAGAGCTGGATCAAATCAGCTTGATCCATTCCCCTTTTACTTCAAGCTTGCTGTGATTTGTTTGGACACAACACATGTAATCTTGGATAGATTGAAAATTGCCCTCAACTCTTCTTAATCGCCGGTAACTTATGAGCTGACCTACTAACCAAACTCAAAATAAGCAAGCATAAGTTTAGCATTAATAGATTCCAATCATAAACGAGCCAATCAAATTTAACTTAACTGTTAAGCGAGCCAAATTCAAGCTCGTAGCCCTCTCGTTACGTTTAATAATTCGATTGATTTGGTAAGATTTTAACTCAAACATATTTAACATTTTTTAATCATTTAATTTATTTCAAATCTATTTAATCTATTTAATATTTGATCTATTTATTAAATAGATTATAATGATTGTGTCGGTCAATAAATAAGTAATATTTAATTTTTTATTTTTGATCTTGTTGCCGCTCTCGTCGCCGCGCCCGTGCCTCGGATCAGCCGATCCTTCCTGACCGCCTGGTGAGGGAGCCTCCCTTCCCGCGGAGAACCTGCAACAAAGGGGTTAGAGGACCCTGGCCGGGGATCCCGGCGAGGGAGCTCCGACGGTCAAGTCAGTAGACGACGAGAAGGAACAGACTCTCCAGCCAGACCCTCTAAAGGGTTCCTGACTTTGAGAGTTAACTGGTGAAGGAAACGCTCTGGGGACCAGAATCTCGGCTGGGCCTCCTTGCTGAGCTCACGCCCAGAGTTCCCCTCTCGGGATCTCTCATTTCTCTCTCGGAGCGAGGCCTTTTGCCGGTGCTTCCTCCTTGTCCCCAGGCTGGTTGGCTTACCTTGTCATCCCCAGATTCTTCCTTCTTTATCTCCTTCCGTCGCGCATTTGTCTTTTTCCGTCTCGGAAACTCCCCTCCCCCGTCTTCTTCTCTTTTCCCTTTTCGGTGAAGGGTGCCAGGCGGCTTTCCGACCTCGTCCGCCGGGCCCAGCAGGGAAAAGGCAAAGACAGAAGAGAAAGAGGGGAGGGCGGCGCTGGCAGGGCGGCCGGTCAGGCCTCGGGCCCAGTGAGAGCGCCCTCTTCCCCAAGCGTGGGCGCCATCTATCTATGGGGCCTGTGTCGTCAGGGTTGCGTCTCTCGGCTACGGGACCTGTCGGGCCGATGCTAGTGATGTTCCGCATGACGCCGCCCTCCGTACAGGATGCCGTCTGGGATTCGTACTGCCCGAGGGGTGGCCTCGGGGCCCGTCTCTCTTCCCAGGGCCCTCGCCGTACGAGCGGTCTGACCTCGGCTGAGTTAGGCCCGTCTCCGGGGGCCAACTGGCGAGGGGCGAGGGATCGGCCGACCTCGGCTTAGGTGGACCCCTCCTGGGTGGATACCTGGCGAGATGGCAGGAGGTCGCCTGGCTTCGGCCGAGGTGGGCCCGTCTCCGGGTGGCCACCTGGCGAAGGGCGAAGGATCAGCCGACCTCGGCTTAGGTGGACCCCTCCTGGGTGGACACCTGGCGAGGTGGCAGGAGGTCGCCTGGCTTCGGCCGAGGTGGGCCCATCTCCGGGTGGCCACCTGGCGAAGGGCGAAGGACTAGCCGACCTCGGCTTAGGTGGACCCCTCCTGGGTGGACACCTGGCGAGGTGGCAGGAGGTCGCCTGGCTTCGGCCGAGGTGGGCCCGTCTCCGGGTGGCCACCTGGCGAAGGGCGAAGGACCAGCCGACCTCGGCTTAGGTGAACCCCTCCTGGGTGGACACCTGGCGAGGTGGCAGGAGGTCGCCTGGCTTCGACCGAGGTGGGCCCATCTCCGGGCGGCCACCTGGCGAAGGGCGAAGGACCAACTGACCTCGGCTTAGGTGGACCCCTCCTGGGTGGACACCTGGCGAGGTGGCAGGAGGTCGCCTGGCTTCGGCCGAGGTGGGCCCGTCTCCGGGTGGCCACCTGGCGAAGGGCGAAGGACCCCCCGACCTCGGCTTAGGTGGACCCCTCCTGGGCCCAGGCGCCGATGAAGTGGTAGAGGAATTCCGAGCCGAGCTCGACCTCGGCGAGGGCGGTTTGCCTCAGGCAGTCGTCGGGCGGTGTAGTCTTGCCGATCCTGGCTTTGAGGATGTGGTGCTGACTTGGCCGGGAAAACATACACGTGGCTCGCTCGTATTCGATGATACCTGAGCCTGGCCACGTCACTGTCACGGCTGTAATAGTTGCCCCCCAGCCCACCGTTCCGTCGGGGCGTCGTAGAACGGAACGTCGGGATTAAATGCGGACATGACGTGGAGAGGCGAAGATCTTGCATCATAATTGCCACGATCCTGGTCGCCGTGGCTCGATGCGGTTGAAGGCCTATGGGGAGCCGTTACGCGTCGCCCACTCACTCGTAATTAATGCGTCGCTTCGAGGTAGAGGCCGTTACTCTGCTAACGAGGCGTCGGTGTCGGGCGTGCGCCCACGTGGCGATCATCCAATGGCCTGAGACGGAATGACGGGTACGATCGCTGTCGGCTGAGTTTGAAAGGGAGGGGACTTTCCAGAACAAGGCCTTTTCCCTTGCTTCGTGGGCGATTCGCTGCAGGCTAACAACTCCTGTTGCTCGCGCTCGTCTGGTGTATTTTCGGTGAGTGCTTTCTTCTCCTCCTCTAGCCCCCCTCGTTCTTTCTCGCTTCTTTTCTGATTTTTTCCGTCCTTTCCCTTTCCATGGCGCGCCGTCGCCATGTCTCTTCCAACCCGGACGAGGCCGGTCCATCCCGGCCGAGGACTCCATCCTCCTCCTCCTCAGATGAGGAGACAATCCCGGAGGAGGTCTGCCGGCGTCTGCAACCCGGGGGTATCACCATTGGTATCCCCAGGGGGATCCGGTCCCCTCCGATTGCACCTGCCGTGCCCCTCCGTTCTCTTCCTGCTCTGCCTTCTCTTCCTGCTTCGCCTTCTCTTCCCGCCGGTCCCTCCGGTCATGCTTCTACCATGACCGAAGGTGATCTTTCCCTGCTCCGGGATGCCTACGGCATTCCGGGGTCAATTCGCCTGTTTGTTCCGCAGTCCGGGGAGCGCGTCACCATGAGTGGCCCCGGCCGCATTGCCTTCTACGAAGACTTCCTCCTTGGGGGTCTTCGGTTTCCTCTACATCCTTTCTTTCTTTCCTTCCTCAGCCACTTCCGGCTTGTCCCGGCCCAGCTGGCTCCTAATGCCATCTGGGTCATCTTTTCTTTTATTGTTTTCTGTCACTTCCACGGGTTCGTTGCCCATTTTTCTCTCTTCAGGGCCTTGTTTACCCTGAAGAAGTGCTCCACCGATGACGGCTGGTGGTACATTTCGCCCCGGCCCAGGTGTCTCCGGTTCGACCTCCCTTCCTCGGTCAAGGGGTGGAAGAGCCAGTTTTTCTTCGCCTCGGTCGACGACGTCGACTGGGCCTGGAGTGAACCGGACCGGTCCCCGAACCGAAATTCCTGGGTTGAGTCGGCGGACCAGGAGTCCTATAGCCTGCTCCTGAGCGACGTGGTCCCGGCGCTCAAGGTTCTGCTCTCTGAGCAGAATCTTTTTGAGGCCGGTATCAGTCCCATCCGTGAGACCGGTGAGACTTGGCCCCACTCTGACCTCTGCCCCCCTTTCTCTTCATAACCGAGCCGGCTGACTTCCTGTTTCTTTTGTTTTGCAGGGATGAAGTTTTCGTTGGAGAACCTTTTGGAGGGGGCAGCCCAGCGGGACGTCATGGAGGTGGACGAGCCCGCAGCGAAGAGGGCTCGCACGGAGACGAGCCGGGAGGTCGCGGCGGCGACCGTGCCCAGCCCGGTTGCTGTCATTTCCCCGCCCAGGCTACCTCAGGGCGGGGCTACTGATGCCCCGGCCGCTCGACCTGGTGGCGCCGCCGAGAGGACCCCAGTGCCCGCTGCTCTACCCATCGCCGGGCCCGTCATTGCTGCCAGCTCGACAGCGCCGCCTGCGGCAACCGCCGGCCCGTCGGTTGTGGCCTCGGCTGAGGGGGCGGCCGCCGCAGTTGCCGGCCCGAAGGCTCCGGCGCCGGTGATCACCCACCGGGACTCTGTCATCCTTGACAAAGGGCTGGCAGAGAAAATGATGGAGTACGCCTCCACCGCCCGGGACCGCCGAGCTCGGGGCGGCCGGGATTACGCGGACGCGTTGCTCGGCATCCTCCCGCAGCTTTTCACGATAAGTCCGAGCTTCTCCCTTCTCCTTTTCCCTTCTTTCGGGACTTAACTTCTTTTATTCTGAACTGTATTGCTTTTGTTATTGCAGATCGGGAACGACGTCCTCCTACTGAGGAATTTCCTCGTAGGGAACGCCAAGAGGGACTCCGAGCGGGAGCAGAGACTCGGCAAGCTCGCGACCGACGTCAAGGACTTAATGGAGAAGGGCGCCAAGCTGCGAGCCGACAAGCAAGCCCTCCAGTCCGACCTGGCACATTCCGAGGAGTGGAACAAGGAGTTGGAGGCCTCATTGTTGGAGGAGCGGACCTCCAACCAGCGCCGAACTGAGGAGGAGGTGGCGGAGAAGGCCCGCCTGCATGCCCATTCCCAATGGCTGGAGCGCCAGCTGGAGGAGGCCCGGCGAGACGCGGCCGCGGCGAAGGACCGGAGCGCGTACATCAACGGGCTCCTGGAGGCAGCCAAGCGGGAGGCGCAAGAGGCTGTCCCCAAATTCCGGGCTTCCGACGAGTACACGTCGGAGGTCCGGGAGGCCACCGTGGACTCCTTCTTGAAGGGGTTCCGGATGTGCCGGGAGAAGGTGGGGGCCTTCTTCCCCCAGCTGGATCTGAGCGGGGTTGTAATTGGTGGCAGGAGGCCAGGGGGCGAGAGCAGGGCCTCCGGCACGGCCGAAGCGACCCCTGCGGTGCTGTCGACCAGCGATGCCGCGGCCCCGGAGCAGCCCCAGGAGCCGACCGTTGTAGAAGTCGAGGACGCAGCACCCGCGCCTCCGACAGAGGGCTCCGATCCTGCACCTCAGTGAACCCGGCGTCTTCTTCTTGATGTCTCCTCTTTTTGCTTCTGTTTGTTGTTCTCGTTTTGTGTTGTCTTTTCTCTTCTTTTTTTGGAGAGTCCCGGCCTGTCGGGACTCCCAGCTTGTATCGACTACTCACATCAATGAAAATCTAAGTTCAACAAAACCTTGAGTTATTCTTTTTCATTTCATCTCACCTTTCTTTTCCTTTCTTTCTGAGATGTCGGTTTGGAACACTTGAAACAGTTGCAGGCCTGGTCCTCCCATTGCTCAAGTCGAAGGATGGGGCCTGCTGAGTCGCGTCACAGCAGAACAAGCCTCAAGTGGGCCCGACTTTGGGTCGCCTTCATCCTTGCGCAGGCAACACTGTTTCTGCACCGCCCTCCAGGCCGAAGCCCAGGACCTCCGAACTGAGCTCGGTGCCGCAGGCTTTCTCAAGCCTTGCGCAGCTTGCTGAGCTGTGCTCCGGGCTTGCGTGGGCAAACTGGGTTCGGCGCCACCTTCCAGGCCAAAGCCCAGGATCTCCGGACTGAGCTCGATGCCGCAAGCTTTCTCAAACCTTGCGCGGCTTGCTGAGCTGTGCTCCGGGCTTGCGTGGGCGAACTGGGTTCGGCACCACCTTCCAGGCCGAAGCCCAAGATCTCTGGACTGAGCTCGATGCCGCAGGCTTTCTCAAGCCTTGCGCGGCTTGCTGAGCTGTGCTCCGGGCTTGCGTGGGCGAACTGGGTTCGGCGCCACCTTCCAGGCCGAAGCCCAGGATCTCCGGACTGAGCTCGATGCCGCAGGCTTTCTCAAGCCTTGCGCGGCTTGCTGAGCTGTGCTCCGGGCTCGCGTGGGCGAACTGGGTTCGGCGCCACCTTCCAGGCCGAAGCCCAGGATCTCCGGACTGAGCTCGATGCTGCAGGCTTTCTCAAACCTTGCGCGGCTTGCTGAGCTGCGCTTCGGGCTCGCGTGGGCGAACTGGGTTCGGCGCCACCTTCCAGGCCGAAGCCCAGGATCTCCGGACTGAGCTCAATGCCGTAGGCCTTCTTGTCGAAGTTAGAAGGGAGTGTTTGAAGTGGGGAAGCTTTGTTACAGAAACTGGAAGCCTTACATCACTGATAGTACATTCTCAGGTTCGAGGAGTTCCACGTCCGGGGGAACCTGGCACCTCCCAACTCTTCCAAGTAATATGCTCCATGAGGGAGGGCTTCTGCCACCCGATATGGGCCCTCCCAGTTGGGCGATAGCTTGCCGCATTCCCGTGGTTGGGATGCTTCGGCGCGCCGGAGGACCAAGTCTCCGGGACGAAAAACCTTAGGCCGCACTCGGGAGTTGTAATATCTGGCTACACGTTGCCGGTACGCTGCCATTCAGATTCGGGCCTTGTCCCTTGTTTCCTCGAGAAGGTCTAGGTTGAGCATCATCCTGGCCGGGTTTTCTGTCTCGTCGTATTGCTCCACGCGCAGCGTGGGTAGGCTGAGCTCGATCGGGATGACTGCCTCGGCTCCGAAGACGAGATTGAATGGAGTTTCGTCGGTAGCCGTCCTTGGGGTGGTGTGGTATGCCCAAAGGATGCTGGGAAGCTCATCGGCCCACCTGCCCTTGGCCTGGTCCAGCCGCGTGCGGAGGCCCTGAAGAATGGTCCTGTTCGTGACTTCGGCCTCCCCGTTGGTCTGAGGGTGCGCCACCGAGGTAAAGCGATGCCTGATGCCAAGGTCGCTGCAGAATTCTTCGAATTCCCGGCAGTCGAACTGGCGTCCGTTGTCGGTGACCACAATGTGGGGGAGGCCGAAGCGGCAGACGATGGACTTCCAGAAGAACTTGGCGACGTTTGCTTCGGTGATCCTCGCCAAGGGTTCGGCCTCGACCCACTTCGTGAAGTAGTCGATAGCCACTATCAAGAACTTCCGCTGGCCAGACGCCGGCGGGAATGGGCCCAGGAGGTCCATCCCCCACTGGGCGAACGGCCAGGGGGCTGAGAGCTGAGAGATTGGGTTGGAGGGTTGCCGCTGCACCGTGGCGTGACGTTGGCACCGGTCGCACTTCTTCACGAAGTCGGCGGCGTCTTCCTTCATTGTTTCCCAGAAGTAGCCCTGACGGAGGGCCTTGTACGCCAATGCCCTGCCCCCCACGTGGTTCCCGCAGATGCCTTCGTGAATCTCCTGGAGCACAAGCTTGGCTTCTGTGGGTCCTACGCACTTGAGGAGGGGGTAGGAGTAGGATCTTCGATACAACTGGCCGTCCATCAGGACAAATCGCATGGCCTTCTTCCTGATGAGGCGAGCCGCTTGTTGGTCCTCCGGCAGGGTGCCGCTGGCGATGTACGCTGCGTACTTGTCCATCCAGCTGGGCTCCTGGCTGACCTGATGGACCTCCACCGGTGCTTCGAGGCTTGGGACCTCAAGGCGCTCCACATGAGCGCGTCCCAGCATCGTGTCCGGCAGGGTCGCCAGCCGGGAGAGGGCGTCCGCACGGGCGTTCTCCCCGCGAGGGATGTGGAAGATGTTGAAGCGGCGGAACTTGGACGCGCCCGCCTTGACGAGCTCCAAGTACTTCGCCATTTGGGGGTCGTGCGCGACGTACTCCCCAGACACCTGCCCCGCTACGAGCTGGGAGTCAGTGAAAGCTCTGAGGTTGGTCATGCCCAGCTCGCGGGAGACTCTCAGTCCGGCAAGAAGTACCTCGTACTCCGCCTGATTATTTGTCGCGGGGAATTGGAAACGGAGTGCACACTCGGCGACGACCCCGTCGCCGTTGGCAAGGATGAGCCCAGCTCCGCTCCCGCCGGAGTTCGAGGCTCCGTCCACATGGAGGATCCAGGCATCCTCTCCGGGCTCATCGGTGCCAACCTCCATCGACTGGGCCGGGGGGCCTTCCTCGGGCTCCTTGCCCAAGCCAGCATATTCGACCAAGAAATCGGCCAGCACCTGTGCCTTCATGGCCGACCTTGGCCTGTATGCAATGTCGAACTCGCTGAGTTTTAGTGCCCACTTGGCAAATCATCCCGAAGTATCGGGTCGGTTGAGCACCGCTTTCAGCGGTTGGTCCGTCAAGACGGCGATGGGGTGCGCTTGGGAATAGGGCCTGAGATGCTGGGCAGACACTATTAGCGCAAAAACAAGTTTCTCGGGCCGGGAATACCTGAGCTCCGCGTCTCGGAGAAGTTTGCTGGTATAGTACACCGGCCGCTGGAGCCCCTGGTCGTCGGTTCGGACCAAGACAGAGCTGACGGCCTCCGGGGTAACCGCCAGGTAGAGGGCAAGCTCCTTCCCCTCCTCGGGCCTGGACAGTAAAGGTGGTGATGCGAGCATCTTCTTCAGCTCCTTGAAGGCCTGCTGACACTCCTCGGTCCAAGCAAAGTCATTCATCTTCCTCAGCACCTTGAAGAAGGGACGGCAGCGGTCCGCCAACCTGGAAATAAAACGGCTAAGGGCCGCGACTCGGCCGGTCAGTCGTTGCACCTGCTTCTTGGAGGCGGGCTGCTCCATGTCCAGGATGGCCTGGACCTTCTTCGGGTTGGTCTCGATTCCTCTTTGAGTCACCATAAACCCTAGGAACTTACCGGCGGAGACGCCGAAAGCGCACTTCGTCAGGTTCAGCTTCATCTGATGGCGCCGGAGGTTGCCGAACGTCTCCGTCAAGTCAGCCACGTGGTCCGAATCAAGTTTGCTCATCACCAGCATGTCGTCCACGTACACCTGCATGTTGCGGCCTATCTGGTCTTTGAAGATTTTATTGACCAGACGTTGATACGTCGCGCCTGCGTTCTTGAGGCCGAAAGGCATCATCCTGTAGCAAAAAGTCCCACGGTCAGTTATGAAGGCAGTGTGCTCTTCGTCCTCCGGGTTCATCCGGATCTAGTTGTATCCGGAGAAGGCGTCCATGAACGATAAGAGGCGATGCCCCGAGGTGGTGTCGACCAGCTGGTCGATCTTTGGAAGAGGGAAGCTGTCCTTTGGGCAAGCTCGGTTGAGGTCGGTGTAGTCCACACAGATCCTCCACTTACCGCTACTCTTCTTTACCATGACCACATTTGCCAGCCAGCTAGGGTATTGGACCTCTCGGACGAAACCAGCGGCGAGGAGCTTCTCTACTTCCTCGTTGATCGCCTTCTGCCTCTCCATGGCGAAGCTTCTCTTCTTCTGGCGGACCGGGCGGCGACTTGGGTCCACGTTCAGCCTGTGCATAATAACCTCGGGCGGGATGCCCGGCATGTCGGCTGCTGACCAGGCGAACACGTCAGCATTGGCACGGAGGAACTCCAGCAAGCGGGTTCGCTCCTCCTCGGGGAGCTGGGCCCCGACTTGCACCGTCTTCAGGGGATCCGAACCGAGGGGAAAAGTCAGCAGGCGCTCTACGGGCCCTCCCCTGGGTTCCTTCTCTCTCAGATCGAGGTCGTCGATATCATGGGCGAGCTCCGCGCCCCTGGCACCTGGGACCGTCTGGAGGCAGAGCGGGACTGGCTAGATTGTCCCCTTCATCTCTCCGAGCCCGGAAGGCATGGGGAACTGCACCAACAGCCTCCTCGTGGAGATGGTGGCGTCCAGTTGGTTGAGCCCGGGACGCCCGAGAATGGCGTTGTAAGGCGAAGGGAGCCTGACGACGGTGAATGTTATTAGGACGGTCACCTGCCGGGGTGGGGATCCGGCAGTGACCGGGAGAGTGATCTCCCCCTCGACCCCCACGGAGTCCCCTGTAAAACCTACCAGGGGGTGTGAACTGGCTTCAGCTGATCGGGGGACAAATTCATTCGAGAGAAAGCATCGTAAAAAAGTACGTCAGCCGAGCTTCCACTATCCACCATGATTCGATGTACATGATGCTTCGCGATGGTCATCTCGACCACCACGGCATCGTTGTTTACATTGTCATTAACTTCCCCTCCCCTGGGAGGGATTACATTCTCCGGGACTTTCCGGGCTCTCTTCGTTGCTCGGCCGGACCCACGCGAGATCATGCCCACGGGCTTCTCCGTTGGGCGGTTGTCGATCGCAGGGACAGGCGGTAGGGCCGCGAGCGGCTGCCCTTCAGAGGGGGCCTCGTTCTTTGACGAACTTCCTGAGGTAACTCCTCCTGATCAGCTCCTCAATCTCCCGCTTCAGATGGCGACACTCCTCCGTGTCATGCCCGTGCTCGCGATGGAACTGGCAGTACTTTGATTTGTCTCGGACGGCTCTCGGGTTCTGAGGAGGAGGTCGGCGGAGGTAGCGCTCGCCCTCGATTTCCATGAGGATCTTCGTTCGAGGTGCGAGGAGAGGGGTGTACCTCCGCTCGGGAGTGGCTTCGCCCCTCGGCCTTGGGTTTGGGCGAGGGTCGGCAGACGGCCCGGGCCTCCGAGCTCCCGGGGTGTCCCTCGGGAGCGGCTTCTTCGGAGTCTTCCCGTCCAGCTCTCGACGGGTGCGGTCAGCCTCCTCCGCTCGGATGTACTTGTGGGCGCGGAGGAGGAGCTCGGAATACATCCTAGGCGGCTTCTTGTCCAGGGAATAGGTTAGGCGGGACGTCTTGAGTCCGCGCTTCAAGGCCAGCATGACGACAGGCTCGTCCAAGCTGTAGATCTCCAGGGCTGTGGTCTTGAACCGGGTGATGTAGTCCCGGAGCAGCTCCTGGTCCTGCTGGCGGATGGAAAAGAGGCTGTCCACCTCTCTTGGCACCTTTCGACAAGCGTCGAAGTGCGCCACAAACTTTCCTTCCAACTGATGGAAGGAGCAAATGGATCCGGGCTCGAGGCGGGTGAACCAGACTCGAGCGGCCTTCCAAAGGGTTGCCGGGAAGGCGATGCACAGAAGGGCGTCGGTGGCCCCCTGGACCCTCATGAGAGCCTTATAGCTCTCCAAATGATCCAGGGGGTCGGTGGTTCCGTCGTAGGGATCCACCTGCGGCATGCGGAACCGTTTCGGGATCGGCTCTGCCTGGATTTCTTCAGAGAAAGGGGGGCGGGAGTCGTAGCCCACCGGGTCTGCCGACGAGTTCTGCAGGTCGGCGAATCGGCGGGCGAACTCCGCCAGCTTGCGCTCATGCTCCTCCAGGCACCTCTCGGCCTGGCGCCTGATGGCTTCATCGGTGGAGTCTTCCATCGAGGCTGCGGGTGAAGGGGGCGCCGATCGGTCTCGGCGCGAGGTCTGGCCTCGGCGTCGCTTGCTGCGATGCGCCGTTTTGGCCCCGTCGACCGGGGATCGACTCTCGTGATCCTCTGAACCGGAATAGTTTCTCTTTGCGGGAGCTTGGTGGCTCCCCCGGGGGTTGGAGATGGCCCTCGGGTGGGATGGCCTGCCCTGGATTGAGCGCAGGCTCCCATGCTACCCCGCGGCTCGGGCCGCGGGGGTCCCTGGCTGCGGCTGAGTGGCCAGGGACCGTTGCTGATGCGAAAGCTGTCGGACCGCTGAGGTCAAGGTCTGCAGCTGCTGGACGATGGCTGCAAGGAATCCGTCCACCGGGGTAGGCTGCTGTGGAAGAGGAGGGGGAGTCGGAAGCTCCCTTTCGGGGCTGTGGCCCCCTGGAGGGGAGTGGACATCCCCCACACGGCTGGTGGACGCCTCACGACCACGAGTGACCACCATTGCTGGAGAGCGTGACACCTGCAGAAAGTTGGTTCCCATTAGGGGTTAGTGTCCTGCCCCCCTACCTGGCGCGCCAATCTGTTGCCGCTCTCGCCGCCGCGCCCGTGCCTCGGATCAGCCGATCCTTCCTGACCGCCTGGTGAGGGAGCCTCCCTTCCCGCGGAGAACCTGCAACAAAGGGGTTAGAGGACCCTGGCCATGGATCCCGGCGAGGGAGCTCCGACGGTCAAGTCAGTAGACGACGAGAAGGAACAGACTCTCCAGCCGGACCCTCTAAAGGGTTCCCGACTTAGAGAGTTAACTGGTAAAGGAAACGCTCTGGGGACCAGAATCTCGGCTGGGCCTCCTTGCTGAGCTCACGCCCAGAGTTCCCCTCTCGGGATCTCTCGTTTCTCTCTCGGAGCGAGGCCTTTTGCCGGTGCTTCCTCCTTGTCCCCAGGCTGGTTGGCTTACCTTGTCGTCCCCAGATTCTTCCTTCTTTATCTCCTTCCGTCGCGCATTTGTCTTTTTCCGTCTCGGAAACTCCCCTCCCCCGTCCTCTTCTCTTTTCCCTTTTCGGTGAAGGGTGCCAGGCAGCTTTCCGACCTCGTCCACCGGGCCCAGCAGGGAAAAGGCAAAGACAGAAGAGAAAGAGGGGAGGGCGGCGCTGGCAGGGCGGCCGGTCAGGCCTCGGGCCCAGTGAGAGCGCCCTCTTCCCCAAGCGTGGGTGCCATCTATCTATGGGGCCTGTGTCGTCAGGGTTGCGTCTCTCGGCTGCGGGACCTGTCGGGCCGATGCTAGTGATGTTCCGCGTGCCGCCGCCCTCCGTACAGGACGCCGTCTGGGATTCGTACGGCCCGAGGGGTGGCCTCAGGGCCCGTCTCTCTCCCCAGGGCCCTCGCCGTACGAGCGGTCTGACCTCGGCTGAGTTGGGCCCGTCTCCGGGGGCCAACTGGCGAGGGGCGAGGGATCGGCCGACCTCGGCTTAGGTGGACCCCTCCTGGGTGGACACCTGGCGAGATGGCAGGAGGTCGCCTGGCTTCGACCGAGGTGGGCCCGTCTCCGGGTGGCCACCTGGCGAAGGGCGAAGGATCAGCCGACCTCGGCTTAGGTGGACCCCTCCTGGGTGGACACCTGGCGAGGTGGCAGGAGGTCGCCTGGCTTCGGCCGAGGTGGGCCCATCTCCGGGTGGCCACCTGGCGAAGGGCGAAGGACTAGCCGACCTCGGCTTAGGTGGACCCCTCCTGGGTGGACACCTGGCGAGGTGGCAGGAGGTCGCCTGGCTTCGGCCGAGGTGGGCCCGTCTCCGGGTGGCCACCTGGCGAAGGGCGAAGGACCAGCCGACCTCGGCTTAGGTAGACCCCTCCTGGGTGGACACTTGGCGAGGTGGCAGGAGGTCGCCTGGCTTCGGCCGAGGTGGGCCCATCTCCGGGCGGCCACCTGGCGAAGGACGAAGGACCAGCCGACCTCGGCTTAGGTGGACCCCTCCTGGGTGGACACCTGGCGAGGTGGCAGGAGGTCGCCTGGCTTCGGCCGAGGTGGGCCCGTCTCCGGGTGGCCACCTGGCGAAGGGAGAAGGACCAGCCAACCTCGGCTTAGGTGGACCCCTCTTGGGCCCGGGCGCCGATGAAGTGGTAGAGGAATTCCGAGCCGAGCTCGACCTCGGCGAGGGCGGTTTGCCTCAGGCAGTCGTCGGGCGGTGTAGTCTTGCCGATCCTGGCTTTGAGGATGTGGCGCTGACTTGGCTGGGGAAACATACACGTGGCTCGCTCGTATTCGATGATACCTGAGCCTGGCCACGTCACTGTCACGGCTGTAACAGATCTATATGTTCCATGAATGCAATCCAATGTCAAAATTGCCAACCTCAAGATTTGGGTTGCATGTTTTGCGCAAGAGGATGATCCACCTATTTTCACAATATTATCATATATAAAATATTGAAATGCTTTAAGAGTGGTGGTACGATCAAATACTTAATGCCGCGAAGGAAGATCGATCGTTTATTTTTTGAGTAATTCTTTGTGCACCGTGTGTGGTGCAGCAAATTCAGCATGGCCTGTACCGCACGTTCCTATTGATCCAAAAATATTTACTATAGCATGATGGGACAAAAGCTAAGATGACTAGCATTAATTGAAATTTTTGTTCAGACCAAAATATCTTTACGATATCCTAGTTCAAAAACTACGAAATTCCAGTTCAAAATCAACGACACCCTGGTTCAAAAAATAATCTGAAACAGTATTACGACATCCTAGTTCAAAACCTACGACACCCTAATTCAAAACCTACAACACCCTGGTTCAAAAATAACTTGAAACAGTATTACGACATCTTAGTTCAAAACTTACGACACCCTAATTCAAAACCTACGATATCCTGATTTAAAAATGACCAAAAACAGTATTACGATATCCTAGTTCAAAAGCTACAATACCCTAGTTCAAAACCTACGACACCCCTACAGAAAATATAAATTAAAACCAGAAACAGTATTACGATACCCTAGTTCAAAAGCTATGACCCCCTAGTTCAAAACCTATGATATCCCTGCAGAAAAATATAAATTAAAACCTGAAACAGTATTACGACATCCTAGTTCAAAAGCTACGACACCTAATTCAAAACCTACGACACCCTGCAGAAAAATATAAAATAAAACCTGAAACAGTATTACGACATCCTAGTTTAAATGCTATGACACCCTAGTTCAAAACCTACGACACCCTGCAAAAAAATATAAATTAAAATCTGAAATAGTATTACGATATTCTAGTTCAAAAGCTACGATACCCTAGTTCAAAACCTACGACATACCTGCAGAAAAATATAAAATAAAATCTCAAACAGTCTTACAACATCATAGTTTAAAAGCTATGACATTCTAGTTTAAAATCTAGGTCTTATAACATCATAGTTTAAAAGCTATGACATTCTAGTTTAAAATCTAGAATATCCATATAAAAAAGATAAGAAAGGAAGATATTTTGGTCTAAATAAAAATTTTAAATAAAGATTGAGCGATAATTAATACAAATTACGTTGAATTTCCATTTCGTAATAAATATATTTAAATTAATAAAAAAAATATGATGCTTACGTTGAATTTATAGCACTGCACGCGGTGAGCAAAGATTTTGTCATATTTTTTGCACCAAAGAAACGACCCAACAGACGCTGCTGGAGCTTACCTGGACCCCTAACAACCCAGAGTAGTTTGGCGGAAGCGACGGTGACCGGGACCCGTTACGCGATATGACCGGATTCTCCCTCTCCGTTGGACGAATGGCCTTTTGCCTCTCTTTGGCCTCCGCCTCTGGACTCCCGTCTCCGTCTCGGGCCGGCGGATAAATAAACGAATGTCCCATCCCTCTCTCCGCCATCCAACCCTCCGTGGCGAGCCCCCTCCGCCGCCGCCGCCGCCCCCTCCGGCGACCAAAGAGACGCCGCCTCGGAACCAAGCAAACCAAGCTTGAAAGGAGGGTCTTCGGGAGAGTACGCCTACCGTGAGTGACCATACCCCCTCCTACCATTCTTCTTGAAGATTGTTCTCGCGTACAAATAACAACTTGCTCGTTTCCAGCATTTGACCCATAAAATAAACGAGGAATAGAGGAATAGAGAATTAGAGAGGCTCCCCCATTTTTGTTTTCCTTTCTTCCCAATTCTTCGTCCTTCAAGCAATCATCGGGCATTTGGAGGATTTATTCCTTGTTCTTGATCCAATCCGATCTTGGTTTATCTTGTTCTTTCACAAGGTATATATATATATATGTATATTTCTTTTCTTTAATTCTTCGTATAGATGTTAAATTCGTTTCTCAGGATTTCTTGCTTCTGTTCCTGAACATGTTTAAGGTATTTATTCTACTTTTATTCTTTTGTTATATATCTGTCGTTATATTAATTGGTTATTGGAACATTTTGCGGAAATTTGTTGCCATTAGTTTTTATTAAAACTGGGAGCGGGGTGACTGTAAGTGCAAGATTGCAAATTAGAGTTTTTGTTCTGCAAGGAATATTCGCAAGGAAGAACTTTTCTTTCCTTTTCCTGTTTCTTTCTTTTTTTTCTCTTCTTCTTCTTCTTTTTTTTTTTGCCTCTTTTCATTTTTTTTTTTTTTTTTTCTGAGGGTTTGTGTAGTCACTTGTAATTGCTCTATTAGATTTTTTTCGAAAGGCGATAGGTATGGAATCATGGGATGCAAAAATTGGAAGAAAAATAACGACAAGAGCCAATGAAAGTATCCAACCTTTAACTACGGACTAAAGATTGTGCAATTTGGTGGTGCATTATGAGATTACTCCCAAGAAGACAAGAATTGGGAGGATGCAGAAGTATTGCTATCTGAAATTTGTTAGACTGCAATGAAGATGGTTTTAAAAGGTGCAAAGTGATATGGAGTCATGAAGAAATGAAACTCAACGAAAAAAAATAAAGATATGGAAAATCATGGATATATTAGATTTTATGTAGCTTGCTGGGATAATAAAACTATGACCCACTCTATGGAGTTATAAGAAATGGCAGAGAATCAATTATTCATAAAAATCACAGATTCCTTCTTTGCGGTATGGAGTTATAAGAGAGGGAAGAGAATCAATCATTCATAAAAATCACAAATTCCTCCTAGTTTGAATTGGCTTCTTGCAAAAGAAAAATAACCATGGAGATATAACCATGGATGCAATTGATTATCTATTTTTAAAGTAACCATATCAGAGGGTGCCAAGAGAGTTAACTCGCTAAGTCAAAATTAAAGCAGTATTGAAGAGATATAACTGAAACTAGCTAAGGTTTTGCATGGAGAGTGCCTATGTTAGCCAGAAGTTAACTTGACATGGCTACAAGTTCTGGATTTGGTCCTATTCACCAAATTGTCAGTTCTGTGTCATTTGCTCTTTAAAATTATCATGGATGAATTGACAAGTGATATTTGGGAGGAGATGCTTGGTCCTTTAATTTCACTTGTAAGTTCTATTATGTTAAATTGATGAACTCAATTGAATTGGTTGGACTTGTGGAGGAATGATTTGAATGGTTATGTGGTTTAAATATCAAAACAAATAAATGAATTGACTTTGTTTGTCAGTGGAAGCAGAATGAACAATTAACTTCCAGTCAAATTGCAACGTAAGAGAATCATACTTTTATTAATTTCATCAATTAGATATACTGTATCAAAGAATGAAGACAAATGCTTGGGTTGATGAAGTGAAAGAGTGGTTTTGTAGTCATGCAAGATAATTAATGGTAAACTTTGTAGGGCAGAAATAAAGCTAGAATGGCTTAATTTAGGACAATGGAGATAATCTTGGTTCCATGGATGAGCATTTTAAAAATATTAAACTTGAGACTTTTTGGTAGGACTAGGAAAGATATAGCAGAACCTAATTATACATGTATCAATCAAATTCAGGTTTCTCTCATCATCCAGTGAAATATTTGCACAAATCATCATGTGCTCTAAAGGCATACAAAGATACATGATAGAAACCCCTGTTTTGATTTTTTGACTTTGTGATGATGAAAAGTTTTACACCCTAAATTCTATAAGGCTTAGTTCTACGAAACATTCTCTAACCAATAACTGACATTTGAGTAATGCTATAAGGAAATAAATAAGTCAAAGTGCTGAAGTAGACAAGAACAGGGGTTTCTATCTATGAGGGCATGTAAGAGTGTATATAAATAAGTCAAAGTGCTGAAGTAGACAGGAACCACTTTCATATATATGAGGGTATGTAAGAGTGTTAAACTTTCACCAAATAAGATGTAAGAATGATTTGTGTACTATTTGTGGTTTGAGTAACTGGTAACTCAGACTCTCTCTCTCTCTCTCTCTCTCTCTCTCTCTTATAAGGCTATTTTTTAAAGGAAAATAAATTATTTTATTTTTTTCTTATTAAGTGCATCTAATCATGTTCTAGTTGAGATATTGTGAATTCTTGAATATATCATTCTCTAATGGTTTAAAATCTCATTTTTGCAAATGCAGCAGTTAATCAGTCTCCTTATCAAGGTGTCTGTCTCAAAATGTGTTAATATGAGTGCAAGTTCAGTACAATAGCCTTTGCTGTCAGCTCTACCTGATGATATAATGTCTAGAAAGCAGTATATTGCAATATTCACAACTTCCAGTCTTCCATGGATGACTGGAACTGCTGTGAACCCTTTATTTCGTGCTGCTTATCTTGCCAAGAATGGTGACAGGGAAGTTACTTTGGTGATTCCTTGGCTGTCCTTGAAGGATCAAGAATTTGTTTATCCAAACAAAATCACATTCAATTCACCATCCGAACATGAAGGCTATGTTCGTCGGTGGCTTGAGGAGAGGACTGATTTTATATCAAGTTTCAGAATAAAGTTCTATCCTGGAAAGGTAACTAATGCTCTTATATTAATACTGTCAAATTTTGGAAAATAATAATTTTTTATCCTGTAAATATATTCTGGCTGCTGGTGATTTTTTTTAACCTACAATAATGATTCAAAGGTAGGCCATGTTTTTGTACAGATGTATAGGTGATTTACAAAACCCATGTTGTTTGAAACCCTTGTTTTAGATACTTGGCATGATCAACTGAACTCGAGGCTTAGCTGGTTGGTCTTTGTTAACATATGGTGATTTATTATTATCTAATTTAGTCATTTCATCTTTAAAATGAGAAACTTGCTGATGGAATTTTCTCCGAGTGAGGATCCAAGCCACAAGCATTCCTTTACACACTGGCTTTTTGATTCTTGCCATTGTTTGACAGAAAATCTGGCTTACCTTTACTATCATGCAGTTCTCCATAGAAATGAGGAGCATTCTACCTGTTGGTGATATCACGGGGAGCATTCCTGATGAAGAGGCAGATATTGCTGTTCTTGAGGAGCCTGAGCATCTTACTTGGTACCATCATGGAAAGAAGTGGAAAACAAAATTTCGGCGAGTAATAGGTGTTGTGCACACCAATTATTTGGAGTATGTAAGGAGAGAGAAAAATGGAGAACTGATAGCCTTTGTTGTGAGATTTGCCAGTAGTTGGGTTACACGTATCTACTGCCACAAGGTATGCTTGTTAAACAGATAAGGTCTGCTTGTTAAAAAGATAAGGTCTGCATGATTTTATTTTTGTTATGGATGGATAAATTAATTTTAATGTCCATGCAGCCTGCAAATGGCACACAACACATATAGGGACAAACAATTGGTGAATTATTAGCTAAGATAATTGATATCCTTATGCTTGATTGATGACCTCCATGTGGTTTTGCACTTTTCAATGATACAATTCTATACAATCTTATTGGTTGTGTTTCTCTGACTTTTTCAAGTAATAATTTTTCCAGTGACACTAGGGACTAATAGTTCACAGTTCACACAATGACAAAAACCTTGCTAATCGGTTCTGTTGCACATTCATAGTTAACCATCTAATGCTTGCAGTGTGGTGATAGAGAAGGGCAACGAGTGGACTATAAAAGGACTAGTCAACTTTGTCAAGAATAAATTGCCCTTGTAGAATGGCTTAACTCATGTTTTTATGGCTTTAGTAATTAGTATTGCAATGTTGAAAACAAGTAATTGTATAGCATAATTTTTTTTGATCAATTAATTGATCCAGGACACTATGAAGCTGTAGATATCTATGGACAGTGTATACAATATAAAAAGATGTACAATATTCACTTGTGAACAAAAAAGAGGTTTGGAACCTCACTTATCCTGCTCTTAGATAGTGTTGGTATTTGATAGGATACCCCTACTGTGCCAATTGTGTTGGATGCTTAGCATGGTTAGGCCTAGAAGGAAAATAACTTTATCAATTGGGTATGCTAACTAACATTAAGATAAAGGAACTTTTCCCCCTAATATTGTCTCTTTCAGATGGTTCTACAGTCAGGGGCATACTTATGGAAGCTTTTGAGCTGTTTTAGTTGTTTTGGCATCTCATAATGAAGCCATTTCCTCCCAAAAGAATTGTTGTAATCTCCTCCTTGGTTCCTGTCTGTGCCTCACTATTGCTAAATCTTTTTATTTCATTCCTCACTTCTGTGAAATTCATTGCACTACCACTTCCTTAGAGCCACTTCTTCCTAAATGTAGCAAGTTGGTTCCTACATTCTTCCCTTTCTGTCCAAACAGGTTGACTTTGTGGTTTAGAAAGTGTTTGAAATTCAGATTGGCACGACCATCCAATGGTTAGATTTAAGGAATCCCATGGAAATGGAAGAAGATCATCTAGGTCACTGACGATCCAAGTGAATTTTTCAGTTCAGTGTGCTGAGTCATAATGTCATTTTCCCAATAAAAAAATAGAGAAGTTCCACATACTTGGACTGATATGGTTTGAGTGAACTTGTTCTGAAATCTCAAAATCTCAAATAGTGCTTCTATGATTTTATTCCCCTGCTTTGTGGACCCTTGATTTTGCACCATGATCTTTCTTAGTTATGGCTCCAATTAAATCAACTTGAAGTGAAAATGCATCCATGGTTATTTTAATTTGTTACTTTTTTTATGGATTTGAGGCTTTATTTGTCACTATCAAGCAGCAATAGAGTTCACTATGATCACTGTATCTTCTTCTCTGAATAAATTGCTGATTGCTAATCACCATTTTATGATTTGTGATTCCTGCTTTGCTGGTATTATGCAATGTTTTTGTTCTTGAAGTAGATGTTAATTTCAGATGGACTTAAAATATTGTACAAGATTTTATATCTTGGCAAGACAAGGGGCATCCCAGCCATCCCATCCTGTTTCTGTGAGGAAACAGGATCGGGATGGGGTGATAACTCCATAACCCATCACAGAGGGAGGGAAGAAGAAAAAGGAAAGAAAGAAAGGAAAGAAAAATGTAGAAAAGTGAAAAGTGAAATGAAAGAAGAAGAAGAAAATGAAAGAAGAAAAGAAGAGAGAAGAAAAAGAAAAGAAGGAAAGAAGGAAAGAAAGGAAGGTAGAAGAAAAAGAAAGAAAAAAAGGAATGAAGGAAAAAAGAAAGGGCGGGGAGAGAGAGAGGATATCTAATAGGATGCACAATTGGAATTGCTACCAGGATAGGATAATGGGTATGCCGTTCCATGAAGAAACTGGGACACCTCCGTTCTATAAGATTTAAAACCTTGACCTTGTAGATGCTAATGGTAAAGAGGATTAACTGTGAAAAGAAACAACTTAATAACTTGTAAGAAGACAACAAAGAGGAAAAAAGAGTTGAAACCTTCACTCATTCCCGAATCCCTCTCTAATAGTAGAATCTTAAAAATTTTATGGTTGCCACCATCAGTTTCAAGGAAAAAATCTTTTTAAGATGTCCACCTGCATATCTGCTTGAGGAGTTTGTTCCAAAAGCTGACTGCATCAGTCTTTTACAAGTTTTACTGTAACTCTGGTGACATCTCTATGCTCTCTCCTTTTGTATCAGAGGACCTGCATAGTTGCTTGCCTGCTTCTTATTATGCATTATTAGTTTTGTGACTTTTTTCAGATTGAAAGTTTAGACACCACTTCTGGAAAGGAAACCCACATACAAAAAAGAACCCATATCAGCCATTAGTGCCTTTTTTTACTCCTGTGTATGTGCAGTAGTGCTTGTGCTTATAAGAGGGGCAGCAACAGTTGGGTTCAGCTCAGATTTGGCTATATCCATACCGAAAACCTAATTATATGCAGAAAACTTAAATCCAATTCCAAGCCTGTTTATAATTCTAAACATCCCTAACAATACATTCACAAGTAATATGGCACTGATTGGGTTTTGGATTGTCATTGGATACTCATTAGGTTATTTTTGGGACCTACCTTGCCATCAGGTGAAGCAGAATGGCAAGATAAAGGATAGACTGGCAGGTGGTTAAGGGATAAAAAAGTGTCACCATGGATTATTTTCCTCCCATTCGTTGCACCAATGCTTTACTGGCACTGTTGTCAGTTGTCAGCACCTTCATTGTAAGAGGAAAGGATGAATTTTAGAATTTTCAACAGGACAAGGTGAGAACCATTTCTTGATTGAGTGAATGAGAAGAGTAAAGGAGGAATTTTAGGATGCTCTCAAGAGTATAAGGCAAGAATTATTTCTTAATGAAGTGAATTTGGAATATCATAAAAGATGCTCATGCCTACAAGCACAAGCCCACCTATATTTTAGACCTATACATGAGGTTGGGTTAGCAGGCTACCAGTCCTCATTGCCACCCCTAGCTACTAGTGGTCATGGTCGTGCTTTATCTTGTGACAACTGTTTTCTTTCTTCTTAGGTGCAGGGCACTGAATTAGTGGCACTGTCTCCTCGATCCTCCATGTGCACTTTTAAGTTCTGCTCCTTTCTTAATGCCAAATGAAACCAATACAAACTGTAGATTTAAAATACAAGTTTACATTTTGCTCAGAAAAATGTCTAATTAGTGATCGTTTACATCATATCCCATACACATAAATGTTCCCCTATTGGCTCAAATAAATAAATGAATAAATAACAAAAAAAAACTTTTCATTTTTTGGTGGCCCACTTCCTATTCGAACATTATATGTTCTTTGAACCAGTTACCTTCCCCCATTATTCATTCAGGTTGCTTTTCAAGTTGTTACCTATCATTTGACTTCCAGAATCTCTAAATGAGTGAACATTCTATATAAAAGATGTGGCACGATTTACCTAGTTTGTAGATCTTAATTAAAAAATCATAAAAGAAAGTTATAAAAGAATGGGAAATTCTCTTGTTGGTTACTTGGTTTTGCTTCACTATAATGAGCCTTAAGCATGAGCAAGTCTTAGTTCAAATATTTAGGTCACCACAAGAAGTGAATTAAAAAAAAAAAAGAAAGCTGTGGTCCATGTGTTAGATACTTTCTTGAGAGAATCATCTTCTTTCCTTTTTTAGTGCAAGGATTGTTGCGATGCTGCGTGGTTGTTCTTCATGCTTGTTACATACAAATGTATCCTCTATGTGCTGTTACTAACATGTCCTCAGTGTAATGGATAACAAAATACATGGATGAGTTATATATGCAGAGTCTATATTAAAAGTTTGTTAATCTATTGCAGCACTGGTGCTAATTTAACATAAATGCCTATGTTATCACAGGTTATCAGATTATCAGGTGCTACCCAAAATTTCCCAAGATCCATCATCTGCAATGTTCATGGTGTTAACCCAAAATTTCTTGATGTTGGCAAGGTAAAACTTGGACAGCTGCAGGGGGGGGAGCCAGCCTTTACCAAGGGTGCCTACTATATTGGTAAGATGGTGTGGAGTAAGGGCTATAGAGAGCTTCTTCAACTACTCTCAAAACACCAAGACAAATTATCTGGACTTCAAGTAGATTTGTATGGAAATGGAGAAGACTCTGAACAAGTTCAACAAGCTGCAGAAAAATTGAGTTTGCCTGTGAGAGTTTACCCTGGTCGTGATCATGCTGATCCTTTATTTCATGAGTAAGTCACCTGATTTTATCATTGGATTTTTCTAGTGGTATGGGGACACAAATTGCATGCATATATACTATATACTACTGGACAATATAATTTGTTTCTCTTTAAAGATGCCAATGTTGCTGCCATTTCTCAGTTTGAGTGGCATGACATGCTTTCTGACATGAATGTAAACTAACCACTAGACCCAAAACATTAAGCTGTTAGGGAAGGAGTCAACAATATATATCAGTCCTTAACACCACCTCTCACATGCAGCCTGGACCAACCGGGAACAAGTTAACTTGAAACAATTCAAGAGAAGATTCAAGAAAAATAAATGGATATAATTGGCCTGAATGGGGCTTTGAACCCATGATATTGGGCTCTCATACAATGTTACATTATTACTAGAACTGAAAAGCTTAAGCTATTAGGAAGGAGTCAACAATGTATATATCAGGTTTTAACAATGAAACCATTACTTACAATAGTTCCAAATTTATAACTTGCATGTAAAACATAAACTTTTGAAGTTCCAATATAATGATTCAATATAGATGGATTGCAAAGACATGTAATTACTTTGTCTGCCATCAATAATATTGATTTTTTTCTGTACACGCAGCTATAAGGTGTTTCTGAATCCAAGCACCACTGATGTGGTTTGTACAACCACAGCGGAAGCACTGGCAATGGGAAAAATTGTCATCTGTGCCAACCACCCTTCAAATGAGTTTTTCAAGCAGTTTCCCAATTGCCACATATATAATGGTGGTGAGGAATTTGTAAAATTAACCGTCAAAGCTCTGGCTGAAGATCCTGCTCCACTGACAGATGATGTGAGACATGAGCTCTCATGGGAAGCAGCCACAGAAAGATTTGCAGCTGCTGCTGAGCTAAACCAGGTTGTTTCTGAGGAGATTCCCCCTTCCTCATCCAAGCCTTTTGCATCAACCTCCTTTAAATCTCATAAACCTTGGAGGAGTGTGGAGGAAGCCTCTGCATCCTTGCATCAAACTATTTCTGGAATCGAGGCAGCACGTCGTGCATTTGGTGCAGTCCCAAAGACTTTGCAACCTGATGAACAACAGTGTAAGGAGCTTGGGTTAGTTATTCCTGAACGGAAGATGAGTTCCAGACGTTGATGCTGTGGATTGAAATAAAAACACATATCAATGGTGACATTGAGGTTTTGGATTTTATCGCCTGAGCAATGACATGATGCTGAAAGAGAAGAATTAGCTCTCTGGGGAATAGTTCTAGGCTTCTTTTGGATGATATGTAATTCATATTCTCAATTCAAATCTAGCATCTTATTTAAGAGAGAGAGATCTAACTGTATTTTTGTGATGTGAATCGTAACATATCTGTGATACTGACAATTCTAGCATCATAGCAAAGCAATGTATTTCACGACAGGGAAATTTTACTTCATATATTAGAATTGCAATGTATTTGTGCAATGGTGATTGATTACAGCTGATGTGACTGCTATAAGTTCTTATGCTAATTCATTAGGATTTTTTTTTAAAAGATTCTTGAGGCAATTGAAAATATTGGCACTAAATATTGTTGCACCATATTTTGTATTTATAGAAAACTTCTCCCTGGTTCAACTTTTGATTTGAAATTATGTGATCCTGTAGTTTGATAAGGTACAAAGCTCCTGCTTGGTAATATTCCTTCCCTAATTCTTTATTATCTAAGTTTGGCCTGAACTGCAGCATTGTTGGTCCAACGTTGCTGGTAAGTATAATCGTTCTTAAAGGTTCAGGCATCAGAACTTGTAGATTTCTCAATACATCTGAGCAGGAATATGATATTTAAAAGCTTGCTGCTGAGGATTCAGTACCCCAATTAGAAATACTTTTACATGCCGGATAGCGTCCGTTTTGCACCATGCTTTTTGAGACCTCGGTTCCAATTTTATGTTGTCGGTGCCTGGTTGTTGCAGTGATCCTGTGGAAATTTTTGGATTTCCTTGGTTCAGGCTTGGTACATGTTGCATCTCTATTTGCAGAGGTATCCTGAGGATTCTGAGGATTGGTGGTGATTCAACATGGGATGGGTGCGATTTGGCAGGTCTGGTGAGGCAAATAATCCAAGGTTCGCCATGGTTCAGAAGCGGCTTCTGCCAGTGTTCCCAACCAGGTTAGCTACATGTCCTGATATATGTGCTTTCTGGTTTATGCACAAGGTATAAAGCTCCAGGTGCACTCCAATGTGCTGATACCCAATGTGCAAGGCTACATGCTTGTGAAATTTAGATATGGTAATGCTTGCTGATTATGATTCTTTGCTAGCTTGAAGAGTGCAAAATGGTGTTCTGTTAATAATGTGAACTCCATGCCAAGAATACTAAAATATTCATGCTTGTTAAAAAAGTGAATTTTTGTCCAGTATCCATTCTTGATTGGTCTAAAGTTAGCTAGAAGTGGGGAAAGATATAGCTAAATGTCTGGTTTTTTTTTTTCCGGTTTTTCCCCTCATCCCCTTAGCTTAGATTTTGGTTAATAGGAACATCAAACTTTTAGGTTATCCTTGAAACTATTAATCTGCAAATCTTGTGCTCATGCCTTGAGAACTATTAGCAGAAGCATTCAGAGACAAAGATACCTACATGTGGTACGCGACAAACATATACCTCTTATTTTGTTTGTGCACTCCATTGGAACTTGATGAGGATTGCACGAAAACCTCAACAATAATATGGTGCATCTGGCACATGGAAAGCCCAGCATTATTTTTTAAGTTATCAAAAATATTCCCTGGACTTTTTGGTTTGCACCACTTCTTAGTGCTTGTGCCAGGGTAAGTCTCATTTGTCAAACCGAACAGTGCCACTCCTACCATTATTCTTGAAAAAAGTATTAAAAAACATAAAAATTATGATAACATCTCTCCAAATCAAACCACAGAAAGGAATAAGAAAAGAAGAATTGCAAGTGTCTGACCATTTACAAACTTGTTTATTTTTTTTTTGGTAGAATCTCCTTACAATACGAGAGATTATGGATGAAAAGCATTAGTTGGAGCATCTCATGCAACAACCAATAGAAGTGTTAAAAAGTGCTTTCCGAGCTAATTTCTGTGTGTAATCAAAGTCTAGCTGTTTGTTCATGGCAAAAGTGGGTATGCTTCTAGAGAATATATAGAAAGAAAATTAATCTATAGTTCGATAAAATGCATGTTATAGCCAACCAGGAATTGGGTTATGCTCTCCCTCTCCCCATGGTTTTATATTACTAAGATTTTGTGTTGCCTGAATAGGCTTGCCTCGCATTATGTGAAAGTGGAATTCATAAAGGTGATGGAAAAAGTAGGCTATAAGGTAAGAAGAAATTGATTCAATTTAAAAAAAATTCTTTTTTCTAACATATAGCTACACTTTTATATGTAGCGCAATATATTCTTGATTTGCACTGGCTTAATTGCCTGCATGTCGATGGCTATGGAGTATCTTTACTATACAAAATTTTAAAATCTTGCAAATTAATCATGAAATAGCGTGAGATGGTGAGACCTAAATCCTCTCCATGATGAATGCACTCAATTGTAAATATACTCCTTGATGTCATACATCTCGAAATTTAATTGATAGTAAAAAAAAAAATATATTGAAAAGAATATGTTTGTGAATCCAAAAGTATGTTTTTTCTATGCAATTTTAGCATAGCATTTTGCATTATTGATTATAACTTCTGAGGAAATCAATTTTTATTACAAAAAGCCCTCTATTTAATTGACTTCATGTTCGTAAAAGCTTAATGAACATTTGGATGAACCATTCATGGATGAGTATTATTGAAACTGTTAGGTAAGTTGACATGATCTGACCTTGTTGTATGAATTGGATGTTTTAGAATACTGAACACATAAGCTAGTAGCAATACCATTACTAGCAGCATACTCTTAGCACTTGGCTAGAAGAGCTTTTGGATTTAAATCTAGCTGGTGATGCTCTCACCATTATTGTGTTATTAAAAGAAAAAAAATAAATAAATCCCCCAATCAAATCACAAGAGGTGGAGAGATTGGTACAGGGGGTTAAACAATTGAAGTATCATTTGATCATGCATGCACAAATCTAGGTTTTTGTTCGCTCGAATCACCGCATAATACGGAGGATGGTCGGTATAAAAGGGTATGGTTGGTGCATTTTAGTGAAACAACCAATGAAAGCATCAAAAAAAAATGTGGTGAAGTCTCATCTGTTTATGATTCAAATTCTGGTTGATTGTTTATGCTGAAAGTAGATTTCTTCTAGAATATCAAGGAAAAAGTTGAACTTTTGTTCAACCGAATGCATATTGAAACCCAATTACAAGTTGGAATGTGCACTATAGCTCTGATTGTTTATATGAGTTAGCTTTTCTGTTTCTAGATGTTAGAAAGAATAAATGATAGAATGTAGTTTCTTCAAATCATGTGAGCAATTGGGAGACAGATACATAAAAGATGGCAAAAGAAAGGTATAAACTAAGAAAAGATTGATTCAAAGCTACATTCTTTTCTATAATATAAGACATCTCATGATATGCGGCATGGTCTATGTTCACTTTGCCTCCAACTTAATTTTTCACCTAACTTGTGTTGTTGACTGCCAAATATCTCTACCATATAAAACTTGAACTGCACACAAACTGGTACTGAAATAAGTAAGGCAGACATATTGAGAGAACGTGGTTATAAATTTAATACCATGTTTCCATATACAATATTGTTATAGCATTTTCAATTGTTCATTGAAAGGCAATTTCTTTCTTTATCGTAGATGGCGCTCTATTTACATGTTCAAAATTAATTTATTTCAGCATAAGCTAGGCTTTTAGTCATGAAAAATTGCATTCCTTTAGATAGTGCTCGGATACAAAAAATATTATTTCTGGAATAGAAATACCAATTCTCATGGAATAGCTATTTATTCTTGTTATTCCAAATTTATGCTTGGTCAAAAATCCGGAGTAACAACTTTATTCCATCATAATTATTATAGTGGGACCTACCATATAGAGATAAAATGACTTGGAATAAGCTATTTCATGATCCATCATGGAATAGCTATTCTAGAATACCAAAGGTTGATCGAAATAGCTTATTCCAGGTGGCCCATCTCGATTTCCATAGCTGTTTGGGGGAATAACTTGAAATAAAGGCCTATTCTGGGTGGGAATAGCCGAACCAAATACTACCTTAGAGCCTATTTGGATACTTTGTAATAATCCATAACCACATCTAAAAAGATTAGTCGAAAGGTATTATTTAGATTCCTTGGTTTTGTATAAATATTTCTTCCTAAATCATGGCCAGTTCTAGTGAACCCGTGCTATGCATGGAGCCAGTTTTGATACAATTTATAATGATCCAATATCTCATCTAAAAAAATTAAGCGAAAAGTATAATTTGAATTTTTTGATCCTATATAAATATCTAAATATTTTTCTATGAATAACCGATGTGGGACTAAATATATGTCCATACGAATTCTTATATATTTGTACAAGAATATCTTGTAAGACGTGGGACTATTAGTCCACCCAACCCGGCATCTTATAAAAATCCATAAAAATCATAATTTAAATTCCAGCATGCGGATCTCTTGATTTGCAGGAAGAAGAAAAGATTCTTGGATATTCTTTTCCTTGGAATGACAATGGGTTAGGTATATGCTAGGCAGGCAAACAGGATGAGAAAGATAAAGAGTTCAGGAGGTTGGTGGGATGCGTAGAATTAGATCGATTGGGTTAAACGGAACATATCAAATAAATCTCTGGTTGTTTTCTAATCCAATTCTTTATTTTTGGCTCGAAAATAAGATTTTTGAAGATATATATATATATATATACCCGACTAAAGTTCGAAGTAAGTTTTAGCATTACTCTCATCCATTCCAGATTTGTTAAGGGTCAAGTAAAATCCATCTCATCAGGGTTGAGTCTCCAATCGGGTGGAGTAAATTATCATCCTTATTTGAGTCGAGGATTGTTGGGTCATCGGAGCCATGCACAGATGGGCGTCTTAGCATGTAAATTTAGTAAAAAAAAAAAAAATTCAGCACAAATCTTACTAAATTATACAAATAGATGTTTAATATAAATAAAAAATAAAAGAAAGATTTATCGAATTTGAGATAAATCCTTGTGTTGATTATAATCGGAACTGTTAAGGATGCTGATTTAGATAACTGACATTACCAACCTAGTTATTTTAGAACCTAACTACCTTTGACATTTTCGTACTCTTTTTTTTTTTTTTTTTTAAAGTGATGCCCGCAACAAGCCTTGCAGAAACGGGCGAATTGCTGCACCCAAGCACTCATTTGCTCTCCTTTTCTCTCTTTTGAGTTATTTTTGTTCTTTATTATTCTAATAGATGAATATGTTCAGAGTAAGGAATTTTATCCTAAGCTGTTTAATTATATATTTATATCTAACGTCATATAAATAAATCAGCTTATATTATTTTTAAAGTTTTCAAAATATATGATTCCAAAATCTTAATCGGTCAGGGAACGTTTTGACAAAAAGAAAATCCTTCAAAATATATAACTTTAAAAACTTGAGCTAATAAATAATGGATTAAGAATTTTAATAATTTGTTTAAAATTTAGTGCACATTGCTAATATTATTTTAAATTTTTATTTTTTGATAAATAAAAGGAAGAGGGGTATAAATCCCGGTGTAGCTATTTCAACTGGATCCCAACCCCGCCGGGCTCGATTCGGGCGGTAATTTTTCCGCATACCCTTCCCATCACCGGTGAGTATATCAGCTTGACCACCATCGATGATCTCGATCCATAATTTTTTCGTGCGTACGCTCCCCATCATCGGTGAGTATATCTCGAGAAAATTTCTGGATTTAATCGAGATCTCGATCCATAATTTTTTTGCGTACCCTCCTCATCACCGGTGAGTATATCTCGAGAAAATTTCTGGATTTAATCGAGTCACCCGCTAGGATCATATCTCGAATCCGTGATCGGTGGATGATGAGACTAAGTCTCTACCAACCGGGCTACCGTCTTAGCGGTTAAAAATTTTTCTTTAACAAATCAAAATCATTTTTTCGAGATAGTTTATTATATATCCTTTAAATAGATAGGTCACGAAATTAATAAAAAAACATACGCAGTAAAGTTTCACAAAACTGGCATGATTTGTTTGGTAACATGAGAAGTAATTCAATCCATCTTATCATTTACATTTTTTTAATAATAGAAAATTTTCAAAAACTTTTAACATATGTAACTTCGAAATCTCGAGCTAAACATAATGGATAATTTGTTTAAAATTGTAATGCGCATCATTTAAAATATCAAGAAATTATATATCTTTTGGTTAAGTCATGGATGACACATGTAAGCATAACACAGAAAATTACTAATGACCATGGTAGGAGGGAAAGGAATTTTTTTAATTTTTTAATTTTATTATTATTATTATTGGAATAAATTGATGACCATACCGGTCTCATGTGAGTATAATTCAAGCAATAAAAATACAAAATATCTTGTAAGTTTGGATAACAGATATCACCTTGTTGCCATGTCTAATCATCAAAATGGCCAGTAACAAAAGATGCAATCTAATTTGATGTACCGTTCATCTCTTGAAAGATATGTTGAATAGACACTATGATAGGATGACAAAGAAAGCTTTAGACATCATCAAGATGATAGCTCAGTTGGTACTAGTTGTAGTTCCATGTCTCTCATATTTAAGGCTCAAGCCATGACTAGAGTTGATTAAATAAAATAATTTTTTTGGATACCTGGACATGGATATGTGAGATTAGCTATTGGACCTATTATTAGAAATAGATCATATTAACACATGATCTAACCTAACTCGATCGAATCCATTTTTAAGGACATATGGATCCTGGTCGTGTTCTAAAATTGGATTCATTTCATTTTCTAGATCGGATCTACGTTTACTGAATTTAGACCTGACCCGATTCGAACCTTCTATACTATTAGGATCAAACATATTTAGACCTTTAAATTACTAAATTTAGATACGATCGAACCCATTTTCAAGGACCTATGGATCCTGGTCAGGTACTAAAATTGGATCCATTTCATTTTCCAAGTCAAGTATGGGTTTACTAAATTTAGACCTGATCCGATTCGAACCTGCTAATATTGTTAGGATCAAACCCATTTAGATCTTTAAATTGTAATTTAAAACTTTTATGAAACTTATTTTCAACATAAAGATAGCATTATAATTATTTTTATATCTTAATTTATTTTAAGAATAATATTATTGATTATCTATTTTGTTGTTAATAATTGTTGCCGCCAAGATCGCTATGGCCCGTAGCTGCTGTCGGCGTCGGAGCACACCTCCTTCTCCGTCTCGCCGTTCGGTAGTCCTGGACCTGCAAAACAGGGGTTAGTGACCCGGGCTGGGATTTCCGACGGGGGCACTCCGACGATCGAGTCAGTGACGACCCAGGGGAACAGCTCCTCCTGGTCGAGCCCCTCTTGATGGACTCCACACTCGGAGGAGTGATTAGTGTGGGAGTGGGATGCAAGTGTGCCGGGGGAAGTGTGGCCTGGCTAGATGGAGTCTTTGTGTGGCCCTTCCGCCCGACCTTGCATGAGGATGCTAGTGGTGCTGTGCTCTTTTTGGTTGAGCTTGCACTTGTGCTCCAGTGGTCTAGCTTGTGCCTTCTTGTCTTGTATTGTATTGTGGTTGTTACCTCCAAGTTTTGTTGATTAAGTTACCGTTGGGTGTTCATCTTGGGATCTCCATCGGGCTGTCAGGCGCGTGCGGCGGTGTCCTGATGAGCCTTTCCCGACCCGTGATAAGGGAAGCTGTCATGTGCTCTGACATTCCCCTTGGTCGCCTCATTCTGGAAAACCAGGCAGTACCTCGATCGGTGGGCCGCCGCCCCTGGGATTCGAATCTCCTGGTTAACTTCCTCTCTCGAGTGGTCCAGGCGGTTGGTGAGGAGCGTGGCACCTCGATCAGTGGGTTTCCCCCCTTTCTAGTGTAACCAGCGACTGCAGGCAGTCAGTGCGGTTTGGCAGGTATCCCAGAGTAGTCCTCGGGCAGCTCGCCGATGTCCTGGGATGGCGGTGCTCATGTCTGAGTTGGGGCTGAGCTGGAATGGCAGGGCTCACTCCGACCTAGACGCCCCAAGCTTGCGGGATTGCCTCGGTGGAGGAGGGCAGAGTGCGGGCCCGGTCCAAAGGGCTTGCACTTGGAGAGGCTCCACGTGGCGGAGAAGGGCTGAGCTCGACTCCGACCACAGGGCTCGATCTCCGAGGGTCTCGCTCTGGAGGGCAGAGTGCGGGCCCGGTCCAGAGGGCTCGCACTCGGAGAGGCTCCACGTGGCGAAGGAGGGCTGAGCTCGACTCCGACCATAGGGCTCGATCTTCGAGGGTCTCACTCTGGAGGGCAGAGTGCGGGCCCGGTCTAGAGGGCTCGCACTCGGAGAGGCTCCACGTGGTGGAGGAGGGCTGAGCTCTACTCCGACCACAGGGCTCGATCTCCGAGGGTCTCGTTCTGGAGGGCAAAGTGCAGCTCTGGCCTAGGCATCCCGAGCTCGCGGGATCGACCTGGCAGAGGGCGAAGCTCGGCTCGTTGTCTCGAGGGAGCTCAGCTCGGCAGAGAAGTCCGAGCAAGAGATTTGACATGGCATCCGACGTGGTGCCTGTCAGCTCCCCTATGTCAGCGATCCTGCCACATCATTTGCCCCCCACTTCCGAGGCTCGTTAGTGCGTGGCGCTCGGGCCGAAGGGAATAATTGTGGTGCTGACATGGAAAGGCGAAGATCTGGCGCAATGATGGCCATGATTGCTGGTACTTCGTGAGATGGTCCTGCAGACCAATGCGGGGGTGCCACGTGGCACGTCCGAGAAGCAGTTAGTGTTGGCGCAGAATTCAGAGTGGCCGGGACACCATTTTTGTCGATGGGCAGCACGTGGCGTAGATCCGTTGGCGGAGGAGTCGTATCGAGGCGGATCCATCGGGTCACTTCGAAATGAAAAGAGGGCCTTACCTGAAATATCCATTCTTTTGAATTCTCCGTGCCTACTGCTGTGTTCGAGCTTTCTTCTTCCTCCCAGTCGCCTCAGATCTTCTAAGGAACCAGGTTAGTCCCCTCTCTCTCCCCCCTTCGCCAGAGTAGGGTCCTTCTAGGGTCTCCTTCGAGTCGAGTCCGCTTTTTCGTCCTCCACCTCGAGTTCTTCACCTCTCTTATTCTTGAGGATGTCCTGTTTTGGCCCAGGCTTCCTCCCCTCCACTGATCAGGGCGAGGCTGGTCCCTTCGAGCGGAGGCCGGTGTCTTCTTCTTCCTCTGGTGAGGAGGAGAATGCGGCTCGCTTCGAGTTCAGTAGGAGGCGTTCTCCTGATCCAGTGCTCATCAGGGAACCGGGGTCCGGTCCTTCTCTCCCTCCTCCTCCTTGTGTACTTGTTTCTGAGCCTGCCCGGTCCACAGGTCCTGGCGGGGTCGCTTCGATGATCACCATCGAGGAATTGGGGAATGTTCGGGATGTCTATGGCATCCCACATTCTGTTCGACTTATGATCCCTCGTCCGGGAGAACAGGTCACTTCCAGTGGCCCAGGCCGCATTATTTTTTACGAGGAGACCTTCTTAGGGGTCTCTGCTTCCCTTTCCATCCTTTCTTCATGCCCGTCTTGGACAACTATCGTTTGGTCCTTGCCCAGTTAGTGCCAAACGCCATTAGGGTCATCTTTTCCTTCATTATGCTCTGCCACCTCCACGGGTTTGTTGCCCGATTCTCTTTGTTCAGGGCTTTCTTTGCCTTGAAGCGCCACCCTACTGAGGACGAGTGGTGGTCCTTGTCTTCCCGCCCGAAGGGCATCAGATTCGAGCACCCCTCTTCCATCAAAGGATGGAAGAGTAAATTCTTCTTTATTGTGGTTGAGGGGGTCGACTGGGCATGGAGTGATCTGGACCAGTCCCCTAACCGAAATTCTGTGGTTGATGCGGCTGACCGGGATGACTACGAGCAGCTCCGCACCACCCAGATCCCTTCTCTCAAGGTCTTGTTATCAGAGCAAAACCTTTTCATCGCTGGGGTTGACCCAACAAATGGATTGGGTGAGTTCGACCTAAACTTTTCTTTCCCTTCCTTGCATTTCTTACATTGCTTCTTACGGGCTCTGACCGTTGTGTGACTTGCATGCAAGGATGATTTTCATAGAGAGCGACCTGCTGGCGATCACCCGGAAGTGACCACCAACCAGGTTGGTCGAGGAGCCTCTGTCGAGGCGAGTTAGGGACGAGAGCGCATCTGCGACCGTTCCCGCCACGGTGGCTGACTTGAGCCGGTCGATGATCGAGACCGCTTCTGCTGCACCGGTCGGCCCGAGTTCAGGGGCGATTTGAGCTGCCCCTGCACCAATGGAGAGGGTGGAAGCTGTAGCACCGGGGCCAGTCCATCGTGCGGCCCAAGAATTCCCGGAGCGGCTCGGTCGTCAGGGGGCAGCCCCTACCGTGGAGCCCGAGGTAGTAGCCCGGGCAAGGGTCGCAGCTGCTGCCACTGCGTCTCCCAGTCCTCCGAGTCCATCTATGATCGAGATTGGGGACGAGGAGGTTCGAGCCGGGACCGAGGTTGCAACTGAGGCACCGCCTGCACGGGCACTAGCTCCTTAGCCTACCCCCGGGGGCCATGCGGTTAGTGGGGCAAGGCCGCTTACTGCAGGAGAGAGCAGGAGGGAGGAGGCGCGACGTCGACTCCCTTTCAAGATGGGGCCGAATAGCTCGTTCCTCCGGAGCCCCGCATTGGCCGAGCGCATGATGGATTTCTCAATCCAGACATGCGACCGAGAGGATATGACCGGGTTGCGGCTGAACGATGTCCTCATCGCCATCTTCCACCAGCTTTACTCGGTGAGTTTCTCTTCTTTCTTTCTTCTTCTTTTTTTTTTTGTTCAGCTAACCTCTTTTCATGGTGTAGATCGGTGTCGAGGCCCTCTTCATTAGGGGCTGCTATCAGAACTGGGAGCATATCGAGTGACAACAAGCGGTCGAGATCAAGTCTTTGAAGTTTGACCTGAAGGAGAAGGCCGGGGCGAACGGGGTGCTCGAGCAGAAGAGGTCGGGGACCTGGAGAAGCAGCTCATCGACGCTGAGGGGCGAGCGAGGAAACTCTTGGTGGCCCTTAACCTAGAGCGGAATCGCTCAAAGAAGGCTGTCGACGATCTCTCCACCGTCGAGAAGAAGCTGAAGTGGTACAGTGCCGAGACTGATTGGCACAAGGAGGCCTCCCGGACTGCCTAGGCGGAGCTGGCGGCAAGGAAAGGGAGGTTGGCCATGGCTGAGAAGGCGGCGGAGCTGGCGGGCAAATCGACGGAGGCTGCCAGGTTGGAGGCCGCCGAGGCAAGGAAAGAGGCCGCCAAGGCCAGGAAAGATGCTGAGGACACTGTTGCCAAGTTCAAGGCCTCGGAGGAGTTCGTCGCCGAAACTCATCAAACAGTGTCGGACTCCTTCTATAAAGGCTTTATGTTCTTGCACGGCCGGATCGAGGCGTCTGTTCCCGATAAAGACCATGCTTGCCTCAGGTACCCCTCAGCCTCGGATGCAGAGCCTGATGAGGAGGTCATCGTTGAGGAAGCTGTGGCTCCCGAGCCTCCGACACCAGCCGAGGCCGAGCCATCTGAGGTTGGAGCCCTTCAGCCGGAGGTCCATGAAGGCTGGGCCCCTCAGCCTCAAGGCTCAGCAGGGGGGCCGGCTGGTGCAGATTAGTTCTTTTTCTTTTGTTTTGTGCTTTGTCTTCTTTTTGTGCTTGGTCGGGGTCACCCGGCATGTCGAGGGCCCGCAAAATGTTTGTAACTGGCTCTTGATCAATAAGATTTGAACTTTCTTGCAACCTGTCCTTCCCTCTTTTTCTCTTTCTTTCCCTCCCCTCCCTCTCTTTCTTTGTTCTTTTTTCTTTTTTTTTTCTTTTTTTTTTTATGATGAGTGGGGAGATCAGAGAAGAGGGTCTCACCTTGCCTGGGGCTTGATTACCAGGCTTTGGTGTCAGCGTGTCAAGTGCAAGGTTCTAGCAGTTGTGAGCAGCTGGGCTCAGTGGTTCCTTGGCCGGAGAGCTGGGCCTCAGTCCAAGGTGCTTGAGGGCTTCAGGTCTTGGATGCCTTGGAGCTAGGCTCGAGGCCTTCTTGACCAGAGCACTGGGCCCCGGTCTAGGGATTGCCTGAGGCTTCAGGTCTTTGGCGCCTTGGAGCTAGGCTCGAGGCGTTGATAGGAGCTGCTTGGCTCGTAGATCCTTTGGCCAGAGAGTCGGGTTCCGGTCTTAGGTTGGCATCTCGGAGCTGGGCTCGGAGATGTTAATGATTGTGAGTGGCGTGGCTCGAAGGTCCCTTGCGAGCGGCGTGGCTCGGAGTTGGGCTCAAAGATGTTTGACGATGCTTCCCTGCAAGACAGATAGATATCCGTGCAAGGAAAGAGTCATTATCATTATTATTGATGAGAAACCTTACATTATTGGTGGTATCTTCGCAGATTGCAGGCATTCCATGTTCGAGAGAGCCTGACGCCGCCAAGATCTTCGAGGAAATAGGCCTCTTGTGAGGGGGTTTTAGCTACTTTGTAGGGGCCTTCCCACTTTGATGAGAGCTTGCCGCACTCTCGGGGATGAGATGCCTCTTCCTGGCACAGCGCCATGTCCCCGAGTTTGAAGGCTTTTGCCCTGACCCGGGCATTGCAGTATCGGGCTGCTCGCTGTCGGTGAGCTTCATTGAGGTCGGTGTAGTTCACACAGATCCTCGTTGTCTCCTGGTGGAGATAATGGCGTCGAGCGAGTTGAGCCCGGGCTGGCCCAAGATCACGTTGTAGGCGGAAAGGAGCATGTGAAACCAGCAAGGGAGGTATGCACAGGTTTGAGTTGATCGGGAGAAAGGTTCATCTTGAAGAAGGCATCATAAGAAAGCACGTCCGTGGAGATTCCATTATCAACCATGATGCATTTTACAGGATGCTTCGCGATCATCTTCTTGGCGACCACGGCATCATTATTTATATTTTCCCCCCATCTCCCCCTTCCCTCGTAAAGGGGAGTATATTCTTAGGATCCCCTGCCCCCCGGGCTTTTTGGACGCGCGCGCAGCTCCCTAAGAGATCATGCCCACCGGCTTCTCGGTGGGACGGTTATCGATGACTGGAGCTGGCGGGAGAGTGATGATCGCCTGGGATTCCACCTGAGGTCTGCCCCCCATAAACCTTTTGAGGTAGCCCCTCTTGATGAGTTCTTCAATTTTCCACTTGAGGTTGCGGCATTCCTCGTGTCGTGGCCGTGGTCGTGGTGAAAGCGGCAGTACTTCACTCTATCACGGCCAGTGGAGGACTTCATCGGGAGCGGGCGTCTCAGGTAGTCCTCGCCTTCGATCTCCATGAGGATTTTCATCCTCGAGGTGAGGAGGGGGTGTAACTCTCCTTAGGAACGGGAGCACCTTTCAATATCGGCCCCCTCCGGGAGTTCGAGACTTGGGGTTCTGGCTTCTGGGTCCCAGGTATCTCGGCGGGGGTTGGCCTCTTCAGTGGCTTTCCGTCGAGCTCCCACCTTGTATGGTCCGCCTCCTCGGTGGGATGTACTTTTAGGCTTGGAGAAGGAGCTCGGAATAAGTCTTGGGGGTTTCTTGTCCAGCGAGTAGGTCAGGTGGGAGGTCCTGAGCCCTCGCTTCAGCGCCAGCATGGCAACTAGCTCATCAAGGTTGTAAATTTCCAATGTGGCAGCCTTGAAGCGGGCCACGTAGTCTTGCAGGGGCTTGCGGTCCTGCTGCCAGATGGAGAAGAGGCTATCTGCCTCTCGTGGCAACTTCCTGCAGGCGTCGAAGTGGGCCACGAACTTCTGCCCTAACTGGACGAAAGAGTTGATGCTCCCCGGCTCCAAACGGGTGAACCACACCCGGGTTGCTTTCCGGAGAGTGGCAGGAAAGGCGACACAGAGAAGAGCGTCGGTGGCCCCCTAGACCCTCATGAGGGTCCGGTATCTTTCCAGGTGGTCCAGGGTGTCGGTGGTCCCGTCTTAGGGATCCACTTGCGGCATCTAGAACCGATGCGGGATCAGCTCCACTTGGATTTCTTGGGAGAATGGGGGACGGGCGTCGTAGCCCGCTGGCTCACTAGCGGAGCCTTGCATGTTGGCAAACCGTCGGGAGAACTCCGCCAGCTTGCGCTCATGTTCCTCCAGGCGCTTCTCCGCTGTACGCCTGATGGCTTTGTCAGTAGACCCCTCCGCGGAGGGAGACGGAGAATGTGACATGGGTGCATGGTCTCCGTGATGGGGGGTCTTGCTCTTTTTCCCTCGGTGGGGTCTGGGCACCGCCCGCCTGAGGTTTGGTGAGCGGCTCTCTCTGTCGGCAGACCCGACTCGTTGCCTTTTCACCGAAGTCTGATGACTACCTCGATTGTCAGTGACGGCCCACGGTTGCGAAGGCCTTCCTTGGAAAGAATGCAGGCTGTCACGGGGAGCTGCAGCGTGGGCCGCCGGAGTCCCTGGCTGCTGGTGGGTGGCCAGGACCGATGCTGATACTGAAGCTGGTGCACTGCTGTGGCGAGGATCTGCATTTGCTGGGTGAGTGCGGCCAGCTGAGACTCCGCCGGAGGTGGTTGAACTGGAGCCGATGGCCCCATCTCGAGATTGTGCGGATTCCCTCGGGAAGAGGAGTCCCTTGCTTGGCTGGCGGAGGCCTCTCGCGCTCGTGTCGTCACCATCCTTCCGTGGAGCGCCAATTTGCAGAGAGGTGGAGGGCTTGATCTGGATCAAAGATCGTCCATAATGTCCCCGGCCCCCCTTCCTGGCGCGCCAATCTGTTGCCGCCAGGATCGCCGTGGCCCGTAGCTGCTGTCGACGTCGGAGCGCACCTCCTTCTCCATCTCGCCGTTCGGTAGTCCTGGACCTGCAAAATAGGGATTAGTGACCCGGGCTGGGGTTTTCGACGGGGACACTTCGACGATCAAGTCAGTGACGACCCAGGGGAACAGATCCTCCTGATCGAGCCCCTCTTGATGGACTCCACACTCGGAGGAGTGATTAGTGTGGGAGTGGGATGCAAGTGTGCCGAGGGAAGTGTGGTCTGGCTAGAGGAAGTCTCAGTGTGGCCCTTCCGCCCGACCTTGCTTGAGGATGCTGGTGGTGCTGTGCTCTTTTTGGTTGAGCTTGTACTTGTGTTCCAGTGGTTTGGCTTGTGCCTTCTTGTCTTGTATTGTATTGTGGTTGTTACCTCCAAGTTTTGTTGATTAAGTTACCGTTGGACGTTCGTCTTGGGATCTCCACCGGGCTGTCAGGCACGTGCGGCGGCGTCCCAAGGAGCCTTTCCCGATCCGTGATAAGGGAAGCTGTCATGTGCTCTGACATTCCCCTTGGTCGCCTTATTCCGGGAAATCGGGCAGTACCTCGATCGATGGGCTGCCGCCCCTGGGATTCGAATCTCCTGGTTGACTTCCTCTCTCAGGTGGTCCAGGCGGTTGGTGAGGAGCGTGGCACCTCGATCAGTGTGTTTCTCCCCTTTCTTGTGTAACCGGCGGCTGCAGGCGGTCAGTGTGGTCTGGCAGGTGTCCTAGAGTAGTCCTCAGGCGGCTCGCGAGTGTCCTGGGATGGCGGTGCTCACGTCTGAGTTGGGGCTGAGCTGGAATGGTAGGGCTCGCTCCGACCTAGATGCCCCGAGCTTGCGGGATCGCCTCGGTGGAGGAGGGCTGAGCTCGACTCCGACCACAGGGCTCGATCTCCGAGGGTCTCGCTCTGGAGGGCAGAGTGCGGGCCCGGTCCAGAGGGCTCGTACTCAGAGTGGCTCCACGTGGCGGAGGAGGGCTGAGCTCAACTCCGACCACAGGGCTCGATCTCCGAGGGTCTCGCTCTGGAGGGCAGAGTGTGGGTCCGGTCTAGAGGGCTCGCACTCGGAGAGGCTCCACGTGGTGGAGGAGGGTTGAGCCCGACTCCGATCACAGGGCTCAATCTCCGAGGGTCTCGCTCTGGAGGGCAGAGTGCGGCTCCGACCTAGACATCCCGAGCTCACGGGACCGACCTGGCGGAGGACGGAGCTCGGCTCGTTGTCTCGAGGGAGCTCAGCTCGGCGAAGAAGTTCGAGCAGGAGAATTGACATGGCATCCGACATGGCGGCTTCCTTTATCGTGGCGCCTGTCAGCTCCCTCATGTCAGCGATCCCGCCACATCAATAATAATTAGCTATATAATAATTAAAATTTAGTTGTCAATATTTAATCTGGATCGAATCTAGATTTTATTTTTTTAGACTAGAATCGAATTATTCATGAACCCGATTCAATTCGAATAATTTACTGTATCAAAAATTTTGATAATAAATTTGACTCGATCCGATCTGATTTTTTAGTAGAATAGATTTGGATTTAATATTTGGATGGACGAAAGAATCATAACGAATCGAAATAATTCATGATCCGAATTAACTCGGCTCATTTTTAATATTTAATTAGATAAATTAATATTTTTAATAACACTAGGAAGATGCATACATTTAATACGACAAAGAATGATTAACTCATCTTTGTTATTGTTATATATGAAATATTCCCCAGTAGCAACCCACCCCCACCCTCCTTTTTTTTTTTTTTTTTTCTTTTGCTTTAAAAAAATAAGAAAACCCTTCCATGGAAAGAGCATGGCAAAGTAATCAGCTGCACCGGACCAATTAAAGGGAGAAAAAAATAATTAATTACCTTTCCCTATGTTTTCTTTATTCAAATCTTTTTCACATACGGAAAGAAAAAGGCTCTTTTCCTTTTTGCAGCAGCGAATGATGCGGTTGCCACATAATTTATTTTTTTCTCGGACAAAAAAAGCCGTCGGAAAAATAATGGCTTCCACCCTCCCCACCCTTGCCGTGCCTTTTGAGAGCGGCGCCGCCTGCCTTCACCCCCATAATTAAAGGGATGGGAAAGATAAAGGAAAGAGAATGCCACAAAGCTAGAGAATAATAATATAACAAAAGGGAGCATCCCATGGCATGGCATGGCATGCGAGGAATAATAATGGATTGCTTGCGAGATTCCTTGCTCTTCCCCTGGACAACCGCCTCGTACTGCTCGCTGCCCATCATCATCATATGGTCTCTCAGGGTGACTCATTCTCTCTTTTCTTTTTCCATTTCTTTTTGACAACTGCGAGGAGCCGGGGAACAGGGTGTTGGAAGGAATGGCGACATGTAAGCTTTTTGTCCAAAGTTTCGAGCTTCGATGTATTTGTGGGGTGGCTAGCAGGACTACTAGGGTTGTTAAATGTCCATGGATTTGGCTTGATCCATATGGATGGCTAGCTAGGATTGAATCTTGATGCTTAGGGCTCGAGATTACTTTGGGATGATGGTAGATCAAAACATTTCAAGGACCGGCTTGGTTGGACCGCATCGAGTCGCATGATGGTGCGGTCGGATTTCATCGAGATAATTATGAGCATTCGAAATTGATGTTATGCATATGATTGGCATTATATGCAAGTGGGTTCGATGGACCTGATCTATACCCGGTCCGATTCGAGGATCCGGGCCATATACATAATTAACATAAATGGATGGGGTATAAGTTTTTGTTGCTTTTAGACCGGACCGGCTACTTTATATAATTCTCGAATAAATACATCCATATCTACCATCGGTATATATTCAGGATAACATCATAATTCGGACGAAATATCTCGTCCACCATGATTTCTCCAAGTTATAAGCCAATCGAATCCATTTAATTTTCATTGGACATGAACATTTGATATTCACATTATGCATATCCATGTGATTGAATTTAAATTGTAATTGTATGAATGGTGGACCGGGGAAGGAGGGGGTGCTGGAGACCCAAACCATACCCTAGGTTAAGGTATGTTGGTGGGTCATAGGTCTTAAAACTTGTGTCTTTTGATCTGATATGGATGTACCGAATTAGAACTAAGCTGATTAGATCTTGATCAAACATGATGGGAAAATGAATTTAAAAACATATTTGAGCCTATGATGTAGCCTGGCAAGGCAAATAAATCAATTTATCTGGATAGAGCAGGAGTCCAGTAGAGTTAGTCTATGTTTGATTGTGCTCGAACCCGAACTGAACCCTTGCGATTCTAGAAGACATCTTAGTTATTAGATTTACTTGATTATTTTTGCATACATGTTAATCTCGACATGCTAGAAAACAACAATAGCATCCATTACCTTGCATGGTTGGGTTAAATTTTTAAGTTTACATCCTCTTTAGCTACAGAAGTGTCTGTCCAGTGGATCATCTCCCATTAATATTCCCATACCTGATACATAAATTTTTTTTTTTGATAATAATAAAAAAAAAAAAAAAGGAAAGGAATGATAAATCCTGTCGGAGCTATATCCATTGGAGCCTCCTCCCCATCAGACCATGTTCGATACATTTTTCGCTTGCCCTCTTCACTATAAATGAGTACGTCAGCCTGATCCTACGGAGTCGATGGAGTAGTGCGCCCTCCTCTCATCCCGATCACATGCTCCAAGATACATCTTGAATTTAATCGAGTCACCTGCAGAGATCATGTCTCGAGTCCATGATCAATGGATAAGAAATTTAAGTCCCTACCAATCCGTGATACGTAGATTTTTTTAGAGATTTTTACCTGTAGAGATCATGTCTCGAATCCATGATCAATGGATAAGAAATTTAAGTCCCTACCAATCCGTGATACTTAGATTTCTTTAAAAATTTTTACCTGTAAAGATCATGTCTCGAATCCATGATCAATAAATAAAAAATTTAAATTCCTACCTATCCGAGATACGTAAATTTTTTTATAGATTTTCCTCCCCTCCCTGCCCCCGCCAAATCTCAATACTCATGAAAAGCAGCAGGAGATGCACTGCTCGAGCCATGTAGTATATTTATTAAGAAATAGTGAAAACAATTCTTTTTTAAATGGTAAATATGATTTTTGATGTAAAAATGGACCTTCACCACTTTCAATCTCTAGCAAACGGCTATAACAAAATGTGCGGAACATAATAGGGAGGGCATTTATTTAATTCACTTTAAGGCCCATTACGTTGAGGTATATTAGATTAGAAAATAATTTTATATTTTTACAAAATTATTTATTTTAAAAATAACAATAATAAAAAATAATTTTTATTATGTGTAGCTGGTAAAAAAAACTTTCTAGAAAAAAAAGATTACTATGTTTACTTGGATGTAATCCTATATAAAAATATGATTAAATTTATAGATATAATCATCGATAAAAAATATTTTTTTAATATTAAGATAGTATTATTAATTTTAATTAATTTTTATATGATGATTGTAACCGCATAACTCTTTGTATAATGTCCTTTTGTATTTTAATTATTTTACAAAAGTCCTCGAATAAATTTGAAAATATATCAAAATAAATTCAATGATCATAAATATATTTTATTGAAGATATTTTTATCAAATACGGATTATCATCATTCAAAAATTATCAAATACTAATCATTCATGATATTTGTTTTACCTTCCCTTTTAAAAAAATAAATATAAAATTCAATACTTTTTTTTATCATCTCTCCCTTTCATTCTTTATATCAAATATAATAATTTAATATAAAATTTATTTTTTTATGCCAAATTACTTCTGTTGCCGATCTCACCACCGCGGCCTGTAGCTTCAAAGCTGGTACCGGTCTCAGACCATCTCACCTCGAGGTCTCCGAGCTTCCGGTCCTGCAAAACAAGGTGAGAAACCCTGGCCGGGGGTCCCGGCGATGGAGCTATGACGGTCAAGTTAGAGAACGACGAGATGGAACAAAATCCCTAAGGTGGGTCCCCGAAGGAATCCCAGACTTAGAGAAGATCTTAACGAAAGAGATCTTAGGAAGAGTGGAAATCGGGCCGAGCTCCTTCACCGAGCTCACGCCGAAGGGCTCCTCTCGGATTCTTGGATCCTTCTCTCGATGCCTTCTCTTTCCCAGCCTTTTTTCCACTTACCTGGCTATCCGCTCTTCCCATCCTTTTACCCCATCCATTGCCTCCGGCTTCCGCCCCCGGGAGGCAACCTCTCAGCCTTCACTTTTTCCTCTCTCTCTCTCTCTCCTTTTTCCTTTTCCCTTCGGGTTCGGGAACCCGGTGGCCTCCTTGTCTTGCTTGCCGAGTCCAGCGAGAAAAAGGGGAGAGGGAAGATACTGGCCAGGCCTTGGGCCGAGCGCGGGTGCTCTCCTTCCCAGGCATTGACAATGTTCGTTGCTGGCTCTTGCCTACCAGGACTCCGCTTCTCGGTTGCGGAACTCGTCGGGCCGATGTAAACGAGGTTTCGCGCATCACTGCGGACCGTACCGGCGCTCCTCGCGAGACACGGCGCGCGCTGCCCGAGTGGTGATTTTGAAACTCATGCCCCCACTTCCCAAAGGCCTTACTACGCAGGGCCAGCTTCGGCCGAGGTGGACCCCTCATGGGCGGACACATGGCGGAGCGACAGAGAAGCGCTCGACTTCGGCCGGGGTGGACCCGTATCCGGGCGCCATCTGGTGAAGGAGCAGGAGGGCCCGGCTCGACCTCGGCCGAGGTGGACCCGTCTCCGGGCGCCACCCGGAGAGGGAGCGAGGGGCCGCTAGCTTCGGCTGAGGTGGACCCCTCCTGGCCGGATACCTGGCGGAGCGGCAAAGGAGTGCTCGACTTCGGCCAAGGTGGACCCGTATTCGGGCGCCATCTGGCGAAGGAGCAGGAGGGCCCGGCTCGACTTCGGCCGAGGAGGACCCGTCTCCGGGCGTCACCCGGCGAGGGAGCGAGGGGCCGCCGGCTTCGGCTGAGGTGGATCCCTCCTGGGCGGATACCTGGCGGAGCGATAGCAAAGTGCTCGACTTCGGCCGAGATGGACCCGTATCCGGGCGCCATCTAGCGAAGGAGCAGGAGGGCCCGGCTCGACCTCGGCCGAGGCGGACCCGTCTCCGGGCGCCACCCGACGAGGGAGCGAGGGGCCGCCGGCCTCGGCCGAGGTGGACCCCTCTTAGGCGGACACCTGGCGGAGCGGCAGAGAAGTGCTCGACTTTGGCCGAGATGGACCCGTATCCGGGCGCCATCTGGCGAAGGAGCAGGGGGGCCCGGCTCGACCTCGGCCGAGGTGGACCCGTCTCCAGGCGCCACCCGGTGAGGGAGCGAGGGGGCCGCCGGCTTCGGCCGAGGTGGACCCCTCCTGGGCGGACACCTGGCGGAGCGGCAGCGAAGTGCTCGACTTCAACCGAGATGGACCCGTATCCAGGCGTCAATTGGCAAAGGAGCAGGAAGGCCCAGCTCGACTTCTGCTGAGGTGGACCCGTCTCCGATCTCGCTCACCAAAAAAATCTACATGATTCGGACCACGTCCGACGGGACCTGAGACACGCCACGTCAGTGTAACAGCCATGTCAACTTCCAATCAAATGGTTCTTAAAAATATCCATGATTAGTAGGATCTCAACCCATGCATGAGCATGTGGAGGTCAAAATTGATCCTTAAATTGAGTGTCTCGGGTCCTTTTCTCTTACTTTCCACAAGAACTAAATTTGTGTATAATGGGCTACTAACAGCAAGGATTTGTCCTCTCATATATTCCTTTAACCATTATAACCTTAATGAAGATGGGACTAGAACCCAAGTCCTTTGTCCAACCACCAAGATCTATTGGCAAGGTAAGGGGGTACATTCAATTCAACTATCTTTATCACTATTTACGTGAAATTCTCATAATTAATTTATATAGGAGCAAATTTTATGAGAAAAGGAGAGGGAACGGTGGTTGCCCATTGAAGCATTTTTGAGAGCCAGAAGGATTGACATTCAACCACCTGTCCTAGTTACGAGTTAATAAAGGAGCATATGGAGCATATTCTCTTTCAATGCCCTGATATGGTGAGGGCTTGAAGACTAGCTAGTCCTTCTCATCTTGGCATCATCGAGGAGCTGGCTATCCAAATATTTCTAAAAGCATCGAAGTAAAGTTCGGTATCTGAGACCATGAGTATAACCAAAGTCAGGATTGCCTATATAGCTGATCAAATTTGGCTTTCTCATAATATGAAAGTTTTTTAGACAAGGTGGTGGTCGATGAGGCTAGTGGTGGAGAGGGCCTTATCCCTAGCTATGAAAATTATTGAGATTTCACTGCTTGATTTAACTCTAAAGACTTGGAATAGCTAGGACTCCCCTTCTTCTCTTACTGTCAGGTCTTTGTCTCCTAGGAGTCCCCACCCTAATCTTCTTGATAGTTAATTTTAATGGTAGTGTAATGGAAGGGACGGGGGAGCTGGGTTTGTGATTAGATGCCTAGATTCTTGGCTTATGGCAGGGGGTGGTGTCCGGCTTGTGGACACATCAATGCCTGGGATGGAATTGAGGGTTGCTTGGAAGGATATCATCTATGCGAGGATGTTTCTTTGGATAGACTGACTTATTATGGAAGGAGATTTTTCAATGGTTGTGGCTTGGATACAAGGATGCTCCAATCGTAGTGCGACTACTTATCCACTAGTGTACAACATCCAGTGCCTCCTTTCTAGATGTGTCTCTTATGATATCAGTATATCTACCACGAGGTAAATAGTATCGCAACTAGATTATCTCTTTTGTAGCTCAATACTCTAAAGGAGATGTTTGGATGGATGCTTCTCTTTTATCAATGTCTTTTCAAGATATTTTTTTAATGATTTTTTGGAATATATTCATACTCGTGTTGTATGATGTATCTATCTTATTAAAAAAAAAAGTGAAGGGTAAACCCTTACATGTATTAAATAGGAATAAAAGTGTTGCATAGTTGACTTACATAATGGGCATTTAAACATTTTAAAACAAGAGAAAGTCTTTGTACACCATCCCGTGAAAAAAAAAATATCGTACAATCTGATTGGACCATATAAGTCTCACTTTTCAAAGTACATTCAATACCTACAATTTTACTTTTCATTAAAAATTTTGAATGACAAAAATATTCCTCTTATAAAAAAATCATGGTATTCCATGGCTTAGATTATAATACCCCATGCTTGGGTTATAACACCTATGTCATAAGGCCGAAAAATATTTTTGTCATTAAAAAAAATTTAAAACTTTTTAATAATAAAAATATCCTTGGTCTTATGACATCATGTGAATTATGCTCGATATCATAAAGGGAATATTTTTATTATTCAAACATGCATTTAATATCTATAGTTTGCTTTTTCATTAAAAATTTTGAATGACAAAAAAAAAACTCTTCTCTTATGATACCTCTTTTATAAATTGTTGGATTTATTAGATGAAAGCATACTAAAACTAGTTCATAAAAAATGTAGTCACGGAAGCATAACTATGAAAAACCTTTTTCATAGGAGCATGCATATTTAAAATCAATTAAATATTTATCAAAATTACAAACTAGCATGCTTAAAATCATGAAAAAATTAGATCTGTGTTTATAAAAATTAAATAAAAAGAAAAATACTTACCTGAAGTGTAAATCTTTTTTTTCTTCTATTCAAATTTGGATTTATCTGAATCTCTAGATTTCTGTCAGAGCCATGAAAATATACAATCTCTACTGGTATCCACATGGGACAAGGTCCTGATCAAGTCTTCGAGGCCCTTGGAGTGCTAGCTCCTTCGTAGGTCTTTTTTTTAGCTTAGATCTATAGTGATGCGGGACAAAAATCGATGTAACCCTAGATTATTTGGGAAAGGGAAAGATACCTAACAAAACTAGGATCGTGGGAGGGCTAATGTTGCACAGATATGGTACCCAAGAGGGGGGGTGAATTGGGTATTTTAAAAATTAAAGCAATATATGTTATTTCAAGTTCAAAGGTGAAGAGTGATAGTGCTCAAGTAATTGTGCAACGGAAGCAATGAAATAAAACAACAATTAAAGAGCAAAAGAAGATAAAGAGTAAAGCAATGCAAACACACAAGAAGTATAGTGGTTCGGTGCACCTAGCACCTACATCCACTCCCCAAGCTCCACTTGAGAATTTCCACTATAATCTTTAGATTACAGCCGACTTGTTTTACCAGGCTCACAAGTCAAAACCTTACACACTTGTTTTGGCTTCGGGCTTACAAGCAACCCTAGTTGGTTTTATCAATTGGCTCACCAACAAACCTCACTCACTTGTTTTGGCTTCGGGCTTACAAGCAACCCTAGTTGGTTTTATCAATTGGCTCACCAACAAACCTCACACACTTGTTTTGGCTTCGGGCTTACAAGCAACCCTAGTTGGTTTTATCAATTGGCTCACCAACAAACCTCACACTAGTTTCAAATTCTCTTGAAACTAGCCTACCACAAATAGAATATGAATACAATGAATAAAAATAAGACAAACTCCTTTTTGAGCAAAAGATAATTCGATGTAGCTCTTGATGGAGACTCTTCAAGCCTTTCTCTTGGAATCTTGGACCTCACTAAATACCAAACTCTTGAAAGTTGGATTCCTCAAAGATGGAAAGCTTTTGGCTAAGGAATCTCTTGGATTTTTCACTCTTTTTGGCTTGGAATTGATTGAAGGCTTTTTACTTTCACTCTAATCCTTTTCACTTTGTCTCCATGTCTTTTTTGAAGTTTGGTGGAGGTTAAATACCTCATTCAAGCTGAAACAACTCCACAAGACCGTTAGAATAAAAAATATGGCCGTTTATGGCCGTTAGAAATCAAATCAGAAGTTCAGAAAAACTAGCCGTTATGCCATGAGTCGACCTCATGAGTCGACCTCTGGATCAAGTGTCGACCTTATGAGTCGACCTCCAGTTTATCTTAGGCAAAAATCCAGAAAACCATAGTTCTGCCCAGTTTGAATTCTCAGGCTATGAGTCGACCTCTGGTGTCGACCTCTGGACAGGTGTTGACCTCTGGTGCGTGCCACTGAAATTTTGCCGTGCCGGCCTTGCTGAACTTTTCTTTTCTTCATGAGTCGACCTCTGGTGGTCGACCTTTGACAAGGTGTCGACCTTTGGTGTCGACCTCTGAAGCGTGCCACTTAAATTTTAACCTCATTTCTTCATTCAACATGGTTGAGTACTAAGATCTAAGAAATACACTTAAAACACAATTAGTACTCATATATACTTAAACATTTTGTCAATCATCAAAATCAAGACCAGAGTCAACAATCTCTCCCTTTTTGATGATGACAAAACCTTTAAGTATATGAATAGGGTAAGCTTAAAAAGATTAACAATAAGATAAACATGTAAGCTCAAAATAATAAGCACCAAGCTCCCCCTCAAAATATGATCCAAAAAAAATCTTTAAAAATATTTTTTAAAATATGCAAACAAAATTTAAAATTTTCAAATTTTCTTCTTCTTACTAATTCTTTCCTTTAGATAAAAACATTTTACATTCTTCTCCCCCTTTTGCACTTTCTTTCATTTCTCAAAAGATTTTTCATGTTTATCCAATCTTCCCCTTTTCATACTTAACAATTTTCTCCCCCTTTTTGACATCATGAAAAAGGGTGAAAGGTAATACAAAGTGGGAATAAAGTTAGAAAGAATAGCAAGTAGGTCATCAAAATCAATGCATGAAATCAAATATTTATGATATCAATTGAATATGATATAAATTGAACAAGATACCAAAGAATGTAAGCACATGCAAGAAATGATTTGATGTATATTATCCATTCGCCTTACTCGTTCATGGGATAAGGTCACAGCGGCACCCCTACACGTCATAAGAGAGCCCGTTGAATGGGAAGAGAGGGTCTTTAAGCCCTACTTATCTCTTATAACCGGACGGCCATGGTGACTAACCCAATCCGAAGCGGTTACTAGGAATTCTTATAATTTTTTTTTTTTTTTTTGATGCCAATAGAATATGATACTATTTGAATGTAACTCCTCCAAAGAATTAGATTTGAAAACAAGAAGGAGTACCAGAGCAATATAAGCAAAGCATGATATCAACAAGATATTCAAAGCATCAAATATGATAACAAATCTTTGGATGCTCCCCCTGAATGTTATTCCTCCTTTAAAAATATGCATTTATTTCAGGAATAAAACATGAAAGCTTATGCATCAAGATTTGAAATTTTTCAAGATATTCATGATTTTCAAAATACAAAGCATTTATGTCGCATAAAAATGTTTAGCATTATTTCAAATTCATTTTAAGATGATTTGATATCCATACAAATGCTAGAAGTAATATGATATCAAGTCTAGCTATTAGAGCAAGGGTTTGTCAATAAGCATACCTTCTTCTTAAAAGTAACCCTTAACTACTAGTTCTATACTTGATCCAAATCATTTCTAGATTATGCATAGATGCCAAAAATAAAAATATATAAATCATAGCATTTCACTTGAAATAATTTAGAAACTATATTAATCAAAATCAAGTGAAGATCTAATAATCACAAGTTTGACCATGAGAGCTTGAAATCCATCAACATCAAAATGGTCATGATCACAACAAATGATTATTAGTCTAAGCTTGATTCTAATCAATCAATTAAAACATTTTTCAAATCAATATGCATCTTTAAAAGTATTTTTCATGAAATACATTAATCAAAATCAAGTGAAGGTCTTACAATCATAAATTTAATCATGACAGCATGAAATTCATCAACACCAAAAAGTTCATGATCATAGCCAATGATGATAAGTCCAAACTTGATTCTAATTAACTATTTAAAATAATTTTTCAAAGTAATTGATGCAATAAAAATTAATCTACAATTTTAATTATGGAAGGAGATGTTTAGAATTTACCAATATACATAATCCTTCCTTTTACCATTAGTCCGAAATATAGCTTGTCCACTTCTTTAAATTGTCTTGTACAACCTCTTTTCAAGAACTTCCTTTCTTCATGTTGGGTTGCAAGATATTCCTGCAAAACAAATTAAGTGAACATTTTTGGTACCCAAACTTTCTTGGATCCTTTATGATTAGTAATTATGGTTCCTTTTGGAACCCAAACTTTTCTTAATCTAGAAGGATAAGCATTGAAACCACATTTATAATAAGAATTGAAAGAAGCAGGAATATTGAAGTTCTTCAAGAGTTTTTGCTTCTTTTCCTCAATCAAAATATTTTTCTCATTAAATACTTTTTCACATAAATCTTTTGAAATAATATTTTCTTTTTCTAAAAATTCTTTTTCTTTATAAAAATTATTCTTTTCATTTTTCAAAATATCAATCTTGGCATTTAAATCATCATTTTTATTTGCAAGATTGGTGTTGTCAAGAGAAAATGAATCTACATGCCTATTTAATTTCTTGTGCTCAATTTTTAGCAATCTGTATTCATGCACAAGATCATTAGATGCATCATGTGATTCTTTAAAGGTAAAATCATAATTATTTTTAGCACATACCTTTTTCTCATTTGCCATGAAACAAAGATGGGCAACTTCATCATCCGTATTTGAATCTTCGCTATCGTTCCAAGTTGCCATCATTGCCTTGAATTTTTTTTTGGCCTTGAGAGCTATTATTTTCTTTTCTGTATCAGCTTCCACTATCCTTTGCCATAAGTTCAACTCATAGGTCATGAGTGAACCGATAAGCTCCTCCAAAGGTAAGGTTTCTACATCTTTAGCTTCTTGGATCGCCGTCACCTTTGGATCCCATGATTTTGGCAAGGATCTAAGAATTTTGTTCACCAAATCAGCATTAGTATAGATTTTGCCAAGACTTTTTAATTCATTAATAATAGTCATAAATCTTGAAAACATATCAGATATAGATTCATAATGCATCATTTCAAAAGTTTCAAAAGAATGTATAAGCAAATTAATTTTAGTGTTCTTCACTTGAAGAGTACCCTCATGAGTAACTTCAAGTGTGTCCCATATTTCCTTCGCTGATGTGCATATAGAAACTCTATTAAATTCATTTAAGTCCAATGCACAATAAAGCAAGTTCATTGCTTTAGCATTGAGTTCAATTTGTTTAATGTCATATTCATTCCAATCCTCTTCGAGCTTTGGAATGGAAATGCCATTAACCAAAATGGAAGGAATATGAGGACCACTAATAATGGTTTTCCAAAGATGATAACTAATAGATTGAATATGGATGCGCATGCGAGTTTTCCAAAATATGTAATTTATACCATTGAAAAATGGTGGTCTAACACTAATACCTACAAGGGTTACCATGAACTTTAGCTCAAAATCGTTAGATTTTCAATCAGAGCACCGAGCTCTGATACCACTTGTTGCCCAGATATGGTACCCAAGAGGGGGGGTGAATTGGGTATTTTAAAAATTAAAGCAATATTTGTTATTTCAAGTTCAAAGGTGAAGAGTGATAGTGCTCAAGTAATTGTGTAATGGAAGCAATGAAATAAAACAACAATTAAAGAGCAAAAGAAGATAAAGAGTAAAGCAATGCAAACACACAAGAAGTATAGTGGTTCGGTGCACCTAGCACCTACATCCACTCCCCAAGCTCCACTTGGGAATTTTCACTATAATCTTTAGATTACAGCCGACTTGTTTTACCAGGCTCACAAGTCAAAACCTTACACACTTGTTTTGGCTTCGGGCTTACAAGCAACCCTAGTTGGTTTTATCAATTGGCTCACCAACAAACCTCACTCACTTGTTTTGGCTTCGGGCTTACAAGCAACCCTAGTTGGTTTTATCAATTGGCTCACCAACAAACCTCACACACTTGTTTTGGCTTCGGGCTTACAAGCAACCCTAGTTGGTTTTATCAATTGGCTCACCAACAAACCTCACACTAGTTTCAAATTTCCTTGAAACTAGCCTACCACAAATAAAATATGAATACAATGAATAAAAATAAGACAAACACCTTTTTGAGCAAAAGATAATTCGATGTAGCTCTTGATGGAGACTCTTCAAGCCTTTCTCTTGGAATCTTGGACCTCACTAAATGCCAAACTCTTGAAAGTTGGATTCCTCAAAGATGGAAAGCTTTTGGCTAAGGAATCTCTTGGATTTCTCACTCTTTTTGGCTTGGAATTGATTGAAGGCTTTTTACTTTCACTCTAATCCTTTTCACTTTGTCTCCATGTCTTTTTTGAAGTTTGGTGGAGGTTAAATACCTCATTCAAGCTGAAACAACTCCACAAGACCGTTAGAATCAAAAATATGGCCGTTTATGGCCGTTAGAAATCAAATCAGAAGTTCAGAAAAACTAGCCATTATGCCATGAGTCGACCTCATGAGTCGACCTCTGGATCAAGTGTCGACCTTATGAGTCGACCTCCAGTTTATCTTAGGCAAAAATCCAGAAAACCATAGTTCTGCCCAGTTTGAATTCTCAGGCTATGAGTCGACCTCTAGTGTCGACCTCTGGACAGGTGTTGATCTCTGGTGCGTGCCACTGAAATTTTGCCGTGCCGGCCTTGCTGAACTTTTCTTTTCTTCATGAGTCGACCTCTGGTGGTCGACCTTTGACAAGGTGTCGACCTTTGGTGTCGACCTCTGAAGCGTGCCACTTAAATTTTAACCTCATTTCTTCATTCAACATGGTTGAGTACTAAGATCTAAGAAATACACTTAAAACATAATTAGTACTCATATATACTTAAACATTTTGTCAATCATCAAAAACGAAGGCAAACGGGTCTCAGCCCAGAACCAGAACCGGAACCAATGGAAAACCCAAAATCTATATCAAATCTCTAACTATTATAGGGGAGAGGGTCCTTTATATAGAAAAACCAAAACCCTCAGTTTCTTATCCTCTAAGAAAACTAAAAAAGGAAAATAAATTACATCAAAATTTGTGTTGCAACAAAAATGATGCTGATATGCTCTGAGAAGCATGTCAGCTTGATGATCTACTCCAGAAAGTGCTGCTCTGAAAATTGGGCTACTCTGAAATCCGTGAAAAATCCTCTCGTGATCGTGCATAGGGGAAGATGATCTCCGTCGACCACCGACGGACGGTCGGCGGCCGGGAAGCGGGCGACGGACGGGGCCGGCGGACGACGAGCGGCGGACGGCCGGTGACGGGCTGCAGGCGGGGCGGCACAGGGGAAACGGCATGGCACACTGGGCATGCCGTTTGGTCTCCCACGGCTATGGTTTTGAAAAATTTTTAAAATCACGGAAGATGATGGAATAAGACTGGAATAAGGTGGGAATAAGATTGGGATAAAACTGGAATAGAGGGAATAGGTGGAATAGTAGAAATAAGTAAAAATAAAAAATATGAAAAAATAAGAAAAATGAAAAAAATACCTGGACCTGTCCTGGATCCCCATCATATAGCCCCTTCTAGAACTAAAATAGAAGGCTGAAATCTAACACTTCATGCTACGGAAAGGATTTCTTTTGGATCACTTAGAAGAAAAATCTAAATTTTTTTTCACTTAATCCTCTCTTGATTAGCACTCTATTTCTCTGATTTGCAGGGTTTTTAGTCATGGAACAAAGGGAGATGAGAGATGGGAAATCATAACTTGTGGTAAAAAAGAAGATGAAAAATTCTGATTTGCATGTCCTAAGTTTCTCTCCTTTTAACATAGTATTTGTCATTAAAAATCTAGATAATCCATGCCTAAAAGAGAAAAAATTCATCTTAATTCAAATATAATCAGATTAGGATGAGTTTTGATCAAATAGGAGTTCTAATAGAATAGGAAACCTCATTAGCACCTCCTCCTATCCAAAAAGCATGCCAAGAGAAAAAGGACATGAAAAGCTATCATGCAAAGTTTCTTGTGGTTAACCAAAATGAGAGGATAAAGTCCAATCTAATTGGGTCAGGTGTCTAGCTTAATTAGGTTCAAATTTGATTCAATGTGGACTTAAATTGAGTACGATTCAAATCGAATTCAAAAAGACTATCAATCCTATTCCAAATAGGATTCAATTCCTAGTTCAAATAAAAAAAATAAATCCAATTAGATTCTAATTAAATCAAGCCCAATTAAATCAAATTTGATTTAAATTAATTGAGATTTAATTTATAATTTAATTAAATCTAATTATATTATAATATTTATAATTAAACCCCTTACAATATAGCAGTTTCTAATTTTAAATCATCATTTCAATTGATAATCTAGGTTTAATTTAAGCTCTTGATCAGGTCAAGCCCCCTTTGTGTGTGACCCCTTAGATTCTAATCTATTTGGTAATGAGATATATTATGATCCTTATTATAATATCATCGAAACTCTTTCGATGGATCAAAACTATTTTAGCTCAATCCTAATAAAGATTGTTGATCCGAAAATGACCATAATAAGTTTTCACAATCCACCAGTGACACCTAGCAATATGTAGTGGCTACCTAGTAGATCAAAAAAATGAATCTCTAGGTATAATTACGATGTGATTAAGTTCTTTTATGGAAAGTCTAGACATGATACAGGTCATGAAAACTTGTCAAATCCTAAGCATTTATTGTATGCTAGACTTAATTAGCTTGAGTCCATGTTGGAGAAATTCCTAGGGCACTGATCCCACTTGTTGGGAGATTCGGACCAGTGCCTATATGCAGCAGATGCAGCAAGGGAGAAATCAAGAACCAACATTCTTGATCAAGAACCAGCAACAATCTATTTTTGGATTCAATATCATGCAACAAAGGAGATATAGAAAAGAGATGTAGGAGAAAAAGAGAGATTGTATTCCTTTGGAGAAGAACCTTGTTACAACAAACAAGACAATACTCGATAGCACCCCTTCTGAAACCCCAGAAGCTTCTTGTTGTCCTGCACGTCTTCTCTCTTGCAGGCCTCACGTCCCAAAAACCCACGTATACCATGCACGGACAATATCTCACGTGCGTCCCTTCACCAAATCTCGTGGAACATCCCACGGCACCAAGCCCTTCACATGGTATCTCCCTCACGAGCGCCTCTCTACAGCCCATCACCGTAGCCTCCTTGAAACCCAGGAGGTCTCCTCACAGTCCACGCCCCCTCCTCATATTAAATAGCACATGGGATGTCAACCACTTCTTGATTAGTTGAACGTCTAATCTTCGACTTCTTGTTGGATTGCAACAACTTCTTGAATCTTGTTAGGACTCAATCACATGGATGATTAGGACTTGGATTCTTGGGCCAATAATAAAATGGTTAGAACTCTCTAGGTAGTTAGGTTTCCAATTAGTTACAACCAACCAATTCGGTTAGGATCCTAGATGGTTGGGCTAACCAACCAACCAACTAACCATCTAACCAACTAAGCTAATCTCCTAACCAATTTAACAAACATGGACCCAACCCCATAACCCAATTGGGTTATGTTACAATCTCTCAAAAAAACTCTCCCTTAAGTCACATGAGAAAATACTCAAATTTATGACATCCCTAGAATATCTCTAGGAATCCACTTGGGACACGCCCCCAAGCTCCAGGGAATGTCTCTAGCATCCCTGCCATGGCCTCCCAAGTCTCTCCAAGGCTTGGGAGCACCATGCAAAACCCTACAACTCCACCTTTGTGCCCCCAAGCCTTGGCAAACCTAGCAATGTCCTCTTGCACAACCCCGCTGTAATTGCATATTCTGACAGCTCCTTGTGCGGACCTCCTTGCCTCTGCCAACACCCTTCAACTGCTGAGCTCACCTGGAGGCCTTCGGAATGACCACCTCCATAGTTGAAGATCCTTGTTTGTATCCTTAGCACCATGATTGTAGCCTTCCTTCTACCTGGTAGCTGCATCAAACTTTTCCTTGGACTTTCCTGGAGAGAATACAGTGAACCAGAACCGGTACTCGCTGTAACTGGAGCTCTATATGATACCATCTCCTCAGAGCCATGCCAATCTCTACATACTCCGCTCCATCTGGCTAAGTGCACTCCTGGCTCTCATGCTAGGATATGGCCAATATCCCTGCACCTTTCGCTCTGAACTCATGTTGAATCATGCTCTATCCGTGAAGCCACCTCTCACCAGTGCTCCACCTGAGACTGGAGCCCCACTAATACCACAGAAAGAAGCCCTGAAGCCAGCCACTTAATGTTGCCCTGTTGAGCCTGCCGCTGCACCTCAAACATCGTTGCTGCCTTCTCGGACCCTCCGCACACCGCGAACCCCTTCGAGGACCATTTCAGATACACTGCCACCTGCAAGCTCCTCTGAAACCAAGAGCTCATCCAACTCTTCTGCTAACCCAGTGACTGAACCCAGCAACCATCTCCACTTAGCTACTGCATCATGTCCCAGCTTATCTCCCGGCTGTATGATGTCCCTGGCGCTCCCTGAGACTTGTCCCAATGGTCTCCCTAAGCTGCCATCTCCATCAGCTCCAGTTTCTATCCCTAGGCCAATGCCACCATACCGGGACACTCCCGACTGCCCGATAATCCCAGCGCTTCCTAAGATTGTCTCCTGTCTCCCTGAGCTACCTTTGGCATCGTCTCTACTGATGTACTCCGGTGAACTTAAGAAATCCAAACTTTTCTTTTTTCCATCCACGTAGGATACCATACCCATGTACAACTCTACCTGCCTTGATACACTCCTTGAATCCTCCTCTTCCACCTTCAAACTAGCAGCTCTGAAATTGCTTCACTTCCACTTGAACAATGGCTCAAACCAAGCTCTGATACCAGTTGTTAGAAAAATCCCAAGCACTGATCCCACTTGTTGGGAGATGCGGACCAGTGCCTATACATAGCGGATGTAGTGAGGAAGAAATCAAGAACCAACCTTCTTAATCAAGAAACAGCAACAACCTGTTCTTGGATTCAATATCATGCAACAAAGAAGATATAGAGAAGTGATGTAGGAGAAAAAAAGAGATTGTATTTCTTTGAAGAAGAACCTTGTTACAATAAACAAGACAATACTCGATAGCACCCCTTCTGAAACCCCAGAAGCTTCTTGATGTCTCGCACATCTTCTCTCTTATAGGTCTCACGTCCCAAGAATCCACGTATGCCATGCACGGACAATACCTCACGTGCGTCCCTTCTCCAAACCCCATGGAACATCCCATGGAACTAAGCCCTCCACGTGATATCTCTTTCACGTGCGCCTCTCAGCAGCCCATCATCGTGGCATCCTTGAAACCTAAGAGGTCTCCCCACGGTCCACGCCCCCTCCTCATATTAAATAGCATATAGGGTGTCAACCACTTCTTGATTAGTTGAGCTTCTAATCTTGGACTTCTTGTTGGACTGCAACAACTTCTTAAATCTTATTAGGACTCAATCACATGGGTTATTAGGACTTGGATTCTTGGGCCAATAACAAACTGGTTAGAACTCCTTAGGTAGTTAGGCTTCCAATTATTACAACCAACCAATTCGGTTAGGATCCTGGATGGTTGGGCTAACCAACCAACAACTAACCATCTAACCAACTAAGCTAATTTCCTAACCAATTTAACAAACCTGGACCCAACCCCATAACCCAGTTAGGTTATATTACAATCTCTCAAAAAAAACTCCCCCTAAGTTACATGAGAAAATATTCAAACTTAGAGCATCCCTGGAATATCTCCAGGAATCCACTTGGAACATACCCCAAGCTCTAGGGATTACCTCTAGCATCCCTGCCATAGCCTCCTAAATCTCTCCAAGGCTTGGGAGCACCATGCAAAACCCTACAGTCCAATCATGATTTTTATGAAAACTTCTTTCCATTATCATGCTACTATGGCCATAGATTTAAGAACTTAGCCTATTAGGTCATATACGACTATACCTCAACTATTATGGCTGATAGTTCTCTATAAATGCTCTTCCTACTCCTATAGTGAATTTACTGCAGCCAACAAATACCACAAGGCCTTGAATGGCTAGAGACCTTATTTTTGTGCTATCAAATTATAGCAACCCTACTATGAGTAGTCGAGGCACCGCATGTCAAGGAACTACTCATATAATTACAGCATCGAGAAGTCACTAACGAGTAAGTAGTCATCAATGTGACTTCTTATCACTTGATCATATTCAATACCGTTATTCTCTAACAACCACTTGCACTCTCACTCTAGTGTCCATACACTGTAGACTCAAGACTGATTTATTAGGAAGAAAAGCAATCCATGCACCAATCTTAACAAATTAATCACTAACTTTGTGATAATCCAATAATTGGGAGCATTTGACTTCTTGTTATTTGGTCATATTCAATGCCATTATTCTCTAACAACTACTTGCACTCTCATTCTAATGTCCCTACACTGTAGACTCGAGACTCATTTATCCGGAAGGAAAACGATCCATGCACCAATCTTAATAGATTAATCACTGTCCCCATGATGATCCAATAATTGGGAGCATTCAAGAGTTAAATTTATGATACATGTCTCAAAATCTCAACTCTCGAGAATATGTATTATTGTTCATTAACTCCATAGATAATTTATAGGTACATTATATATGAATGGTAAAGAATAATATCCAATTTTATTGATTTCAATGAATTAAGTATAAAAATATATCCTAAAAAGATTATAATATATTATGCCAATTTGGCTTCCAGGGTTTAAATCTAACATAAACAAGGTGTCATAATCCTATTCATAATATATCATAAGATTGAGGGCATTTTAATTATTGAAATATTTTTGAATTTATTTCAATGATAAAAATATCTCTCGGCTTTACGACACATCCTATTTATAAGAATGTCATAATCCAAATACGAGATATCATAACTCAAGCCAGCAAGTACTATATAAAGCTACAAGCATTGAGTGGCCTTACATGTATGGCTCAATCATACTTGATGGTGTATTTTTTTGTACACCACCCCGGTGGACAAAGAATTACTCCTAAAAACAATTGCATTGCTCACCACTCCATTCCAAATGCAAAGATGTCCCCAAGATCTGAAACATTCATGCCGAATCCAAGTTGGAGGTCCCATACCTAGCCTTCTTTCCAAGTGTGACAGCAAACAACAATGGAGAGTTGGTCCCCCGCTCTTACAAAAGGGTAGGAGGGCGAAAGAAGGATTCACCTTCATCCACCATCAGACCATCCACTTGCTTTGAGATCTTTATGCAGGCCGATGAATGATGGAGTTGGGATCTTTTGAGATATATTTGGTTGGTGATCCGACAGTAGATTCTTGCCAGGGAAAGTGAATCCTTCTTTAATGCGAAAGATACAACCTTGATTTTTTTTTTTTTTGTTGGATAAGACAACGTTGATCTCTTAGAAAGGATATATTATCTGCACCATTGTTCGGTGGTGCATCATAAAAACAAACCAAAATAAAATTACACATATGGCTCAGGCCTACAAAAAACAAAAATAGTGGTTGATATGGTGCACTGTCCTGCAGTATATATTGTGTAGGATATAATTTTTTTCAAAAAAATATTTTTTCCTCTTGATCTACAATACATTCAAGCCAAATATAGAGTCGGAGGGTAGCCTTTAATACACAAGCAATGTTAAAGACAGTCGAGATCTACTTCATTGGATGTTGAAGGAGATGATTAATATTTTCAGACAAAATTATAAATAATATAGTTTTTTATTTCTTTCTAAGAATCACAATTTTAGCTAGTCCACTAGGTATCGGATGAGACTTGACTTGAATATGGTAGATTTTATCATATTTAATTAAAACTCGTGATAGATATGTGTTACCGTCTGGACCGTCATGGCTTGGAGCTCAAAAGGAATTCGGTCGGAGTTGGGTTCTTGCGGAAGGGCTAGGATTCCCATTGCATCATTTCTATACCTGATCAGTTAGTCCTGCAAAAAAGAGAAAACCCGGTCTAGGGATCCCGTAGAGACACTCTGACGATCAAGTTAGTAGAGCAATCTAGGGAAACATATCCTCCTTAGTGGAGCTCCTAGAGGCCTCTGCATCCAGAAGATTTAAAAGATAGGAGGGTTAGAAATATGGATGACTGGAGAAGTTTTTTGGCACTCGTCCGGCCCTTACCCTTGCTTACCTTTCGTCGGAGGTCCCTTCCTTCTCTTATAGTAATTTGCTTCCTCCCAGGCTTAAGGCCTCTTCCCCCTCCCCTTCCCCCCTTCCAGCGGGGGGTTCCTTATCCCAAGACTGCCTCGTTCCTGGAGCCATGTGGGACAAGGTCCGGGGTTCTTAGAGGGATGCCTTACAACAAGTGTAGGTGGCGTGCTGCAGGGTCTGCATCTCTAGTGGGGTGGCCCATTGAGACAAGTATGAGTGGCACGCCACGGGATCTAGTGCCCTGATTGGGCGCTCTTTCAGAGGGTGCAGCATCGTGTTGTCAAGCCCAGGCATCCAGAGGGGCACCACTCTGGCGGGAGGTGTGAGCAGAGTGCTACAGGGTCTGGACCTCTAATGCGGTACTCTTTCCATAGAGGATGCAGATGGCATACCGCAAGACCTGGAGCTCCGGTGGAGCACACCCCAGCAGAGGGCACAGACGACGTGCTACAGGGCCTGGAGCCTTGGTGGAGCGCCTCTTTGCAGAGGGTGTAGTTGGCGTGCTACATGGTCCGGAGACCTGGGTGGTGCACCTTTGTCGAAGAGGGTTTGATTCCCTGAGAGTTGTGGAGGGTTCAACGAAGATGGTGATATTGTGCGCTAGGATCGCCATCGAGCCCTCTCTAGCGGCTACCCTTTGGGGGAGCACGCTCCTCTTTTCTGCATGTCCCGTCATCTTTGACCATGAGGGTTCTTATCACCTTCAGTGTTCGGCTCGATCGGGAGCTCAACCTCGGCTGGGAGCTCATTTCGGACGGGAGCTCGACCTCGACTGGGAGCTCACCTCGGATGGGAGCTCACCTCGGATGGGAGCTCGACCTCGATCAAAAGCTCACCTTGAATGGGAGCTCACCTGGAATGGGAGCTCGACCTTGATCAGGAGCTCCCTCGGATGGGAGCTCGACCTCAATTGGGAGCTCACCTCGGACGGGAGCTCGACCTTGGTCAGGAGCTCATCTCGGATGGGAACTCGACCTCGACTGGGAGCTCACCTCGTTTGGGAGCTCGATCTCGACCGGGAGCTCACCTGTCATCTCAAACGCCAGTTATGCCTGATGTGGACTTCATGTCAGTGGTTCACCATATCGGATGCCTCCACGTTAGTGGACCACCACATCAGATGGCCCCACTCTTGAGTCTGGAGTGTGAGGCATCCCCTCAGGCCCGGGGTGAGGAGAGTAATGACATTGCTGACATGGAGGTTGTGCTTGAGCCATTTATTACTCTGATTGTCGACGGTTTGTAGATCATGCCCTGCAACAATTAAGAGATGCCACGTCTGCAGGCATGGCGGCCCACCATTATAGTTATGCCCCGCCCGGTATGGTTGCATGCAAATTGAAGCACCTCTCACGGTAGAGATCTCCACGTGGCTAAGATCCATTGGCCATGGGAGGGGAAAGGATGTGAACCCTGTTCGGTGCAATGTGATAAGGCTTTGCCATCTTTTCCAGAGAGGCCATTCCCCTCCATCCACCATTTCGAGAATCTTCGAGAGAGCAAAAATATAAAGGTAGGAGTGAAAGCCTCGAACCTATTTTGATTACATTGGCCCAGGGTCTCCATAGGTTAGTCTTCTTCCTCGACCTTCTCTCCCTCTGCTAGACGTCGAGGGGGTTCCCTTAGGGCTTCTGTTTTCCTTTCTTTTCTCCGTCCCCTTTCTTCTGTCTCCATGAGTTCTCCCGGGAGGGGACACCACCATCCGAACCACCCAGGTGTAGCAAAGCCCTCCCACCGGGGCTTCCTATCTCGGATAGCGAGGAGAAGGACTTCCCGTTCAGAGTCTCACGGGATCCCCGTCAAATGGTGGACCCCGGTGCATCTTCCCTACCTCTGCCTTCTTCTTCTTTTCCTGGCCGAGACCAGGTAGGCCCATTCGGGATCACCTCAACGATGACTTGATTGGACGTCCTTCATCTCTAGAGCATCTACAGGATCCCAGACTCTATTCGGTTGACTGCTTCAGGGTTGGGAGAACAGGTCACGTCCGGCAGCCCGGGATGGATTGCTTTGTATGAGGACTTCTTCGTTGGGCTTTGTATTCCTCTTCATCCTTTTTTTCTCTCCTTCCTTGATGATTATAGGTTAGTTCTACCCAACTCATCCCAAACTCCGTTAGGGTCATCTCCTCCTTTATCGTGCTGTGTCACTTCCACGATATTGTTGCCCGCTTCTCCCTCTTTAGAGCTCTTTTCACCCTGAAGCACCATCCCACTAACAGTGGGTGATGGTTCATGGCCCCGTGCTCGGAGGCCCTTAAATTTGACCTACCCAACTCCATCAAGGGATGGAAGAGTAGATTTTTTTTTATCTCGGTCAAGGGAGTGAACTGGGCCTGGAGCGACCCTGACCGATCCCCAAACCAGAATGCCTCGATGGAGCCCGCCGACCAAGAGGTGTACGACCAGCTCGTTACCTTGGAGGTTTCCCGTGGGTATGACCTCTTGTTCAAACAGAACCTGTTCGATGCCATGATCAGCCCTGCCCGTACCTTAGGTAAGACCCCAAACCTGGGTCTTTTGATGGTACACGGTGACTGACCCAACTCTTTTTTTTTGAATTGCAGAGATGAGGATCTCAGTGGATCAAATCAGGCAGATGTCTCGCAAGCAGCCCTCATTCTCGAGGCCCAGGGAGGAAATGCCAAAGAGGCCTTGTAGGGAAGCAGAGCGAAGGCCCCACGGGGAGACCTCCTCCGAGCCCCAAGAGAGGAGCACCCATGATGCCCCTGGGCTATCCACAGATGTTGCCAGGGTTGTAGCCCACAGGCCCAGCAAGAGCACTACAGCCGGGGATGAGACGCCGCCGGCTCCTTCGACAGCCCCCCAGACTATTGAGATCCTACTGTCCCCAGAGGTGGAGGAGACGGTGGTCACCATGATGGTAGGAAAAGGGTCAGCTCCATCAGCACCCACCGAGGCAGTAGAGGCCAGGCTGGTGTTACCCAGGCCCCCACCATCCACTACACTAGGCCCCTCTTCGTCGGTGACACCGGGGCCTTCCACTTCTACGATGCTGGGACCTAGGGTTGCCAGGGTGTCCACCATGGTGCTGCTGGACACCACAACTACCCTCGACCCAGGGCTAGCTGAGAGAATGTTGGAGTTCATCCTCCAGCCTCGGGACCACCGGGAAAGGGTCGGGCAATCGCTGGCAACTGTCATTTCTGGGCTCTTCCCCTAGTTTCTCATGGTGGGCCTTCCTTCCTTCTCTCTTCTTTTTCTTTTGTTTTGCTGACTTCCCTTTCCTTTCCTTCAACTACAGATGATCCAGGACACCTTCTTCGTCCGGGATGCCTGTCCGACATTGCTTCGATGGGATGCTGATTTTCACAGCAGGGCAGAGTCCACCAAGGGAAGGGCCAAAGCCCAGGCGGACCGGGTGACAAACCTAGAGGGCTAAGTGAAAGGGCTAGAAGTTGACCTTGCCAGCTCCAGGGACACGGTCGTGGACCTGGAGCTATGGGTGAAGGGCCTCGAGGAAGACATGGCCTGGAAGGAGGGAGAGCTCACCCAGATGTCGAAGAAAGCTACCCGCTTAGCCTCCGAGGCAATTTGTCTACAAGGACGGCTGCAGACCTTGGAGGCGCACCTCAAAGCGGTAGAGGCACAGGCCACAACCATCGAGGAAAAGGCCGTTGCAGCTATGGTGGTGATGGAGGCCGCACGGAAAGAAGTGGGCAAAGCAGTTCCGCAATTCAAGGCCTCCAAAGCCTTCGAGGAAGAGGTGCGGGAGGTTGTCTGGGATGCATTCGTCAAGGGCTTTGAGGAATGCAAAAAGAAGATGTCTCATCTTTTCCACTTGCTGGACTTGGATGACATCATCCCTGATGATGCCAGGGATGCCGGGGGCGAGGAGGCTCCTTCTGCGAAGGCTGACATCGTTGTCGATGCCGCACCAGGGATCGACCCACCACCTCCATCGGGTGCACAGGAAATCGCTACGGGGACCCAAAGGCCCGGCAAGGCCCCAACTTTGGCTCTCAGCCCCTAGGTCGCCTCCTCTATTTCTTTCCTTTTCTTTCTTGGGATATTTTGCTGGATCCTCCAGCCTGTCGGGGGTCCCTTTCCTATAAAAATCTCCATTCATCAATGAAGTCAAAATTTATCTTGTTTCATCATGTTCTTCTTTCTCCTTCTCTACTTTATATTTTTGTTTTTGGCCTTGCGGGGGCATGAGTTGCCTATAGCAAATGAATGCAGTTCCTTTAGGGGGTTTCAAATTTTGCAGGACTTTGCGGGGCTTTAGGAGTTTCCTGGCTTCCTTTGCCCAACTTGGGATCAAGCGGATGAGTACGAGGCTTCAAAAGTTTCCTGGCTTCCTTCGCTCGACCTGGGGTCAGGCGGATGATTGTAGGGCTTTGAAAGTTTCCCGACTTCCTTCGCCCGACCTGGGGTCAGACAGATGACTACGGAGCTTCAAAAATTTTTTGGCTTTCTTCACTCGACCTAGGGTCAGGCGGATGAGTATGTGGCTTTGAAAGTTTCCTGGCTTTCTTCACCCAGCCTGGGGTCAAATAGATGAGTACAAGGCTTTGGAAGTTTTTCGACTTCCTTTGCCCAACCTAGGGTCGGATGGACGAGTGCGAGGTTTCGAAAGTTTCCCGGCTTTCTTCGCCCGTCCTAGGGTCAGATGGACGAGTGCGAGGCTTCGAAAGTTTCCCGGCTTTCTTCGCCCAACCTATGAGTGTCTTTCAAGAAAGAGATAGGGGTGGAGTTGTGTCGGAAAAGAATCTCTATTCATTGCTGATCGAGACTTGTATATTACTGGTAGTACATTCTTAAATTTTCGACATCCATGTTTGAGGGAGCTGGATGTCATTGAGCCTGGCAAGTCGATAGCCTCCCTGCAGTAAAACCCTTCCAGTTTGGAGACAACTTGCCATGCTCTCCAGGCTCAGAGACTTCAGTCCTCCGTAGGATAAGGTCAACTGGGTGAAAAGCTTTTGGCTTCACACGAAAATCGCAGTATCAGGCCACCCGCTGCTGGTATGCCACCATGCTGAGCCGAGCTTTATCCCTCATTTCTTTGAGTAGGTCTAGATTGAGGAGGAGGTGTGTCAAATTCTCAGTCATGTCATACTGCTCGACCTATAGCGAGGGGAGACCCACCTCTATTGGGATCATAGCTTCGGAGCTGAAAACCAGGTTGAAGAGTGTTTCGTCCATCACCATCTGGGTTATGGTATGGTAGGCCCATAGAACACTGGGGAGCTCTTCTGCCCAGTGACCCTTCACTTCATCCAGCCTGATGCAGAGACCCTTGAGGATGATTCAATTTGTTATCTCAGCCTCTCCATTGGTTTGTGAATGAGCCACCGATGTAAAGCAATGGCGAATGTTTAGATCGATACAAAAACCTTCAAACGCCTGGTTGTCAAACTGTCATCCATTGTCAGTGATGATCGTATGAGGCAAGCCAAATCCATAGATGACCAACTTCTAGAGAAAAGACCTTGCCTTGCTCTCGGTGATTTGTGACAGGGGCTCAGTTTCGACCACTTGGTGAAGTAATCGATGGCCACAATCAAATATCTTTGTTGATCGGACACTGGGGAAATGGCCCTAAAATATCCATGGGAAAGAAAACTAGGACAGCGAAGAGGTCGGTTAATGCTGGATGTGAGCATGCCTTTGGCAGCGATCACACCTTTTCACGAAGTTTACCGCATCCTCTCGCATGGTCTTCCAGTAATAACCTTGTCGGAGGGCCTTGTAGGCTAATATCCTGCTCTCCACATGACTCCCGTAGATGCCCTAATGTATCTCCTAGAGGATGTAGGCGGCCTCTACGTGCCTCAAGCACTTTAGCAGAGGGTAGGAGTAAGATCTCCGATAGAGCTGTCCATCCATCAACACGAAATGGATGGCCTTCCGCTTGAGGAGACCAGCTTCCACACGATTGTCTGGCAAGGTGCCGTTGGTGATGTATCAAATGTAATGATCCATCCAGTTGGCCTCGAGGATGACCTGCTGGACCTCTCCCAGGGCTTCATGGCTGGGGGTTTCCAAATACTCGATGTAAGTGCACCCCAGCAACGAGTCTGAGAGTGTCGCCAACCGGGAGAGGGCATCAGCGTGAGCGTTCTTCTCGTGGGGGATATGGAAAATCTCAAAGCATTAGAGACCCAACGCATACAACTGCACCCAATCCAGGTACTTTGCCATCATGGGGTTCTGGGCCTTGAAGTCTTCAGAGACTTGTCCTACTACCAGCTACGAGTCCATTAAGACTTTCAGGCTCGTTATGCCCAGCTCATGGGATACTCTGAGGCCCGCAAGGAGAGCCTTGTACTCGGCTTGGTTATTTATCGTGTTAAAAAGGAAACACAACATGTACTCAGCCACTACTCCATCTAAGTTGCCAAGGATGAGACCAGCCCCGCTCCCTCTTATGTTGGATGCTCCATCCACATAGAGGATCTAGGTCTTCTCTCCCATAGGCGAACTTTGTGCGGGTTTGGGTGGAGCCTATTCCGACTCCGTGTCCATCCATGCACACTCCACTAGGAAGTCAGCCAAAACCTGGGCCTTCTAGGATGGCCTTGGGCAATAAGAGATGTGGAATTTGTTGAGCTTCACCACCCACTTGGCCAGGCATCCCGAAGTATCCGGGTGACCCAGGATAGCCCTCAGGGGCTGGTCAGTGAGAACCATAATTGGATGGGCTCGGAAGTAAGGCCTGAGATGCTGAGCAGACATTATGAGTATGAAAATAATTTTTTCAGAGTGGGTGTACCTAGTTTCTATATCGTGAAGCAGCTTGCTGGTATAATACACCGACCTCTGGACACCATCTCCATTAGTTCGGACCAGCACTGAACTCACCTCCCTAGAGGAGACTGCCAGGTAGAGCAGAAGCTCCTCTCCGCTCTCTGATCTCCGATCTGGACAATAGTGGGGGCAGGAAAAAAACTTCTTCAGCTCCTCGAATGCTTCCCGACACTCCTCTGTCTATGCGAAGTCATGCATCTTATGGGGTGCCTTGAAGAACGGCAAGCAATGCTCCGCCAAGCATGAGATGAATCGACCTAAGGCGGCAATGCTGTCGGTCAAGCGTTGAACCTCCTTCTTTGAAGTGGGATGCCTCATATCCTTGATCACCTGGATCTTCTCTAGATTGGCTTCAATCCTGCACTATGTGACCATGAAATTTTAGAACTTCCCCGCCACAACACCGAATGTGCACTTCGTTGGATTTAGTCTCATCTAGAGTCGAGGTTATTGAAAGCCTCCACCAAATCAATGATGTGGTTCGAATCTCGAGCGCTCATCACGAGCATGTCATCCACGTAAACCTGTATGTTTCGACCTATCTGGTTCCCAAAAACTTTGTTGACCAGAAGTTGGTACGTTGCCCCGGCATTCTTCAGGTCAAACAGCATCATCTTGTAGCAGAATGTTCCTCAATATGTCATAAAAGCTGTATGCTTCTCGTCTTCCGAATACATGTAGATTTGGTTATACCCGGAGAACGCATCCATGAAGATAAGTAGGCGGTGCCCCGAGGTGGCGTCCACCAATGGATCAATCTTGGACAGCGGGAAACTGTCCTTTGGGCATGCCCTATTGAGGTCGATGTAGTCCACATAGATCCTCCACTTTCCATTGGCCTTCTTAACCATAACCACATTGGCTAGCCAGTTGGGATACTGCACTTCTCGAATGAAGCCGACCTCGAGAAGCTTTTCAACTTCTTCATCTATTGCCTTCTGCCTTTCCGAGGTGAAGCTCCCCTTCTTCTGTTGGACTGGATAGTATTTGGGATCGATGTTCGACCTATGGATGATGACATCAGGGAGAATCCCTGGCATGTCCATTGCCATCTAGGTGAAAACATCGACGTTCGCCCATAAGAAATTTAGGAGGCAGTCTCTTTCTCCTTCTAGCAGGAGGGCTCCTACTTGCACCGTCTTTAAGGGATCATCCCCGAGGGGGAATGATAGCAGACATTCCATCAGCCCACCTTTAGCTTCCTGCTCCCTTTGATCTAGCCAGTCAATTATGGTGTCTCCCTCAGTACCCCTAGCATCGGGGATAGCCTGCAGGCAGTGCTGGACCCGCTAACTGGATCCCCTCATTTTCTCGACTCTATATGGGATCAGGAACTCGACAAGGAGCCATTTGGTGGAGATGACTACATCAAGCTGGTTGAGCCTCGAGCGGCCCAAGATCATGTTATAGGTCGAAGAAAGCTTGACCACTATGAAGGTCATCATGACGGTGCTCTGTTGATGGAGGGTCCCAGCAGTGACGGGTAGGGTAACTTCTCCTTCGACCTGCATAGAGTCTTCGGTGAAGCCCACCGGGGGGATGAATATCGGCTTCAACAAATCAAGAGATAAGCTCATTCTGGTAAAAGCATCGTAAAAAAGGATATCAACTGAGCTTCCACTATCAACCATAATTCTCTTTACGGATGCTTGGCTATCATCATTTCTACGATGACAACATCATCGTTTGGATTTTCTATCCCAGCTCCTCCCTCTCCCATGAAGGGGAGTACAACATCAAGTTCCTCACCCTGGCTCTCTTTGACCCTTGCCCTGCCCCCTAGGAAATCATTTCCACTGATTTCTCTGTGGGCTGGTTGTCATGGGAGGAGGAAGGGCCTCTACGCCATGGGGCCCTGATGGAGCTCTCCCATCCATAAACTTTTTAAGGTAGCCTCTCTTGATTAGGTCTTTGATTTTTCTCTTCAGTTGGTGGCACTCCTCGGTATTGTGATCGTGGTCCCAGTGGAACTGGCAATACCGGGACTTGTCTCAGCTAGCGGATGGTTTCAGCAAGGGAGGGCGGTGCAGATATCACTCGCTCTCAATCTCCATGAGGATCTTGGATCTTGGAGCGAGGATGGTGGGGGCACTAGGATCAGACACAGATTACTGGGTCCTATATGATTTATTGATTAGGATTTAGAGCCTTAGTCATGCGTCATAATTTTGTAATCAAGTAAGATTCAGTCCTGCAATAAGTTGAGGCTAGTTGATTTATCTCAACCCTGGTCCAGTTATTGAGTCCTGTACTTAAGTATTAGTCCAGTATGAGTCTCATTTTGTACAAGAGGAGAGGTTACACAGTTTTGAAGTTCCATCATGCCTCATTCAGGAGCCAAAAGCCTTCACAGCAGCTTATTGGGCCTTGTTTGCCACCCCAGGGTCCAAGATTCCTTCCAGATGCCTAGATGCCCTCCAGATGCCTTAATACCCTCCAGATGCCAGAGAATATTCTCAGATCAGGGCATCTCATAATTCCAAAAATATGCCAGCACCCAGGCCAAGAGATTCCAAGCCCACGAGTCAAGCCTATGAGCCCCAGAACCAAGATTCCAAGGAATATGCTGATACCAGGGCATCCCAGTTTCCAGGACCCAAAGCCCATGCATCAAGGCCCAAATGAGGATGCCCCCTTGCTGCCCATGAAGCCCACACGCCCAAGGCCAATACATGCAGGAGTCTAAGCCCTTTGACCAAGTCCAAGCCTTTGACCAATTCAAAGGAGGAAGGAAATCTAAGTAGAATAAGGAGAACTAGTTTCATTCAAAGTATATTCTCCCAATCTTAATCAAACTTGTATTCTCTTTCCCTCTCTACTTTGTATTCTTATCCTAACTAGGAGAGGACTTGGGGAACATCTATAAATACCCCACCCCTCTTCCTTTTGTAAGTAATCTTTATTGATGATATCAAAACTCTGATGAATTTTATTTGAGATTGCTCTTGTGTTCTACTTTGTGTGAAGTGAGTGTTTGGAGTTGTGTGCCCTAATCCTACCAAGCCCTAGCCATCCCAAGTGATCTTCATCCAAGCCCCAACATGCCATCAGTCAGTGCCCTAGCCAACCTCAAATAAGGAGTATCCTTCTTCCACCTTCAAGCCGCCCACATCCAAAATCCTAATCTCTTCCTTTCTAACCTTAGTTCCATAATTCCACTTTTTATTTATCCTCTAACTAATCCTTTGATGCTTGCAGGATCCCCGTGATATTCACCTTCGAAGAGGAGGCCCTCTTTGCCTCTAGGACTGATCCCAGATAGCTATCCAAATCGAGGAACTGAAGGCTTATCTTCCAGGCACCAATCCCGAGTGCTGTGCGACCTCGGCTTTGAATAGTTCTTCGAATCGATGCTTGGTAAAATCCTTCCCCTTTCTAATTTCTGATTTGATGAAGGTATGCTATCCTAATCGGGGGTTTCTTAATCTTTGAGGTCCTATCTTTTATTATTTTGCACGAGTCTTATGCGGGTATGCTAGTTTCTTTCATTACTAGTTTTTTAGTTATTCTTTACTTGATTTCAGGAACTTTAGTCTGCAATTTAAAATCCTAAAAAGATTTAAAAAATTTAGTTTCTATTTTTCTGCATGAATATGAGTCTTAGGATCATCTCGCATCAGTTTGGTATTAGAGCTAGTTTAGGATAGCTTGCATCTTCACCAAAAAACACAAAAATATGCATTTCTATTTTTTTCTGCATCTTGTCAACTGCAGTAGGTGTCTGAGATTCAGTCTTGTTAATCATCTTAGAAGCCTTATTTTTTGTTGAGATTTATATGACATGTTCTCTGTTTAGTCTTGGTAATTATCATAATTTTTAATTATTTTTACCAAAATAATAAAATATAAAAATTTTGCATCTTAGGAACCCTAACTAAAATCCTGAGATTTCTATATCAGTCCAAAAACCCTAGGATTTGCATCATCATCTGATTTTTTTTTTACATAAAATTTGGTATAGATCATCATCACTGTCCATCCTCTGTTTTATAATTTTTAAAATTTTTCTTGCATCAAAAACTATGTCAAATTCTATATCAAACCGAACCATACTTGATCAAACCAAACCTAATCAACATCCAAACCCCTCAATCCCAAGTCTAATTTTGTTTAATAACCTAATCAACTTAAACCTAACTTGCCATCTCATAAAATATCCAAAAATATTTTTATTTTTCTGATTATTAGTAGATTGCATCAGGACCATCGAATGTCATCATCTGTATTAAACTAATCTTAAGGGTACTTTCACTCTCTCGAATCAGGGCAGGAGGTCATAACCTGTCCTGGACCCAAAACAACCTCCTTGCATTCTCATCCAAGTCTTAATTAAAATTAATTAAACTTAATTTTCCCTAGTGGGCTAGGTGACACCAACAGGTCAGGTCCGAATTATGTGGGTCAACTAGTGCATTCAATTCACCAACTATTACTGGAATCTGGTGTCTAAGGCTGGGGGTGCAAAGTCAAATGACCTAAGTGATGTTGTGGTTTTTAATTGGATCCTTGCAAAAGCAGGGGGGCCTCCCATACTCCCACCCCCAACCTGGCCAGAGGAAGGATTAGTTGTTGAGTTGGGTGTAAGTTGAGCTGACCCACTCAGTTTTGGCTCTAGGTCTAGCAAACCTTAGATTGTACTAACCTTTTTGCATGCTTGGCTGCACCATTACACCTTGATTGATTGTTTGTTCGCATGACCACTAGAATACGAACCCAATACCATGACCCATACTAGGAACCCATATCTTATGAACCCAGGACCTATGCACCTAGATGTACTCAATCCCAATCCTATGTATCTAGATCCTATGACTCTAGATCCTACTACTCTAGATCCAATGATAGCAAACTTTTAAGACAATGGTAGGAATTGAGTCAGGGTAATAAAACTATGTCTGAATACATTGACCAATTTGATGAGTTTTATGGGACATGTTACACAGTTGAACATGAGTCTCAGATCATATCTAGGTTTCGAGCTGGACTACATAGAGATATCCAGGGTAATTTATTTCGATGGCAAATTCGAGACCTAGATAACGCCTATGATATAACCTTGGAATTCGAGTCAAATCAGAGAGAACTCATGTTTAGTCAAACTAAGTCCAACAAGAGTAACCCTCCTAAACCCTAGATCCATAGAACTGAACCCATAACCTTTGAGCCCATAACCTATTAATGTGGCAAGACCGTTGACGTGGGGTAGCTGACAGGCGCCACATCAAAGAAAGCCACAGCATCAATTTCTATGCTCGGACTCCTTCACTGGGCTGAGCTCCCCCAAGATAACGGGACCACCCGTTGAAGCTAAGCTTCGTCCTCCGCCAGGTTAAACCCGCGAGCTCGGGACACCTAGGCCAGAGCTGAGTGGTGCCCTCCAGATCAAGCCCCTCTTCGAGGTCGAGCCATCCGGTCTGAACCCGTGCTCTGCCCTTCAGAGTGAGCCCCTCGAAGATCGAGCCCCGTGGTCAGAGTCAACTCAGTTCTCCTCCACCACATGGAGCCTCTTCGAGGTCGAGCCCTCTGGACCGGGCCCGCACTCTACCTTCCAAAGCGAGCCCCTCGGAGATCGAGTCCCGTGGTCAGAGTCAAGCTTAGCCCTCCTCCGCCACGTGAAGCCTCTTCGAGGTCGAGCCCTCTGGACCAGGCCCGCACTCTGCCCTCCAGAGCGAGCCCCTCATAGATCGAGCCCCATGGTCAGAGTCGAGCTCAGCCGTCCACCATGTAGATCCTCTCCGAGGTCGAGCCCTCTTAATCGGGCCCGCGCTCTGCCCTCCTCCACCGAGGCGATCCCGCGAGCTCGGGACACTTAGGTCAGAGTTGAGCCATGCCTTCCCAGCTCAGCCCCCAGCTCAGGTGTAAGTATTAGCGAACCAAGGGACATCATCGCCATCACAGGACTCTAGCGAGCCACCCAAGGATTGCACCGAGATAATTGCCAGACCGCAATGACCGCCTGCAGCCACCGGTTACACCAAAAAGGGAAGAGGCCCACTGATCGAGGCACCACGCTCCTCACCAACCACCTGAACCACCCGAAAGCAAAAGTCAACCAGGAGATTCGAATCCTAGGGATGGCAGCCCACCGATCGAGGTAGTGCCAAGTTTCTTGAAATGAGGCGACCAGAAGAAATGCCAGAATACATGATAGCTTCCTTTATCATGAATCGGGAAAGGCATCTCGGGACATCGCCGCACGCGCCCGACAGCCCGACGAAGATCCCAAGACGAGCGCCCAACGGTAACTTAGACTACAAAACTTGAAGGAGGTAACAATAACAAGAGATAGGCAATACCACTCAAACACAAGTGCAAGCTCAACCAGAGAGCACAGCACCACAAGCAAATCCAAGCAAGGGTGGGCAAAAAGGCCACATAGAGAATCCCTCTAGCCAGGCCATTCTTCCCCTGACACACTTGCATCCCACTCTCACACTACTCACTCCTCCTAGCATAGAGTCCATCAAGAGGGGCTCGACCAGGAGGATCTGTTCCCCTGGATCATCACTGACTTGACCGTCGGAATGCCTCTATCGGAAATCCCGGCTCGGGTCACTAATCCCTGTTTTGCAGGTCCAGGACCACCGGATGGCCAGACAGCGAAGGGAGCGCACTCCGACGCTGACAGCAGCTACGGGCCACGGCGATCTTGGCGATAATAGATTGTCATGCCAGGTAGGGGGGGTGTCCCTGTGAATAGTCCTTGATTTAGTTCAAGCCCCCCTTTTTCTCTTCTACAAGCAAGTTCCACGAAAGGATGGTGACGACACGGGGAACCCGCACAACCCAGAGGTGGGGCCATCCGCTCCGGTTCAACCTCCTCCGGCGGAGTCTCAGCTGGCCGCACTCGCCTAGCAAATATAGATCCTTGCCATAGCAGTGCACCAACTTCAGCACCAGCACCGATCCCTGGCTACCCATCAGCAGCCAGAGACTCTCGCGGCTCAGGCCGTGGCACCCCGCGATAGCTTGCATTCCTTCTAAGGAAGGCCTTCGTAGCCGCAGGCCATCACCGACAATCGGGGTAGCTATCAAACTCCGGCGAAAAGACAACGAGCTGGGTTTGCCGACAGGGAGAGCTGCTCACCAAACCGTGGATGGGCAACATCCAAGCCCCACTGAGATAGGAAAAGTAAGACCCCTCACCACGGGTGCCACGCACCCAAGTCACCTTCTCCGTCTCCTTCGACGGAGGCATCCACTGACGAAGCCATCAGGCACGCGGCGGAGAAGCGCCTGGAGGAGCATGACCATAAGTTGACGGAGTTATCCCACCGATTTGCCAATCTACCAGGCTTAGCTAGCGAGCCAGTAGGCTATGACGCCTGTCCCCCTTTCTCCCTAGAAATCCAAGGGGAGCCGATTCCGAGTCGGTTCTGTATGCCACAAGTGGATCCTTACGATGGGACCACTGATCCCTTTGACCACCTTGAAAGCTACCAGGCCCTCATGAAGGTCCAGGGGGCCATCGATGATCTCCTCTGCATCGCCTTTCCTACTACTCTCCAGAAGGCAGCCCCGGTGTGGTTCACCCACTTGGAGCCGGAGAGCATCAACTCTTTTGCCCAATTAGGGCATAAGTTCTTGGCCCACTTTGATGCCTGTCGAAAGTTGCCACGAGAGGCAGACAGCCTCTTTTCCATCTGGTAGTAGGACCACGAGCAGTTGCGGGACTACGTGGCCCACTTCAAGGCCGCTGCATTGGAGATCTACAACCTTGATGAGCCAGTTGCCATGCTGGCACTAAAGCGAGGGCTCAGGACCTCCCGCATGACCTACTCGCTCGACAAGAAGCCCCCCAAGACTTATTCTGAGCTCCTCCTCCGAGCCTAAAAGTATATCCATGCCGAGGAGGTGGATCGTACGAGGCGGGAGCTCAACGGGAAGCCACTAAAGAAGCAACCCCCACCGAGACACTCGGAACCCGGAGGCCAGGACCTCAGGTTTCGAACTCCCGGAGGGGGCCAAGATCGAAAGGCGCTCTCGTTCCTGAGGAGAGCTACACCCCTCTCCTCACCCCAAGGACAAAAATCCACATGGAGATCAAAGGCGAGGACTACCTGAGACGCCCGCCTCCGATGAAGCCCTCCACTGGCCTTGATAAAATGAAGTACTGTCGCTTTCACCACGACCATGGCCACGATACAGAGGAATGCCGTAACCTCAAGTGGGAAATCGAAGAACTCATCAAGAGGGGTTACCTCAAAAGGTTCGTGGGGGGCAGACCTCAGGTAGAATCCCAGGCGATCGTCGCTCTCCTACCAGCTCCAGCCATCGATAATTGCCCTATCGATAAGCCGGTGGGCATGATCTCTTGGGAAGCCGCGCGCGCGCCTAAGAAGGCCCGGGGGGCAGGGGATCTTGAGAATGTACTCTCCTTTATGAGGAAAGGGAAAGATGAGGAAAAAATATAAATAATGATGTTGTGGTCGTCGAGATGACGATCGCGAAGCATCCTGTAAAATGCATCACGGTTGATAGTGGAAGCTCCACAGATGTGCTTTTTTATGATGCCTTCTCCAGGATGAACCTTTCCCCCAATCAGCTTAAACCTGTACATACTCCCCTTGTTGGTTTCATAGGTGATTCTGTAAGGGTAGAGGGAGAGATCACTCTCCCTGTCACCGTCGAGACCCCACCTTGACAGAGCACCGTTATGATGACTTTCATAATTGTCAGGCTTCCTTCCGCCTATAACGTGATCCTGGGCCGACCCAGGCTCAACCTGCTAGACGCCGTTGTCTCCACCAAGAGGCTTCTTGTACAATTCCTCACTTCCTACGGTGTCAGGGAAATGAGGGGAGCACCCCAGCCAGTGCAACACTGCTTTCAAACCCTCCCTGGGGCCAAGGTCCCTAAGGATGATCCCAAGGTAGATGATCTTGACCAAAGGGCCCAAGACCTCAAGGGAGGCTCGGTCGAGCGCCTACTCTCTTATCCACTCGGAGATGACCCCACGAAGACGGTGCAGAGTGGAGCCCAGCTACCCGAAAAGGAGAGGGCTCAATTATTGGAGTTCCTGCGGGCAAGCATGGATGTATTCGCCTGGACAGTGGCGGACATGCCAGGTATCCCTCCTACATTATTACTCACAAACTGAGTGTTGACCCAAAGCACAGGCCAGTTCGGCAGAAGAAGAGAAGCTTCACCCCGAAGAGGCAGGCAGCCATCAAGGAGGAAGTGGACAAACTCCTAGCCACCGGTTTCATTCGGAAGGTCCAATATCCAAGCTGGCTGGCGAACGTGGTAATGGTAAGGAAGAACAATGGCAAGTGGAGGATCTGTGTAGACTACACCGACCTCAACAAAGCATGCTCGAAGAATAGCTTCCCTCTATCGAAGATTGACCAGCTGGTGGATGCCATCTCTGGCCACTGGCTGCTGTCCTTCATGGATGCATTCTCCGGATACAACCAGATCCGTATGCACCCAGAAGACGAGGAGCACATCACCTTCATCACTGACCAAGGGACGTACTGCTACAGGATGATACCCTTTGGTCTGAAGAATACAGGAGCTATATACCAGCGTTTGGTCAATAAGGTCTTCAAGGACCAAATTGGCCGGAACATGCAAAAGTATATGGATGACATGCTCGTCATGAGCAAGCCGAGCTCGAGCCATATCGCTGACCTCGCCGAATCTTTCCATAACCTGCGACAGCATCAGATGAAGCTGAATCCAGCAAAGTGTGCCTTCGGAGTGGCGGTAGGAAAGTTCCTCGGCTTCATGGTCACCCGGAGAGGCATCGAAGCAAACCTAGAGAAGGTCCAGGTAATCATCGACATGGAGCACTCGACCTCCAAGAAGTAGGTCCAGCGCCTAACTGGGTGCATTGTCGCCCTGAGCCGATTCATCTCGAGGTCGGCTGACCATTGCCTTCCATGTTTCGAGGAACTGAAGAAATTTCTCGCCTCTCCCCCATTGCTCTCCAGGTCGGAAGAGGGGGAGGAGCTCCTACTCTATCTGGCAGTTAGACCCGGAGCCCTCAGCTCGGTTCTCGTCCATGCAGATGAGGACAAATCTCAAAAGTCAGTATACTACACTAGCAAAATTCTCTACGATGCGGAGATCAGGTATACTCGCTCCGAGAAACTCATTTTTGTACTAATAATGTCTGCTAAGCGCCTCAGGCCCTACTTCCAAGCGCACTCAATAGTGGTCATGACGGACCAGCCGCTGAGGACCATACTCAGCCACCCCGAGACTTCCGGGAGATTGGCCAAGTGGTCCCTGCTGCTCAGTGAGTTCGACATAGTGTACCGGCCGAGGTCCTCACAGAAGGCCCAAGTCCTAGCTAACTTCGTGTCGAGTGCACCGGGCTCGTCGAGGAGCCAGAGCAAACAATAGTGGAGCCCGAACCAAGGGAGGAGCCTTGGATCCTCCACGTGGACGGTGCATCCAATTCTGGCGGGAGCAGAGCAGGCCTCATCCTCACCAACGACGATGGGGTTGTGACAGAATGCACCCTTCGCTTCAAATTTGCCACGACAAACAACCAGGTGGAGTACGAGGCACTCCTCGCGGGTCTAAGAGTTTCCCGTGAGCTGGGTGTGCAAAATTTGAAAGTCTTCACCGACTCCCAACTGGTTGCCGGACAAGTCTCCGGAGAGTATGAAGCTAGGGACCCCTAGATGATGAATTACCTGGAGCAGGTTTGCTCGAGCACGACAGGCTTCCGGTGCTTCAGCATCTTCCACATTCCCTGTGGGGAGAATGTACGCGCGGATGCACTGTCTAGACTCGCAACCTTGCCGGACTCATCGCTGGGACGCGCCTACATCGAGTATCTCGAAAATTCAAGCTACGAAGGCTTAGAGGAGGTGCATCAAGTCTCCCCCGAGCCGAGCTGGATGGACATGTATGTCAGGTACATCACCGATGGCTCCCTATCCGAGGATCATGTGGAAGCAGCCCTCATCAAGAAGAAGGCCTCCCAGTTCGTTCTGATGGATGGCCAGCTCTATCGCCGATCTTACTCCTACCCGCTCCTGAAGTGCCTCAGGCCCGCAAAGGCAACCTTCATACTCTAGGAGATACACGAAGGCCTCTACGGGAACCATGTGGGAGGGAGAACATTGGCTTATAAAGCCCTTCGCCAAGGGTACTTCTGGGAGACCATGAGGGAGGACGCCGTCGACTTCGTTAAAAGGTGCGCCAAATGTTAGTGCCACGCTCACATACAGCGCCAGCTGGCGGTGCCGATCTCCCAGCTCTCAGCCCCTTGGCCTTTTGTCCAGTGGGGGATGGACATCTTGAGACCGTTTTTCCTTGCCCCAGGGCAGCGAAGATTCCTGCTGGTGGTGATCGACTACTTCACCAAGTGGGTTGAGGCAGAGCCACTGGCCCGGATCATGGAAGCCAATGTCCGCCAATTCTTCTGGAAGTCCATTATTTGCCACTTCGAACTCCACCATTATATCATCATTGACAATCGGGAGTTCGAAGGGTTCTGCGCCGAACACGGCATCCAACACCGATTCACCTTTTATTTTTTTAGAATTTTAAAAATTTTTTTAGAATTTTTGTATTTTAGTTATTCCCGCTATTCCACCTATTCCCTTTATTCCCATGTTATCCCGATGTTATTTCAACTTTATTCCAAGCTATTCCTATCTCCTTCAACCTCCAGAAAAAATCACAGAGGCCTTTTTTTTTTTGATTTTTTTGCCCCACCGGTCCGCGATCGGCCGTGCCCGACCCCCGCCATCGCCGCCCGCCCGCCGGTGCTCCGTCGATCCGCCGCCTGGCCGCCCCGCCGGCATCCCGCTGGGCCTCACGCCCGTGGGAAGACCCGCGGACCGTGGAAGACCAACGGTCATCCACGGTCGCCGCCGCCGTTCGTCGTTGCCGTCGTGCCACCCCGCTGCCGTGCCGCCCCGCCGCCGCCGTCCGCCCGCCGGCGTGCCACCAGGCCGCCCCGTCGCTGCCCGCTGGGCCTCACACCCGTGGGAAGACCCGCGGACCGTGGAAGACCAACGGTCATCCATGGCCGCCGCCACCATTCGTCGCCGCCGTCGTGCCGCCCCGCCGCCGCTGTCCGCTCGTCGGTGCGCCACCAGGCCGCCCCGCCACCGCCCGCTGGGCCGGGTGCCGAGGATCCAGATGCCCCTGTTGCTCGGCGATGAAGGGAGCTTCTGCACGCTTTTCAGAGCAACCAAATGAAGCTTTTGCATGCTTCTCAAAGCGGTGGAAGAAGAGTTATTTTGCACGATTTTTGGAGTAGCAGGAGTTTCAGAGCAGAGGGGATTTCAAAATTCAAATAAACTGGATTTATGTGGTAATTTTTTTTAATGGATGTAATTTAGGAAATTTGGGGATTTTGATTTTGAATTTGATTTCAAAATCAAGAGAGGATTTCAGGGGATTTTATTTTTGAATTTCAAAAGGGATATGGGCATCTATAAATACCCATACTCCTCTTGTAAAAAAAAAATAGTTGAATGAAATTTTTGAGTGTTCTTCCAGTATGTGGTTCTGGGCTGAGGCCCTTTTTCCTTCGTCCTTCGGGACGTCGAGGGGTGTGAGGCCCCAAGTATCTCCTTTCTCCCTCCCACCTTCGTGTCTTCCCCTCGTGGCCTTGAGAACCATCCTAGTGCCTCTAAGTACTGAGGAGGGCGTAATGCCTTAGAGGTGGACGGTCTCTTCGTTAGGGTGAGTCCCAAGATCCATGAGTTCTCCCCCACCCCCGTCCTCCGTGACCTTGAGATCCATCCTAGCGCCTCTAAGTATTGAGGAGGGCGTAATGCCTTAGAGGTGGACGGTCTCTTCGTTAGGATGAGTCCCAAGGTCTAGGAGTTCTCCCCCACCCCCGTCCTTCGTGACCTTGAGATCCATCCTAGCGCCTCTAAGTATTGAGGAGGGCGTAATGCCTTAGAGGTGGACGGTCTCTTCGTTAGGATGAGTCCCAAGGTCTAGGAGTTCCCGTCCCAGCCTCCCATCCCCATCGTTCCTTCTCCATCTCTGCCAAAAAAAATTTAAAAAAAAAAAAAAAACCAAAAGAGCCCAGTCGTTTTAGGATTTTCTGGGGTCGTTCTATCCTAGTCCCGGAGGCTTCTTAGCCCTCCCATGATCCTTGATTTGCTTTAGGTGTTTTTCCTCTTTTCAAAATAACAATAGGTTTTCTTCGTGTCCTTCGTTCTACATCACGCCGATCTTACTCCTACCCGCTCTTGAAGTGCCTCAGGCCCGCAAAGGCAACCTTCATACTCTAGGAGATACACGAAGGCCTCTGCGGGAACCATGTGGGAGGGAGAACATTGGCTTATAAAGCCCTTCGCCAAGGGTACTTCTGGGAGACCATGAGGGAGTACGCCGTCGACTTCGTTAAAAGGTGCACCAAATGTTAGTGCCACGCTCACATACAGCGCCAACTGGCGGTGCTGATCTCCCAGCTCTCAGCCCCTTGGCCTTTTGCCCAATGGGGGATGGACATCTTGAGGTCGTTTTCCCTTGCACCAGGGCAGCGAAGATTCCTGCTCGTGGTGATTGACTACTTCACCAAGTGGGTTGAGGCAGAGCCACTGGCCCGGATCATGGAAGCCAATGTGCGCCAATTCTTCTAGAAGTCCATTATTTGCCACTTCGAACTCCACCATTGTATCATCATTGACAACGGGCGATAGTTCGACAATCGGGAGTTCGAAGGGTTCTGCGCCGAACACGGCATCCAACACCGATTCACCTTTTATTTTTTTTAGAATTTTAAAAATTTTTTTAGAATTTTTGTATTTTAGTTATTCCCTCTATTCCACCTATTCCTTTTATTCCCATGTTATCCCGATGTTATTCCAACTTTATTCCAAGCTATTCCTATCTCCTTCAACCTCCAGAAAAAATCACAGAGGCCTTTTTTTTTTCGATTTTTTTGCCCTACCGGTCCGCGATCGGCCATGCCCGACCCCCGCCACCACCGCCCGCCCGCCGGCGCTCCACCGATCCGCCGCCCGGCCGCCCCGCCGGCATCCCGCTGGGCCTCACGCCCGTGGGAAGACCCGCGGACCGTGGAAGACCAACGGTCATCCATGGCCGCCGCCGCCGTTCGCCGCCGCCATCGTGCCGCCCCACCGCCGTGCCGCCCCGCCGCCGCCGTCCGCCCGCCGGCGCGCCACCAGGCCGACCCGCTGCCGCCCGCTGGGCCTCACGCCCGTGGGAAGACCCGCGGACTGTGGAAGACCAACGGTCATCCACGGCCGCCACCGCCGTCGTGCCGCCCCGCCGCCGCTGTCCGCCCGTCGACGTGCCACCAGGCCGCCCCGTCGCCGCCCGCTGGGCCGGGTGTTGAGGATCCAGATGCCCCTGTTGCTCGGCCGTGAATGGAGCTTCCGCACGCCTTTCAGAGCAACCAAATGAAGCTTTTGCACGCTTCTCAAAGCGATGGAAGAAGAGTTGTTTTGCGCGATTTTTGGAGTAGCACGAGTTTCAGAGCGGAGGGGATTTCAAAATTTAAATAAACAGGATTTATGTGGTAATTTTTTTTAATGGATGTAATTTAGGAAAATTCAAATAAATGCAATTTTTGGAGTAGCACGAGTTGTTGTCCACTCGCTGGCCCTCTCATAGGGGGCCTATTACCTCGAGGATCTCAACGGCGTCAGATTTCCTCGAACATGGAATGCCTGCAATCTGTGAAGATACTATCAATGATGTAAGGCTTTCCCCCAATAATAATAATAATGGTTTTTCTTTTGCGCGAGTATATATCTACCTTGCAGGAAAACCTCCAAGACCTGAGCCCAGCTCTCAGGCAACCCAAGACCAGGGCCCAGCTCTCTGGCCAAGGGATCTTCAAGCCAAACTGCTCTTAATCATCAATGTCTTCGAGCCCAACTCCGAGATTCCAAGACCTGAGCCCAGCTCTTAGGCAACTCAAGACCAGGGCCCAGCTCTCCGGCCAAGGGATCTTTGAGCCAAGCTGCTCTCAATCATCAACGTCTTCGAGCCTAGCTCTGAGATGCCAAGACCTGAGCCTAGCTCTCATGCAACCCAAGACCGGGGCTCAGCTCTCCGGCCAAGGGATCTTCGAGCCAAGCCGCTCTCAATCATCAACGTCTTCGAGCCTAGCTCCGAGATCCAAGACCTGAGCCCAACTCTCAAGCAATCCAAGTCTGGGGCCCACCTCTCCGTCCAAGGGATCTTTGAGCCAAGCTACTCTCAATCATCAACGTCTTCGAGCCCAGCTCCGAGATGCCAAGACCTGAGCCCGGCTCTCAGGCAACCCAAGACCGGGGCCCAGCTCTCTGGCCAAGGGATCTTCGAGCCAAGCCGCTCTCAATCATCAACGTCTTCGAGCCTAGCTCTAAGATGCCAAGACCTGAGCCCAGCTCTCAGGCAACCCAAGACCGGGGCCTAGCTTTCTGGCCAAAGGATCTTCGAGCCAAGCTGCTCTCAATCATCAACATCTTCGAGCCCAGCTCTCAAGCAACCCAAGACCAGGGCCCAGCTCTCCGGCCAAGGGATCTTCGAGCCAAGCCGCTCTCAAATAATCAACATCTACGAGCCAGCTCCAAGATGCCAAGACCTGAGCCCAGCTCTCAGGTGACCAAGACCTGGGGCCTAGCTCTCCAGCACCAAAGCCTCGAGCCAAGCTTCAAGGCACCCAAGACCTGAGCCCAGCTCTCAAGCACCCAAGATCGAGGCCCAGCTCTCTAGCACCAAAGCCTCGAGCCTAGCTCCAAAGCACCCAAGTCCTAAGCCCAGCTCTCAGGCACCTTGGACCGGGGCCCAGCTCTCCGGCTAAGAAATCTTTAAGCCCAGCTGCTCCCAACTATCCAAAATCTTGTGCCCAACATGCGGACATCGGAGCCTGGTGGCCAAATCCCAGATAAGGTGGAGCCCTCCTCTCTGATCTCACCACTCTTCTCAAAAAAAAAGAAAAACAAAAGAAAAAAAAGAAAAGAGAGAGAGGGGAAGGAAAGAAAGAGAGTAAGAGGGAAAAATCAGGCAATGAACGGGTAGCAGGAAAATTCACATTTTATTAACAGAAGTCAGTTACAAACATTTTCGGGTCCCCGACATGCCAAGTGACCCTGACCAAGTACAAAAAGAAAACCAAAAGGAAAACTACTCTACTCTGGCTGACCCCCCAGCTGGGTTGTGAGGCTGAGAGGTCCCATTTTTGGGAACCTCTGGCTGAACGGCTCCGGCTTTGGGTGGCCCAGTCTCGGCCTCGGCTGGCGGGGAAGGATCAGAGGTGGCAGCTTCCTCAATGTTCACCTTCTGGCCCGACTCCGTGTCTGAGGCTAAAGGGTACCGGAGACAACTGCGGCCCTCATCAGGAACGAACACCTCAACCCAACCGCGCAGGAACATGAAGCCTTTGTAGAAGGAGTCCGACGCCATTTGGTGAATCTCGGCGATGAACTCCTTCGAGGCCTTGTACCTGGCGACGGCCTCTTCAGCATCCTTCCTAGCCCCGATGGCCTCCTTCCTTGCCTCGATGACCTCCATCCTGGCCGCCTCCACCGACTTCGCCACCACCTCTGCCGCCCTCTCAACCGTGGCCAACTTCTCCCTCCCAGCTGCCAGCTCGGCCTGAGCAGACTGAGCGGTCTCTTTGTGCTGATCGGCCTCGGCATTGTACTACCTCAGCTTCTTCTCAGCAAGGGAGAGCTCATCGGCATTCTTCCTCGAGCGACTCCACTCCAGGTCAAGACCCTCCAGGAGCTTCTTCGCTCGCCCCTCAGCATCGGCGAGCTGCTTCTCCAGGTCCTTGACCTTTTGCTCAAGCGCTCCGTTCACCCCAGCCCACTCCTTCAGATCGGCCTTCAATGATTCGATCTCAGTCGTCCGCTGCTGTTCACTACGCTGCCAATTTTGATAGCAGTCCCTGATGAAGAGGGCCTTGGCACCGATCTATACCATATAAAAGGTTAGTAAAAAAAAATGGAGCCACTTACCGACTAAAGCTAGGGGAAGATGATGCTAAGGATGTCGCCCAGCTGTAGCTCGGCCATCTCCTGCTGATCACATGGCTGGATTGAAAAATTCATCATGCGCTCGGCCAGTGTGGGGCTCCAGAGAAAAGAACTCTCCGGCCCCATCTTGAACGAAAGTCGGCGCCGCGCCTCCTCCCTCCTACTCTCTCCGGGGATAGGTGCCCTCACCCCACTAGTAGCAGGGCCCCCGGGGGCAGGCTGAGGACCTGGCACCTTTGCAGGCGGCATCTCGGTCGCATGCTCGGCCCCAGCCCGAACCTCCCTGTCCTCGACCTCGATCACAACCGAGCTCGGGGAACTGGGGGATGCCACGGCAGCGGCTGCAGCCCTTGCCCAGATGACCACCTCGGGCTCCATTGCAGGGGTCATTCCATGTCGACCATGCCGCTCCGAAATCTTTCGAATTTCCCACTGGACTGGCCCCGGTGCCACAGACGGTGCCCTCTCCACTGATGCAGGAGCGGTTTCAGTCACCCCCGAACTCTGGCCAGCCGGTGCAGCAGGAGCAACTTCAGTCACCTATGAACTCTGGCCAGCAGGCGCAGCAGGAGCAACTTCAGTCGCCTGCCGACTCGGGTCGCCCACCACGGTGGGAGTGGCCGCAGATGCGCTCTCACCCCGAACCCACCTCGACGGAGGCTCCTCGATCAGCCTGGTTGGCGGCCTCTTCCGGGTGATCGCCAGCAGGTCGCTCTCCATGAAGATCATGCCTGCATGCAAGCCACATAACAGTTAGAGCCCACAGAAAGCAATGTAAGGAGTACAAAAAAAAAGAAGAAAAGTTCAGGTCGAACTCACCTAACCCATTCATTGGGTCGACCCCGGCTTCGAAGAGGTTCTGCTCTGACAACAGAACCTTGAGAGGAGGGACCTGGACGGTGTGGAGCTGCTCGTAGTCATCCCGGTCAGCGGCATCGACCATAGAGTTTCAATTGGAGGACTGATCCGGGTCACTCCAGACCCAATCAACCCCCTCAACCGTGGCAAAAAAGAACTTGCTCTTCCATCCCTTGATGGAAGAGGGGAGCTCAAACTTAATGCCCTTCGGGCGGGAAGATAAGGACCACCACCCATCCTCAGTCGGGTGGCGCTTTAGGGCAAAGAAAGCCCTGGATAGAGAGAATTGGGCAACAAACCCGTGAAGGTGACAAAGCACAACAAAAGAAAAGATGACCCTAATGGCGTTTGGTACTAACTGAGCACGGACCAAACGGTGTTATTCAGAACTGACATGAAGAACGGATGGAAGGGAAAGCGGAGACCCCAAAAAAAGGTCTCCTCATGAAAAGCAATACGGCCCGGGCCTGGAAGTGACCCGTTCTCCCGGACGAAGGATCAAAGGCTGAACAGAGTACGGGATGCCATAGACATCCCGAATGGTCCCCAGCTCCTCGGCGGTGATCGTCGAGGCGATCCCGCCAGGACCTATGGACCGAATGGACTCAGAAGCAAGTTCAGAAGAGGGAGGAGGACGAGAAGGGTGAGAAGGACCGAACCCTGGTTCCCTGATGAGTACCGGACAAGGGCGCCTCCTACTGAACTCGAAACGAGTCGCATTCTCCTCCTCACCGGAAGAAGAAGGAGACACTGGCCTCCACTCAGAAGGACCAGCCTCGTCCTGGTTGGTGGAGGGGCGGAAGCTCAGGCCAAAGCGAGACATCCCCAAAGAAAGAAGAAGTAGAGGACTCGAAGAAGAGGATGAAGGGACAGACTCGACCCGAGGAAAACCCTATACTTGGAGGAAAGACCCTACTCTAACAAAGGAGGAAGAAAAAGGGAGCTAACCTGGTTCCTTAGAAGATCTGAGGCAATTGGGAGGAAGGAGAAGGCTCGAATACTACAGCGGGCGTGGAGAATTCAAAAGAACAAATATTTTGGATAAGAACTTCTTTTCATTTCAAAGTGACCCAGCGCATCCGTACCGTTACGACCTCTCCGCCAAAGGATTCACATCACGTGCTGGCCATCGATGAAAAAGGCATTTTGGCTGCTCTGAATTCTGTGCCAATATTAACTGCTCCTCAGACAAGGCCATGTGGCGCCCCTGCACTGGCCTGCAGGACCATCCCATGGAGTGCCAGCAATCATGGCCATCATTGTGCCAGATCTTCACCTTTCCATGTCAGCATCACAATTACTCCCTTCGGCCCAAGCGCCGCGCACTAACAAGCTTCAGGAGTGTAGGGCAAATGATGTGGCAAGATCGCTGACGTGGGGTAGCTGACAAGCGCCACGTCAAAGAAAGCCTCCGCGTCAGATGCCACGTCAATTTCTCTACTCGGACTCCTTCGTCGGGCTGAGCTCCCCTAGGACAATGGGACCGACCATCGAAGCCGAGCTCCATTCTCCACCAGGTCAGACCCGCAAGCCCAGGACACCTAGGCCGGAGTCGAGCGGTGCCCTCCAGATCGAGCCCCTCTTCAAGGTCGAGCCATCTGGTTCGGACCCACACTCTGCCCTCCAGAGCAAGCCCCTCGAAGATCGAGCCCCATGGTCGGAGTCGAGCTCAATCCTCCTCCACCACGTGGAGCCTCTTCGAGGTCGAGCCCTCTGGACCAGGCCCGCACTCTGCCCTCCAGAGCGAGCCCCTCGAAGATCGAGCCCCGTGGTCGGAGTCGAGCTCAGCCCTCCTCCACCACGTGGAGCCTCTTCAAGGTCGAGCCCTCTGGACCGGGCCCGCACTCTGCCCTCCAGAGCGAGCCCCTCGGAGATCGAGCCCCGTGGTCGAAGTCGAGCTCAGCCCTCCTCCACCACGTGGAGCCTCTTTGAGGTTGAGCCCTATTGACCGGGCCCACACTCTGCCCTCCTCCGCCGAGGCAATCTCGCGAGCTCGGGACACTTAGGTCGGAGTTGAGCCCTGCCTTCCCAGCTCAGCCCCCAGCTCAGGCGTAAGCACCGGCAAACCAAGGGACAGCACTGTCATCCCAGGACTCCGGCGAGCCGCCCGAGGATTGCACTGAGACATCTGCCAGACTGCAATGACCACCTGGAGCTATTGGTTACACCAGAAAGGGGAGAGGCCCACTGATCAAGGTGCCATGCTCCTCACCAACCACCCGAACCACCCAAAAGCAGAAGTCAACCAGGAAATTCGAATCCCAGGAGAAGCGGCCCACCAATTATGGTACTGCCAGGTTTCCCGGAATGAGGCGACTAGAAGGAATGCCAGAACACATGACAGCTGCTCTTATCACGAATCAGGAAAGGTGCCTCGGGACACCACCGCACGTGCCCGACATCCCGGCGAAGATCCCAAGATGAGCGCCTAACGGTAACCTAGACTACAAAACTTGAAGGAGGTAACAACAACAAGAGATAGGAAATACCTCTCAAACACAAGTACAAGCTCAACCAGAGAGCACAGCACCCCAAGCAAATCCAAGCAAGGGCGGGCGCAAAGGCCACACAGAGAATCCCTCTAGCCAGGCCATTCTTCTCCCGGCACACTTGCATCCCACTCTCACATTACTCGCTCCTCCTAGCATGGAGTCCATCAAGAGGGGCTTGACTAGGAGGATCTATTCTCCTGGATCGTCACTGACTTGATCGTCGGAGTGCCCCCATCGGAAACCCCGGCCCGGGTCACTAATCCCTGTTTTGTAGGTCCAGGGCTACCAGACGACCAGACAGTGAAGGAAGCGCACTTCGATGTCGACAGCAGCTACGAGCCACGGTGATCTTGGCGGCAACACCTATAAATCCATAACCTATGAATCCATAATCCTTAGTTTACCCACCCTTGTTACCCTAGATCCGAGTCAATTTTCCATTAGCCAAACCCCTCTTACCACCCCATTGGTTCACTAGGATGACCTAGAAGAAGAGATATATGAGGCTGACCCAAGTTTGGTAGAGGAGTATGAAGATGATGAGTCTATTGAAGATTTAGAAGAAGAGATACCTATAGGCGACCTAGAGTTAGAAGCCAACCCAAAATTAGTTGACCGGTGGAAACCTAGATAGAAATCAACCAGGAGTTAGTTGAGTCGGAAGTCCAGTACAACCAACCCAGTTTAACCATGGACTTCAATTTTAAGGCTTTCATGAAAGACAAGGCTGATGCAGAACGAATGCTCTAATACCAAAAATGATGCAGAACAGATATGTGGAATGCGGAAGCAAATTAAAATTAATGTATATATATATATTAATATATTTTCAGAAGTCGGCTTTGACTCAAAGGAAAGATAAACTAATGTTGAAAGAAACTAAGAAATGACAGAGAGCACAATTAAAAGGAGTGGATTATCAGAGTAACTCAGAAGTAGGATCGCTGGGGATTGAGAAACCCCCAGATCTAGGGTTTGCTCTGAGTTTCAACGAAATAGACAAAGTGAGAAGGGAAGGTTCTTGTTACCTAGCAGTGATATCTCTCGTTGCTTCAATTGGAGGACACTCTTGAGCAGATTGTAGGATCCTTGAAGACGGGGTATCTTCGCAATGGATCCTCGGATTGTAGTCCTATGGCAAGGTTGGCCTCCTTCTCGAACTCAGGATCTGGAAGAAGAAGAACAAAAGAAGAACCAGAAACTCAAAGAAAGACACTGACTTGAGGACTTAATGAAGATTGTTGGATGTAGAAGTTCCGGAGATCTTGATACTGATCTGACTCTCCTTTGAACTGGCTCTGTAGTTAAAACAGTTGATCTGAACCTGGATGCTGGTGACCAGCTTCGATGTGGAAGAGAGGGGCCGTGGGATGAAGATGGAAAATTAGGGTTTAGTGGTGGTGGAGTAAAGATGGGTGGACTAAGCTAGGGTTTTGGGGTTGGAGATCTCACACCTCCTCAAGGTTCCTAGGGAACCCGGATTTACTCCCTCACGGAGCTCAACACCTGAATACAAGTGCGGAAGAGAGAAACACAAAGTTGCTCACAAAGAAATTGATTTCATTCATCATTTTTAAATTCAAGAGTTACATAGAGTTGAATATATAGACATAACAAAGAAATAAAATTTTATACATTTTCCATGTGGGACTAATAGGACTAACCCACACTTTAGGCATCAAATTCTCTTCCCAAGACTCCTTCCATGAGTGGGCAGCCCAAAAACTCCAAGAAAACTTGAAAATCAGCTCCAAATGGCAGGTTATGGGGGTGTCTCCTAGTATCTCTCCATGAATCAAGGATTTTTCCTTCATGGTTTGGCTCTTTTGGACACATCCTAGTCTTGCTCCACAAGTTTAGGCTTCTTCCTTTCATGGCTTTGGCACTTTTGGAAACTTTTGGGTGCCTCCTTGATTTTCTCCCCAAGACATGCTCTCTTCCCTTTTATAACTTGGATTTTTATGGAACATTGTGGGGCACCTCCTTGATCCTCTCTTCAAGAAAAACTCTTGCCATCCTGGCTTGGGTTTATCTGGAAAGAAGTTGGCTCCTCCTTGGATTGAGGTATCTTGATGGATTTCCCCCCCAAGTGGTGCAAGAAAAAAAGAACCTGCTTACTTGAGGCGTGGGGACCAAGGTACACTGGATGGAGATGTGGCAGGGAGTGTGGCACCCACTTGTAGCTGGAAAATGTGGTGCCCTATGGCAAAGGGAATGACACCTACCTGGGCCTTGGACTTGGACTGAGTCAACATTACCCAACAAAAATTGAAATGACAAAATTACAGACTCAAAATTGAGTTGATCAGGTCAAACCTTATTACAAAACCAGAAAACCCTAATTCTTCGGGCAAGGTCAATCAAAGATCCAGATGGAGCCCTGAAGTCTTCTTCTGAGTCTGGTGCCCGCACCAAAGGCTAACTAATTTGCCCGGATGAACCATAAGTTCAACCAATCCTATGCCTAATTAATCACCCAGGTCAACCAAATGAACCAAACAAATAACCAAGCAACCAATAGATTGGACCAGGTAGAAGACAACCCAACATTAGTTGAACCTGACCACACCCAAGCTGAACCTGTAGTAGAAGACCAGCTAGACGAAGAGAACCTAAATACAACTATCAGAACCTTACCTGAGGAGCCACTAAAAGAAAGCCCAACTATAGAGTCTAGTCCTTTGATTTGTGGGCCAGAAGAGTTTATTAAGGACTTGATCTCTTTATATCAGTACTGTCAGGATGAAGTCATCTCTTTGACTCGACTTGATCTCTTCCCTGAAATCAACGACCCTTTCTTCCATTATACAGACCCTTTAGATATGCCTCAACCCCATAAGGTCAACCTCATTAGTATAGGACTCATCCTTAAAACACCTTCTTGTCTCCTAGTCTATCCGATCATTTCCAACCCCTTTTCTTACTTTCTACCTTACCAGACTAACCTTGAATCCACCTCATATTTTCTATCTTTTCTTAGATTTTCTTATGCTTCTTTAACCGTTCATCTACATTTTATAGAGATAAGTATAATGCATGCATTCATTGAGCATGTCATATTTGCATCTTACTTTTGGAGGATCCTATGGTACTTAGTAGGAGTCCACGCACCATTTTCATCTACATGTCACCCACCTGATAAAAGGTTAAACCTATAGTTGTAGTGTAGGGTTTAATAAAATTTACATATCAATAAGTGTTAGCATGAGCTATTTGCCCATATTAGGTATTTATCTGCATGTCATTAAGTGTTAGTATGAGTCCCCTACATCATCTGTTAGGAGTCTGCATGTGTCCAGCATATTTTCATCTGCATCAAGAATTTAGTCCAAGATTAATCTAAGTAATGAAACATATAAGAACTTGGCTAATTCTCGAAAGAGAGTTAAGAAATTTTATGTAGGAGATTTTATGGTTGTAAAGAAATTTCATGCTCACGTAGCTGGACCATTCAAAATAATGAAGAGAGTTGGATCCGATGCCTATGTGCTCGAGTTATCATCCGAATTAGGTATTGGCTCCACTTTCAACATTTCAGACATTATGGAGTATCGGGAGCCAGCAGTGATACCTAGTGAACATTTTGAACCAATTCTTTTCCTTGAGAGTGAACCCATCCCAGAGAGTCCACTTTCAAATTGGCCTGATAGTGTGGAAAGGATTGAGCACATCCTGGATGACCAAGCCATCAATATGCCAAACACAGGTTATCACTGGTATTTGGTTCATTGGCAAGGTTGGCCAGAATCTGAGGACTCGTGGATCACCCGTGAGGATTTGCAGTGCCTCAACTCAGACCTTCTTGAGCTATATGAGAACCACATTGACCCTTACTCGACAGGGTCAAGTTCCTCCTGTCCTAGAAGAATTAGTGGGGGCACCATAATCAAACACAAATTACTAGGTCCCATATAGTTTACTGATTAGGGTTTAGAGCCTTAGTCATGTGTCAAAATTTTGTAATCAAGTAAGATTGAGTCTTATAATAAGTTGAGGCTAACTGATTTATCTCAACCCTAATCTAGTTATTGAGTCATGTACTTGAGTATTAGTCCAGTATGAGTCTCATTTTATATAAGAGGAGAGGCTACATAGTTTTGAAGTTCCACCAGGCCTCATCTAGGAGCCAAAAACCTTCACAGTAGCTTATTGGGCCTTGTTTGCCACCCTAGGATCCAAGATTTCTTCTAGATGCCCTCTAGATACCTTGATACCCTCCAGATGCCAGAGAATATTCCCAAATCAGGGCACCTCATAATTCTAGGAATATGCTAGCATCCAGGTCAAGAGATTCCAAGCCTAGGAGTCAAGTCCATAAGTCCCAGAACCAAGATTCCAAAGAATATGCTGATACCAGGGCATCCCAGTTTCCAGGGCTCAAAGCCCAAGCATCAAGGCCCAAAGGAGGATGCCCCCTTACTGCCCATGAAGCCCACATTCCCAAGCCCAATTCATGTAGGCATCCAAGCCCTTTGACCAAGTCCAAGCCTTTGACCAATTCAAAGGAGGAAGGAAATCCAAGTAGAATAAGGAGAACTAGTTTCATTCAAAGTGTATTCTCTCAATCTTAATCAAACTTGTAATCCCTTTCCCTCCCTACTTTGTATTCCTATCCTAACTAGGAGAGGACTTGGAGAATATCTATAAATATCCCACCCCTCCCCATCTTGTAAGTAATCTTTATTCATGATATCAAAACTCTGGTACATTTTATTTGAGATTGCTCTTGTGTTCTACTTTATGTAAAGTGAGTGTTTGGAGTTATGTGCCCTAATCCTACCAAGCCCTAGCCATCCCAGGTGATCTTCATCCAAGCCCAAACATGCCATCAGCAAGTGCCCTAGCCGACCTTAAATAAGGAGCATCCTTCTTCCACGTTTAAGACGCCCACATCCAAAACCCTAATCTCTTCCTTTCTAACCCTAGTTCCATAATTCAACTTTTTATTTGTCCTTAACTAATCCTCTGATGCTTGCAGGATCCCTGTGGTATTCACCTTCAAAAAGAAGGCCCTCTTTGCCTCCAGGACTAATCCCAGATAGCTACTCAAACCGAGAAACCGAAGGCTTATCTTCCAGGCGCCAATCCCGAGTGCTGTGCGATCCCGGCTTCGAATAGTTCTTTGAATCGGTGCTTGGTAAAATCCTTCTCCCTCCTAATTTTTGATTTGATGAAGGTATGCTATCCTAATCAGGGATTTCTCAATCTCTGAGGTCCTATATTTTATTATTTTGCATGAGTCTTATGCGGGTATGCTAGTTTCTTTCATTACTAGTTTCCTAGTTATTCTTTACTTGATTTCGAAAACTTTAGTCTGCAAATTCAAATCCTAACAAAATTCTAAAAAATTAGTTTCTATTTTCCTGCATGCATATGAGTCTTAGGATCATCCCGCATCAGAGGAGAGGGGTGTACTTCTTATCCCTGGTGGGGGCATTCCCTGACTTAGGGCTCAAACGGGGACTCAGGATGGCCTTGGGCCCGTGGGTCCCGGTCGGCTCCCCCTGGGCCTGCTTCTTCAAGAATCTCTCATCAAACTCCCTTATGGTGTAGTCTGCCTTCTCCGCATGAATGTATTTGTGGGCACGGAGAAGGAGCTTAGAGTAAGTCTTCGGGGGCTTCTTATTAAGGGAGTAGGTGAAGCGGGAGGTCCTAAGCCCTCTCTTCAGTAGCAGCATGATAACGGGCTCATCCAATTTATAGGTTTCTAGGATGGCAACCTTGAAGCGAGACACGTAGTGGTGGGGACCCGAGAGTATATTTAATTTTATTCGAGTCATGTAGTCCATTTGATTCCATTTGAATCCATTTGAGTCTATTGAGTCCCATAATAAAGATCGAGTCCAGTGAGATAACTGAGTCCACTTAGTCAAGTCCAGTTGTTTTCAGTCCAGTCAAGTCCAATCAAGTCCATGTAATTTTTATTTAACTTAGACCAAGAGGAGAGCCACCAAACCAGGAGATTCACCAGGCCCCGCCAACCAGAGCAGGACTTCATGCACTTGGGCTCCTACTCAAGCCCCAACGAGGTGCCTGGGTCCTTTCATGCCGCCAAGCCCATAAGGGAGCGCCCCTCCAACCCATGAAAATGGTGCCCTAGTCTAAGCCACCCCAGCCCAGCACCCTAGCCCAAGCCTAACAATTGAGGTTTCTTGGCCCTCAAGTCAAGGTTTCTTGCCCCCCAAGTTATGTAACCTGGGTGAATTTATAAATACTCCACCCCCTCTTGTATTTTTTCATGCTAGAATGAATGAAATTTCTTGAGTTCTTCCTGTGTGATTTGCTGTGTGATTAGGATATCTGTGTGATCCCTAAGGATATCTGTGTGATCCCTATCTATGTGATTAAGGGTATCTGTGTGATCCCTACTGCCTGCCTCCTAGTTCTCAATGAAACCCTAGCTACCATCATCTTCTCACAAGCCCCAAACATATCCTAATCCCTGGTGACTACTATGCTCGCCAGCGATTCCCGCATCTTGTCACTCATCAGTTTGGTATTAAAGCCATAGAATTAGGATTTTCTCTTCCTCTCCGGCTCCACATCCTTCCTCCCATCTAGATCCCCCCTATGCAAGATGTCCTTCTTAAACCTCGGTCAGCCACCGGCCTCCATCTCCGGTCTGTCAATGCCCTGGCATCCGCTTCCCTCCTGTGACCCCCCCAAATGCCCCATCGGCATCGTCCGTCTATGAAGCCACCACCAGCAACCGACGCCCCATCTCCTGCTGACTCTACTCTTTCTCTTTGCCTCACCAACACCCATCCTTCATCCATGAAGCTTCCCATCGATCGAACACCCGAGAAGACTTAGCGATGCCACCTCCCACCGGACCTCCCTTCCTCCGGTGAATAGCCACCGACGCTCCTGCTACCATCGCCCAAATCATGTCTGCCTCCACCGATGCCGATCCAGAAGATCCAAGCCACGGTCGAAGTTCCTACCCTAGCCTCCTCCTTCCATCGGTCCGATCCGGCCCCCTTCGACCACGCCGCCATCTCCTCAGCCCCGTCCTTTGCTTGGAGTTGTCCATAATCGGCCAATAGCCATCGTCTGTGGAGATCTCACGGTGCCGTAGATCCGCACGATTCCCTTCCCGTGGAACTCCTCCCTGCTGCCATCGCCAGTCACCGCTGACTTCGCTGTAACCATCGCCGCCCTGCCGAACCGTCTCCGCCCAGTGCCGATGCCGGCGAACTCCTCTGATGTCGGTCCTCTGCTCCCTGGTTCGATTCATGAGGTAGAAGAGGGGCACCGCACGAACATGAAAGCAGTTGCCCCTCCCCTTTATCAATTTCAATATTGCACGATCCTCCAAGCAGCACAAATCTCAAAGTTGCATAACTTTCAGAGCTCCATGGATTGCAAAGTTGCACAGATCTCAAAGCAGAGCTGATTAAAAAAAGTAAAAAAGAAATCTGGGATTTGTTTGAAGAAAAAGGGTGAACCTAGCCTAAGAGCCCTTTTTGATTTGATTAGATTCGGTTCCATCAAAGCCCCTACTGACCCAAACTCAATGGAGTCGAGTTCATCCCACTCTAAGGGAATTGATGGGGACCCGAGAGTATTTTATTTTATTCGAGTCCTGTAGTCCATTTGAATCCATTTGAGTCTATTGAGTCCCATAATAAAGATTGATTCCAGTGAGACAACTGAGTCCAGTTGAGTCTACTTAGTCAAATCCAGTTGTTTTCAGTCCAGTCAAGTCCAATCGAGTCCATGTAATTTTTATTCAACTTAGAACCAAAAGGAGAGCCACCAGACTAGGACATTCACCAGGCCCCCCCCAACCAGAGCAAGACTTCATGCACCTGGGCTTCACTCAAGCCCCGGCCAGGAGCCTGGGCCCTTTCATGCCGCCAAGCCCACAAGGGAGAGCCCCTCCAATCCATGAAGATGGCACCCTAGTCCAAGCTGCCCCAGCCCAACACCTAGCCCAAGCCCAATAATTGAGGTATCTTGGCTCTCAAGTCAGGGTTTCTTGACCCCCAAGTCATGTAACTTGGGTGAATTTATAAATATCCCACCCCCTCTTATATTTTTTCATGCTAGAATGAATGAAATTTCTGGAGTTCTTGCTGTGTGATTAGGGTATCTGTGTGTCTCTACTTGTATGATTAAGGGTATCTATGTGATCTCTACTGCCTCCCTCCTAGTTCTCAACGAAACCCTAGCCGCCATCATCTTCTCACAAGCCCTAAACCTATCCTAATCCCTGGTGATTTCTATGCTCGCCAGCAATCCCCACATCCCGTCCCTCATCACGTAGTCCCAAAGAGGCTCGTGATCTTGCTGTCGGATCGAAAATAGGCTATTAACCTCAAATGGTACCTTCCGGTACGCATCGAAGTAGGCTATAAACTTCTTCTTCAGGTGTTCAAAGGAGTCAATGCTCCTTGGCTCGAGATGGGAGTACCAAACCCGAGCGGCCTTTCGGAGCATGGCCAGGAAGGCAATGCAAAGGAGGGCATCGATGGTTCCTTGGACCCATATGAGAGCCTTGTAGCTCTTGAGATGATCCAGGGGATCAGTAGTCCCATCGTAGGGGTCCACCTATGGCATGCAAAACCAGCTGAAAATCGATTCTGTTGGCTTTATCCCATGATTTTGATGAATAACAAAACGTTGACTACATATTTTGTACTAATGGTTAAATTGTAGTTATGAGTTTTCAGATTTCAAGCACCTCAAATTCTCAAAACTAGAGTATCATGGCACGCTTTGGAAGTAAAGCATTTTTCATGATTTGAGAAGTCTTCTTCGTTGAAAAAGGCCACAAACGGGTTCAATTATTGGTTTTATATGTTGTATTTAAGTTCCATTGAAAATCTTTATGTTTTTGGCATGTTTGGCACTTGTTTTTGAAAATTGCAGAACTAATTGTCGACACCTGGGAGCCCAAGTGTTGACACTTCAGCATTTGGCAAGCAAAAATTTCCAGTGGCATGTCAAGTGTCGACACCTAGAACTCAAGTGTCGATACCTGAAACTCAAGTGTCGACATTTAGGATCCCAAGTGTCGACTCAAGGCCTGAAACTTTTTGAAAATACAGAACATGCCTCTGGAAAATTTTTGAGTTAAGTGTCGACACCTGAAAATCAAGTGTCGATACTTGAAAGTTCAAGTTCAAGTATCGACACCTGACAGCCAAGTATCAACACTCGGGTTCTGACAGCTTCAACGGATCTATTTTCTAATAGCCTGAATTGATGTTTTCAGCTCCTAACGGCTAGTTTTTGATCCCTAACAGTCTTAAACAATTTTTTGGATGTTTTTCATATATTTAAGCTTCACCAAACTCATTCATAAAGAAAGAGAACAAAGAGAAGCAAGAAAATATCCAAGAGTTAAAGACATTCTTCAAGAACTCCACTTCCAAAAGCTAAAATGGAGAGATTCACTAAAAAAGCCTACATTCCTTTCATTTCATCTTTCCAAAAGTGTTCTTGAGAAGATTCCAAGTGAAGTCACATCAAGCAATCATCAAAGAGCTTCAAAGATTCCTCATTCCACTCTAAGAAGAGAGTTTGCTTGCATTTAAATTGTTATATTCTGAATTTATTATTGTTTGACCTAGCTTTCAAGGTTCTTAAAAGTAGGTTGTGTGGTTGTTGGTGAGCCAAAGGTACAAAACCAACTAGGATTTTACTTATGAGCTCGAAGCCAAAACAAGTTATAAGGTTTGTTCGTGAGCCTAAGTGACAAAACCAACTTAGGTTTTGACTTGTAAGCCTTGGAAAACAAGTCGGCTGTAATCTTCGAAGAGATTATAGTGAAAATTCCAAAGAAAAGCTTGGAGAGTGGATGTAGGGCTTGGAGTGCACCAAACCACTACAAAACTTGGTGTTTGTGTATGATTCTCTCTTTATTTACTTGCACTTTATTTACTGCTCTCTATTTACTGTTTTTTGCTGCATATATTCAAGTGCATTAATCAAATTATTCAAAAAACACTACAAGGCCTGCACATTATTATTTTAATTTTTGAAAGACCCAATTCAACATCCCTCTTGGACTCCATTTCTGGACAACAAGTGGTATCAAAGTGCCGGTACTCCCTTGTAGGTGCAATGATCTTGAGTAGAAGTTCATGGTAGCCCCAATAGGAATAGGTGTTGCTGAAGATCAAGCATCTAACCATCCCCTATTGTTTAATGGCACCAATTTCACGTATTGGAAAACATGCATGTGCATTTACATTCAAGCATTGGATTATAATATTTGAAAGACCATTGTAAAAGGCCCGTATCAGCCCATTATGTTGATTAATGGCATTCCCACTCCCAAAATAGAAGATGATTACGATGAGAAATGACATTAAGCAAATAGAGTTTAATGCAAAGGCCATTGTTACGGCCGTTATAGTGATGTGGCATGTCTCAGATTCCGCCAGGCGTGATTCGAGCCATGTGAAAATTTTTCGGCAGAACGGGGACGGTCTAGCAAGGTCAGATATGGGTCTACCTCGGCCGAAGTCGAGGTCGGGCCGGGTCAACCTGCTCCTTCGCCAGGTGTCCGCCCGGGAGGGTTCCACCTCGGTCGAAGTCGAGCGCCTCTCTGTTGCTCTGCCAGGTGTCCGCCCAGGAGGTGTCCACCTCGGCCGAAGCCGGCGGCCCCTTCCTCCCTCACCGGGTGGCGCCCTGAGATGGTGCCACCTTGGCCGAGGTCGAGCCGAGCCCTCTGCTGCTCCTTCGCCAGGTGTCCGTCGAGGAGGGGTCCACCTTGGCCGAAGTCGAGCGCCTCTCTGCTGCTCCGCTAGGTATCCACCCAGGAGGGGTCCACCTCGGTCGAAGCCGGCGGCCCCTTCCTCCCTCGCCAGGTGGCGCCCTGAGACGGTGCCACCTCAGCCGAGGTCGAGCCGGGCCCTCTGCTTCTCCTTCACCAGGTGTCCGCCCAGGAGGGGTCCACCTCGGCCAAAGTCGAGCGCCTCTCTACTGCTCCGCCAGGTGTCCGCCCAGGAGGTGTCCACCTCGATCGAAGCCGGTGGCCCCTTCCTCCCTCGTCGGGTGGCGCCCTGAGACGGTGCCACCTCGGCCGAGGTCGATCCGGGCCCTCTGCTGCTCCTTCGTCAGGTGTCCGCCCAGGAGGGGTCCACCTCGGTCGAAGTCGAGCGCCTCTCTGCCGTTCCGCCAGGTGTTCGCCCGGGAGGGGTCCACCTCGACCGAAGCCGGTGGCCCCTTCCTCCCTTGCCGGGTGGTGCCCTGAGACGGTGCCACCTCGGCCGAGGTTGAGCCAGGCCCTCTACTGCTCCTTCGCCAGGTGTCCGCCCAGGAGGGGTCCACCTCGGCCGAAGTCGAGCGCCTCTCTGCCGCTCCGCCAGGTGTCCGCCCAGGAGGGGTCCACCTCGGCCGAAGCCGGCGGCCCCTTCCTCCCTCACCGGGTGGTGCTCTGAGATGGTGCCACCTCGGCCGAGGTCGAGCTGGGCCCTCTGCTGCTCCTTCGCCAGGTGTCCGCCTAGGAAGGGTCCACCTCGGCCGAAGTCGAGCGCCTCTCTGCCGCTCCGCCAGGTGTCCACCCAGGAGGGGTCCACCTCGGCCGAAGCCGGCTGCCCCTTCCTCCCTCGCCGGGTGGTGCCCTGAGACGGTGCCACCTTGGCTGAAGTCGAGCCGGGCCCTCTGTTGCTCCTTCGCCAGGTGTCCACCCAGGAGGGGTCCACCTCGGTCGAAGTCGAGCGCCTCTCTGCCGCTCTGCCAGGTGTCCGCCCAGGAGGGGTCCACCTCGGTCGAAGCCGGTGGCCCCTTCCTCCCTCACCAGGTGGCACCCTGAGACGGTGCCACCTCGGCCGAGGTTGAGCTGGGCCCTCTATTACTCCTTCGCCAGGAGTCCACCCAGGAGGGGTCCACCTCGGTCGAAGTCAAGCGCCTCTCTGCCGCTCCGCCAGATGTCCGCCCAGGAGGGGTCCACCTTGGCCGAAGTCGAGCACCCCACGTGGTAAGGCCACCGAGGAGCAAAAGCACGAGTTCCAAGACTGCCCCTCGAGCAGCGCATGCCGTACCCTGAGAGGAGTGCCGGTACGGTCGATAGCAACGCGCGAAACCTCGTTTACATCAGCCCGACAGGTTCCGCAACCGAGAAGCAAAATCCTGACAAGACAGGACCCGGTAACGGGCGTTGTCGGTGCTTGGGAAAGAGAGCGCTCGTGCTCGACCCCAAGATCTGGCCAGCATCCTCCCTCTACCCTTTCCTCGCTAGGCTCGGCAAGTAAGACAAGGCGGCCGCCAGGTTCTTAGACCCAAAGAGGAAAAGGGAAAGAGAGGGAGGGATGGAGGTGAAAGCGAGAGGGAGCCTCCCAGGGGTGGAAAGCCAGAGGCAGCGTGATGGATAAAAGGATGGGAAGAGCGGACGACTAGGTAAGGGGAAAAAAGGGCTGGAAAAAGGAAAGACACCAAGAGCAGGATCCAAGATCCCGAGAGGGATCCCTTGGCGCAAGCTCGGTGAAGGAACCTGGCCCAATTTCTACTCTTCCTGAGACCTTCTTTACAAACATAATCTCCAAGCCTGGGACTCCTTCAGGGGCCCACCTTGGAGACTCTGTTCCATCTCACCATTTTCTAACTTGACCGTCGAAGCCCCATCGCCGGGATCCCCGGCTGGGGTTTCTGACCTCGTCTTGCAGGATCGTGAGCCCGGAGACCTCGAGGCGAGATGGCCTGATCAAGTCACCAGCTCTGAAGCTACATGCACGGTGATGAGATCGGTAACAGATTAGCGCACCTGGTAGGGGGGCAGGACAACACCCCCAGTGTGAGCTAGCTCTATGTGGGACGAAGCGTGCTCCGGCCATGGTGGTCACACGCTGGCACGAAGCATCCACCAGCCGAGTAGGGGAGGTCCCCTCCCCTCAGGGGCCGTGCAGCCCAGAGAGGGAGCTTCCTGCTCCACCTCCTCTTCCACCGTAGCTGACCTCGATGGATGGACCTTTTGCAGCTGTCATCCAACAGCTACAAACCCTGACTACAGCAGTTCGGCAGCTACAGTACCAGCAGCGCTCCTTGGCCATGCAGCCCCAGCCAGGAACCCCTGTGGCTCGGGCCGCGGGGCCGCGCGGAAGCCTACGCTCCATCCATGGCAGGCCATCCCAATCGCAGGCAGCCTCCAACCCCCGCGAGAGCCACCAGACCCCCGCGAAGAGAAATTACTCCGGTTCGGCGGGTCAAGAGAGTCGATCCCCGGTCGATGATGCCGAGACGACGCGCCGCAGTGAGCAACGTCGAGGCAAAGCCCCCCGCCGAGACCAATCGGCGCCCCCTTCACCAGCGACCTCGGTGGAAGATTCCACCGACGAGGCCATCAGATGCCAGGCTAAGAGGCGCCTGGAGGAGCATGAGCGCAAACTGGCAGAGTTCGACCACCGATTTGCCGACCTGCAGAACTCCTCGGTGGACCCGGCGGGATACGACTCCCGACCCCCCTTCTCCCATGAAATCCAAGAGGAGATGGTTCTGAGCCGGTTTCGCATGCCGCAGGTCGATCCCTACGACGGTACCACCGACCCTTTGGACCATCTGGAGAGCTACTAGGCTCTTATGAGGGTCCAGGGGGCTACGGATGCTCTTTTATACATTGCCTTCCCCGCTACCCTTCGGAAGGCTGCTCGAGTCTGGTTCACCCACCTTGAGCCGGGACCCATTTGCACCTTCCATCAATTGGAGGAAAAGTTTGTGGCGCACTTCGACGCTTGTCGAAAGGTGCCGAGAGAAGTGGACAGCCTCTTCTCCATCCGCCAATAAGACCAGGAGCAGCTTCGGGACTACATTACCCGCTTCAAGACCGCTGCCCTGGAAATCTACAGTCTGGACGAGCCCGTTTTCATGCTGGCATTAAAGCGCGGGCTCAAGACGTCCCGCCTGACTTATTCCCTGGACAAGAAACCCTCCAGGACGTACTCCGAGCTCCTCCTCCATGTCTGCAAGTACATCCAAGCAGAGGAGGCTGATCGCACCCGCCGAGAGCAGGATGGGAGGACCTTGAAGAAGCCGACCCCAAGAGATGTTCCAGGGACCCGGAGGCCCGGGCCACCTGCTGACCCCCGTCCAAATCCGAAGCCGAAGGGCGGAGTCCCCCCGGAGCAAAGTTTCACCCCTCTCCTTGTTCCCAGAACGAAGATCCTCATGGAGATTGAGGGCGAGCACTACCTCCGCCGACCTCCACCTCAAACCCGAGGAGCACTCGCGACAAGTCAAAGTACTGCTAGTTCCACCGCAAGCACGGACATGACACGGAGGAGTGTCGCAATCTGAAGCAGGAAATCGAGGAGCTGATTAAAAGAGGCTACCTCAGGAAGTTCATGAGGAACGAAGCTCCGGCGAAGGGACAGCCGCTCGCGGCCCTCCCCCCGATCCCCGCGATCGATAATCGCCCGACGGAGAAGCCAGTAGGCATGATCTCTTGTGGAATCGGGCGGGCGGCAAAGAGGGCCCGGGAGGTGGGAGACCCGGAGAGTGTACCCCCTTTTAAGAAGGGGAATGAAAACAAGAATGTAAATAACGATGCTGTGGTGGTTGAGATGACCATCGCAAAGCATCTTGTACATCGCATTATGGTAGATAGTGGAAGCTCTACTGATGTGCTTTTTTATGACGCTTTCTCCCGAATGAACCTGTCTCATGATCAGCTAAGGCCGGTGCACACTCCTCTTGTGGGCTTTACCGGGGACTCGGTGGGGGTCGAGGGGGAGATTACACTCCCTGTCACCGCTGGATCCCCACCTCGGCAGACAACAATCATAATGACGTTCACCGTCGTCAAGCTCCCTTCGCCTTATAATGCGATCCTCGGTCGCCCGGGGCTCAACCAGCTGGACGCCATGATCTCTACAAGGCGGTTGCTGATGTAATTCCCCATGACCTCCGGGCCTGGGGTGATGAGGGGGATGACCCAGCCAGTCCAACATTGCCTTCAGACAATCCCGGGTGCCCGAGGCGCCGGGCTCAGCCCCGATGTCGACGACCTCGACTTAAGGGAGAAGGAATCCAGGGGAGGACCCGTAGAGTGTCTGTTAGCATATCCTCTCGGTTCGGACCCTCACAAGACCGTGCAGGTGGGGGCCCAGCTCCCGGAGGAGGAACGGGCCCGCCTGCTGGATTTCCTCTGCACGAATGCGGATGTGTTTGCATGGTCCGTGGCCGACATGCCGGGCATCCCCCCTGAAGTCATCACCCACAGGTTGAACGTGGATCCGAGGTGCCGCCCGGTCCACCAGAAGAAGAGGAGCTTCGCCGCAGAAAGGCAGAGGGCCATCAACGAAGAGGTGGAGAAGCTCCTCGCCGCCGGTTTCGTGCAGGAAGTACAATATCCCAGCTGGTTAGCGAATGTGATCATGGTGAAGAAGAGAGTGGCAAGTTGAGGATCTGTATGGACTACACCGACCTCAACCGAGCCTGCCCGAAGGATAGCTTCCCTCTTCCAAAGATTGACCAACTGGTGGACACCACTTCGGGGTATCGCCTCCTCTCTTTCATGGATGCCTTCTCTGGGTACAACCAGATTCGAATGCACCCGGAGGACGAAGAGCACACCACCTTCATCACCGATCGTGGAACTTACTGTTACAAGATGATGCCATTTGGTCTCAAGAACGCCGGGGCCACGTACCCGTGACTGGTCAACAAAGTCTTCAAGGATCAGATCGGCCACAACATGCAGGTGTACGTGGATGATATGCTGGTAATGAGCAAGCCCCTCTCAGATCATGTTGGCGACCTGGCAGAGACCTTCGGCAACCTCCGACTTCACCAGATGAAGTCAACCCGGCGAAGTGCGCCTTCGGTGTCTCCGCTGGGAAATTCCTGGGGTTCATGGTGACCCAAAGAGGGATAGAGGCCAACCCGGAAAAGGTCCAGGCCATCTTGGACATGGAGCAACCTACCTCCAAGAAGCAAGTGCAGTGGCTCACCGGCCGGATAGCTGCTTTGAGTCGATTTATCTTGAGGTCGGCCGATCGCTGCCGGCCATTCTTCAAAGTGCTGAGAAAGATGAGCGACTTCACCTGGACCGAGGAGTGCCAGGAGGCGTTTGACGAGCTGAAGAAGATGCTTACATCGCCCCCGTTGCTTTCCAGGCCCGAGGAAGGAGAGGAGCTTGTCCTCTACCTGGCGGTCACCCCGGAGGCCGTCAGCTCGGTCTTGGTTCGGACCGATGACCAGGGAGTACAGAGGCCGGTGTACTACACAAGCACATCCCATTGCCGTCCTGACTGATTAGCCACTGAAAGCGATACTCAGCCGACCCGACACGTCCGGGTGATTGGCGAAGTGGGCACTCAAGCTCAGCGAGTTCGATATCGCTTATCGGCCAAGGTCTGCCATGAAGGCGCAGGTGCTCGCCGACTTTTTGATCGAGTGCGCAGGCCTGGGCAAGGGGATAGAGGAGGACCCTCTGCACTAGCAATTGAAACCAAGACCTGAGGAGGACGCGTGGATCCTTCACGTGGATGGAGCCTCGAACTCCGATGGGAGCGGAGCCGGTCTCATTCTCGCCAACGGTGATGGGGTCGTCGCGATTGTGCACTCCATTTCTAGTTCGCCATAACTAACAACCAGGCGGAGTATGAGGCACTCCTCGCTGGGCTGAGAGTGTCCCGCGAGTTGGGCGTTGCCAACCTCAAGGCCTTCACCGATTCCCAGCTGGTGGCCGGACAGATCTCCGGAGAGTATGGTGCGCACGACCCTCAAATGGCGAAATACCTGGAGCTCGTAAGAACGAGCACAGTCGGGTTTCGACGCTTCAGCATCTCCCATATACCCCGCAGGGAGAATGCTCGCGCGGACGCTCTCTCCCGGCTGGCAACCCTGCCGGACTCGTTGCTGGGCCGTGCTCATGTTGAGCGACTCAAGGCCCCGAGCTACGAGACCCCTGTGGAGGTCCATCAGGTCAGCCAAGAGCCCAGCTGGATGGACAAGTACGCCGAGTACATTACCAGCGGCATCTTGCCGGAAGATCGCGCGGCGGCCCGCCTTATCAAAAAGAAGGCCGCACGGTTCGTCCTGATGGATGGGCAGCTGTATCAGAGGTCCTACTCCTACCCCCTCCTCAAATGCCTGAGACCCGCGGAGGCCGCACTCGTACTCCAGGAAATCCACGAGGGCATCTGCGGGAACCACGTGGGGGGCAGAACGCTAGCATATAAGGCTCTCTGCAAAGGTTATTTCTGGGAGACGATGAAGGAGGATGCCACCGACTTCGTAAAGAGGTGTGACCGGTGCCAGCGGCATGCCGTGGTGCAGCGGCAGCCCTCCGCTCCGCTTTCCCAGCTCTCGGCCCCGTGGCCGTTCGCCCAGTGGGGGATGGATCTCTTAGGACCCTTTCCCCCGACGTCCGGATAGCAGAGGTTCCTGATCGTGGCCATCGACTACTTCATGAAGTGGGTCGAGGCCGAACCCCTGGCACGGATCATGGAGGCAAACATCGCCAAGTTTCTCTGGAAGTCAATCATTTGCCGTTTCGGCCTCCCCCATACCATAATCATCGATAATGGATGTCAATTCGACTGTCAGGAGTTTGAAGAATTCTGTAGCGACCTCGGCATCCACCATCGTTTCACCTCAGTGGCGCATCCGCAGATAAATGGAGAAGCCGAGGTGACGAATAGGACCATCTTGCAAGGCCTCCGGACGAGGCTAGATCAGGCCAAGGGTAGGTGGGCATAAGAGCTCCCGAGCATCCTGTGGGCGTACCACACCACCCCGAGGACGGCCACCGACGAGACCCCATTCAACCTCGTCTTCGGGGCCGAGGCGATTATCCCGATTGAGCTCAGCCTACCCACCCTGCGCGTGGAGCAATACGACAAAATGGAGAACCCTGCCAAGATGATGCTGAACTTGGACCTCCTTGAGGAGACAAGGGACAAGGCCCGAGTCCGAATGGCGGCGTACAGGCAGCGGGTGGCCAGGTACTACAACTCCTGGGAGTGATCGAAGTCCTTTCGCCCATGAGATCTGGTGCTCCAGCATGCTGAAGCTTCCCAGCCATGGGAGTGCGGGAAGCTCTCCCCGAACTAGGAGGGTCCGTACAGGGTGGTGGAAGTTCTCCCTCACGGGGCCTATTACCTGTAGGAGTTAGGAGGGTCCAGGTTCCCTCGGTCATGGAATACCTCGAACCTGAGGATGTACTACCAATGATGTAAGGTTCCTCGAACTCCTGCAATAAAACTCCTTTACTTCAATTGCTTCTTCTCACCTCGTAGGAAGAGAGACACTTAGCTCTAGGGTCGGCAACACAGCTGTGGCCGAAGACCCGAGGAGACGGGAAGTCCCGGACTTCGATCCAGAAGGCGGGGCAGAGCCAAGCTCGCCCACGCAATCATGGAGAACAGCTCGGCAAGCCGCACAGGGCTCGTCAAAGCCCGCGGCCCCAGGGTTCAGTCCGGAAGTCCCGGACTTCGGTCCGGAAGGTGGGGCAGAGCCAAGCTCGCCCACACGATCACGAAGAACAGCCTGGCAAGCTCGAAGGACTCGCGTAGAGCCTGCTCTATCGGCGCCCAGCTCGGAAGCTCCGAACTTCGATCTGAATGCTGGGCGGGACTTAGTTTGCCCGCAAGCTCAGCCCGGAGCAAACCACAGGACTTACTCTCGGCACTTGAAACCAACACTCGGTCTCAGCAAAAAAAAAAAAAATAGAGAGAACACAGAGCAGATAAGGTTGGGACTTGGCAAAAAAGGGATTCTTCATTAACTTGAAAAAGGTTTACAATGAAGGAGTCCCGACAGGCCGGGAGTCCTCAAAAAAAAAAAAAAAAAAAAAGAGAAAGAAAAGGAGTACAAGTGGGAGCTAATTTGGCGCGGTGGCACTGTCCTCGGGCGGGGGTGCGCCCTCTCCTACACCGTCGATGGGTGGCTGCTCGGAGGGCTGCGCTGAAGTTGTGGCCGCGTCGCTTGCTGCAGCTGGAGCCTCGCCGCTGGGCTCCTACCTCCTCCCGCCGAGGACCACCCCGTTGAGGTCGAGCTCGGGGTAGAAGGAGCTTACCTTCTCCCGACACACCTGGAACCCCTTCAGGAAGGAGTCCACGATGGCCTCCCGAACCTCTGCGATATACTCGTCGGAGGCCCGGAACTTCGGGATGGCCTCTTGCGCCTCCCATTTTGAAGCTTCCAGCAGCCCGTTGACGTAGGAGCTCCGCTCCTTGGCTGCGTCCGCCTCCTTCCGAGCCTCCTCCACCCGGCGCTCCAGCAACTGGGACTGAGCTCGGAGGCGAGCCTTCTCCGCGGCGTCCTCCTCCACGCGGTGCTGGTTGGAGATCCTCTCCTCAGACAAAGAGGTTTCCAGTTCTTTGATGCGCCCCTCGACGCGTGCCAGGTCATTTTGAAGGGCTTGGTTGTTCCCCCGCAGCTCGACCCCCTTCTCCATGAGGTCCTTCATGTCAGCTCTGAGTTTGCCGAGCTTCTCTTCCTTCTCGGCATCCTTCTTGGCATACCCTGCGAGGAAATTCCTCAGCAGTAGTACGTCAGTCCCGATCTGCATCAGAGAGAGAAGTCAGTCAGAATCCAACTGGAACTTTAAAAGGGAAGGTTCCGAGTCCGGAACTTACCATGAAGAGCTGCAGAAGGATCCCGAGCAAGGCATCGACGTAGTCTCGGCCGCCCCTCAGTCGGCGGTCCCGAGAGGTGCAGGCGAACTCCATGACCCTCTTCGCGAGGCCCTGGTCATGGATCACGGAGTACCGGCTAGTGAGATTTGGCGGCGGGATGGATGGATCGGCGGTGGCTGTAGCGACCGTCCCCCCGCCGGGCGGAACTGCAACCGGCGGGGCAGCTGCGGCCACCGGGGGCGCCGTCGGAGCAGCGGTGGAGGCGGGCGCTGCCCAGGAGGGAGCTGGCCCTCCCTCTCCTGCAACCCTGACGAGGTCGACGACAGGGGCATCGGCAGCCCGGGCTCGAGGTGGCCTGGATGCAGGACCTGCCGCTACTGGACCAGAGGCAGGAGTCGGCACGGCCTCCCGGCTCACCTCGGTGCGAGCCCTCTTCGCCGCGGGCTCATCTCCCTCGGCTGTGTCCCTCTGAGCGGCGCCCTCCAGGAGATTTTCCAAGGTGAACTTCATGCCTGAAAGAAAGAGGAGGTTGGTCAGCTCAGTTAGAAAGAGAAAGGGAGAAAAGGGGAAGGTGCGAAGCAGAGAAGAAGGCTGAGCCTCACCCGGCTCCCGGATGGGACTGATCCCCACCTTGAACAAGTTTTGCTCCGAGAGCAGAACATCGAGTGTAGGGACCGCGTCGCTCAGCAGCAAGGAATAGGCCTCCTGGTCCGCCGGCTCGACTTAGGAGTTCCGGTTCGGGGACCGATCCGGCTCGCTCTAGGCCCAGTCGACGTCCTCGACCGAGGCAAAAAAGAACCGATTCTTCCAACCCTTAATGGAGGAAGGGAGATCGAACCGGAGACACCAAGGCCTAGGTGAAATGTACCACCAGCCATCATCGGTGGAATAACGCTTCAGGGTGAAAAGAGCCCTGAAGAGAGAGAAACGGGCAATGAACCCGTGGAAGTGGCAGAAGACAATGAAAGCGAAGATGACCCGGATGGCGTTCGGAGCCAACTGGGCCGGGACCAGGCGGTAATGACTAAGAAAGGAGAGAAAGAAAGGGTGAAGGGGGAACCGAAGACCCCCAAGGAGGAAGTCCTCGTAGAAGGCTATTCGGCCGGGGCCGCTTAAGGTGACGCGATCCCCGGGCCGTGGAAGAGAAAGATGGATCGACCCCGGGATGCCATAGACTTCCCGGAACAAAGAAAGGTCACCTTCGGTCATCGATAAAATGTGACCGGAGGGACCAGCAGAAGAAAGGGCAGGAGGAGGAAGAGAAGAGATGGGACGTGCAGAGATTACGGGGGGAGACCTAGGACCCCTAGGGACACTTATGGTTACACCCCCAGGCTAGAGCCGCCTGCGGACCTCCTCCGAGATCACCTCCGCTTCCGAGGAGGAAGACGATGGAGTCCTCGGCTGGGACAGACCGGCCTCGTCCGGATTAGATGAGACATGGCGACGACGTGCCATGGGGAAGGAAGTGGTGAAGAGAGATCGCTAAGGGAAGGGGATGGAGGAAGGAGGCAGACGAAGGCACTCACCGAAACCCACTGTGCAAATGAAGCGGCAACCCGGGGGAGTGAAGGATAGCCTGCTGCAACCACCGGTGAAGCGCGAGAAAGGGAAAGGGCCTTATTCCGGAAAGTCCCCCTCCTTTTCAAACTCGATCGACAGTGATCGTACCCGTCATTCTGTTCCGGACCACCAGATGGATGCCGCGTGGATGCACGCCCGACATCGACACTTCGATTACGGGGAAATGGCCTCCTTTTCGAAGCGACGCATTAAGTGCAGCCGGAGGGGCGACGCGTGGCAGCCCCTCATAGAGCCTTGGACGCAACGAGGAACGGCAACGAGGATCATGGCAATCATGGAACGAGATCTTCGCCTTCCCCACGTCATCTCCGCATTAAATCCCCACATTCCATAACGCCTCAACAGAACGAGGGATGGGGGGCAACTGTTACGGCCATTACAGTGACGTGGCATGTCTCAGATTCCGCCAGGCATGATTCGAGCCACGTGAAAATTTTTTGGCAGAACGGGGACGGTCCAGCAAGGTCAGATGTGGGTCTACCTCGGCCGTAGTTGAGGTCGGGCCGGGTCAACCTGCTCCTTCGCCAGGTGTCCGCCCGGGAGGGGTCTACCTTAGTCGAAGTCGAGCACCTCTCTGCCACTCCGCCAGGTATCCTCCCAGGAGGTGTCCACCTCGGCCGAAGCCGGCGGCCCCTTCCTCCCTCGCCGGGTGGCGTCCTGAGACGGTGCCACCTCGACCGAGGTCGAGCCGGGCCTTCTGTTGCTCCTTCGCCAGGTGTCCACCCAGGAGGGGTCCACCTCGGTCGAAGTCGAGCGCCTCTATGCCGCTCCGCCAGGTGTCCGCCCAGGAGGGGTCCACCTCGGCCGAAGCCGGCGGCCCCTTCCTCCCTCACCGGGTGGCGCCCTGAGACGGTACCATCTCGGCCGAGGTCGAGCCAGGCCCTCTGTTGCTCCTTCGCCAGGTGTTCGCCCAGGAGGGGTCCACCTCGACCAAAGTCGAGCACCTCTCTGCCGCTTCGCCAGGTGTCCGCCCAGGAGGTGTCCACCTCGGCCGAAGCCGGTGGCCCCTTCCTCCATCGCCGGGTGGCGCCCTGAGACGGTGCCACCTCGGTCGAGGTCGAGCCGGGCCCTCTGCTGCTCCTTCGCCAGGTGTTCGCCCAGGAGGGGTCCACCTCGGTCGAAGTCGAGCACCTCTCTGCCGCTCCGCCAGGTGTCCGCCCGAGAGGGGTCCACCTCGGCCGAAGCCGGCGGCCCCTTCCTCCCTCGTCGGGTGGCGCCCTAAGATGGTGCCAGCTCAGTCGAGGTCGAGCCGGGCCCTCTGCTGCTCCTTCGCCAGGTGTCCGCCCAGGAGGGGTCCACCTCGACCGAAGTCGAGCGCCTCTCTGCCGCTCCGCCAGGTGTCCGCCCATGAGAGGTCCACCTCGGCCGAAGCCGGTGGCCCCTTCCTCCCTCGCTGGGTGGTGCCCTGAGACGGTGCCACCTCGGCCGAGGTCGAGCTGGGCCCTCTGCTGCTCCTTCGCCAGGTGTCCGCCCAGGAAGGGCCCACCTCGGCTGAAGTCGAGCGCCTCTATGCCGCTCCGCCAAGTGTCCGCCGAGGAGGGGTCCACCTCGGTCGAAGCCGGCCGCCCCTTCCTCCCTCGCCGGGTGGTGCCCTGAGATGGTGCCACCTCGGCTGAGGTCGAGCCGGGCCCTCTACTGCTCCTTCACCAGGTGTCCACCCAGGAGGGGTCCACCTCGGCTGAAGTCGAGCGCCTCTCTGCCGCTCCGCCAGGTGTCCGCCCAGGAGGGGTCCACCTCGGCCGAAGCCGGTGGCCCCTTCCTCCCTCGCCGGGTGGCACCCTGAGACGATGCCACCTCGACCGAGGTCGAGCCAGGCCCTCTGCTGCTCCTTCGCCAGGTGTCCGCCCAGGAGGGGTCCACCTCGATCGAAGTCAAGCGCCTCTCTGCCGCTCCGCCAGATGTCTGCCCAGGAGGGGTCCACCTCGGCCGAAGTCGAGCGCCCCGCGTGGTGAGGCCGTCGAGGAGCAAAAGCACGAGTTCCAAGACCGCCCCTCGAGCAGCGCGCGCCGCACCCCGAGAGGAGTGCCGGTATGGTCGACAGCAACACGCGAAACCTCGTTTACATCGGTCCGACAGGTTCCGCAGCTGAGAAGCGAAATCCTGACAAGATAGGACCCGGTAACGGGCATTGTCGGTGCCTAGGAAAGAGAGCGCTCGTGCTCGGCCCCAAGATCTGGCCAGCATCCTCCCTCTACCCTTTCCTCGCTAGGCTCGGCAAGCAAGACAAGGAGGCCGCCGGGTTCTTAGACCCAAAGGGGAAAAGGGAAAGAGAGGGAGGGATGGAGGTGAAAGTGAGAGGGAGCCTCCCAGGGGCGGAAAGCCGGAGGCAGCGTGATGGATAAAAGGATGGGAAGAGCGGATGACTAGGTAAGGGGAAAAAAGGGCTGGGAAAAGGAAAGACACCAAGAGCAGGATCCAAGATCCCGAGAGGGATCCCTTGGCGCAAGCTCGGTGAAGGAACCTGGCCCAATTTCTACTCTTCCTGAGACCTTCTTTACAAACATAATCTCCAAGCCTGGGACTCCTTCAGGGGCCCACCTTGGAGACTCTGTTCCATCTCACCATTTTCTAACTTGACCGTCGGAGCCCCCTCGCCGGGATCCCCGGCCGGGGTTTCTGACCTCGTCTTGCAGGATTGTGAGCCCGGAGACCTCGAGGTGAGACGGCCTGATCAAGTCACCAGCTCTGAAGCTACAGGCGCGGCGGTGAGATCAGCAACAGCCATGAATCTATTATTTTACATTTTAGATCCAAGCGAATTCAATAGAATTTCAAATTGTCTCTCCATAAAGAAAATATGGGACATGCTTGAAGTTATCCACGAGGGTACTCATCAAGTGAAAACCATCAAAGTCAACATGCTCATTCATACATATGAGATATTCAAAATGGAACCTTCTAAATCAATTAGTGAAATGTATACTAGATTCACTAATATTGTAAATGGAATGGGAAGTCTAGGAAATGTTATATCTAACGGTGAGCTTGTAAATAAACTTCTCAGGTCTCGTTTAGCTTCATCAGATGCAAAAGTCACAACAATAGAAGAAGCCAAGGATGTAAATACTCTTCCTCTCGAGCAGCTGTTGGGCTCATTGATGACCTATGAGCTCTCTTTAAAGCAGAAGACCGTGGACTATGATAAGAAGAAGAAAGTGATCGCTTTCAAGTCTACCAATAAAGATGAATCAAGTGAAGATTCCGACGAAGAAGATGAAGAAGATGAGACGACCCTCATGGCTAGAAAGTTTAGGAGGTTCATGAGAAAGAAGAAGTATAACTTCAAGAAGAAATCTCTGAAAGGAGGGCCTAGCAAAGAGAAGGAGAAAGAGAAAGAAAATGAGCAGCCCACATATTTTGAGTGCAAGAAACCGGGCCACTTCAAGATGGACTGTCCCTTGCTTAAAAAGAGCAGAAGAAGATTAAGAAAGAAGACTATGATGGCAACCTGTAGTGACAGTGAGGACTCCAGTTCTGAGAAAGAATAGCAAGATGTTGCAAACCTATGTTTGATGGCCAATAATGATGAGGTATTATCTAAAACCGAAAATGAATTTACTTTTGATGAATTGCATGAGATTTTTGATGAATTAGTTATTGAATTTCAAAAACTAAAATCAAAGCATAAAGAATTAAAGAAGCAAAATCTGGTTTTGGCAAAAACAAATGATAGGTATTTAATTGAAAATAGTAGCTTGCTTCAAGAAAACAAAAAGTTAAATGATAAAGTTTGTCTTCTTGAAAAAGAAAAAGAAGATTTGAAAAAGAAATTTTTTTTTGTTTCAACCGACAAGTTTATAAAATAGAACAATGAAATTTTACAAGAAAACAAAAAGCACAAAGAAGAACTTGAAAAGTTAAAACCATTTGTTGAAAAATTTACATATAGTTCTGAAAAATTGAACCTGCTTTTAAACAATCAAAGAGCTATTTTTAACAAAACCAGTTTAGGTTTTAAAACTCAAAAACAACAAAAGTTTTTCAAGAATTTTTTTGTGCATGCATCATCTTCTATTACTTGCTATACTTGTGGTATTATAGGACATAAATCTTACTTGTGCAATAAAATGAAAATTAGCAAAGTTATGAAAGTTTGGGTTTCAAAAGGAACTATTATCACTAACCTGAAAGATCCAAGATGACTTGGGTACCTAAAGTCTCCACCTGATTTTTATTGTAGGTATATCTTGCAGCCAACAAAAGAAGAATGTGGTACATCGACAGCGGTTGCTCAAGGCACATGACTTGAGATGTGGAGCAGTTCTCATCACTTGAATATCAGAATGGTGGTAATGTAACATTTGGTGATAATAGAAAAGGTAAGATTGTTGGAATTGGTAAAGTCCATATCACCCCCTCTACTTACATTAATAATGTTTTATATGTTGATGGTTTGAAACATAATTTACTTAGCATTAGTCAATTTTGTGATAATGATTTTAAAGTTGTTTTCAAATCTTCAATGTGCATTGTTTCTAGTTTAGATGACAATGTCATCAAGTTCATTGGTCATAGGCATGGTAATATTTATATGGTTGATCTTGATGATCTTCCTGTTTAAAATAGTCAATGTCTAGTGGCAATGGAAGCCAAGATCAATAAAACTAGTTGGCTTTGGCATCGTAGACTATGACATACTAGTATGCATTTGATTTCAAAACTTAGCAAAAAGAATTTGATAAAAGATTTGCCAAAACTTAGTTTTGAAAAAGACAAGATTTGTAGTACTTGCCAACTTGGAAAATAAACTAAATCATCATTTAAACCAAAAGGAGTAGTCTCTACATCTAGACCCTTAGAATTGCTTCATATGGACTTCTTTGGACCAACTAGAACATCTAGTTTGGGAGGTAAGAAGTATGGTCTAGTTATTGTAGACGATTTTTCACGTTTTACATGGGTCATGTTTTTAGCACACAAAGATAAAATGTTTTCTGCATTCATTAGATTTTATAAAAGAGTTTCAAAAGAAAAAGATGTTTCTATTGTATCTTTGAGAAGTGACCATGGAACTAAATTTGAAATTTCTGATTTTGATAAGTTTGTAGTGATAATGGCATTCATCACATTTTTTTTGCACCTAGGACACCTCAACAAAATGGGATGGTAGAAAGAAAAAATAGAACTCTTGAAAAAATGGCATGCACCATGCTTTGTGAAAATGATTTACCTAGATATTTTTGGATGGAAGCCATAAACACTGTATGTTATGTTTTGAACCGTGTTTTAATCTGGCCTATTTTAAAGAAAACACCTTATGAGCTTTGGAAAAGTAGGAAACCTTCAATAAAATATTTTCAAGTTTTTGGATGTCGTTGTTTCATCTTAAATAATGGCAAGAATAATCTAAGCAAATTTGATGCCAAGTCAGATGAGGGTGTCTTTTTAGGCTACTCTACATCTAGCAAGACATATAGGGTCTTCAATAGAAAGACACATGTTGTTGAAGAATCCATACATGTTGTATTTGATGAATCTAACCAGAAATCTTCTAGAAAAGAAGATGCGCTTGATGAAGAAACAGGTACCAAAAGAACTGAAGAGGTGAACAACAATGAAGAATCTACCAAGGAGCAAGAAGATGATCAAAATAATGAAAGAGGACAAGATCAAGAAAGTGAAAATGCATCATTACCTGATCCTCTACCTAAAGAATGGAGGTATGCTTATGGACACCCCAAAGAACTTATCATTGGTGATCCATCTAAAAGTATAAGTACTCGATCATCTCTTAGAAATGTTTGTGATTATTTAGCATTTGTATCTCAAATAGAACCTAAAACTATTGAAGAAGATGAAAATGATTGCAATTGGATTAATGCTATGCAAGATGAACTTAATCAATTTAAAAAAAATAATATTTGGGTTTTGGTAGATAGACCTTCAAACATTTCAATAATTGGCATAAAATGGATTTTTAGAAACAAACTTGAAGAAAATGGTATTGTTATAAGAAATAAAGCTAGAATAGTTGCCAAAGGATACAATCAGAAGGAAGGGATTAATTTTGATGAAATCTTTGCTCCTGTTGCTTGACTTGAGGCAATTAGGCTATTATTGGCTTTTGCTTGTTTTATAGATTTTAAATTATTTTAAATGGATGTCAAAAGTATATTTTTGAATGATTTTATAGAAGAAGTCTATGTTGAACAACCACCCAATTTTAAAAATCATGACTTTCCAAACCATGTTTTAAAACTTCATAAAGCTCTGTATGGTTTGAAACAAGCTCTAAGAGCTTGGTATGATTGTTTAAGTTCTTTCTTGCTTAAAAATGATTTTACTAGAGGTAATGTAGATACTACTTTATTTTTGAAAAAGAAGAATGATGATCTCTTAGTAGTACAAGTCTATATGAATGATATCATATTCAGTGCTACTAACGAATATTTTTGTCAAAAGTTTGCAAAGTTAATGCAGGATGAGTTTGAGATGAGCATAATGGGAGAACTTATCTTCTTCCTTGGACTCCAAATAAAGCAAATAAAATAGGGGATTTTCATCAACCAAGCCAAGTACATAAAAGAAATATTAAAGAAGTTTGGGATGGAGAACACCAAGCCATTAGGTACACCAAGCCATTAGGTACACCAATAAGCTCTTCTTATAAGCTTGACAAAGATGAATAAGGTAAATCTGTTGACCAGAAGCTTTATAAAGGAATGATTGGTTCATTGTTGTATCTAACTGCTAGTATGCCAGATATCATGTTCAGTGTTTGTATGTGTGCAAGATATCAGTCTGCCCCTAAAGAGTTTCATCTTTTGGCTGTTAAACGCATACTTAGATATTTATCTGGCATAATTAATATTGGTCTTTAGTACTCTAGATATTTTTCATTTGAATTGATTGCTCTATCTATGGCGGAAGCCGAATATATAGCAGCTGGAAGCTTTTGTGCTCAAATCCTATGGATCAAACAACAACTCGAAGATTTTGGCATTAAACTAATTAAGATATCCATAAGATTTGACAATACTAGTGCAATCAATCTAACTAAGAATCCTGTGCAACATTCAAGAAGTAAACACATTGAAATAAGACATCATTTCATAAGAGATCATGTACATAACTCTAATGTGATACTTGAATTTGTGTGTACTGATGATCAACTAGCTGATGTGTTTACCAACCCCCTGAGTGAAGAGAGATTTTGCATGATTAGAAGAGAGTTAGGAATCATTGACCCATTCTCTTAGAACTCTCTCAAATTCCACTCTATCCAATTTATTTTTGCTTAAAATCACATTCATTGAGTCCTAAAACTATTCAAAAAGTCCCTTGATTTTTTGCAAGTTTTTTTGATTTTTCTTAGAAATTTCTTGGCCAAGTGTCGACACTTGGATTTTTGTGAAGTTTCGACAGCTGACCAAGTGTCGACACTTGAGAAAATCGAAGTGTCAACACTCGCGAAAATTTCAAAATTTTTAGGGCTTCACTGATCATTTTTATTTGGATTTCTTTCCCTCCGCTCATGACCTAGTGGTCCCCCAACTGTCCGTAAAGCTTATAACAGTGATCTTCCTCTCTTGTCTTCAATTTTTCTGATAAATCTCCTTACTTTCCACCATAAATCCATGTTTTTACTCTTTTCCCATGGTTTTTCATCGATTTTTTGTCATTTACCCATGATTTGCTCACTTTCCCACCAAAAATCTCTATTTCTCTTGGATTTGTGTTAGGTTTCTTGAATTTCTCCCATTTGAACCGTTTATGAACTTTAATCTTTCGGTTTTTACCTTATTTTACCCTTTGTACCACACGGTTTCACTGTTGGATTAATGTTTTGGGCCAATGTCAACCACTTTTGATGTTTTCTCTTATTTAAACTGTTTTTCTATTGTCTAGAAAACAAGTTTTACTTGGCATTGTCCGATTTCTCTATTCTTACTTATTTTCTTCAAACTTTTACCTTCCGATTTCACTGTTTTATAGTTAATCTTAAACCTAAACCGATCCATTTGATTTTTTTTTCTTTGAACCAACCCCTACTTTGTCTCTTTTCGATATTTGTTGATTTAATTCAAAACCAAGCTTTGATCTCTCTCTCTCTTTTGGTCACTTTCTCGGTCGATCCACTGTTTTTGGCTTCATTTTCCCTATTTCTTCATTAGACTGTTCCCTGATCCATCAGATTACCCCTTTCTACCCTTCCTTCTCTTAGCTAATAGTAATGGGACCAAGGAAGCAGCTGACGTACAAAAGGAAAGTTAGTCAGAGTTCAGTAAAGAGAAGAACAAAGGCTAGAGATGACAGGCAGCAGCACGCAGAGCAAGCAGAGCGAGTTGTTCCCCCATCTTCTCCCTCAGCAGAGAAGGTTTCAGGGAAGAGTGTTGCTGCAGGACGATGCATTGACCTTGGATTTTTTGACCATAAGGGCTTTAGAGTGAGAGAGACTCTAGAGTCAGCTAGTTTAGTCCCTTTCTGTACTATGACAGAGAGGTACTATCCCCATCTAATCCGTGAGTTCTATGGCAGCTTGGATTGCAACAGACTAGCCTGGCATGCAACAGTCAGAGGTGTCAGGATCCTAGTGGATGAGTCAGTCTTGAGTAGATTATGGGAGATCCCACACTGGGGCATGGTGGCTTACTGTACTGAGGATCGTGAGGAGGCATTCTGATGTGTGCTTGAGAGAGATGATGTTCGTGGTGTGACAGTGGTCACCGTGAACCAATTATCAGTGGAGATGAGGCTTCTTCACCACATCATTGCCTGCATCCTGCTCCCGAAGACTGGTAGATTCGATTTTATTATGGAGCAAGAGCTGATGCTTATGGTCTGTTTATCTCAGAGGACTGTGGTTGACCTTCCAGCATTCATGCTACTACAGATGAGGGACGCAGCGACTTAGAGGAGACATTTCCTCCCATACAGTATGGGATTGACTCGTATCTTTCATGCCTATGGTATACCTTTGGAAGAGGAGGCCTCCAAGGAGATCCTACACACTGATGTCTATGACAAGCGATCCTTGCACCGGATGGGATATCAGAGACTGGGTGGCAGATGGGTTCGCAGGGAGTCTGGTCAAGAGCCAAACGAGGAGGACGAGTTGCGAGAGGCTGAGGCCGGGCCATCAGGGCCAGCTGTTACACCTCCTCGAGTAGGACCAGCATCAGAGCCTGAGCAAGTGACTCCTGCACCTGCTGTTTCGCCTTCTGCTCCTCCATCTACTATTGGTACATCATTTGAGGAGCACGCACACCACCAGTTCACTAAGCTTAGGAGCGAGATGATCGGACTGGGAGTCCGAACCACACAGCTCAGGACTAAGATTGAGAGTCTTCAAGCTCATACTATAGAGGAGCATGCTGATATTCGCAGGACTATGGAGGCTAGATTCACCCACATTGAGGAGATGCTGAGAGCTCTATTACCGTCAGGGACATCTGGTCTAGCTGATCCTCCACCTCCTCCACCACCTGCTGATGATGGTCATGATGATTCCCAGGGTGGTGATGGTGGTGATGGCGGTGATGATGATGGAGATAGAGGCACAGATATTTCTGGTGATGGCAGTTCAGATGACAATGTTGATCGAGCTGGGCAATATGAGATGGTCAACAGAGATACTCAGACACCAACTACTCCTAGATCCCTTCTCTAGCTGATGAGATTGTTGTAGGCTTAGGTAGGCAACCCAAGAGGAGGGGGGTGAATTGGGTTTTGTAAAACTTTTGTCCTATTTCATGAAATATCTATGAACTAAAGCAAGTATATGCTAATGCAATTCAAGTGCTTGTGTATTTCAAATAAATACAGCGGAAATAAAGAAATAAAAGCACAAGAAGAACAATCACACAAACATAAAGGTTTATAATGGTTCGGTACCAACCAAGCACCTACATCCACTCTCCAAGAACCCCTTGGGAATTCCACTAAGTTTGGTTTTATAACTTAGGCTCACTAACAACCTTTACAACTTGTTTTGTCTTCGGGCTCACAAGTCAAACCCTAGTTGGTTTCAAGGCTCACCAACAACCATCCTTGGTTTTACGGGATAACCAAGAACCTAGACAACTTGTTTTGGCTTCGGGCTCACAAGTAAAATCCTAGTTGGTTTCAAGGCTCACCAACAACCACTTTGATTTTCAAGGCTTACCAAAAACCTCTTTGGTTTTCCAAGGCTCATCAAAAACCTTAAGTAAAACAATATAAGAGCAAGTATAAATGAATACAATAAAAGCTTTCTAAAATAAAGCAAATATCTCTTTGAAGCCCTTGATTGTTGATGAAGATCTTGTCTTCAAGTTGATAAAGATCTTGTCTTCAAGTTGATAAAGCCTTTGATTGATGCTTGTAGATATAGACTTTGAATGCTCTCTTTGAAACTTGGAAGCTTGAAGGCTTTGAATCACTCAACTCTTGAATCCTTGAAGAATATTCAAAAAACTCACCAAAGGATTACTTTCCCATTTGATTCTTGATGTTTATATAGCCTCCCAACACTTAAATGATCGTTTATAGCCGTTAGGGAGGAAAATATGGCCATTGGAGCCAAGTTGGAGAAGTTCTGCAGCCCAGAAAACTAGCCGTTACTATTCAAGTATCGACACTTCACCTCCAGGTGTCGACACTTCAGTTTCAAGTATCGACACTTCATTCTCCAGGTGTCGACACTTCACTTCCAAGTGTCGATACTTCAGCTCCAGGTATCGATACTTCAGCTCCAGGTATCGATACTTGACTGAAAGTACTTTCTGAAGTTTTCTGTTTATCTCAATCCTTGAGTCGACACTTCACTATTCAAGTGTCGACACTTGAACCTCAGGTATCGACACTTCATTTCCAGGTGTCGACACTTGCCTGTGCCATTGCTGAAACATCTTCAAATTAAAACTTTAACCTCTTCAAGTTCTTCCATATTAATTCCAAAGTCCATATACTTGATTTTCTATTAATTTAAGGACTTTTTCAACTGAAATACAAGCATTTCTTCATCCAACATGGTTGAGTACTAAGATCTAAAAAATACACTTAAAATATAATTAGTACTCATATATACTTAAACATTTTGTCAATCATCAAAATCAAGACCAGAGTCAACAATCTTCCCCTTTTTGATGATGACAAAACCTTTAAGTATATGAATAGGGTAAGCTTAAAAAGATTAACAATAAGATAAACATGTAAGCTCAAAACAATAAGCACCAAGCTCCCCCTCAATATATGATCCAAAAAATCTTCAAAAATATTTTTCAAAATATGCAAAATTTTCAAATTTTTAATAAAATTTCTTCTTCTTACTAATTCTTCCCTTTAGATAAAAACATTTTACATTCTTCTTCCCCTTTTGCACTTTCTTTCATTTCTCAAATAATTTTTCATGTTTATCCAATCTTTCCCTTTTCATACATAACAATTTTCTCCCCTTTTTTGACATCATGAAAAAGGGTGAAAGGCAATAAAAAATGGGAGTGAAGGTGGAAAGAATAGCAAGTAGATCATCAAAATCAATGCATGAAATCAATTAAACGTGATACCACTTGAAATATGATACAATTGAACATGATACCACACAATGATAAGCACATACAAGAAATAATTCAATATATATATTATCCATTCACCTCACTTATTCATGGGATAAGGCCACAGCGGCACCGCAACACATCATAAGAGATCCCATTGAATAGGAAGAGAGGGTCTTTAAACCCTACTTATCTCCTATGATCGGACGGCCATGGTGACTAACCCAATCCAAAGCAGTTACTAGGAATTCTTTTAAAAATAAATTTTGATACCAATAGTATATGATACCACATGAATGTAATTTTTCTCAAAGAATTAGATTTGAAAACAAGGAGAAAGAGTATCGAAGCAATATAAGTACATCATGATATCAAGCAAGATATTTAAAGCATCAAATATGTATATAATGATAACAAATCTTTAGATGCTCCCTCTGAATGTTATTCCCCCTTAAAAATATGCATTTATTTGAGGATTAAAACATGAAAGTACATGCAACATAATTTTAGACAATTTTAAGATATGAACATAAATTCTAAGTCTGAAATCAAATATTTGAATTTTTCAAGATATTCATGATTTTCAAAATACAAAGTATTTATACCACTTAAAAATATTCAGCATGATTTCAAATTCATTTAAAATGATCTGATTTCTATACAAATGTTAGAAGTAATATGATATCAAGTCTAGCTACTAGAGCAAGGGTTTATCAATATACATATCTTCTTCTTTGAAGTAACTCTTAACTACTAGTTCTACACTTTATCTAAATCATTTCTAGATTATGCATAGATGCCAAAAATAAAAACATATAAATCATAGCATTTCACTTAAAATAATTTAGAAACTATATTAATCAAAATCAAGTGAAGATCTAATAATCACAAGTTTGACCATGAGAGCTTGAAATCCATCAACATCAAAATGATCATGATCACAACAAATGATTATTAGTCTAAGCTTGATTCTAATCAATAACTTAAAATATTTTTCAAAGCAATATGCATCTTTAAAAGTATTTTTCATGAAATACATTAATCAAAATCAAGTGAAGGTCTCACAATCACAAGTTTAATCATGATAGCATGAAATTCATCAACATCAAGAAGTCCATGATCATAACCAATGATTATATGTCTAAACTTGATTCTAATTAATCATTTAAAATAATTTTTTAAAGTAATTGATGCAATAATTATAACAAGAAATTTAACTACATTTTCAATCATGGAAGGAGATGTTTAGAATTTATCAATGTACATAATCCTACCTTTTATCATTTAGTCCAAAATGTAGCTTGTCCACTTCTTCAAATTATCTTGTACAGCCATTTTTTTTAAGAACTTCCTTTCTTCATGTTGGACTGTAAGATATTCCTGCAAAACAAACTAAGTGGATATTTTTGGTACCCAAACTTTCTTGGGTTCTTTATGATTAGTAATTATGGTTCCTTTTGGAATCCAAACTTTTCTTAATCTAGAAGGATAAGCATTAAAACCACATTTATAAGATAAATTGAAAGAAGCAGGAATAAAGAAATTCTTCAAAAGTTTTTGCTTCTTTTCCTCAACCAAAATATTTTTCTTATTCAAAATTTTATCACATAAATCTTTCAAAATAATATTTTCTTTTTCTAAAAATTCTTTTTCTTTAGAAAAATTATTCTTTTCATTTTTCAAAATATCAATCTTGGCATTTAAATCACCATTTTTATTTGCAAGATTGGTGTTATCAAGAGAAAATGAATCTACATGCCTATATAATTTCTTGTGTTCAATTTTTAGCAATCTATATTCATGCACAAGATCATTAGATGCATCATGTAGTTCATCAAAGATAAAATTATAATCATTTTCAGTATATACCTTTTTCTCATTTGCCATGAAACAAAGATGGACAACTTCATTATCCGTACTTGAATCTTCGCTATCGCTCCAAGTTGCCATCATTGTCTTGAATTTCTTTTTGGCTTTGAAAGCCATTATCTTCTTTTCTGTATCAGCTTCCACTATCCTTTGCCATAAGTTCAACTCATAGGTCATGAGTGAACCGATAAGCTCCTCCAAAGGTAAGGTTTATACATCTTTAGCTTCTTGGATCGCCGTCACCTTTGGATCCCATGATTTTGGCAAGGATCTAAGAATTTTGTTCACCAAATCAGCATTAGTATAGATTTTGCCAAAATTTTTTAATTCATTAATAATAGTCATAAATCTAGTATACATATCAAAAATAGATTCATAGTGCATCATTTCAAAAATTTTAAAAGAATGTACAAGCAAATTAATTTTAGAATTCTTCACTTGAAGAGTACCCTCATGAGTAACTTCAAGTGTGTCCCATATTTCCTTTACCGATGTGCATATAGAAATTCTATTAAATTCATTTAAGTCTAATCCACAATAAAGCAAGTTCATTGCTTTAGCATTGATTTCAGTTTGTTTAATGTCATATTCGTTCCAATCCTCTTCAAGCTTTGGAATGAAAATGCCATTAACCAACATGGAAGGAATATGAGGACCACTAACAATGATTTTCCAAAGATGATAACTAATAGATTGAATATGGATGCGCATACGAGTTTTCCAAAATGTGTAATTTGTGCCATTGAAAAACGGTGGTCTAACACTAATACCTATAAGGGTTGCCAAGAACTTTAGCTCAAAATCGTTAGATTTTCAAACAGAGCACCCGCTCTGATACCAATTGTAGGCTCAGGTAGGCAACCCAAGAGGGGGGGTGAATTAGGTTTTATAAAACTTTTGTCCTATTTCATGAAATATCTATGAACTAAAGCAAGTATATGCTAATGCAATTCAAGTGCTTGTATATTTCAAATAAATGCAGCGAAAACAAAGAAATAAAAGCATAAGAAGAACAATCACACAAACACAAAGGTTTATAGTAGTTCGGTGCCAACCAAGCACCTACATCCACTCCCCAAGAATTCCTTGAGAATTTCACTAAGTTTGGTTTTATAACTTAGGCTCACCAACAACCTTTACAACTTGTTTTGTTTTCGGGCTCACAAGTCAAATCCTAGTTGGTTTCAAGGCTCACCAACAACCACCCTTGGTTTTACGGGATAACCAAGAACCTAAACAACTTATTTTGGCTTCGGGCTCACAAGTAAAATCCTAGTTGGTTTCAAGGCTCACCAACAACCACTTTGATTTTCAAGGCTTACCAAAAACCTCTTTGGTTTTCCAAGGCTCACCAAAAACCTTAAGTAAAATAATGTAAGAGCAAGTATAAATGAATACAATAAAATCTTTCTAAAATAAAGCAAATATCTCTTTGAAGCCCTTGATTGTTGATGAAGATCTTGTCTTCAAGTTGATGAAGCCTTTGATTGATGCTTGTAGATGTAGACTTTGAATGCTCTCTTTGAAACTTGGAAGCTTGAAGGCTTTGAATCACTCAACTCTTGAATCCTTGAAGAATATTCAAAAAACTCATCAAAGGATTACTTCCCCATTTGATTCTTGATGTTTATATAGCCTCCCAATACTTAAATGACCGTTTATAGCCGTTAGGGAGGAAAATATGGCCATTGGAGCCAAGTTGGAGAAGTTCTGCAGCCCAGAAAACTAGCCGTTACTATTCAAGTGTCGACACTTCACCTCCAGGTGTCGACACTTCAGTTTCAAGTGTCAACACTTCATTCTCCAGGTATCGACATTTCACTTCCAAGTGTCGATACTTCAGCTCCAGGTGTCGATACTTGACTGAAAGTGCTTTCTGAAGTTTTCTGTTTGTCTCAATCCTTGAGTCGACACTTCACTCTTCAAGTGTTGACACTTGAACCTCAGGTGTCGACACTTCATTTCCAGGTGTCGATACTTGTCTGTGCCATTACTGAAACATCTTCAAATTAAAACTTTAACCTCTTCAAGTTCTTCCATATTAATTCCAAGTCCATATACTTGATATTTCATTAATTTAAGGATTTTTTCAACTGAAATACAAGCATTTCTTCATCCAACATGGTTGAGTACTAAGATCTAAAAAATACACTTAAAATATAATTAGTACTCATATATACTTAAACATTTTGTCAATCATCAAAATCAAGACCAGAGTCAACAATTGTCCCACTCTTGATTTTGTGACACTAGCTGAGCTACTTCCTTCCCCGTCGACCAGATCATCCAGGATTGTACCCGCTCATGGACTCTCTACCCGGACTAGGAGTCGTAGGATTCTAGAGCTACCTAAGGCCCTAGCACCTAGGTCCAGGATTAGTGCCCCCATTAGTTTTGAGCTTCCATCTGATGAGGACTAGCCTTACAGATGTTTATCTAGTTGTTTGTTACTTTTATATTTAGTTGTTGTATTAGCTTACATGCTTATATCACTATACTTGTTTGTTTTATGTATCTTGTATCATGTTTCAGTATTGCTGTATCATTAACAGTACTTTTTTGTAACTGAAAACTTGATTATATATATGTGTGTGTTTTAGTTTATGATAACTCTTGTATCAATTACGTGCTGTATTGAACTTTGTATTTGCTCTGATACTCCCTACTCTATGCATTTGCTCTGATATTTGTTGATTTCTTAACAATCTAATCTCTTTTCAGCTCTGATACCAACTTTATCAAGGCCTAATGCATTGATTCAGGGGGAGTTTACTCCCTTTTATGTTGTATGTTGACAAAAGGGGGAGTAGATATATTACTTACAAGCATTTTTTCTCAATTTTTGAAATAGTTCATACTTTCACTTTCTTAGTGGGAGAGAATGTTGATTTCAATATCTATTTAGTACATCTCCTCCATTGAATTACATTGTATAAGTTTCAAGTTCATACTTATGGGATACAATGTCAAAATTGAATTTAAATGCTTATTTACTCAAGATTTTGTCATCATCAAAAAGGGAGAGATTGTTGGCTCTATTCCATGATTTTGATGAATAACAAAACGTTGAGTACATATTTTGTACTAATGGTTAAATTGTAGTTTTGAGTTTTCAGGTTTCAAGCACCTCAAATTCTCAAAACTAGAGTATCATGACATGCTTTGGAAGCAAAGCATTTTTTATGATTTGAGAAGTCTTCTTCATTGAAAAAGGCCACAAACGGGTTCAATTATTGGTTTTATATGTTGCATTTAAGTTTCATTGAAAATCTTTATATTTTTGGCATGTTTGGCACTTGTTTTTGAAAATTGCAAAACTAAGTATCGACACCTGGAAGCCCAAGTATCAACACTTCAGCATTTGGTACATAGAATTTTTCAGTGGCACACCAAGTGTCGATATCCAGAACTCAAGTGTCGATACCTGAAAGTATCGACACTTAGGATCCCAAGTGTCGACTCAAGGCCTGAGACTTTTTGAAAATACAGAACATGCTTCTGGAGAATTTTTGTGTAAAGTGTCGATACCTGAAAATCAAGTGTCGATACTTGACAGTCAAGTGTCGACACTCGGGTTCTGATAGCTTCAACGGATCTATTTTCTGACAACCTGAATTGATGTTTTTCAGCTCCTAACGGCTAGTTTTTGATCCCTAATGGTCTTAAACGATTTTTTGAATATTTTTCATGTATTTAAGCTTCACCAAACTCATTCATGAAGAAAGAGAACAAAGAGAAGCAAGAAAATATCCAAGAGTTAAAGACATCCTTCAAGAACTCTACTTTCAAAAGCTAAAAAGGATAGATTCTACTGAAAAAGCCTACATTCCTTTTATTTCATCTTTCCAAAAGTGTTCTTGAGAAGATTCCAAGTGAAGTCACATCAAGCAATCATCAAAGAGCTTCAAAGATTTCTCATTCCACTCTAAGAAGAGAGTTTGCTAATGTTTAAATTGTTGTATTCTGAATTTATTATTGTTTAACCTAGCTTTCAAGGTTCTTGAAAGTAGGTTGTGTGGTTGTTGGTGAGCCAAAGGTACAAAACCAACTAAGGTTTTATTTGTGAGCCCGAAGCCAAAATAAGTTGTAAGGTTTGTTGGTGAGCCTAAGTGACAAACTAACTTAAATTTTGACTTGTAAGCCTTGGAAAACAAGTCGGCTGTAATCTTTTAAGAGATTATAGTGAAAATTCCCCAGGGGAGCTTGGGGAGTGGACGTAGGTGCTTGGAGTGCACCGAACCACTATAAAACTTGGTGTTTGTGTGTGATTGTCTCTTTTTATTTACTTGCACTTTATTTGCTGCACTTTATTTACTATTTTTTGCTGCATATATTCAAGTGCATTAATCACATTGTTCAAAAAATACTACAAGGCCTGCACATTATTGTTTTAATTTTTGAAAGACCCAATTCACCCTCCATCTTGGGCTCCATTTCTGGGCAACATATTCTTCTTAGATCCTGTAGGAGAAAGGAGGGTAGGCATCGTAGCCCGTGGGCTCGCTTGGGGAGCCCTGCATATCTGCGAACTGGGAAGCAAGCTTAGCTAGCTTACACTCTTGCTCTTCCAGGTACTTCTCAGCCCACCGTCGAATGGCCTCGTCTGTTGACCCCACCACCAAGATCGTTGGGGGAGAGGGAGGCGAGGATTGGAAGAGCTCATTCCTTGGCCTTTTGCCATGCCGGCATTGTCAGTGGGAAGCGACACCGTGGTCCGAGACCGGGGAGTGGCTTTCCTGGTCAGTTGATCTGTCCTAGCATCGTTTGTCGGCCACCCTCAGGCTCCCTCATGGGCAAGATGTAGCCCGCGGGTGCGACAGCCCTACTTGGGAGGACCATTGGCTAGCACGAGGTCCAGCGATCTGGGCCCTTGGGGTCCTTGACTACTATTGGGTTGCTAGGGATCGATACTGATGGTGCAACTAGTGCACTACCGTTGCCAAGGTCTGAACCTATAGGGCTAGTACGGTAATCTATGGGTCTATTAGAGGTGACGGTGGTGGAATAGAGAGCTCCGCCACTGAACTGCATCAGTCATCGTGATGGGATAGCTCCTCGAAGTGGCTGATCGAGGTCTCTCATGCTCGGGTCACCACCATGGGGCCACCAGGCTTTGTAGATGCCTTTTGGGTAGGGTGGTCGATATCATTGATTGATCACCATACGATCTTGGTGTGGGCACCAGACTCAGAAGAAGACTTCAGAGCTCCATCTGGATCTCTGATTAACCTTGTCCGAAGAATTAGGGTTTTTTTTTGGCTTGTAATAAGGGTTGACTTGATCAACTCAATTTTAGCTTGAGTCTGTATTACCTGTATTTTTATTTTGTTGAGTCATGTTGACTCAGTAGTGGTCTAGGGCTTCAACCTGGGGTGTTACATTTTCTCCCAAGGCCAAGCAAGTGGGCGCCACACTCCCAGCCACACTCCCAGCCATATGCCTGAGTCCAGGGGGCGCCACATCTCCATCCAGTAGGCTTTGGTCCCCACACCACAGGATAGTAGGTCCCTTCTCTCATGCGCCCTTTAAGTAGAGAGCAATCAGGGATCCACAATTCAAGGGGGCGGCCCACAATTTTCCATAAGAACCAAGCTATGAAAAGAAACAAATTCTTCTTGGAGATTACTTCAAGGGGGCGCCCATCCCATGCCAAAAATGCCCAAAGCAAAGTTGGGAAGAGCCATAACTTGGGGAGAAAGAAAAGGAGGTGTCCAAAAAAAGTTGAGCCATGGAAGGAAGGAGATTTCTCTTGAAGAGCAAGGTTAGAAGGCGCCCTAGTAATTCCAAATAAAGCCAGATATAAAAGGAAAGAAATTTCTCTTGAAGAGCAAGGTTAAGAGGCGCCCAAACACTTCCAGATAAGGCCAAGCATAGAAGGAAAAAAATAATTTTTCTTGGAGGTCAAGGCTAGGAGGCGCCACCCACTTTCCTTTTTAAGCCATCAATCAATTTTATGGAATTATTTGGCCGGCCATATGTGTAAGGATTGATCCTACAATCCTAATTTGCAGATCCCCTCCTTTAGTCCCACATGAGAAGATGTAAAACCCTACTCTCTTGTAAAGTCCTATAAATTAAAACCCTTTTGTAAGTTCTAATCAATCAGATGAATGAAACCAAATTTTTTTGTGAGCAAACTTTGTGTTTTCTCTCTTCCGCACTTGCATCCAGGTGTTGAGCTCCGTGAGGGAGTAAATCCGGGTTCCCCAGGAACCTTGAGGAGGTGTGAGATCTCCAAAACCTAAACCCTAGGTTAGCCACTTCTACTCTATAACCCTAGCCGCCCACCATCCATTTCAATCCACCAAACCCTAGCCTATCCCACCTCCCACGGCCTCTCTCTCCAAGTCCAGGCCGACCACCAGCATCCAGCTACAGTCCGGGTACTTCAGATCCAAAGATCTTTCCAGAGGGAGTCGAATCAGCCTTCAAGAGAATCTGGATCTCAGCGACATCAGCCTTCAAGTTCTTCGAACTGGTAAATCCTTTCCTGAGTCTCTGAATCCATCACTTGTTTTTCTTCTTTCCAGATCTTGAGTCCAGGAGAAGCCGACCCAACCTCAAGACCAGTATTGGAGGATCCATTGCGAAGATAGCCGAATCCGAGGATCCAACAATCTGCTCGAGAGAGTTCTTCCACCCAAATTCTGTGAGATCACTGTTTGGTTGGTAAACCATCTCTTCTCTTTATTTCTGTCCTGTTGAAAGTTCAGAGCGAAACCCTAGGTCTGGGAGTTTCTCAACCCCCAGCGATCCGTTACTTCTGAACTACTCTGATAACTTAGCTTCTTCTAAATTGTGCTTTCTATCCTTACCTAGTTTTCATCAACTGAGTTTAACTTTACTTTAAGTCGAAGCCAATTTCTGAAATATAAAAAGAAAAAAGAAAAAAGAATTAATCTTAATTTTACTTCTGCATACGCTTCTTTGTTCTTTGTTCTGCATCAATTTTGGTATCAGAGCCCTGTCTAGGATTTCTGTTTTGATTGCTTGTTTGAGTCTCTCTCTTTTTACTTTGTCTGCTCGAAGTAGACTCCCCAGGATGTCCGGTCCTAGGAACGAAGCGAGGTGCAAACCTCCTCTTCCCATTCCACGGGGTGTTCCTAGGGCGTGTAGGGAATCCGTTGGGTTACAACTTCGTAGCAGGAATTGTAAACGGGGAAGTACTCTATTTTCAGCCTGTAATTACCCTGTTGCAAGAATTATTTCTCACTGTAGGTAATTCCAAATTTAGTGATTTCTATTTTGTTGAAACCAGTATAATTGAAACTATTTTATATAATTTTTTTGTGATTTATTGGTTTCTGTGAGATTTCTGAGAATTAAATTATTGCAACTCTATTTTTATATTTCTGTAATTCAATTATTTTTGAGTGATCATCTCTTAATTCATCTTAAGGGCATTTGAGCATCTAAGATAAGGGAAGGAGTTGATAACCTCTCCTTAGCCCAAAACCACCACCCACTCATTCGAACCTAAGCCTTTAATCTTAAAATTCATTAGACCTAATTTGCCCTAGTGGGCTAGGGACATCAACAAGTCGGGTCAAGGCTAGTGTTGAGTCAGTTTGTCTGGTTACTCTGTGTGTGCTTTGTACTCAGTGTCTAGAACGGTGGTTCAGGGATTCTATCCCGAAGGGCTTGTGTGCTGGTCCGCCTACCTGGCCAATCACTGATTGGTGTCTAGGATTGGCATCTAGGGACCTAACACTCCCCTTACACCTACCTGGCTGAGTCCCGAGTTACTACAGGCTAGCTTGCCACTCTGATTGGGTATCTAGTTTGGGCTCTAGGTCTAGTTAGGCAGTAGTCACTTTAGTCTAGTCACATTCTGTGTGCTTGCTTGCATCATCATGTCTACCCGGAATGGAGTATCCTATCAACCTAGTCAAACCCAACCAGATTTAGAGGCTATAGTTAGAAATCTTACCGAAAGTATGACCAAATTGAGTCAGGACATGAATGAGGGTTTTTCCCAATTTAGGGATCGAGTCCAAGTACTTGAGAAACGTAGACATCAAATTTGGACCCCTGATCCAAAATTTAATAGGCCCCAACCTCACCCATGCTAGGAGCCTAGGAGGACCTTATACCATGATCCCGAGCATAATCTTAGGAAGCCTAACCATGATATCTATAGTGTGGATCGTGTCTATGAGAGGTCCTTACAATATTCTAGACCAGTCACTCAACAACCCCAGTCTTCTAGATCAAACCATTTAGATCCACACCCATGCCCAAGTAAGGTCTCTACTAGCTTGAAACCCAGTGTGACCCAGGTTCCTATATCTCAAGAATGTTTGTTTTGTAGAGAAAGAGGCCATAAATCTAGTCAGTGCCCATGCATAGGACTGGCTTGTGCACAGCTAAGTGGTAAGAATCCTAAGGATGACATTAATGAGGGAGAACCCAAGCCTACCAATGAGGAAGAAAGGTTAGGTATGACAAGCCTAGAATCAGTTGACCCGATCACCACTGACCCGAAACCCATTGAAGATGGCATCAAGGAAGTATATGATGCTGGCTTGAGTCTAGTTGATGAATATGAGGGGGAAGAACTTGAAGAATGTGACATTGATACTATTGGTTCCTTACCTGAGGAGACCTTGGAGAGCAACCAAGTGGTAGGACCTAGTTCAGAAATTCAAGAGATTTGTGAGAACCAAGTTCCTTTAGTCAAATACCCCCAGGAAGAACTCATAGTGTTAGCCCGAGCTATCAGTTCGTATCCTCTAATGACAGTCATTCCCCAAGTACCAATTGAAGATCTTTGCACTAAACTGTTTAAGTTTGCCCACCCTATGGTAGATCCTCTCCTTAGGATGACTGAATCAAGCCTCTTACAATTGGACCTTGTCCCATGCTCAGCCACTAAGGTCTCTCCCGTAATCTCAGTTGGACATCCTTTTCTTGAGCGAATTGATTCACCCAGTCCTGTAGAAGTCCTCCTTATGGCTCCAGACCCCTTTCTTCGCATGACTGAGCTACCCTTCTATAGAGTATACCTTTCCTCACCCATAGGTCAAATTTTAAGTCTTGAGGTCATCATCCATAGACCCTTCCATGAATCATTCTCTAATCCATCTCTTGAGAAAGTGGATCATTATTTGCTTAGAGAACAAACCTTAACTGTTGCAATCACATGTCCTAGGCTACTCCCCGAACCATCTCTTGATCCATTCCTAGGAGTAGCAAACTTTCCCTTTCGTAAGGATGACCAGTTGACACTCATAGATCACTATTCAAACCTTCAGGTCACCACCTTTAGTCAGCAGGTAATTCGAGACTCCACCTCATATCTCCTCCCTTTCTCTAGGATTTCCAATGCTTCTTACACCATCCAAGTATACTTTGTCGAAGTCTTTAGAGTGAACCACGTGTTAGAACCTATTAGGTTTGCCACCTACTTCTGGAAGACCTTATGGCACCTACTAGGCACCCATGATAAGTTTTCATGCTCTGCATGCCATCCTCCGACCCAAGGTCAAACCTAGAGAGTCGTAGTTTGTTAGGTTTAGACCTAGGGTTCCTTTGAATAAAGTCCATTCTTTAGGAATGCATCGTCAGTCGAGTTTAGGACATTGTCTCAGATTTTGAGAGCATCAGGAATTGGGAATTGTATTTTGTCCAGGACTGAAATTGCATTCAATGTTTCGATCAATAGGTCTATAGGCTAGAGTCCCTTTGAAATTGTGTATGGTTACAAACCTCACACACCTCTTGACCTAGCTCTTTACCAGTCCACACACGAGTCTCCGAGTCTACTGAAGTTTTTGCACAGCATATAAAAGACTTGCATAAAGAAATTCATGCCAAAATAAATTTAAGTAATGAAACTTATAAGAAGTTGACTGATTCTCAAAGGCGAGTCAAAACTTTTGATGAGGGAGACTATGTAATGATTAGGTTAAGGCCTGAACAGTTTCCTCCTGGAACCGTTAGAAAGTTACATGCTAGAGGAGCTGGACCATTTAGAGTAGTGAAGAGAGTAGGATCCAATGCCTATGTGCTCGAGTTGCCTTCAGAACTAGGCATTAGCTCCACTTTCAACATTATAGACCTAGTAGAGTATAGAGAGCCAGCTGTGATTCCTAGTGAGCCTTTTTGAGCCTAATCCTGCTCTTGAGAGTGAACCCAACCCTGTGTGTCCACCAACAAACTGGCCTGTGAGGAAAGAGCAGATTGAAAAGATCCTGGATGATCAGGTTATCTCACTCATAATCGAGGATACCAAAGATACCTGGTCCGCTGGCAAGGAAGGCCAGATTCTGATGACTCTTGGATCTCCCGAGAAGAATTATAAGAATTGGACCCAGATCTCTTGGAGAGATACCAGAGCCAACTTGATCCATACTCGACAGGGTCGAGTTCCTCCCACCCTGGGAGAATTGGTGCGAGCACCAGACTCAGAAGAAGACTTCAGAGCTCCATCTGGATCTCTGATTAACCTTGCCCGAAGAATTAAGGTTTTTTTTTTGCTTGTAATAAGGGTTGACTTGATCAACTCAATTTTAGCTTGAGTCTGTATTACCTGTATTTTTATTTTGTTGAGTCATGTTGACTCAGTAGTGGTCTAGGGCTTCAACCTTGGGTGTTACATTTTCTCCCAAGGCCAAGCAAGTGGGCGCCACACCCCCAGCCACACTCCCAGCCATACGCCTGAGTTCAGGGGGCGCCACATCTCCATCCAGTAGGCTTTGGTCCCCACACCACAGGATAGCAGGTCTCTTCTCTCATGCGCCCTTTAAGTAGAGAGCAATCAGGGATCCACAATTCAAGGGGGCGGCCCACAATTTTCCATAAGAACCAATCTATGAAAAGAAACAAATTCTTCTTGGAGAGTACTTCAAGGGGGCGCCCATCCCATGCCAAAAATGCCCAAAGCAAAGTTGGGAAGAGCCATAACTTGGGGAGAAAGAAAAGGAGGTGTCCGAAAAAAGTTGAGCCATGGAAGGAAGGAGATTTCTCTTGAAGAGCAAGGTTAGGAGGCGCCCTAGTAATTCCAAATAAAGCCAGATATAAAAGGAAAGAAATTTCTCTTGAAGAGCAAGGTTAAGAGGCGCCCAAACACTTCCAGATAAGGCCAAGCATAGAAGGAAAAAAATAATTTTTCTTGGAGGTCAAGGCTAGGAGGCGCCACCCACTTTCCTTTTTAAGCCATCAATCAATTTTATGGAATTATTTGGCCGGCCATATGTGTAAGGATTGATCCTACAATCCTAATTTGCAGATCCCCTCCTTTAGTCCCACATGGGAAGATGTAAAACCCTACTCTCTTGTAAAGCCCTATAAATTAAAACCCCTTTGTAAGTTCTAATCAATCAGATGAATGAAACCAAATTTTTTTGTGAGCAAACTTTGTGTTTTCTCTCTTCCGCACTTGCATCCAGGTGTTGAGCTCCATGAGGGAGTAAATCCGGGTTTCCCAGGAACCTTGAGGAGGTGTGAGATCTCCAAAACCCAAACCCTAGGTTAGCCACTTCTACTCTATAACCCTAGCCGCCCACCATCCATTTCAATCCACCAAACCCTAGCCTATCCCACCTCCCATGGCCTCTCTCTCCAAGTCCAGGCCGACCACCAGCATCCAGCTACAGTCCGGGTACTTCAGATCCAAAGATCTTTCCAGAGGGAGTCGAATCAGCCTTCAAGAGAATCCGGATCTCAGCGACATCAGCCTTCAAGTTCTTCGAACTGGTAAATCCTTCCCTGAGTCTCTGAATCCATCACTTGTTTTTCTTCTTCCCAGATCTTGAGTCCAGGAGAAGCCAACCCAGCCTCAAGACCAGTATTGGAGGATCCATTGCGAAGATAGCCGAATCCGAGGATCCAACAATCTGCTCGAGAGAGTTCTTCCACCCAAATTCTGTGAGATCACTGTTTGGTTGGTAAACCATCTCTTCTCTTTATTTCTGTCCTGTTGAAAGTTCAGAGCGAAACCCTAGGTCTGGGAGTTTCTCAACCCCCAGCGATCTGTTACTTCTGAACTACTCTGATAACTTAGCTTCTTCTAAATTGTGCTTTCTATCCTTACCTAGTTTCCATCAACTTAGTTTAACTTTACTTTGAGTCGAAGCCAATTTCTGAAATATAAAAAAAAAAAAGAATTAATCTTAATTTTACTTATGCATACGCTTCTTTGTTCTTTGTTCTGCATCAGATCTCGCCCCCTACCTGGCATGCCAATTTGTTACTTCCTAGACCACCGTGGCTTGAAGCTCAAAAGGGATTTGATCAGAGTCGGGTTCTTGCAGAAGGGCTAGGCTTTTTGCCATGTCGTTTCTACACCTGGTTAGTTAGTCCTGCAAAAAAGAGGAGACCCGGGTCGGGAATCTCAACGAGGATACTCCGACGATCAAGTTAGTAGAGCAATCTAGAAAAATAGATCCTCCTTAGCAGGGTTCCCGAAGGCCTCCACATTCATAGGGTTTAAAAGATAAGAGGGTTAGAAATGCAGGTGACTGGGAGAGTCTTCTGGCACTCATTCGGCCCTTACCCTTGCTTACCTTTCATTTGAGGTCCCTTCCTTCTCTTATAGTAATTCGCTCTGTCCACCCAGGCTTAGGGCCTCTTTCCCCCTCCCTATCCCCCCTTCCTGTAGGGGGTTCCTTCTCCCAGGACTGCCTTGTTCCTGGAGATGTGTGGGATAAGGTTCTTGGTTCTCAGAGGGAGGCCCTACAATGAGTGCAAGTGGCGTGCTGCAAGGTCTGCACCCCTAGTGGGATGGCCCATTGTGACAAGTGCGAGTAGCGTGCCACGGGATCTGGTACCCCAATTGGGTTCTCGTTCAAAGGGTGCAGGCATCGTGCCATCAAGCCCAGGCGCCCGGAGGAGCATCGCTTTAAAGGGATGAGTGAGTAGAGTGCTACAGGGTCTAGACCCCTGACGTAGTACTCCTCCCATAGAGGGTGCAAGCATCATGCCACAGGGCTTAAAGTCCCAGTGGAGCACATCCCTACAGAGGGCATAGACGGTGTGGTGCAGGGCCTAGAGCCCCGGTGGAGCGCCTCCTTGCAGAGGGTGCAGTCAGTGCTATAGGGTCTGGAGCCCTAGGTGGAGCGCCTCCGTCGAAGAGGTCTTGATTCCCTGAGTGTTGCGTAGGGTTCGGCGGAGATGGCGACGTTGTGCGCTAGGGTCGCCATCGGAGCCCTCTCTAGCGACTGCCCCTTGTGGGAGCACGTCCTCTTTTCTGCCAGTCCTGTCATCTTTGACCATGAGGGTTTTTGTCACCTTCAGCATTCGGCTCGGCCGGGAGCTCACCTCAGACGGGAGCTCAATCTCGATTGGGAGCTCACTTCGGACAGGAGCTCACTTCGGACGGGAGCTCGACCTCGGTCAGGAGCTCACCTCGGATGGGAGCTCGATCTCAACTAGGAGCTCACCTCGGATGGAAGCTCGACCCCGGTCGCGAGCTCACCTCGGTCGGGAGCTCACCTCGGACGGGAGCTCGACCTCGACCGGGAGCTCACCTCGAACGGGAGCTCGACCTCGGCTAGGAACTCGACCTCGGCCGGGAGCTCATCTCAAATGGGAGCTCGATCTCGGTTGGGAGCTCACCTGCAATCTCAAATACCAGCTGTGCCTGATGTGGACTTCACATCAGCGGTTCGCCACATCGGATGCTTCCATGTCAGCGGATCGCCACATCAATATGAGTTTTAGGAAAAAAAAATTACAAATTGGGTTTGATCAAACATGAATGATTTGGATCAAATATGGATAATGATATGATCCATTCTAAACAAAACTTGGTATAATCTTAATATAAATTCTACTTCAAAATTATAATTATTTTATAATAGTTACATGATGAGTTTCTTACACATTTCGATCATACTTCTTCTATTTAATCGGTCTAACCAATTCAAGATATTTATGGATCGAGAATGGATATGAAACTTTTAACTTTGGATGGATGCGAGTATTGACTGACCTGATCAAGTATTGACTGACCTGGTCAATATTCGATCTATTGCCATCCCTACTCCCTTGCCATCAATTCTCTGGTTCCCGTTCCCAGCTTACCTTTCAATGCCAACCACATAAATATCTTGGCTTTTTAAGGGACATCACTTCTCCGGAATGTTTTGTGAAAAAGATTAATCAAATTCGACTCAATTAGACTCACGCCGGTCTTAAAAATCTTCAAGATAGTTGGTCTTGTTTGATCCACATGCATGGCCTGACCCAAATACCACAAACAAAGCTATAGAGATGAATTGGGCGAATCTAATTTGGTCGTATCATCATTATGAGATGCTGGACGACCCATGACCTGATAGACCTGCAATTGACCACCCGTCAGAAGAGACAACAGACCCATGACTTCTAAATAAGCCGGTCTACAAGCCAAATTTCATGTCACACCATTTTTCACCATTTCACTGATTGGATGGAACTTGGTGTCTCCCTGCTCCCCTCTCAGGAGGACAAAAAAATCCCAGACTTCTTCCAAAATCCATTTCCATTTCAGAAAACAGACCACATGACCCATATTTAGTTCAGCGTTCCCTCACTTTCTCTCTTCAAAAGTTAAAAGAAACAAAAAAAAAAACCAAAAAAAAAAAAAAGCAGGGGAGGGGGGGGGAGGGGCAGCCACTGAAACCGCCTGATGCTTCAACAGTGTAATAGATGGAGAGAGAATGCTGAGGTTCTTTTGGATTCTGTGAACCTATGTTTGTTGTTATACTTGCACCAACCCTACTCCCCTTAGTGCTTTTCCTTATTGGCTGGCATTTCCCATCACTCAGAGACTAATAAAGACCATGGGAGAGCAAGCTTAACAGCCCCCTACTAGCTCCCAAGAAACAAGTATTTCATTCCTGTTTGCCTTAGAAACCGCCATAAATTCACTTAAAAACCACCAATAGTACTACCACCCACACTTACTTCCCCCTCCCCACCTCAAAGACAAAAAAAAAGAAAAAAGAGAGGCTCTCTTGTGCTTGTTATCACAAAGCAAACTCATTTCTCTCAGCCCTTGCTGGATTTTAGGTGGCTTTGTGCAGCCTTTATCCTGGTTTTGTTTCTCTATTCTGTTGCACTGTTAAAGCCACCTGCTCAGCATCATTTCTAGTCCATTTGACAAGCCACCTTCTTTCCAACTCAAGCCAGCAGTACCCTCACTTCTTCTTCTGGGCCCAAGAGGTTGTGAACCAAAACCCAAGCCGTGGAGCTCCTCTCTTCTTCTTCTTCTTCTTCTTCTGGTACCAGAACATACCTGAGATACCTCCCATTCATTAAAGAAACCATCTTGGGTACGCCACCCTGGCTTTCTTCCTCCTATATCTGTCCTCGGCTAACCCAAAAGCTTGAGAGCTTACTTGCTCCGTTGTTTAAAGGAAAGTCTGATAATAGCTCATTCTCTTCACCGACTTCTCTTCCAACTCCCATCAACAAGATGATCACGGCTGTCGATCTCTACCACGTCCTGACGGCGGTAGTCCCGCTCTACGTCGCCATGATCCTCGCCTATGGCTCCGTCAAATGGTGGAGGATATTTAGCCCCGACCAGTGCTCCGGCATCAACCGCTTCGTCGCCCTGTTCGCCGTCCCCCTCCTCTCCTTCCACTTCATCTCCACCAACAACCCCTACGCCATGAACTACCGCTTCATCGCCGCCGACACCCTCCAGAAGCTCATCGTCCTCGTGGTCTTGGCCATTTGGACCAAAACCAGCTCCAGAGGCTGCTTGGAGTGGACCATAACACTCTTCTCGCTTGCAACACTTCCAAATACTCTGGTCATGGGCATTCCCTTGTTGAAGGGAATGTATGGCCTGGCTTCGGGGAGCCTCATGGTCCAGATCGTTGTCCTCCAATGCATTATTTGGTATACATTGATGCTCTTCTTGTTCGAGTACAGGGGAGCTAAGCTTCTCATCACCGAGCAGTTCCCCGACACCGCCGGCTCCATCATTTCCTTCCGGGTGGACTCCGACATCATCTCGCTCGACGGAAAGGAGCCGTTGCAGACCGAAGCCGAGGTCGGGGAGGATGGGAAGCTCCATGTCACGGTGAGGAAGTCGACGAGTTCGCGCTCGGAGATATACTCCCGGCGATCCCACGGGCTCAACTCCGGCGTCTCCATCACTCCCCGCCCATCCAATTTATCGAATGCCGAGATATATTCGCTTCAGTCGTCGAGAAACCCGACGCCGAGGGGGTCGAGTTTCAACCATACCGATTTCTATTCAATGGTGAATGGGAGGAACGCGAGTGGTTTGAGCCCGAGGCATTCTAACTTCGGGAACGCGGGCTTCGACGAAGAGAACGGCGGGGGGATGCCGCCAGCTATTCCCAAGGCAAATGGGGTGGCGGGCGGATATCCGGCGCCGCCGGGAACCGGAATATTCTCTCCTGTTGGGGCAAAGAAGAAGGTGAGTGGGGGTGACGGGGGGAAGGACTTGCACATGTTTGTTTGGAGCTCGAGTGCTTCGCCGGTGTCGGAGGGAGGGATTCATGTGTTTAGAGGGGGGGAATTTGGAAATGAGCATGGTGGAGCAGCTCACCCAACTGATCACCATCCAAAAGGTGAGTACTTGGTGCTCTGGTTTATGTACTAGTTTTATGTTTTATGTCTGTTGTTGTTTAAGATTTGTTCTATATATGGCTTGTGTTTTTTGTTTTTTTTCTTTTTCTTCTATATATATATATATTTATTTATTTATTTATTTATATTTATATATTTACATGGCATGATCTCTTGTCTGTGGACCCTTTGTTCTGTTATTGATGATGGTAAATATCATGTTTATTATTGTGGGATTGGAATGAACAAGTATGTAGTTTTGTGGGATGGGAATCGGATAAGCATGTTGTTTAGGTGCTTGGTTTTGATGAATTGATGGTTGTGAACTTAATTCATTATTATGATATGGTCTCTGTGAGTTTTGCATTTCTCTACTTTTTTTTATTTCAAGGTAGGACAAACTATCGCATTCCAAAGTTACAAAATTTGTTCTTTGTTTACCTTGGAAAATTCCTATGTTGTTGAGTGCATCATGCTGTGTATGGTATACTAGCTGTGCTCTCTCCATAACCATGATGCTATTAGCTTCTGAACTTGAGAATGGTTGACACATATGATTGCAATTTTGTTAGGGCCGGAGCCCCTTTTCCCTACCAAAAGGAAAGAAAAAAAGCAACCCCCATGATGCTTTGCGTCTTTGAGTTGCTTAAAACTTGTGTGGTGCAATTTTTATCTCTAGATTCTTTGCTAATTCCTATATAATTATTACCTTATGTTGGCTATTAATTTTCATTTCCCTGGTGTTAGATGCCTATGATGTATATGGTCGTGACGACTTCAGTTTCCAGAACAGAGCTGGTGGTACCCAGGGAATGGATTCTCTACCGAAGGATGGGCCTAGTCTCTCGAAGCTCGGTTCCAATTCCACAGCTGAACTCCACCCGAAATCTGGGGCTGATGGAGAAATCAAGCCAACTTCGATGCCACCTGCCAGTGTGATGACCAGGCTTATTTTGATCATGGTCTGGCGAAAGCTAATCAGAAATCCAAACACCTACTCCAGCCTAATTGGTGTCATCTGGTCCCTAGTTTCTTTCAGGTTATGGTCATCCCAAAACAACCTTCTCTTATTTCACATATTTGCTCATGTATGAATCCTAGAATCTTGTTGTTACATTTTGCAGGTGGAATATTGAAATGCCTGCAATTATTGCTCGCTCGATCTCCATTCTATCCGATGCAGGGCTTGGAATGGCCATGTTCAGTCTTGGTATATCAAATTTTTAACTTGTAGTATATAGTATGTAGTATGTTAATTTCATTTTTATCCCTAACCATGATCCTTAATGACAGAAGATCGCCGTTCATATTCCAACAAAATTTTAATGGTTATCATCTCTTCATTCTGAAACTTCCATTAAGGAATTCAGTTTTATTACTACAGGTTTATTTATGGCATTGCAACCACGGATTATTGCCTGTGGCAATTCGGTTGCTGCATTTGCAATGGCTGTCAGATTTGTTACAGGCCCTGCTGTCATGGCTGCAGCCTCAATTGCTGTTGGACTTAGAGGCGTTCTCTTACATATCGCCGTCGTACAGGTAAACAAAACCAACACAAACATGTCATGTTTGAAGAGATCAGTAATGAGTTGGAAACATCGAATTTATGCTAGAGGACTAGACAATTTACTTCACATGCTTGTAGCTATTTGGTTGGTTTTAGTTGGTACTTGTGAGTTCATAAGAGATGATTGTTGCTGTAACAAATTATTCACTTTTAATTACAGGCAGCTCTTCCTCAAGGAATTGTTCCATTTGTGTTTGCCAAGGAGTATAATGTCCATCCTGATATTCTAAGCACAGGGTATCTTCTCTAACTTCCATTCTTTCTTCACCTTCTCTTGTATTCAAGGTTTTCTTTCTTAGGAACAAGCATACATGTATATGAATTAAGTATCATGATACACTTGCACAGGTGCACTTGGAAATATCCAATGTATCAAGCAAGTATTTGGAACCTTGTATGAGTTCATGCCTTCTCTGAAACTATCATCCAATTGAGAGGGGCAGAGCTCAAATGCCACTTCGATTCTATGATTTAGAAATTACAGCTTGACAAATGCTGTACTATATTTTGGCCATTACCAAGGAGAAAACAAAAGAAATGAGATGATGCCAAATGGACTTCTTTGAGGACATGAATTCATTGCACTTCCGTGCTATGTGTACTGACTACTGTCTTAATTGAATGGCTTTTGTTGGTAGCATTTTTCTTAGATCAGCCAGTTTCATGCTTGAGAAATTCATTCACTCTGAATCACAATTTTTCGTACCTGTTTAATTACTCCATAATTTGCATGTCTCTCAATTTTGATAGTACATGTTTCTGATAGAATGCTTAATGATTTCAGGGTTATCTTTGGAATGCTGATTGCACTCCCCATCACCCTTGTTTACTACATCTTGCTGGGACTCTAAAGCTCAATGGACCTTTTGCATTCATCAACAGAGTCAAGGTTAAACGGATTCTGTAAAGATTTTTAACTTATCTGGTAGTTTAGTATTCCCTAGCCTGACTGAGATAGCCGAGGTTTTGGCAGCCAAGTATTTGGCGAAAAAGAAGTTTCAATTTAGGGACTAGTGGCTTAGATAGTTTAAATCATCAGGCTTCAAATCCATGTAACTCTTTTATTTTATTTCGAAGACTTTTGCATCTGGTGTTTCAGTCTCCTATTCGAAGAAGAATGTAAAAAAAGTCATATTAGTAACTTGATCTTTGTTTTGATCCAATATGGATTTCATTCTGGTATTTTCACTGCCTGAAGTTGGTGTAAGCTTTGGTTATGTTCATTCTTTGATTACTATCATTTTTTCTGAAACAAGTGGACCTTCTGAATCATTTTAATAGTTTCCAGACAAACTAATGCTGAGACATTTGCCTATGGAAGAGGCAGGAAACACCTTGGAAAATATATATGAGCAACCATTTCTGAACTTTGCCACCAAGCTTCTAGACCTTTGGAGTTTGATTCTACTTTCTGAAACTCTGAATCTATTGTATCTGCAAACACTGAATTATAAGCAGGTCTATTGGATGATGGATATAATGACAAAATACCCCATTTATGATTCCTTGAAGTTTTTAAAAGAATAGCAACAGTTCTCTGAGTTACTGCAACATCTCGGACCTGCTCTTCTGCCCCTTGGACTACCAAACTTTTCATGGAGATCGAAGTGGGGGACCTTCCATGCATCAATCAGTCACCGTTCTTAGGTTTCAATGAATGGCGACATGGGAGTGGGGGGGGGGGGGGGTTTTGAAGAGAACATCCACAGGGAGATACGGATAAGTTGTCATTGAAGGGCTCTTGAGTGGTCCTGCTACCACGGTCTACAAAGTTTTAAACTAAATCATGAACGGCTGAATCAATTTGAAACTGAACTGCAGAGCTGCACATGCTCACAGCCATCAAGTGAAATCATTGTAGGTCATTATGGTGAATATAATGGACAGGTTGTAAAGCTAAAAGGTGCACAAGAATATTGTTTTTAGATAACAATGATTCAACGTCAAACCTTTTCACATATCTTATGTAAACAAAAAATGGAGGGTGCTGACAGAAATCCTTTATTTTCTTTTGCATCGAGATTAGTGTATATATACATGCATAAAATCATACATGTAGTTGGCTTTAGAATGTTGCAATATAAATCTCTAAGTTTCTTCAATCAAAAAATAAAGCTCTAAGTATGAAAAATTAATAAATTTCATACAGAAGCTGCATGCTTGAGACGTTACTCCTGAAGCTTCCGTTAGAGAATAGGGATGGCAATTTTTATCAATCTGATAGATATCACCCGATCCGATCATAATAGGATGGGTAAAATCCGATCCATCTAATTTATAAATGAATATGAGTTATATATAAAAAATCCCGACTCTGATTCGGATCGGGTACGAGTAGTAGTACGTCCCGATCCAAACCCGACCTGTTTATAAATATAAAAAGCTATGTTTATAAAATATTTAAGTAAATTAGATATGGAACGGATATACCCGATCCGTTTAAGTTTTAAGTAAACTAGATTTTATGAGACCGGGTATATCCGACCCGATCCGATCCAAACGTGATCTTTTTTTATACCCGATCCGAGACGAGTATGGAACGGAGAATTTTTAGCGAGACGGATATGGGTTTTGGATGATCCGACCCAAATCTGATCCATTGCCATCCCTATTAGAGAAGCCAAGACATATATAATATTTGATTTGCGACAAACCGTTATAATAGATATGATGTATAAGATTAGCCATAATTTTCATGCATTTCTAATGGTCTCATATTAAAACTACATACCGAAAAAAAAAAAAAAATCCCTCTATAAAGTTATATGCGAAATTATCTTGTAATGTAGAACTAATCTTTTGAACAAAACGCTTATCTACCTCTAAGTATAAAGAATTACTCAGCAGGCCTTGTTCTTAAAGCATTCTTATTTTTAGAAGGGCTGCAGCTTGAGAAGCTATAACCAACCCATCTACACATGAATCCTCTCAGTTCTTTCTCATATAGAAATGAATCCTTTCAGTTATTGCCAACATCTACACCAGCATGCAACATCATCAATACATGTCCCCAAGAGATCATTCGGGGAAAAGCGAGGTGAGAGTTGTGAAATTGCTAGAGATGTATGGGGTGGGTTGGGCTGGGCCTGCAACACTCTGCACCCAGTACATCTCTCGTCGTTCCTGGTCCGAACATATCTCATGCACCCAACCTCTGCCAACCGAGATCAGAATAAAATTAGGCAGGCTCAAGTATTGGATGATATCTTTCCTCAAAAAAGTTATATAGAGTGTTATAACTTTCCACTCATAGCAGAGAGAAATCTCTCTTCAATGAACACCAACGTTTTGTTATGCAATTAGCTAGATATATGATTGAAAAAAAAAAAACCCACTAGATGGATCACATTTAAAACAATACTTAGAAATAGTTCGTATATTTTATCCATGGAGATAGACCTGTCATGCGTACAGCGTACTGAAAAAATTCTCATATCATTGGAAATAGTAGCATTTAATTCGATCTGTCGTAGTTAAGCTTCCCTAGCGAAGCTTGGGACATATTTGCCATTCATGTGCTTGCTACGTCCATGCCTACATGCATGCATGGAGAGAGGGATTCCTTCTTAATTTACATAAGATATAGAATATATAGAAGACCCCTACGTTTAATGATTCGCATGGTAAATGGTATATGTAGAGGGCTTTGTTGAACGTGCAAACAGACCAAACATGTTAAATCTAAGATGGCAGTAATTAGAGGACAGGACTACCTAACGTTGTGTGGTGCAAAGCCTAAAATTCTCTTCAACCTTAGAGAGAGAGAGAGAGAGAGAGAGAGAGAGAGAGAGAGAGAGGTCTTTGCAAGCATTTACACATATTAGATTTTTTTTTTTTTTTTTATGCATTAATAGAAGCTTTTCCTTTTTCATTTTGTGATAAGCGCTGCACGTACGCAACTCATCACATAATTCTGCATCCAGTGACAAAGATCAACGTAAATACGCGCGTTTCCGCAAAGCTGCACCACATTTTAACGTGGCATATCAAACGTTTATTTTAGAGCATCCATCCTTAAGGAAAACAGATAAGGATATCATTATGGTGGTAGTGCTTGGTTAGAGCATGACTCCGTTCTTATGAATAATTCATTGGTCACATGTTTGAGGCATGATCTCTCGGATGACTTGATTAAAATTCAGAAACTCTGGAGGCACATGACTGAGAGACGGAGCGACTATAACTCTGGCACTGTAGTACGGATGTACTCACCGATTAATAAAAAAGGTACATGAAAAAACTTATGATCTAAATTAAATAATCATCTAATGGGCTGGAGAACAGAAAAGGAAGCTGCACCGAAGTTTACCCCTACCCTTTTGTTTTATAAAATTTAAAAAAAAAAAAAAGAAGATAAGGACAAAATCTGTTTTCCGACAAAAGAAAGCTAGGGATGTATATATAATATCTACACCACGAGAAGAAGGGATGCATGCTTATCGCACCAGCATTTGGGCTACGAGACACCAACTGGAAACACGTTGGACCGGTCCCAACCCAGCCCATACGGGCTAATTAACCGGGATCCGGGCTTTCTTCGGAAAGGGTACGTACATCGTGTGCAGAGAGGATTCCTCAAAGACTAATATTTTATCAATACAATCGGATAAAAATTACTAGAAATTAAGTTTCGCATGGTACTTCATGGTTCGACCGTTCCTCATGATTCCACCTGTTGCAAATAAATTACTTGTAGACAAGGCTTCGATGATACCGGACAATTTTGCCCGCTCTTTCAGCTGGATAAAATCTTGCTCTTGAATGCTCTTCTTGGATGGAGACCTGCAAAAGATCTCCGGGCCAGGTTTCCGGCATGGGACACGTTGGCATGGAGTCTCTGTATCGGTCGGTCAGAGCTGCTGCACCGCAGGACCGCTCCCTGGTTCACCTGCAAAACAGATCCTTTGCCGGAGTTGTTCCGGCGGGGGACACTCCGATACCTAAGTCAGTGGCAGATCCCAGCCACAGAATAGGAAAGAGTGTCGAGAGTATGAGGGAAAGGCTCTTAGAGTATGGGTGTATCTGTGTACCTCTTTCGAACCATTCTTCTTACCACTATTTAAGAGGAGGCCTCCGGCCTGCGGCCCGCTCTTTTTCCGGTGATTATGGAGAGTCAATTTCTTCCATGATTGGCGATCGTGGGTTGTCATTGCGCGGTTTCGACCAAATCGGAGGCATGACAGCTGGAGTTGCGCGCCATGATCGTGGCATGTAGAGTGTTAATTGTAACCGTTGGTTACAGTTGCCTATTTGGGCCAAATCGTGGTCCCATCTTCGAGTTTACCCTTGCGTGGGCCGAAGACTTGGTGTTTGCACCGGGACCGGAGATCGTGTCTACGGTAGGGACCGAAGAGCGTGTCTTCAGAAGTCGATAAGAAACTTGGTCTTCGGTCAGGACCGAAGACGTCATCCGAAGTTCTGTCCTTCAGATGTTGCGGACCGGTGAGAAGTCTTGGGCCGCCTGCAGTTGGTCTGGCCTTTCCCTGGTCCGAAGTCCGTAGTCCGGAGAAAAGGGCTCTGGCCAGTCGAACCGGCGTTCGGTTCGTAGCTGAACCGGGATATCCCAACAGTTGCCCCCCCTACTCTCAGTTTTCGAAGCGGGGGTTTGCCTCGAGAAGTGAGAGTACTAATACTTTGTCATTTTCCTCCCAGGAGATAGTGTAGTGGATGATTATGGGATCTCTGATTGGACTGCCCATCATGACTGCTGGTTGATCTGGGAATCAGGTGGTGGACAGCTGTCACTCCCAGGTTGGGGAAGAAGGAAATAGTGGGTGGCCCTGGGACTGCCTCTCTTTTTCTTGTTGCATGATAGTTCAGCCAATCTTTCGGTTGAGATTTGGATGGTTGTGGTAGCTTTCCCCCGTCCGTTGGATAGTGGATACATCTCATCTTGGCGGTTAGCTGAAGGCGGGTTACCTCCCCGGGTAATCTTGGATCAAATCAACCTGGTAGGGCTTTAGAGATCCCTGTTTTCTTCTTGGGAAAGGGAGAGGGTCCGGCCAAGGATGCTTCTTCAACCTCGTCTCATCCTTCATCCAGCTTTCCTTGTTCTAGACTACAAGTCTATTCCACAGGTAGAATCTTCCTTCTGCCCCCTTGCTTCATTCTTTTATCATAGAAGAAACCGTAGAAAGTCAGGGAGAACAAGTTGGGCCCTCAGGGGCCGGCGACGTAGTAGGTCCGGAGTCGATCTCCAGTTCGGTTTCTCAGGAAAAGGCGGCCCTTCTTTGGGAATGCTATCGCATTCCTGAGGAGTTCCCTTTCGTTCTCCCTGCACTCGAGGAACGAGTGAACGAACCTCCCCCCGGGTGTCTAACCGTGTATGAAGATCATATGAAAGCTGGTCTTCGATTTCCCCTGCACCCTTTCTTCATCAAGATCTTCCGCTTGTACCAAGTGGTGCCGGTGTAGTTGATCCCGAACAGCATCCGGAATATCTGCGAATTCCTGGTCAAGTGTAGCATCACAAACATAGAACCTAGGACCAATTTATTTACAGCCCTTTTCATTCTCAAGAGGGATTTTTGATGCACATCGCAACGCACCGATTTAATTACCTTAAAACTACTATTCTAGAATAGGATAGCAGGAGCAAGGGTCGAATCCACAGGGACTTTCTTGATTACTTTGAAAACAATAAATGCGCAATAGAAATTGAAATCTTAAAACTAAAAAGGAGATTAACAAGTAATTAGCAGTAAAGGTAACTCAAGTAAAGATCTATCTAAGTGAGAGCACGGCCCGTATCCGTGAATCACGGTCCGTCCCTTTTTGGGAATAGATTGATCTAAATGCTAGTAAAATAACCTAGATATGATCTATCTCACGAGAGCACAACCCGTACCTACTTGAGAATAGATCAGTCAGGATTAATTTCACTTGACTTACCTCCAAAGCTTTGCCCTAGCAACGTATCTGATTCAAAAACAAAAACAAAAATAAAAGAACATCAATTAATCAAAGGATATCTTTATTTCATGTAAAAGAGAGTACACCAAAGTAATACAATCAAAAATAAAAACCCCCTTTTTCCAAGTGAAGCTCCGGCCTCTAGTGATTTCTGCATGCTCAAAAGTTGAAGATGGCGCTGACCGGTAGAGAATTGAACTACTGGAATAAGATTGGGATAAGCTTCGAATAGTGCTGGAATAGTGGGAATAAAGCTGGGATAACTAGAATAGTAGAAAACCAAAAGAACCATAGGGAAGAATAGATGGATCTCCGGACTGATGCTGGACTATGAATGATCTAGGAGCTTGGGAGAACTGAGAGATGGACTATACTCTGGGATGGGATCGACCTCTACAACTAAGCTGGAATGGTGGGAAGAAAGCTATCTGTGGTGTGGAATAGAGAAGATAGAGAGGCTTTCTGTGACGGGGAAGAAGAGATAGAGAAGAAGAACTGGCTGATTGCTCGACTGGTTGAATGCCCGAATACCTCGGATGATCGAATACCCCATCTGGCTCCCCTGGACCCCTTTTTATAGGCTCTCACTATTCTCAACCCGCTCCACCGTTTGAACCAACCCGCTCCCCCTCCAACCAACGCAACTGATCCAACGAAGCTGCTCCACGGTTGCAACGAGACTGCTCCACGGTTGCAACGATGACGCTCCATCGATCTCCAGCTCATCCGGTGGTGCTCTAGATTCTTCTTCCCGGTTCGGTCCAACCCAGTACACCGATTCGATCCAAAAGGAATTCAGACCGAAAGAGATCATCGGCTGCAACTCACTGTGAAGACCCTCCCGGCGACGAGGAAGAGCACTCCATCGTCATCTCCGGCTAGTGGTGGGCTGGGTATGCGGTCCGGCGATGGAGGATGGTGGTTCCGGTGAGGTTCGGCCAAGAGGAACAAATCACGATGAACAGCCCACTTCAGAGGCCTCTTTTCGGCCACCGGGGCTTCTTCGGCCGGTGGTGAGCATGCCGGCGACCTCCTCGGCGGTGGGGGCGGCTCTCCGGCAAGTCTCGGAGCGATTAGGGCATGGCGGTCCACGGCTCTGCTTCCGTGGACCGCGTCAATGGCAGATCGCGGCCCACGGGCTGGGAATGGACCGAGCGGCCGGTCCACTGTGGACCGGCTGCTCTAAATTTCGTGCAAGTTCTTAGTAATTTCTTCAAAAATTCATTTTGGGCCCGTTTTGAGTCCGATTCGAGTGCTGTTCTCGCCGTTGGACTTCTAAAATCAGGCTCTCCATTTTAGTGATGTTCTTTCTTGTAAATGACATATAAAAGTATTAACTTTGGAGGAATAATGACATTTTAATATTAAATTAATACTTTTATATTTATGCTTAATGTAGTTATCACACCTCCCAGCTTGAACTTTGCTCGTCCTCGAGTAAAGCAGATAGATTATCCATGTGTATCAACCCATCCTTGAATTAGATATAACTCAAGCAACCCTAAAAGCAGATGATACCCGGTCAGACTACTACTGAGATACTTCATTGGATTATTAATTCAACTCTTTTTAACGGTCAGGTAAAGTTCATAAAGATTTCTAGAGTTCTTCTTCTGCCAACTTTCCATCTCACTCTTAAAATCCTCTAACTTTCTGGGATTTATTTCAATACCTTTCTACTAGATGACTTTTCCCCTTTCTTCTTCTTCTTCTTCTTCTTTTTTTTTTTATGTATTATATCCAAGCCTTGTAAGTATTAGTATTCTCCCCTTTTGATGTAAACCATAATGCTTACTTAGGTGAAGGGGCCCAGTTACTCAGGAAGGTACCATTGCTTAATAGATTTCTTGACCTTCTCACCTTTTGACGTGAACCACAACGCTTACTTAGGCGAAGGGGCCCGGTTACTCAGTAAGAGTTCAAGTAAAGCTATGAAACTAGACTAACTTTTTTTTTTTTCAAAGGAAAAAACCTTAGCATACTTGATCTTTTGATTTATATCCCCAAAAAGTAGACTCTTTATTAAGATCAATGGTCAAAAGGCTTTGGAATTACTCCATGAAATTATTTATGATTTATACCCTACCATTTATTGAGTTTCTTTAATAATTTATCCCTCAGCATCTCTAGTATTATCTAGGCTATTAATCAATCATTTGATTAAGGTGCATAAGTAACTCTAGTTCGAGACAAAAAATAGGTACACATAACCTAATCATTTCTAACCGCACTCGAAGATCTAAGCAAGTCAAGTTAATCTTCCCCTCCCAACTTAATCGACATTGTCCTCAATGGAGTAGGAAAGAAAATGAGAAGTATAATAGGAAAGAATACACCTTGGAAAAATGTGCTTCGAAGGTTTCATGAAGTAGCAGGTTCTTTTGTTGCTGTGCTCCCTCACTTTATTCTTTTAAAAAGAAAAGAAAGTAACTAGTTTAAAAATTAAAAGCATAAACTGGGTTGCCTCCCAGGAGCGCTAAGTTTATAGTCTTCAGCCAGACTCAGCAGATAGTAGTACTGGGTCCATAAGGTCAAGGATTTCAATAATTTCTCCATCATGAATATCTTCAACATAGGGTTTCAAGCATTGGCCATTTACTTTAAAAATATTTTCTTGTTTAGGATCTTTAAGTTCAACAGTGCCATGAGAAAATACTTGAGTAATGATGAAAGGTCCATCCCATCGTGAGCAAAGTTTTCCAGGAAAAAGGCGCATCCTAGAATTGTAGAGCCACACTTTCTGATCAGGCTTAAACATTTTTCGATTAATGAATTTATCATGATATGCCTTAGTTCGAGCCTTATAAATTTTTGTACTTTCATAAGCTTCATTTCGCAGCTCTTCTAATTCACTCAATTGAAGCTTCCTATTTGAACCAGCAGTCTTCAGATCAAAATTATATTGCTTGATAGCCCAAAATGCACGATGTTCTAACTCTACCGGTAAATGACATGCCTTGCCAAACACTAACCGGTATGGAGACATTCCTAGGGGAGTCTTAAAGGCAGTCCGGTAAGCCCATAATGCATCATTCAAACTTTCTGACCAATCTTTCCTATTGGGCCTTACCGTTTTCTCCAGGATGTATTTAATTTCTCTGTTTGATACTTCAACCTGGCCACAAGTTTGGGGATGGTAAGGTGTGGCTACCTTATGTGTAATTCCATATTTCTTCATTAATCCTTCAAAATGTTTATTTGTGAAATGCGCCCCCCCATCACTAATAATTGCCCTTGGGCACCCAAACCGACTAAAAATGTTACACTGAATGAACTTGATTACAACCTTGTAATCATTGGTTCGGGTTGCAATGGCTTCGATCCATTTAGACACATAATCAACTGCAACCAGAATATACTCAAACCCAAAAGAAGAAGGGAATGGCCCCATGAAGTCAATACCCCAGACATCAAAAATCTCAACAACTAAAATAGGGGTCAGAGGCATCATATCTCTATGCGAAATATTTCCCGTTTGTTGACATCTCAGACAATTACGGCCAAATTCATGTGCATCTTTAAAAAGAGTTGGCCAGTAAAACCCACTCTGTAGCACTTTTTCCGCAGTCTTCCTTCCACTAAAGTGTCCCCCACAAGCAAGAGAATGACAAAAAGTGAGTATGCCTTGAAATTCACTCTCAGGGACACATCATCTAATCACCTGATCTGAACAGTACTTAAACAACTCAGGTTCCTCCCAAAAGTAATATTTGATTTGTAAGAAAAATCTATCTTTTTCTTGTTTAGACCAGTGGGAAGGAACTTGTCCTGTTGCTAAGTAATTAACAATATGGGCAAACCAGGGTAAACTATCAGACAAAATAGAGAAAAGCTGTTCATCAGGAAACTGATCTCTGATTATTTCTTTGTTACATTCTACTAAAATCCTAGAAATATGATCTGCTACCAAATTTTCAGAACCCTTCTTATCTAAGATTTCTAAGTCAAATTCCTGCAGTAGAAGGATCCATATAATCAGTCTAGGCTTTGTGTCTTTTTTAGATAACAGATGTCGCAATACTACATGATCAGTATACACTAAGATCTTAGACCCTAACAGATATAATCAAAATTTCTCCAGGGCAAAAACAACTGCTAGCAACTCCTTTCAGTAGTAGTGTAATTTATTTGTGCATCTGAAAGAGTTTTACTAGCATAATAAATCACATGTGGTTCCTTATTAAACTTCTGTCTTAAAACTGCCCCTACAGCATAATCAGAGGCATCACACATGATTTCGAAAGGCAGGGTCCAATCGGAAGGCTTGATAACTGGTGCAATGGTCAAAGCATTTTTCAGAATGTCATAAGTAGCCATACATTCCTTATTAAAATCAAATGGATTGTCTTTAACGAGCAGATTACACAAAGATCATGAAATTTTGCTGAAATCCTTGATAAAGCGTCTATAAAATCTAGCATGACCAAGGAAGGATCGTACTTGTTTAACTGAGGTCGAGGGAGGCAATTTCGAGATCAATTCTATCTTAGCTTTGTCAACCTCAATCCCTCGCTCTGAAATAATATGTCCGAGCATGATTCCCTCACGAACCATAAAATGGCTCTTCTCCCAACTTAAGACTAGGTTCGTTTCTATGCATCGTTTCAAAACCCTAGTCAAGTTTTGGAGACAATCATCAAATGAAGATCCAAACACCGAAAAGTCGTCCATAAATATTTCAAGAAACTGACCAACCATATCAGAAAATATAGATAACATACATCGTTGAAAAGTGGCTGGTGCATTGCACAGACCAAATGGCATGCGCCTAAAGGCAAATGTTCCAAAGGGGCAGGTAAAGGTGGTCTTTTTTTGATCAGCAGGAAATACTGAAACTTGGTTATATCCTGAATATCTATCTAGAAAACAGAAGAAACTCTGCCCAGCTAGCCGTTCTAAAATTTGATCAATGAAAGGCAAAGGAAAGTGATCTTTTCTAGTGACGACATTCAGTTTTCGATAGTCTATACACACTCTCCAACTAGTTGTCATTCGAGTAGGAATTGACTCGCCCTTTTCATTCTCAACAACAGTAATACCTGATTTCTTAGGTATTTCATGAGTTGGACTGACCCATTGACTATCCGAGATTGGGTAAATGATTCCAGCATCAAGCCATTTTACCACTTCTTTCTTAACAACTTCTCTCATGTTCGGATTAAGCCTTCGTTGCATTTCCCTATGTGGTTTAGATTCAGGCTCACAGTGAATATGATGCATGCAAACAGAAAGGTCAATTCTCTTAAGATCAGCTACTGCCCATCCTATTGCTTCTCTATGTTCCATAAGCACTTCCACAAATTTCTCTTCCTGATCCGGGGTTAGAGTGGATGCAATGATCACTGGGAGCGTATCCTTGGGTCCAAGAAAAGAATATTTCAACTTTTCAGGAAGAGGCTTCAACTCTAACATGGGTGGTGTTTCTAAGGATGGCACTAAAGGGGTTGATTGAGTCAGTAAAGGTTCAAATTTGATAGTCCGAGGAATATTGTTAAACTTCGGTGGCTCCAACAAAGCACTCACTTCATCAACATCAAACTCATTTATTCCAACATGTGTCAAACATGCTTGCAGAGGGTTCGACTCGAGTAAAATGGGGAGTTTCTTGTCTATAACTTTTTCAAGCATGTTCACTTCATCAAATACAGGTGGTCCTCGGGATGCATTAAAAATGTTCAATCGCATCTTTTTATTTTTAAAGGATACATCCATAACCCCTGTCCTACAGTTTATACAGGCATTAGCGGTAGCTAGAAATGGTCTTCCAAGAATAATAGGTATTTGGCTATGATTATTGCTAGACTTCATATCCAAGACAAGAAAGTCAACAGGAAAGTAAAACTCGTCGACTTTCACCAACACATCCTCTAATAATCCATGGGGTACCTTAATTGATCGATCTGCTAACTGCAATGTTACCGACGTGGGTTTCAGTTCCCCAAATCCAAATAAATCATACATTGATCCTAGGAGAAGGTTCACACTCGCACCCAAATCTAGTAAAGCTTTCTTGATTGTGAGGTCCCCTATGACACAGGAAATAGTTGGGGTACCAGGGTCTTTCAATTTGGGTGGGACAATTTGCTGAAAAACTGAGCTCGCTTGCTCAGTCAACTGGATCTTTTTCGGTATATGTGCCTTAGATTTTCGTTTCTGTGTGCACAGATCTTTAAGGAATTTGGCATAAGCCGGCAGTTGTTTGATGGCATCAAGAAGATGTAGGTTTATCTGGACTTGTTTGAACAGCTCAAGCATTTCATTCATTTTTAGGTTCTTCTTATCCAAAAATACAGGTGATTCTAAGGCTTTAGGAAACAGAGCCCTAGGTGTTAGTGCTTGGCTAATAGGTTTCTTTCTCTCTTCATTCTTTTCATCTTCTGGCTTAGCCAACTCAAATTTTTGGGTCAGGTCAGGCTAATTCACTATTTTCCCACTTCTTAAAGTTGTGATTGATTTAGCTTGTTCTGGGAATGTTTCAGGTTTGGTAGAACTTTCAGCCATGTAATGTCCTTTTGGGTTACTGATAGGCTGACTAGGCAACTTACCTTCCTCTCTTCTATTGAAAGATGTAGCTAGCTGACTTATCTGGGTTTCTAGCTTTGCAATGGATTGCGTGTGGGAGTGAAGGAGTTGGGTGTTCATTTCTAGCCCTTTTAATGCTTGAAGTACCTTCTCTTTAAATGTAGGACCATGATTATTCGGTGGAGGTTGTGGAGCACTCGGGTATTGGGAATAAGGCATGTTTCCAAAGTTGGTCTCCTGATAGTTGGTCCTAATTGGTATTGGATTATTAGCAGCTTGGGGTTTCCAAGAAAAATTTGGATGGTTTCGCCAGCCAGGATTGTGAGTATTTGCAAATGGATCATTTCCTGGTCTAGGAACCATACGGGCTTGTGCTTGATGGACTTATTCCTAAATGAACTCGGGGAATTGATAGGCCGTTGGACAATCACCTATCAAATGGGTAGGACTTGAACAAATGATGCAAACATCATGGTTTTGATGAAGGTTTTGATGAGGTGAGGAGGAAAGATTTCCACTTTGTAGAATTCGATTAAGCTTTTAGGACAATTCATCTACCTTGCTGTAGATGTCTACAGAGTGACCTAATTCATACATTCCCCCTCTCTTAGGTCCTAAGGGAGGATCTCTACGGGCAGCAGACATGTGATGCAATAAATTTTCACTAAGGGTTTCAAACAGCTGCCAAGCTTCATGTTCATTTTTAAGCATAAATGTTCCTCCACATGAAGCATCTACCATTTGCCGGTATCTTTCAGATAGACCATCATAAAAACATTGAACCAATTGCCATTTCGGTATGGCATGATGGGGACATTTTCTAATCGGATCCTTTAATCTCTCCCATGTTTCATGAAACATCTCTCCATCTAACTAGGAAAAACTGGTTATGGCTTTTCTAATTTGGTTTGTTTTTCTAATTGGAAAGTACTTCTTAAGAAATTCCCTCTGAAGTTGATCCCAAGTTGAAATTGTTACAGTATCTAGGGAATTCAACCAGTACTTAGCTCTATCTTTTAGGGAAAAAGGGAACAACTTAAGCCTAAGAGCATCATCAAAGAAATATTGGATTTTGACAGTTGAACATATTTCCAGGAACTCATCTAAATGTTTATAAGGGTCTTCATTTGTAAGTCCATAGAAAGATGGTAACATCTGGATTATGCTAGACTTAATTTCATACTGGACAGCCTCAACTGGAGATACTTGGATATAAGGTGAATAGGTATACTTTGAAGGAGTGAAGTACTCCCTCAACTGACGTGGAGGATCAATTTCCTGATTGGGATCCATAGTACCTGGTTTGTTTGCTCTACAAGTTCTGTCAATTTCTAGGTCTAGGGGTACAAGTTCCGGTTCTAGTGACCGACGACCTAACATGCACCCTACAATGGTATTCTAGAGCAAACAACAGTAGTTCAGAATTTTTATAAGATGTTTTCTTTTATATGCAAAAATGAGAAAAGATCTAAAGGAAAGACTCCTAAGAGAATCCTAAAACTAGTTGAATTTTTTTTTTTTCTTTTTTTTTTTTCAAACAATTTACACAAACAATTTACAAAACTCTATCATAGGGTTAGCTTAGACCTAGATAGCTCCTAACTGTTCCAATGTCACCTTGAGCACTCCAAGTCCAAAATCACCCAACTAACTTGGCTAGGTAAGTGTAATGTTGGTGAAGGTTTCCTTATCGCTTGCCTTAGACACCAACTAAAAATTGGCCAGGTAAGCGGAACCAAAGCACCTCCCTTCAGGCTCTTGTCCCTGAACCACTTTCCTTAGACACCAAGTAGTTAACTGACCTGAACCCGGTATAACTCTAGGGTTCCCTTGTCCTATTGAGCTCAAATTCCTTAGGGCTGGTGTCTAATTGATTTTAGGGTTAGAGGCTTAAGTGAATGCAAATGATGGGAAATGATTTATGGGCCAAGGGTAATGAAATCCCCACCTTATCTGATTAATGAGGAGTGCCCTTAAGATGAATTATGGAGAAATGAAATGGATGCAATAAGCAAGGTGTCCATATCTTGAAATTATCAAACAAAATTAAACTAAACTAATTACTTTTTTTTTAAATTTTGATGGTTAAGTATCTAATTCCCTAATGAATTATGAATTTTTTTTTTTTGATTTGATTTTACAGGAAAGTAAGTTTACCTAAGTAATTCTAACAAGAAAATCAAATAGAACAAAACAAAAATACCAAAAATTTGAATTTTTGAAATTTGAAATTTTTTTTTGAATTTTTGAAATTTGATTTTTTTTGAATTTTTGAATTTTTTTTGAATTTTTGAAATTTTCAAAACAATGCCAAAAGTCCCCGGTAATGGCACCAAAAATCTGATGCGCGTCGCAATGCACCGATTTAATTACCTTAAAACTACTATTCTAGAATAAGATAGCAGGAGCAAGGGTCGAATCCACAGGGACTTTCTTGATTACTTTGAAAACAATAAATGCGCAATAGAAATTGAAATCTTAAAACTAAAAAGGAGATTAACAAGTAATTAGCAGTAAAGGTAACTCAAGTAGAGATCTATCTAAGTGAGAGCACGGCCCGTATCCGTGAATCACGGCCCATCCCTTTTTGGGAATAGATTGTTCTAAATGCTAGTGAAATAACCTAGATATGATCTATCTCACGAGAGCACAACCCATACCCACTTGAGAATAGATCAGTCAGGATTAATTTCACTTGACTTACCTCCAAAGCTTTGCCCTAGAAATGCATCTGATTCAAAAACAAAAACAAAAACAAAAGAACATCAATTAATCAAAGGATATCTTTATTTCTTGTAAGAGGGAGTACACCAAAGTAATACAACCAAAAATAAAAACCCCCTTTTTCCAAGTGAAGCTCCGGCCTCCAGTGATTTCTGCATGCTCAAAAATTGAAGATAGCGCTGATCGGTAGAGAATTGAACTGCTGGAATAAGATTGGGATAAGCTTGGAATAGTGCTGGAATAGTGGGAATAAAGCTGGGATAACCAGAATAGCAGAAAACCAAAAGAACCACAGGGAAGAACAGATGGATCTCCAGATTGATGCTGGACTATGAATGATCTGGGAGCTTGAGAGAACTGAGAGATGGACTATACTCTGGGATGGGATCGACCTCTACAACTAAGCTGGAATGGTGGGAAGAAAGCTATCTGTGGTGTGGAATAGAGAAGACGGAGAGGCTTTCTGTGACGGGGAAGAAGAGACAGAGAAGAAAAGCAATGGGAAGAAGAAGAACTGGCTAACTGCTCGACTGGTTGAATGCCCGAATCCCTCGGATGATCGAATACCCCATCTGGCTCCCATGGACCCCTTTTTATAGGCTCTCCCTATTCTCAACCCGCTCCACCGTTTGAACCAACCCGCTCCCCCTCCAACCAACGCAACTGATCCAACGAAGCCGCTCCACGGTTGCAACGAGACCGCTCCATGGTTGCAACGAAGACGCTCCATCGATCTCCAGCTCATCCGGTGGTGCTCCAGATTCTTCTTCCCGGTTCGGTCCAACCCAGTACACCGGTTCGGTCCAAAAGGAATTTAGACCGAAAGAGATCATCGGCTGCAACTCACTATGAAGACCCTCCCGGCGGCGAGGAAGAGCACTCCACCGTCATCTCCGGCCAGTGGTGGACTGGGTAGGCAGTCCGGCGGTGGAGGATGGTGGTTTCGGTGAGGTTCGGCCAAGAGGAATAAATCACGATGAACAGCCCACTTCGAAGGCATCTTTCTGACCACCAGGGCTTCTCCGGCCGGCGGTGAGCGTGTCGGCGACCTCCTCGATGGTGGGGGCGGCTCTCCGACGAGTCTCGATGCGATTGGGGCATGGCGATCCATGGCTCTGCTTCCGTGGACCGCGTCAATGGCAGATCGCGGCTCACGGGCTGGGAAATGGACCGAGCGGCCGGTCCACTATGGACCGGCTGCTCTAAATTTCGTGCAAGTTCTTAGTAATTTCTTCAAAAATTCATTTTGGGCCCATTTTGAGTCCGATTTGAGTGCCGTTCACGCCGTTGGACTTCTAAAATCAGGCTCTCCATGTTATTGATGTTCTTTCCTATAAATGACATATAAAAATATTAATTTTGGGAGAATAATGATATTTTAATATTAAATTAATACTTTTATATTTATGCTTAATGTAGTTATCAATTTTCACAGCAATGGATGGTGGGTGATTGGCCGTAGATCAGGCCGCAAGATCATCAAGAACTTGCCCAGCGCCATCCATGGGTGGAAACCCATTTTTGTGTTTGTACTATCTTTTGATCCATGGGGCTTTGACACTGTTTGGAAGAAGCCTCGTCTAACCGTCAATGACGGAAAGAAGGTCTTGGCTGCCGATCAGTCAGATTACGATCTCTTGGTCAATTCCGAAGTTGCCCCTATCCAGGAATTGTTGGAGGAGAGAAATCTTCATCTTGCGGGAATTAGCAAATTTTCTACATTAGGTATAATGACAGAAATTTCAACTCCTCTTCCCCGGTTTTGTTGTAGCTCGGTCGATTGAAGTGAACTTTTTTGCTTGTAGGTGGCGGGATGAAGCCCGGTGTGAGCTGGCTCCGTCAAACCTCCGAGAAGAGGGTAGCACAAGGCCCTCTCACCAAGTCGGCGATTCGGAAGAAGGCTCGAAGGGACGGTCCTGAGGGGGACCGGAGCACTTTGTCTTCCCGGGGAACTTCAGGAGAAGATGCAGCACCCATGGAAGGGGCCCCGTCGAGACCTTGTCCAGTCGAAGCTCCACCGACGGCTACCTCCTCGATTCGCACAACGGGGAGTCCACCTCAGGTAGTGGATGTGCCACCGTTTTGCCCCCTACAGTTGATAGGGGCAAAGCGCAGCAAGTTGAGGGAGAGTCCGCTCGCGGGGCTTCCTCAGCTGGAAGCCGTTCGGTGAACTCTTCGGAGCTTTCACCTACGGGGGGACTGCTGGTCCATGCCGTAGCCAGGCAGGCATTGAAGGGTATGCTGCTACCTCATGACTTGACAGTTCTTCGATATTGGAACCTTCCCAGGGTGTCTGATTCTGCCTTCTCCGCCCTATAACAGGTATGATCCTTGCCATCCCCTTTGTCTTGAGAGTTGTTCGATCCATGACCCCACATTCTTGATGCAGTTGGTCTACAATCTTATCTTTATGGAGGAGGGTCTGGGGAACGTTGACAGCCTCATCCGTGGCCTCAAGGAGGAGCTTCATACTGCCAGGGTCGCAAAGGAAGTAGCCGAAGAGTTGAGGCAGTCTATGGAGGACCGCCTTATCCGGGTAAATGATGAAGTTCATGAACTGAAGGGCGAACTAAAAAGTGCCCATCTGACAATGGTGGAGCAAGGGGCAGGGTGGAGAAAGAGTAGGAAACAAGTCGACTCCTTGGAGCAAGCTGCCAGGAAGAATTAGGAGAAGATAGAAAGCCTGACCAAGGCAGCGGAGGAGGCTTCCAGGAGGGCAAAGAGGCGATTCTGGAGTCCGAAGTGGCCGAGAGAGAGTCCGTGTCTTTGAGAAAGCAAGTAGACGATGCTGTAGCAGACTTCAAAATGTCTCCACAATTCCAAGAGGAGATGAATGAAGCATCTTTATACGGCTACCAGCATGGCTTTAACGACAGACTTTCCAAGGTAAAGGAGGCCTTCCCTCACCTTGACCTTTCTGGCATTCTTCCTTTCAATATAGATGAAGAAGAAGAAGGAGAGGAGGCTGAAGCTGCAGTAGAGGCCGAAGAAGTGCCATGCCCGGGCGAGGAGGCCATTGCCTTAGTCGAAAATCTAAGGGTGACCCCAACTCCGATCCCAGTTCAGGCTGGGGGAGTCCAAGCCGAAGGTTCTCCTGTCCCGGCCTAGATTGATGAGGTTCTCTCAGCACAGGTTGACAAATTGCTTCAGTCGTGTGGTGTGGGATCTCCTCCCATTGACATTGAGTGATCCAAGTTGCCAAGTTGCTTTAGATGTACTTTCTTCTTTTCCTTTTTGTATTGTCGATGGATTTTGTATGACAACTTTTCCGGATCTTGAAATGACTATTTCCCCCTCTGTATACACAATGTTGTGTTTCATATGTAGCTTGAACTAGTTTTACCGTTCTTTCTTCTGCTTGGTCGAACAGTCATGGCTGAAGGCCGTTTATTTGATAGATGATGAAGATGAATCCCGGAACAGATTAGAACTTCATTGCCGAAGACCATCTATGATTGGTCAGGTTGGTGTCACCTTCCTTTTGGTAGGAAATCTATCCGTTGGGGCAGACAGGCGTCAACTCCCGGTTAAGCGATGATTAGGAAAGTTTGATCGTAATTCTTATTATCCACGTGGCACGTTGATACTCGTACAGTCGCGATTTCTTGCATCTTGTATGCCGCTAGGTCTTCTTTTTCCAAAAAGAAGCCATTAATGTTGCCGTCGCACAATGAAGATTTTTCCAGATTCGAAGTGCTGGCGGTTGTTGTCCCGGGAATGACCCTCGAGCGGCCTTCTGGTTCTCGAAGCGTCGCCCGGACACGTGGCGCTCTCTGACATGGCTGGGAAAGGACGTCGAGCACGCCTCCCCGCAGTCGGTCGTGGGTGCATGGTTTCTATAAATAGGACCTTGCCTTCTGCTGTCAAGGGCCATCATCCTTGTGGACTCCTTCTTCCCATTGAAAATGAGGTTTAGCACTTCCGAGCTCCGCCGAGCCGCAAAGAGAAGGGCCGTTGATCCAAAGAGAAAGAGGAGTCCAGAGTTCTTAGGGCCGGAGGATGATGATGAGCCTCTCGTGGACCATTTGGAGAAGAAGGTCCGCCTGTTGGAGGCCCAACTGAGGGAGGCCCTGGCCCAGGTCGTGGTGGCAGCTGCAGAGGTAAAGGAGGCCAAGAGGGAGGTGGCGAATGCCATCTCGGACTTCAGGGTGTCTGCTGCCTTCAAGAAGGAAGTCACCGAGGCGGCTCTGGACTCCTCCCACCAGGGGTTCCAGAAATGCAGGAGGAAGGCCTCCAAGTTTTATAACTTGAAAGGCCTGGACAACATCATGCCCTCCGTTCCCTTTCCCGGGCATGAATTTGATTCCGACTCTAATGAAGGGTCGGATTCTGGTCCGGATGGGAACCCCGGGGCCCCTTCATCGTCCCTCCAGATCTTCCCCTGCCGGTACGGGAAAAATCCGGTGGGAGGTTATTAAAATTTTTTAACACCTTTCCAATGTTACTCTTTTTTTTTTTGGTCTCTCTTTTTTAGAGTCTTTTCTTTTTTTGTTCTCTCTTTGTGAGAGTTTTTTCTTTCTTTTCTCTCTCTTTTTTTTTGTAAAAAATCAAAAAAGAGAAATGAAGTATCTTTCTTTTACCTCTTCCCATGTGTTTCTTGCGATGTGTTGTATCATGTTTTGTCTGGAATGTAGATTCCTGGGACCATTTTCGATCTATAGGGAAGAAGTGAGGTCAGTTGGACCGTTCTTGGAATGCTTGTTGTCGACAAAAAGGATGATAGTGGTCCTTTTAGGCACGTTTTTGGATTTTCCATAGGGTAGGGTGCTTGCACCATCCCTGTGCTTTCCTGTTGTGATCAAGGTAGGCTGTTCAGGCCCGTTCCGGCGCATCTTCGGGTTTACTGTAGGGTAGGTTACGAAAACCATTCCTACACCTTTGATCTTCTCGGTGGCCTGGTTAGGCCATCCGTTGTGCTCGTCAGGCATACTGATAAGGCGAGTGGATCAGACTCTCCTTTGTGCAGTTGACCGATTTTTCATATTAGGTCATTTAGGCTGTTGTCGTTCAGTCGAAGCAACCAGCCGTTCTGAGTTGAGTAGGGTTAAGTAACTTTGCACAGGAAATTTAGGAACTCATTTATTGATAGTATTTGCGAAGGTTTTGTACATTCCATGGCTGGGATAAAATCTTCCCCTCCAGGGTCTTGAGTCGATATGCTCCTGGTCGAATAACTTCTTCGACTTGATATGGGCCTTCCCAGTTGGGGAAGAGTTTACCCAGTTCTGTTGGCTTGGATACTTCTGCCCTTCGCAGCACCATATCCCCTGTGTGGAAAGTCTGCTCTTTCACCCTTAAGTTGTAGTATTTGGCGACCTTTTGTTGGTATGCCGCCATTCTTATCTGGGCCTGAAGTCTGGCGCATGGCAGCAGATCTAAGTCGATCCTCCTACGATCAGAGTTCCCAGTCTCTTCAAAGTTGTCAATTCTCAGGGACTGTAGGGAGACTTCAATAGGTAGTACGGCTTCGTTACCGTATGCCAAGTTGAACGGAGACTCGCCGGTGGCCATTCTCATGATAGTTCGGTATGCCCAGAGAATGAAGGTCAGCTCTTCGGCCCAAAGCCCTTTGGCGGCGTTCAACTTTGTCTTCAGACCATGAAGGATGGTCCAGTTAGTGACTTCAGCTTCTCCGTTAGACTGTGGATGAGCGATGGAACTCAGCCGATGTTAAATATGATATCGAGCGCAGAAGTTCTTTAACTTCGGATTGTCGAACTGTCTCCCGTTGTCCGTGATCATGACATGTGGGATTCCAAACCGGAATATGATTGAATTTTTCATAAAATTCTCTACCTTGCCTTTTGTGATCTGGGCCAGCGGTTCGGCTTCTACCCACTTCGTAAAGTAGTCAATAGACACAAGGAGAAACTTCCTCTGCCTTGATGCCAGCGGGAATGGGCCAAGAATGTCCATTCCCCACTGGGCAAAAGGCCATGGGGCTGCCAGTTGGGTCAGGTGACTCACGGGCTGTCTCTGAACATTGGCGTACCTCTGGCACTGATCACACTTTCGCACAAAATCAGCCGAGTCCTTCTGGATGGAGGGCCAGTAATACCCTTGTCGAATGATCTTGTATGCCAGAGACCTGCCTCCCAGGTGATCACCGCATATACCCTCGTGGACCTCTCTCAGAGCATAATCCGTATTTGTCGGTCCCAAGCATTTTAGCAATGGCTGAGAGAACGATCTCTTATAGAGGGTTCCGTCTAAGATGACATACTGAGATGCCATCCAATGGATCTTCTTGGCCTCTACCTTGTCTTCTGGTAGCTCTCCCGCATTTAGGAACTTGATGATGAGATCCATCCAGCATGGCTCAGCATCGATCTAGTGCACCTCCGCAGCCTCTTTGACTATGCTTGGAGTTTCAAGATGCTCAATAAAGATATGCCCGAGAGATTCTGGTGCTGTAGTTGCCAGTCGAGATAATGCATCCACCCGGAAATTCTCTGATCGTGGGACATGGATGATCTCAAAATATTCCAGTTAAGAGGATAAGGCCTATATCTTTTCTAGGTACTGCACCATGGTTGGATCTTTGGCCGCATACTCTTTGTTAACTTGATTTACAACCAACTGGGAGTCTGAGAAGGTTCGGAGTTGCTGAACTCCCAAATTCCTAGAAATCCAAAGTCCAGCAAGCAAGGCTTTGTATTCGGTCTGATTGTTAGAAGCATGGAAGGAGAACCGGAGTGCGTACTCTATGGTGTGACCGTCAGGTTCGGCTAGCATGAGTCCAGCCCCGCACCCTGTAGCATTGGAAGCTTCGTCCACATGAAGCACCCAGAAGGACTTCGTCTCCTTCGATACTTCATCTTCTACCGAAGATGCTTCATCTTCGGACTTTCAGGTGCACTCAGCCAAGAAATTGGAGAGCACCTGGGCCTTCATAGCCGCTCGGGGCTGGAAACTGATGTCGAATTTACTTAACTTCACAGCCCACTTGGCTATCCTTCCAGAGGTGTCCGAAGATCGGAGAACGGCCTTAAGGGGTTGATCGGTCAGCACCACAATAGTGTGGGCATGGAAGTACGGTCGCAGTCGTTTCGCCGTAATCACCAGAGAGTAGACAAGCTTCTGCATCCTCGCATATCGTATTTCAGCATCATGCAGGACCTTGCTGATATAATAGATCGACTTGTGGGATCTGTCTTCATCTCTCCGGACATGGACCGGACTAATAGCTTCATTTGAAGCAGAGAGGTATAGGTAGAGAACCTCGCCCTCTTATGGTTTGGAGAGTTTTTCAATTCCTCAAAGGCAACGTGACAGTCTTCGGACCATTCAAAGCCCTTTGACTACCAGAGTACCTTGAAGAATGGGAGGCATTTCTCGGCTGACCGAGAAATGAATCTGCTTAGGGAGGCAATTTTTCCTATTAACTGCTGGACTTCCTTCTTGCAGGAGGGATGTCTCATATCTCTTAGAGCTTGAATCTTCTCAGAGTTTGTCTCAATCCCTCGTTTGGTGATAAGGAAGCCCAAGAACTTACCCGAAGTGACCCCAAAGGTGCACTTTGCCGGGTTTAGCTTCATGCGGTAGCACCGTAGAGCACTAAACAACTCTTCCAAGTTGTGGATGTGATCTTTCCGAAGGAGGCTTTTGACGATCATGTTGTCAACATAGGCCTCCATATTTCTCCCCAGTTACTTTTCGAATACCTTGTTGATCAGCCTTTGAAACATTGCTCCGGCATTCTTGAGGCCGAATGGCATCATCTTGTAGCAGTAGAGACCTTTGTCAGTGATGAAGGCCGTCTTCTCTTCATCTTGGGGATCCATTCTAATCAGGTTATAGCCAGAAAAAGCGCCCATGAAGCTCAACAACTGGTGGCCGACAGTAGCGTCGACTAGTTGATCGATCTTCGGGAGAGGGAAGCTATCTTTTGGATAAGCCTTATTGAGGTCGGTATAATCGATGCAGATCCTCCACTTGCCGCTGGCTTTCTTCACCATTACCATATTGGCCAACCACTCGAGGTAGTAGGCCTCTTGGATGAACCCTGCTTTAAGGAGCTTGCTGACTTCTTCGTCCATGGCTTGCTGTCTTTCAGGAGCGAAGCTCCTTTTCTTCTGCCGCACTGGCTTCTACCCAGGGATAACTTCTAGCTGATGAGTGATTACTTTGGCAGGAATCCCCGGCATATCCGAAGCTGACCGAGCGAAGACGTCGGCATTGTTTCTGAGAAAACGGATCAACTCCGTCCTTGTTTCCTCATCGAGTGTACTCTCGATCTGCACAACTCTGGAGGGGTCTTCCTTTATTAAAGGGATCGGGACAGTCCTCTCCATAGGTTCACCAAGGCTTGTGGTTGTATCCCTCGGATCCAACTGATCCGAAATTGCTGAATCATTGAAATGCTTATCTTGGATCATCAAGCACTGCCATGCTGTCCTCTGGTTTCCTCTAACTTCTCCAACACTGTTCCTGGTGGGAAAGCATACCAGGAGATAATGAAAGGAGATCACGATTTGGAACCTGTTCAAGGCGGGCCACCCCAGAATGATGTTGTATGCTGAGGGGATGTGGACCATCATGAAGTTGATCGGCAGTGTCTTTTGTCAAGGTTCAGTGTCGAGGGTTACAGGCAACATTATCTCTCCCTCTGCTTGAATTTGATTGCCCCCAAAATCGGTGAGCGGTATGGGGGATCTTCGTAGTTGATGTCTAGGCAAATACATTTTAGAGAATGCATCATAAATCAAGACATCAGTCGAACTTCCATTATCAATAAGGATTCGCTGTACATCATAATTGGCCACTACGGCCGAGATTACAAAGGGATCATCATGTGGGAGCCGAGCTCCCGTAAGGTTATCGTCGGATAAGAGGATAGCATTGTTGTCCTTGAGTCATTTTGGGGCATCATCCTCATCCCTTCTCCAGTTGGCGGGTCGGTGTATCATCCCTACACCTCCGTTGGTGGGCCTTTGATTTGGCAGTTCGGCCTCTTCAGGAGGTGGCTGGAAAATAGTAGCTTCTGACCGAGGTCCTTGGCGACCAATGTACCGTCCCAAATATCCTCTCTTGATAAGATCCTCGATCGCATCCTTCAACTGGATGCACTCTTCGGTGTTGTGGTCGTGGTCCCGATGGAATCAGCAGTATTTGTTCCTATTCCTTATGAAAGAGGAAGCCTTCATGGGACGGGGCCACTGGAGATAATTTTCTTTCTCTATCTCCACGAGGATCTTCTCTTGAGAGAGGTTGAGGGGGGTGTAGGAGTCGAATCTTCCTCACGATGCTCTAGGCCTAGGAGGACTTCTTCGGCGGTCTGTTTATCTGCCGCCATTGTTATTGGAAGTTGGGGGACCTTGTCCCCTGTTATTCTTCTTTTTTGAAGGGGGTTTTCCTTCAATTAGTCATCGATTAGCCGCCTACTCTTCAGCATCGGTATATTTCTGAGCCCTTGATAGGAGCTCAGCGTAGCTTTTAGGAAACTTCTTGTCCAGGAATAAGGTAAGCCTGGAGGTACGAAGCCCTTTCCTGGCGTGCCAATCTATTGGCGTGGAGTCCCTGTATCGGTTGGTTGGAGCTGTTGCACCGCAGAACCGCTCCCTGGTTCACCTGCAAAACAGGTCCCTTGCCGGAGTTGTTCCGGTGGGGGACACTCTGATACCTAAGTCAGTGGCGGATCCTAGCCACAGAATGGGGAAGAGTGTCGAGAGTATGAGGGAAAGGCTCTTAGAGTATGGGTGTACCTGTGTGTACCTCTCTCGAACCATTCTTCTTACCACTATTTAAGAGGAGGCCTCCGGCCTGCGGCCCACTCTTTTTCCGGTGATTATGGGGAGTCAATTTCTCTCATGATTGGCAATCATGGATTGTTATTGAGTGGTTCCAGCCAGATCGGAGGCGTGACAACTGGAGTTACGTGCCATGATCATGGCATGTAGAGTGTCGATTATAACCGTTGGTTACAGTTGCCTATTTGGGCCAAATTGTGGTCCCATCTTCAGGTTTCCCCTTGCATGGGCCGAAGACTTGGTGTTTGCCCCGGGGCCGGAGATCGTGTCTACGGTAGGGACCGAAGAGCGTGTCTTCGGAAGTCGTTGACAAACTTGATCTTTGGTCAGGGTTGAAGATGTCATCCAAAGTTCTGTCCTTCGGATGTTGCAGACCGGTGAAAAGTCTTGGGCCGCCTGCAGTTGGTCTGGCCTTTCCCTGGTCCGAAGTCTGTAGTCCGGAGAAAAGGGCTCTGGCCAGCCGAACCGGCTTTCAGTTCGTAGCTGAACCGGGATATCCCAACAGGACACTCCAATGCTCAACTCAGTAGAGATCGGGCAATAGAATGGAGAGTTCAAAGAGAGCGTCAATGGAAAAAAGGAATGAATCAAAATTGACTTGGCTTAAGACAGCCTTAGACTTGCTTATCTCGGAGATCCCCTCTTACCTCTTTTTATAGGCATTTATCCCAACTGAATGTGGTTAGAACAAGCTTTTTTTTAACTGATTGCTGTTAGGGAAGTTAATTAAGATAATCTTTCCTCAACTAATTGTAGTTGATGTCGACCTTCGGTAGTTATTTACCTTGGTCTTGATATAATGGTCATCAGTTATATAGTTTATTAGTTATAACAACCAGGCCGATTCTTGATGGACCTAAAGCTGGTCGGCCTTTATGAGCTCTAATTAGCCTTGCTGACCTCTGGTCGGCCTTTATGCTGAGTTGGTCTTCTAGCTATGGGGAAGACCGGTTCAGGTAGGCCAATTAATTTTCAGGTCCGGTTTATCATAATACTTGCCCCCCACTTCCAGTTTTAAAGCAAGTTATTGCTTTGAAAGATGGGAGTATTAATTTTCATCTTTTTTTGGGGGAGGAGAAGATTACAATGATGGCAAATCTTGGACCTGGTTCGTAGCATTAACCATTTTTCGTTTTGAGTATTATGCTTTGAACAGATGTCAGGCTACCTTCTCTTTTATCATATATGAGTTGGTCATTTACACCAATTTGCATTCCTGTCGGTCATGTTGATCGAGTAGGCTGATTAGGCCTGCTTTTGCACTTACCGGTCTTGCCGATATGGTAGGCTGGTGAGGCCTATTTGTGCATCTGTTGGTTTTACCAATATGGTAGGCTGGTTAGGCCCACGTTTACACTTGTTGCACATACCGATAGGGTAGGCTGGTCAGGCCCACTCTTGTACTTGTTGGACATACTGATAGGATAGGCTGGTCAAGCCCACTCTTGTGCTAGTCGATCTTTATGAACTTTGGTCAGTCTTTATGAACTGGTCGATCTTCATGAGCTCTGGTCGGCCTTTATGACCTCTGGTCAACCTTTATGATATCTGGTCGGTCTTTATGACTTCTGGTTGGCCTTTATGATTTTCGGTCGACCTTTATAATCTCTGGTCAGCCTTTATGACCTCTGGTCGGCCTTTATGACTTCTGGTCAATCTTTAAGTTCTGGAGTCTTCATGAGCTTTGGTCAGTCTTTATGAACTCTAGTCGGCCTTTATGATCTATGGTTGGCCTTTATGAGCTTTGGTCGACCTTTATGAACTGGTCGATCTTCATGAACTCTGATCGATCTTTATGAGCTCTAGCCAGCCTTTATGATCTCTGGTCAGTCTTTATGACCTCTGGTCAGTCTATAATCTTTCGTCGATCTTTATAACCTCTGGTTAGCCTTTATGATCTATGGTCAGCCTTTATGACCTATGATCGGCCTTTATGACTTCTGGCCGACCTTTATGAGCTCTGGAGTCTTCATGAGCTTTGATTGGCCTTTATGAACTCTGGTCAGCCTTTATGACTTCTAGTCGGCCTTTATGACTTCTGGTCAGCTTTTATGACCTCTAGTTAGCCTTTATGATCTCTGGTCGGCCTTTATGATTTCTGGTTGATTATTGTGAGCTCTAGAGTCTTCATGAGCTTTGGTTAGCCTTTATGAACTGATCAGTTTTCATGAGCTCTGATTAACCTTTATGACCTCTAGTCAGCCTTTATGACTTCTGGTCAGCCTTATAACCTTTGGTCGACCTTTATGACCTCTGGTCAGCCTTTATGACTTTTGGAAGGCCTTTATGATCTCTGATTGGCCTTTATAACTTATGGTCGGCCTTTATAACTTCTGGTCGGTCTTTGTGAGCTCTGGTAATACTTCTTGATTAGCCAACTTCATCATCAGTCAGCTTCATCATATCGAGGCCAAGTAGCTAAGTCATTGTCACAACTACTTGCTGAGACATTCTGCACTCTTCCTTTTATAATCTTACCTTTTCTTGAAGTTCTCTTTCCCAAGAGGGGTAATTCACATAACTGAGTTAGCTTCCTGCTCGGCACGCCAATCTGTTGTAGATAAATCACCTATTGCTGAGGCTTTGGTAATGTCGGGCAATCCCGCTCGCTCTTTCAACCGGATGAGATCTTGCTCCTAAGTACTCTTCTTGGATGGAGACCTACAAAAGGTCCCCGTAACAAGTTTCCGATATGAGACACTCCGACGCTCAAATCAATAGAGATTAGTTAACAGAATGGAGAGTTCAAAGAGGCGTGGATGGAAAAAAATGAATGAATCAAAATTGATGTGGCTTAAGGCAGCCTTAGACTTGCTTACCTCAAAAATCCTCTCTTATCTCTTTTTAGAGGCATTTATCCTAACTGAAAGTGGTTAGGACAAGCTTTCTTGTAACTGATTGCTATTAGGGAAGTTAATTAAGATAATCTTTCCTTAACTAATTGTAGTGACTGTCGACTTTCGATAGTTATTTACCTTGATCTTGATGTAACGGCCATCAGTTATACAGTTTATCAGTTATAACAACAAGGCTTATTCTTGATAGGCCTAAAGCTAGTCAGTCTTTATGAGCTCTGGTCGGCCTTGATGAGCTCTGGTTGGCCTTTATAACCTCTGATCGGCCTTTATAATCTTTGATCGGCCTTTATGTTGAGTTGGTCTTCTAGCTGTAGGGATGACCAATTCAGGTGGGCCAATTAATTTTCTGGTCCGGTTTATCATAACACTACCGATCCTTTCTTTCTATGTGGCACAAGAATTATTCTATTTAGTGATCAATCAGTTCCCTCTAGCATTCTCTTGCTTAATAGGGGTTGCAATTGCAATTATGATACATGTACAATTTTCCTGTTGTGCAAATACTTTATGATTGATCTTCATGTTGGGTCAGGCCAAGATGATGCAAGCATATATATGGTTCAACAGTAAAACTTGTGATTTAAGCATACAATACCTCCAATAATATTGTCTGGCGCATGGGCCTAGAATTCATGCATATCTCTCTCTCTATATATATTTCAGATTCTTAACAACGATATTTTGTGCACACGTGGAGATTTTTAATTTCCTTTGGTTAAAGGTGGAGTGGTATTGTCAAAGCAAAAGTAATAAATAAATATGGACCATGTAAGGGAGCGAGTTGCATCTTCCAATGAATGTTTTTTTTTTTTTTTTCCTGATCAACAACTATTGGATGATGTCTTGCACTACTCTCAAAGTACATGCATAACTTTCAAAAAAACTGTAATAAATTTTTGTACCATTCAATAATTGTTATTATATAAAAAAAAAAATCAACCATTTATTTATGCAAAAAATACAATCCATTTCAATCTATATAACGAGAATAACTGGCTTCCAATAACCCTATGGGCAGTTGGCACCTTTACCTTCTACATGACTTTGCGTCTTTGTCCCTTTTTATCATCTATCTTTCAGAATTTAATTAAATACGGTTCCTCTCTCTATTTTTAATATAAATAATATAAAATCTTATGAAATAATTACAAGTTCTTTTCCAATATATGGTAGACTTATGATACATATAGATGCGAACAAAAGATTTTAGACACTACAAAATTGAAATTTATCCAGGATTGTTAAATAAAATTTTTTTTTGATAAGGCCCCTTTTCAGGGATGATAGCAATGAGAGATTAAAGCCTTAGTACAAAGACAATACCTTTAAAGGAGATAAAACAATCCAAGACCAAAATTATTACAAAGATAAAACCATTGCACAAACCAAAACTAAGGACGCTAAAACAAAGATAAAATGTAAGCGAAACTTGAGGCCTAGAAAAGTAAATAAAAAGATTGAGAAACAGCCACCAAGCGAGCAAATGAATTGATACCAGGAGACCTGAGATGAAGATAGAGGAAAACTTCACAGCAAATAGGACAGATGAAATATACATCGATGTAAATAGCAGCAATCAGGATAGCAGTAAAATATAGCCATAACCAAGGCAACAGTGAAGTTTGCAACACCCAGGCTAGCAGTGAAATTCCTAGAGCAAATAGATTGAAACAAGAAGTAAATATAACAGCAACCAGGACAGTAGTGAAATTTGCAGATGACAGGAAATATGTAGAGCAGTAGTGAAGAGCCCTTCGAAAGCATTAAAATATGCATAGATGTAATCAAGAGCCCTTTGACAGCAAGCAGCCCATATATATAGATGTATATGCGTAGATGTAGTGAAGATAAGCCAATTATCAAATAGCAGCAATCTGAACAGCAAGCAGCAACCCGAATAGCAGTAAATATGTATAGGTGTAGTCAAGGGCCTTCGACGTTAGCAAAATTTACAGCACACAGGAAGAATGACTAAACTATAATGCTTGAATTCCATAAGATAATATAAGTTGATAATGTGAATATAATGAAATAGTAAAACTTAAGCAGTTGAGATAGATACAGTAGAGCAGTCCAAAATTCAATAGAGATAATAGAATCCAATTTAGCATAAGTAAATTGTGTCCTGATGAAGACTCTGCAGTAAGGTAAGCAAAGTTCCAAGAACCCAGAATTTTCTGATATTCATTATGAAGAAACCAGCAATAGTGAACCATGAACAAATGATTCCCAAAACCCTTAATTCACTGGTATGGCTGAAGAAAGAAATATGATTGCAATTGGTGGTGGAGCCCATTAGAAGCACAGCAGTGGTATGAAAACTTGAACACCTTAACTGCACACCATATTTGAAATATTACAACCTGTAAGGAATGAAAGATGGATATGAAAGAGCATGAACACCGTAGCCTGAAGTTAAGGTACGATCCCTTTTGTTCTTTAACCAAAATGTGGTGTGGCATATGTAGTTTGAAGTGTAACCCAGTATAATAGAGTAATGATATTGCACTGATTAGACAATTATACATAGAAACCTTTGGAGCTGAGAATTTGAAGAGTTTAGATAAGAATGGAAGATGCATGTAAGATAGAGGAAACACACGGTCAGGCAAGAATTGCAGGACCATAAGAGAAACAACATGTGGACACAGAAAACATCATGAAAATAGAAGTAGATGCTGTGAAGTAAATAGGTAACCTGCAAAACAAAATTAAATGTAAGAGAATGAACTCTCCTTTGAATTTTTCCTTTCTTTTTGTATTAACCTCTAGATTTTTTCTGTATTTGCTAAATTTTCTTCTTTTTTGTTTCTTTTTCTTTTTTCCATTTTCTTTTTTCTTCCGTGATCAATTTCCTTTCTAGTTTCTTTAGTCCAGCAGTGTTGATTTTCTGAAGAGTTATAATATTACTCCCAGCAAGAACACTAGTAGGGGCCGACTTGAAAAAGCAACTCCTGATTAGCCAACCCATTAGGAGACCCGTGAAGGATACATTTTGGATCTTGATCGAAGCTTGGACTGAACTATCACCAATCTTGAAAATGCATTTCAGGTCAATGATGGAGTACATGAATGATGTAATTGTAGACACCTTGAGTAGAAGCCTGTGAGTGGTAGTCATTTACGTAGTGAAACGATGCCGTAAGAATTAGTCCATAAGATAAAAGCTAAGTCGGGCGGAATAGCATCAATTTGGTTAATAGTAAACTCTCCTTTCTGAGCTAAAGATGCCAAGCAATCCGCCGCACAATTGGCCTCGCGGTAAGTGTGATGGACATTTAAAACATGAAAACAAGATTTCCATTGCCAAATATCTTGAAGAAAGTGGGTGATGGCAGGAGGAGGCTATTGAGTTTGATTGATCCAGTTGATGCCCATTTGAGAGTCTCCTTCAATAATCAGCTTTTGAACTTGTAATTGAATAAAAGCTATCTTGATTACATTCCAAGTAGCTATAAGTTCAACAGTAGGGATAGTAGAATGATTAATGATTTTTCTCCCAGCCTGAACAAGCAGACGATAATAGTCACGAATGATATAAGCTCTAATAGTGGCCTCCACCATAATGGAAGCATCAAAGTTAAGTTTGAGAGTTCCCATGGGGGGGGAAGCCAACAAATAATTTTGGAGCCCTTCAGAATAGAAGAATAGGAAAAAGGACCTTCCCAGTTCCATGACTGTCTCTCAAACTTAATATTTTGATAATTAGATCTGCTAGCGATGTAGAAAGTATAAATGATGGGGACATCAACAAAAAAGAAGCTTTTTGGACTAACTCACTTTTGTTTTGCAATTAAAATAGCCAAATCTAATAAAGGAATTGAGCCCATTTTCTCTTTAAGCAAATACTTAAGCCGACTCATGTTAATGAGTCGACTCAACCTAAATTCAAGCATGGTATGAGGCCACTTCTTCAATGCCCATTTTTCTCACTTGGTGCTATCCATTTGAAGCCCACTTCCCTCATTGGGACGCCATCTACTTGAAGCCCATTTTTCTCACTTGGATGCCATCTACTTGAAGCCCATTTTTCTCACTTGGATGCCATTTACTTGAAGCCCATTTTCCTCACTTGGTAGACACCACATCAAGCACCTTTTGGGGAGGAGGAAGGATACTACATCAAGGATTTTGTGGAGAGATTGAAGCCATGTTCTATTACTCCAACAACCCTCCAACCAACTTGCCATGTAAGATGCCACATCACATGACACATAGAACTCCACATCAGCAAATTAAGCCAAGTCATTGCCACATGTCAAGTGGTTATAACATTCTACCCATAAATTGTTGTAAAAATTAATTCTGGTTAAAACTACCCAACTAGAGTTAGCTAGACCTAACCTCCACTCTCTCTCTCTCCTTGGCTGACCCATGTGGGTTATGAAAGGCTATAAATAGGGCCTAAGCCCCTCCCATTGTATTCATTCTATTTTGGATTAAATGAAGAAGACTATCTTTCTTGTTCTAGTTCTCCTATGTTCTCTTGTTTGGAGTAAAAAAGTTCTTGAATTTGAGAGTTAGAAGATAGGTTTGAGAAGAGAGTGTGAGGTTCTTAAATGAGTGTTTGAAGGATAGAATACCCTTGAGTGTTTGAAAGGTGGAGTGCTCCTTGTTTGATTCAAGATCCAAGCATCATTCCTTGAAGGCACCGGCCTCTACTTCCTTGTTTTCCTTCCTTCTTCTTCTTATTTCAATTCCAATTTTGAATTCTCTTTCCACGCCTAATTTCTGATTTGATGCAGGTTTTCTCTAGTTTTTCAAGTCCAAGATGAAGGTCTTCAAGCCAAGGATCATGGCCAAGGTGAGTTCTAAAGGTAGGGAGTGCTAGTCTTATGTTTAGACCTCAAATTCTTGAGTGTTGAAAGCTTCCCTTCCCCCAAATATTTTAGCCATCATTGTTGGTAGGAAAACTCTTCCTAAGCTTCATTAGATCTGATCATTTGAAGGTTAACTTGCCCTAGTAGTGATGGTTTCCTTGCCATGAAGATCCTAATCATTATTTTGAACTAGATCTACATTGCGGGTAATGTAACTTAGATCAACTAGTCTCCTTATGAAAATTCTTTCCTTGGATTAATTTAGCCCATTTATTTGATAATTAATTGCTCAAGTTTGCTTGTTGGTTATCTTGCTAAAACTTTCCATCCATCATTTTATTTTTGTCCCACATCAATAAATAATTCTGCTCAGCTGACTATGGGTAGTAAAAGTATTTTGAAATAGCCTGGTATTTCGAGCTTTCCAAATTTGCCAAGCCACAAAAGCAATGGTGCTTTTGGTAGCCTCATTAGTATGAGTATAAGCCAAGTTATATTCAAGGTCAAATAAGGCATCAAAGCTATACGACCAGCCATAAGAGGAGTTCACAAGCTACTAGCAGTCCCTCATAAATGGGCACGATATAAAAATATGTTCAACATCTTCAATTTCAGAATCACAGATGTCACAATATAATTGATTATCATTAAGAATACCTTTATGATGTAGAAAACTTTTAGTGGGAAGTCTGCGTCTGACCAACTTCCATCAAAAAGTTTTAGCTCTCAAAGGGATGTGGAGCTTCCAAATCCAAATACAGGAGAGGATATTTACCTGGTTGGGCTAAATGAACAAGGAATGCATATCCCTTTGAGTGATTTGCTGTTGACTCATAGGTCCCCAAATAAGATTGTCACTCCAGCTTGCAACAGGAATTTGAATAGAAGAAATATGCTGTGCCATCTCAGTAGAAAACAGATTATGCAATAAAGTAGTATTCCAAGTTCTATCAAGCGAGATAAGAAGGTTTATATACAGATCCTGGACATCAATATCCATATTGAGATAGGTTGGTCGGGCAGAAAGAGGAGTTTGAGATATCTAGGGATCTTTAAGCAAACTTATAGAATCCCCATAAGCAATGGTCCAAATAAAACGGAAACCAACTTTGTGGCCCAACTGAACAACATGGGTCCAAGTTGGGGAGCATCTGTGAGGATTTTTATATGTATACCAGTTAGAGTGAAAGGAATACTTGGCAGATATTGTTTGAGCCCATAACGAGGTGGGATTCAAAATAATTTGGGTTGCCAACTTAGCAAAGGCGGCACGTTGTTTGTTAACTAGCGAAGTAATACCCAAGCTCCCATCTTTTTTGGGGGGGCAAATATTCTTCCATGAAATAAGATGCATACCTTTACGTTCAGTAAGATGACCCCGGAGAAAGATGCGAAGATCCCTTTCCAAGCTATTTAAAACCAAGGTAGGAATGTGAAGAACAGCCATAGTATAATTTAATAAGGATGATAGCACTGATTGAATCAAAGTAAAACGTCCAGCGAAGGATAATGACCTCCACTTCCATGCATCAATCTTCTTATTGATTGCATCAAAAAGATAATTATAGTCAGTGGTAGTTAATTTAATGAATGGAAGTGGGAGTCCTAAGTATTTCCAATTCCCTCACTTTTTCGATATCTGTAATACTGAGCAAACTTTACTCCTGGTGTTGGTCGGGATAGTGGGACTGAAAGTAATATAAGATTTAGCAGCATTGATAGCTTGTCCCGACATATTATTATAAGCATCAAGCATAGCTTTAAGGCAGATAGCATCGGCAGTAGTTGCACGAGTAACCAAAAACATGTCATCCACAAAGAGGAGATGAGAGAGATGAGGACCGTTGTTACCCGGACAAAGGATTTGAGTAACTTTTGACTTACTGCGAAGTGCATAAAATTAGAGAAAACATCAGTACATAAAATAAAAAGATAAGGTGATAAAAGGGAACCTTGACGGAGTCCTTTGCTCGGTGAGATCCAAGGAGTAGGGGTTCCATTAATCAAAATGGCGTATTGATAGTTTATAACACAAAGGGCGACCAAATCAATGAATTTTGGATGAAACCCAGAGAGCTGCATTACTCTATTAAGAAAATACCATAACATCTTGTCGTAGGCCTTTTCTAAATCAACTTTCATAGCCATAAGACCACGGCTCTTGGGAGCCAAATACATGGAATGCATGATTTCTTGAGAGAGAAGAATGTTGTCCGTAATATTGTGGCCAGGAATAAAAGCTCCTTGTTCAATGGAGATTAATGAAGGAAGAATAGGTTGTAATAAGTTTGCTAGAATTTTAGCAACTATTTTATAAGTGGTATTGCATAAATTGATCGGGCAATAATCATTAATAACAATGGGATTAGTCTTCTTAGGTATAAGAGTAATGAAGGTTCTCTTCCATTTGCGAGGCACACAACCTTGATTAAAAACAAATAAAATAGCTTGGATAACCTCCTTGTGAATAATGGACCAAAAATTTTGGAAGAAGAATGCTTGGAACCCATCTGGTCCCGGAGCTTTAATAGAGGACATCTCCTTAACCACCCACAAAATCTTCTACACAGTAACTAGTTGAATTAGCATGTCATTCTGAGTGGAAGTTACTGTGTTAGTAGAGAAAGTAAGATTGTCAGAATAGTCAAGGTCAGGAGTCTGCCATCTATGAAAGAAATGCATATATATCATGCTTCTTATTCTATCATCATCATGAATTTGGTTGCCTTCCTGATCCCATAGATTGTGAATAGAGTTTTGTCTTTTTCTTAGGATTGTTGAATGATGAAAAAATTTGATATTAGAGTCTCCCTCCTTAAGCCAGGTTATTCTAGATTTCTGATGCCAGAAAGTTTCTTGGACTTGAAGATTAGCATTGTAATTCCGAATCAGAGTAAAAAGGTACACATGATCATGTGAAGATAGGCCCTCTGAAGTGGTTTCTTTCATTTGAAGATCATAGATGGTTTGTTGCATTTTTTGACCTTTCCAAAAAATATTTTCCAAGTGTTTCTTCCATTTAGTCAAAGCAATCTTAGTTATGTAAAGGAGTTTAGATAACCTTACCGGAGGTGAGCCCATAACATTTAAATTTCAAGCTTTGTTAATAGTATGACGGATCCCCTCGCACTTGAGCCACATCTTCTCAAATCTAAATGGAGTTCTTGCATGTCGATGTTGAGTAAGCACTGACAAAAGAATAGGATAGTAATCATATGCAAATCTAATAAGATGCTGAATATTTGATTCAGGAAATAGAGCTAGCCAACTATATGAAGCAAATGCCCAGTCAAGTCTCTCCCATACCCTAGCATTACTGATTCTTTTATTTCACCAAGTGAAAGAAGGACCCTGAAATTTGAGATCAGTAAGGCCTACCCCGGAAATACAATGATTGAATTCTTTGATATCTCTAGTCATGTGATAGGGTTTACCTCCTTTCTTGTCTTCCCTATTAAGAATACAGTTAAAATCACCAATAATAAGAAGAGGTAAATTAATAATGCTGGCTAATAAATTTTGATCCCATAACACTCTTCGTTCATTACCCTTCGTACTAGCATACACAAAAGCCATCATCCAGGATTGACCCATGGTAGGCGTAATAATTTCAAAGGCCACCTGTCTGTTAGTATGCATAAAATCCAATTGACCTAAGTCAAGCTTTCAAACAATAATAATACCCCCAGATAGGCCAATAAAGGTAATCATGTAAGCCCCCCATTTGGGATCCATAATATGCTTAACATGATCAAGCGCCTGGATGGACAACCGGGTTTCAAGAAAATAGTACATATCAAGATTATAATTGTGTAACATATTCTTCATATAATTAACAAAAGAAGACTTTGTAGCCCCCCTACAATTCCATACTAAGAGCTTCATTTGGAAATATTGGAGCTATGCTCCCCCCTGGGACTTTCCAGAGATGGATGAATGATCACTGAAGACTCAACAATAGGGATGTCAACTAATTGAGTAGTAAAAGCATGCAAAGAAGTTACCTGGCAGTCCCCAGTATGAGTTGGGGGTTTGAGCACATCAGATAATTGATAAAAATAGTTCTGGTGCATGCCTCTATTTTTCGGCTGCTGTACCTTGGATTCAGATGGAACGCTCAAGCGAGGTTGATCACATTCCATCATTATGTTGCCTATTTTTATTGGCAAAGTTGTAATTGGCCGCCATATCTCCCGTACATTTGCATTCTTCCTCCCTGGTTTTGGCATGTACAGGACTATTTGCATGCCTGGATCCTGAGTGTGGCTGCCCTCCTCACGGATAAGGACTTTAGAAGAGGAAAGCACATCAGTCCTTGGAGGACTACCTTTGGTAGTCGATTTAAGAGGAGAACGCTTCCGTTTCTCCTTGATAGCACCCTCAGTAGATAATTCCCCTTTTTGAGAAGAGAATGAGGTGTCCTTCATGGTTGTGGTTTCATTCTCCCCTTGGTCTTGGCTCAGGGAGGCAAAATGAGATCCTTTGAGCAGCTTATCTGGCATTATAGTATTTTGTTTAATAGGGGATGTTCTTTTGGCCTATTTATTGATCCGGATCCATGGATAGTTTTGCACACCTTTATCAACATTACCATTAGTCTTAGTACCTTTGTCGGGCACTAGAGGTTGTACCAAAACTCTCACAGCACGGATCCAGGATCCATACACAGGCTTGGATCTAAGATGCTTTGGTAAGTCCAAACATTTACAATCAATAGCTGGGTCAAGTTAGAAGTGACCACAGGTGTAACAAATTTCTGGTAGCTCCTTATAAATGAACTCTTGACATCAGCTTTCATTATTTATCCTAATTCTAGTTCCTGGATGGATAGGTAACGAGGTATCAATGAGAACACAGATCTTGGCATATCCCATCCTGGTAGAAGATTTTGTCCATTTATCAAGGAATAAAGGTCTACCCACAGCTGAGGCCAGTTTTAAGATCTTCTCCCTTTCCCACAATTCAACAGGTAAATCTAGCATCCGAATCCAAACCCTAACCTGATTGATTCCATCACGGCTAGATTTGAGGTTTGGGCGCCATTCCTCAAGGGCCAGAAGTTGGCCAGCTAGGGACCAAGGGCCTTTAGTAAGGATTCTAGATTTTTTCTCTTCGAATGATAGCCAAAATAGCAGCACCCCCTCCGATAGAGAGGTGACATTGAAATCTCCTTTTATACCCCATCGGAGTTTAAGCTCCTTTTGAATAAACTCCACAGGAAGGCCCCATCCCAAAAATTTTTCTATAAGTGCAGATTTAAGAAGAAGTTGAGCATTGCTTATCTCATATGCAGAGAAGGCTATGACCCTTAAGAATCTTTCCTCCAGAGCCTTAATGTCCTCCGAGGTAGCTCTCGATGACTCCCATATGAATCTCCGAACCCCTTAGACAATCTGGGACCAGCTTCGAGATGGATTAGTGGTAAACCCTTCTTTATCTTTGGTATTTATGGTCGACGATTCCTGAATCGGAGCTTTGAGACTTGACGGAGAAGCAGATGGAGCTCTTTTTTCCTTCTTGTTCAATTTAGCAGTTGGTAGTATTTGACTCGTTTCCACAACCGTCGACTCCTTGATCGGGAGAGGCGACGATCCCTTTCCTTCGCTATTCCCAACCTCCGAGCTAAGCTCCTGGAGATCCGACCCCCAGGGCTTTTTTCCCTTGCTCACTGGCCTCTCTTCCTTCCCCCTTAAGCGATCAGAGAAAATCCTAATTGGACTCTTCCCTTTATCGCTCATACCCAAGAGCCGCAAGACTTTCTCTCTCCTAAATGAAATGAAACGAAATACTTGTTCAATGAAGTTTTAAACCATTGAATGAAATCTAAAAGATTCTAGCTTTACCTAATTAGTTTGCTAAAATTCCTCTCCATAAGTTAACGATCTAGAGTTTTAAATCTTGATGATGGTAAACCCAACATATTGCTCAAAAAAAAAATCATAATATTTTTTTAAAAAAAAGAGAGTACGCCGTGCAAATTTGCTCCCTGTGCTTCAAATCATGCCAAAGTAAAAAGCTTTAAGGCACATTACACTATTTTGAAACTGTTGAAGTATGCCAGCTCAACTAAGGCTAAACCCCGGTTTAGAGGTCCGGTCGAGTCTCTCTTGAACCAGGCATCCATACTAGAAGAATCAGAGATGACCCAACCACATTAGGGTACCCTTCCAGGGTCAATCTTCGGCATAGGCTGAAGATACAGCCCTCGAAGCTCATCTTTCAGTTGCTCACCTCCATGACCGGTTGATCAAAAGAAGACCGGTCTAAAGAAGGTGAATCCGAAGAAAGTCAGTCTGAAGAAGACCATCACTTTATTTCTCAAATTGTTCCAAATAAGTCAAGTACGAAGTGAGCAACCCAGTCCACTCCAAAGAAGGAAGCTCCGATGCGAGTGGTTGAGGTGTCTTTGGCCTACTCCAAAGAGGTTACGTACGGGATAATCAACCAGCTCGACTTCGGCCCTCGTTGAAGGAATGCCTTTAAAGCAAATCTCTAGCTAGCCACGAATCTCCAGATGTGGGTGCAGTTGTTATAACCGGTGACATGGCCACGAACTCCTACTCTAACAAAATCTCCAGCTGGCCATGAATCTTCAGACGTGGTCGCAATTGTTATAACCAATAATGTGGCCATGAACTCCGGCTCCAATGGAATCAGACATGGCCATCACTATAAATAATGGTAAGAGGGGACACTCACGGTAAGGGAGCTCACCCCTGAGCTACTTCTCATTCTCTTCTCCAAGAGAACTCTCTATTCTGTTGCCAAGAGCCCTCACTGACTTAGGCATCAGAGTGTCCCCCACTAGAGAAATTCTGGTCAGGGACCTATTTTGCAAGGTTCGAAGAAGGTGCACCGAAGCTCCTACTGCTCTATCCGGTCCACGAGGGTTCGACGTCAATAGATTGGCATTCCAGGAAGGAGAAAGAAGGTACAATACCTTGAGCATCAGGAACTGCCGGACCCTCTCTCGCAAAGGAGAGTTCTAAGAAGAAACAACAACTACAATGGTGAGGGGTAAAACTTAGAATATCTCGACAAGTAGGGGCATCCTTGATGCGGGACAGAGATCGGGATTGCATCACTGGCGAGCTGAGAAGTCACCCAGGGATTAAGATTTGAATGGAAGAAGAAAGAAGAGGGTGAAGGGTTTAGAAAGATAACTGGGGTTCACACAGATTTCTCTAGGAGGACAAGCACAAAGCAAAGGACTCACATAGATGCCCTAGAGATTACACAGATACCTTGAAAAGAAGGGGGAAGGGATCACACGGATATCCTTAGGAATAATAGGGATCACACAGATACCCTGGGCTCACACAGATGCCTTCACATAGTAAATCAGAGATCACACAGATACCTTGGGCTCACACAGATGCCCTCACACAGTAAATCAGGGATTACACAGATATCCTGGGATCACACAGATCCTTCACACAGAACTCAAGAAATTTTATTCATCCATCATTATTATTCTTCAATACAAGAGGGGGTCCTTATATAGGGACCAATTACTTGGGAAGCAAGTAAAGAAAACATGAAAAATATGAGGCACCACAATCCTTCCTGATTTGCTGATTGAAAACATGAAAGGTGTTATACAATTCCCAAAGAAGCTCAAGAAAAATAAGGAAAGAAGGGGGGACCAGGGTGGACCATGTAGGGCACCAAACACCTACTCTCTTGGGCTCGGGGTGGACCACATCTTTTCTTAGTTGCTTGGCATGAACCAAGGAATTCATGTTTATCCACTTGACCTTTCTTTCTCACTTGATGGCGTGTGGAGTTGATGTGCCTAGAGGGTGGAAGGGGTGTGCTTTCATATGGTCATGCATGGGCTATCTTCATGTGATCCTCAATGTAATCCTAGGTGGTACAATCCAGGATGTGACTGGGATTCCATGTGGTTGCTGAAGTGGCTGGGCTCCCGGGTCCCCATCATTCCCCTGGATTAGCAAGAACTCGACTCCGTTGAGTTTGGATAAGCGAGGCTTTGATGGAACCGAATGCAAACAAATCAAATCAAAAAAGACTAAGTTCACCCTTTTTTTCCAAACAAAACCCAGATTTTTTTTCCCACCTGCTCTTGAAGTCAATAGACTGAATCGGTCTTGCTTTGAGAAGCATGCAGGAGGAGACCTGCTTTCACATTGGTGCAGGAGACCTTCTTCAAAGGACCGCAACAAGGAGGAATAGGGGACTAGCTTGAGGGAATCCGGTGGACTTCACCGGTGTTTTCGACGGAATTGGTGGTCTTCACCAGCATCGATGATGAGAGGCGGGCGGTGGCTGGCAACGGTGGATATCCGGTGGGTGGCACGGGCGAATCTAGGGTTGGGTCCTTCTCGGTCCTGAGGAGGAAGAAGATGGTGCAGCTCGGTGGTTCTGGCTGGAAGAAGAGCAGCATGGTCGACTTGGGCCGAAGCATGGGGAGAGGGCGGTTGGGGGGTTCGACGGCGTCGTCGGCATTGGTGCAGAGACGGTGACACAGACGGGAGCAGCGGTCGATGACAGAGATAGTGAGAATGGCCAGAAAGCCGATGGGCTTCAGTGTGCGAACGATTTTTGAGGCAAGATGATGGCCGGTGCGGATGAGAAGATGGCCGGCATGGATGGTGGCATGGCTGGGCTTGGCGATGGGCTCTCCGATTGGAAGGGAGGAAGACACCATGCTCGGTGGGAGGATGACGACGGCAGAGGAGGCTATGGCTGGCTTCGGTGAGATTCGAACCGGAGAGTGGCGGTGATGGTGGAGGGAGCTTCTTGGCGGGTTGTGGGTGGTGGACGTGTGTTCTGGGCTTTCAATCCGACTAGATCCAGGAGGAAGATGACAGGAATAAGTCTGGAATAGAGAAGGAATAAGGTCGGGAGAGCGAGAATAATAGGAATAAGGAAAATAAGTGGAGGAGAGAGAAAAAGAGGGAAAGATATGGAATATCCTAATCCTCTAGGCTCTGATACCAAAATTGATGTGGGACAGAGATCGGGGTTGGATCGCTGGCGACCTGAGAAGTCACCAGGGGATTAGGGTTTGCTTGGAAGAAGAAAGAAGAAGGCGAAGGATTTAGAAAGATAACTAGGATTCACATAGATTCCCCTAGGAGGACAAGCACAAAGCAAAGGGCTCACACGATACCCTAGGGATCACACAGATACCCTGAAAAGAAGGGGAAGGGATCACACAGATATCCTTAGAAATAATAGGGATCACACAAATACCCTGGGCTCACACAGATGCCCTCACACAGTAAATCAGGGATCACATAGATACCCTGGGCTCACACAGATGCCCTCACACAGATCTTTCACACAGAACTCAAGAAATTTTATTCATCCATCATTATTATTCTTCAATACAAAAGGGGGTCCTTATATAGGGACCAATTACTTGGAAAGCAAGTAAAGAAAACATGAAAAATATGAGGCACCACAATCCTTCCTGATTTGCTGATTGAAAACATGGAAGGTGTTATACATTTCCCAAAGAAGCTCAAGAAAAATAAGAAAAGAAGGGGGGGCCATATGGGGCACCAAACACCTGCTCTCTTGGGCTCGGGGTGGACCACATCTTTCCTTAGTTGCTTGGCATGAATCAAGGGATTCATGTTTATCCACTTAACCTTCCTTTCTCACTTGATGGCGTGTGGAGTTGATGTGCCTAGAGGGTGAAAGGGGTGTGCTGGCATGTGGTCATGCATGAGCCATCTTCATGTGGTCCTCAATGTAATCCTAGATGGTGCAATCCAGGATGTGACTGGGACTCCACGTAGCTGCTGAGGTGGCTAGGCTCCCAGGTCCCCATCATTTCCCTGGAGTAGCGAAAACTCAACTCCGTCGAGTTTGGATAAGCGGGGCTTTGATGGAACCGAATCCAAACAAATCAAATCAAAAGAGACTAAGTTCATCCTTTTTTTTCCAAACAAAACCCATATTTTTTTTCCACCTGCTCTTGAAGTCGGCAGACTGAACTGGTCTTGCTTTGAGAAGCATGCAGGAGGAGACCTGCTTTCACGTTCGTGTAGGAGACCTTCTTCACAGGACAGTGGCAAAAAGGAACAGGGGACCGGCTTGAGGGAATCCGGTGGACTTCACCAATGTTTTTGACGGAATTGGTGGTCTTCACCGGCACCGGCGATGAGAGGCGGGCGACGGCTGGCAACGATGGAGATCTGGTGGGTGGCATGGGCAGATCTAGGGCTGGATCCTTCTCGTTCCTAAGGAGGAAGAAGATGGTGTGGCTCGGTGGTTCTGGCTAGAAGAAGAGCAGCACGATCGACTTGGGCTGAAGCATGGGGAGAGGGCAGCGAGGGGGTTCGTCGGCATCGTCAGCACTGGTGCGGAGATGGCGGCACGGATGGGAGTAGCGGTCGACGGTGGAGATGGTGGGAACAGCCAGAAAATTGATGATTTTCAGCGTGCGAGTGATTTCCGAGGCGAGAGATGGCCGGTGCGGATGGGAAGATGGCTGGCATGGCTGGGCTTGGCGGTGGGCTCTCTGATCAGAAGGGAGGAAGATGTCAAGATCGGTGGGAGGACGGTGGCGGCGGAGGAAGCTGCAGTTGGCTCCAGTGAGATCCGGACTAGAGAGTGGTGGCGACAGCGGAGGGAGCTTCTTGGCGGGCTATGGGTGGTGGACGTGTGTTCTGGGCTTTCAATCTGACTAGATACAGGAGGAAGATGATAGGAATAAGTCTGGAATAAAGAAGAAATAAGGTCGTGATAGTGAGAATAAAGGGAATAAGGGGAATAAGCGGAGGAGAGAGAAAGAGGGAAAGATATGGAATACCCTAATCCTCTAGGATTTGATACCAAAATTGATGCGGGACAGAGATCGAGGTTGGATCGCGGTGAGCTGAGAAGTCACCAGGAGATTAGGATTTGCATGGAAGAAGAAAAAAGAGGGCGAAGGGTTTAGAAAGATAACTGGGGTTCACATAGATTCCCCTAGGAGGACAAGCACAAAGCAAAGGGCTCACACAGATGCCCTAGGGATCACACAGATATCCTGAAAAGAAGGGGGAAGGGATCACATAGATACCCTTAGAAATAATAAGGATCATGCGGATACCTTGGGCTCACATAGATGTCCTCACACAGTAAATCAGGGATCACACAGATACCTTGGGCTCATACAGATGCCCTCACACAGTAAATCAGGGATCACACAGATATCCTGGGATCACACAGATCCTTCATACAGAACTTAAGAAATTTTATTCATCCATGTTATTATTCTTCAATACAAGAGGGGGTCCTTATATAGGGACCAATTACTTGGAAAGCAAGTAAAGAAAACATGAAAAATATGAGGCACCACAATCCTTCCTGATTTTCTAATTGAAAACATGGAAGGTGTTATACAATTCCCAAAGAAGCTCAAGAAAAATAAGGAAAGAAGGGGGGGACCATGGGGACCATGTGGGGCACCAAACACCTACTCTCTTGGGCTCGGGGTGGACCACATCTTTTCTTAGTTGCTTGGCATGAATCAAAGGATTCATGTTTATCCACTTGACCTTCCTTTCTCACTTGATGGCGTGTGGAGTTGATGTGCCTAGAGGGTGGAAGGGGTGTGCTCGCATGTGGTCATGCACGGGCCATCTTCATGTGATCCTCAATGTAATCCTAGGTGGTGCAATCCAAGATGTGACTGGGACTCCACGTGGCTGCTGAGGTGGTTGGGCTCCCGGGTCCCCATCAATCCTCCCTCCTAGAGGAACGACCCCTGGGTGGAGAATGATGTCCCACCTCCAACTTTGGTCGTGGGACAGCACCAGTTTGAAGCCCTTCTGGACCGGGTTGATGCTTTCAGAACCTTGGTTCAGAACTTTCAGGAGGCTACTCTCCAGGCGGGCCACCTGTCGGCCATCTCCCGACACAGCTACCGAACCAAGGAAAAGGGGGACTACCACCATAGTACCACCCAACACTCTCTCCGGGATCAACCTTCCCACAAAGGCCAAAGCTCACGGCATCCAAAACAGTTTGATGACCGGCGAGCGAGGAAGAGGTCCAGGCGATCTCTCTTTGACTCGCCTAAAGATTCTACTCCTCAAAATGTAGGGCCGAGAGAGGCCCATCATAGTTATGAAGAAAAATTTAAGACACTCAAGGCGTAGATCACGAGGCTTCACGATCTGCAGAGAGATGGTGAGCGCACAACCTATGACTCGCGGCCTCCTTCACCTCCAGGATAATGGAGGAAATTATCTCACGACATTTTAAGGTCCCTTAAATAGAACCTTACGATGGGACTACTGACCCCCTGGATCATCTTGGTAGTTTCAAAGCCCATATGATGATTCAAGAAGCCTCCGATGCATTGTACTATTTGGCTTTTCCCACCATCCTGAAGAAGGCAACTTGAATATGGTACTCAAGCATCAACCCAGGTACCATCGACTCCTTCTCTGAGTTAGAAAAATTGTTTGTCTTACATTTCAGGACTTGCCAGAAGATGCCCCGGAATACGGATAGCTTATTCCTCCTTCACCAAAATAAGGGAGAGAGCCTCAAGGACTACATCACGAGATTCAACTCAGCCACCCTCGAGATTTCATATCTCAACGAGCATGTGGCCATGTCCGCTTGGAAGAAGGGGCTCCGGTCATCCAGGCTCACGTTCTCTCTGGACAAAAGGTTCCTTACAAGCTATGCTGAGATCCTGACAAGGGCTCAGAAATATGCCAATGCCGAAGAACAAGTAGCTAATCGGTGTCTGACCGAAGGGAGACCTGTCCCCAAGAAGAAGAACGTCAAAGGACCAAATCCTTCTGCTCCCCCCAGCAATGACGATTCTACTCAATGACGAAGCCCTAAGCCCAAAACACTAGGCGGAAAGTTTGATTCATATACTCCCTTGAACCTCCCAAGGAAAAGGATCCTGATAGAGATAGAAAAGGAGAACCATCTCCAATGACCATGCCCTATGAGATCATTCTCTTCTGCAAGAAACAGAAGCAAATATTGCCAGTTCCACAGGGATCACGGCCATAATATTGAAGATTGCATTCAATTGAAGGATGCAATAGAGGACTTCATCAAGAGAGGGTCCTTCGCCAATCGCAAAACTTTGACTGGTTCGAAGACTGTCGCCTCGCCTTCGAAGAGCTGAAGTACTTAGAGAGCCCTCCTTTACTTTCAAAGCCTCTGGAGGGGGAAGCTCATTACTTGTACCTCGCTACCTCGAATGAAGCGATCAGTTCAATCCTTGTTCGGAAGGGAGACAACGACCTCCAAAGGCCGATCTACTACATCAGCAAGGTCTTGCACGATGCAGAAGTGAGATACCCCAGAATGCAAAAACTTGTGTACTCCCTGGTAGTTGCAACTAAATGATTGCGACTGTACTTTCAGTCTCACTCAGTCATCGTCCTGACAGACCAGCCCTTGAAGGCTGTCCTCCGAAGTCTAGACACTTCAGGAAAGATAGCTAAGTGGGCCATGAAACTTGGAGAGTTCGACATCAGCTTCATGTCCAACACGGTGGTGAAAGCACAGGTGCTGGCTGACTTTATTGCCGAATGCACGTAGGGCCCACAAAGTGACTTGCAACAAGCCGAAGAAGATGAGACCATCCGAAGTGATTCGAAGTCTATGTGGTTACTCCACATAGACGGGGCTTCAAACTCGACAGGATGCAAAGCGGGCCTCATATTAGCCGACCCAGAAGGGCCCATTATGGAATACGCCCTGCACTTTTATTTTCATGCTTCCAATAACCAGGTTGAATACAAAGTCCTTCTTGCTAGACTCCGAATCGCCAAGAACTTAGGGGTTCGAAAGATCCAAATTTTTTCAGACTCCTAGCTGGTGGTAAACCAAGTAAAAGGCGAGTTTGAAGTATGAGATCCAGCCATGATCTGGTATTTGGAGAAAGTGCGGGACTTGGCGTCGCAGCTTGATTCCTTTGAAATCGCCCATGTCCCACGGACGGAGAACTCCCGAGCTAACGCCCTATCCAGACTTGCCACCACCACCCCAGATTTTCTCGATCGCACCTTCACAGAGTACCTTGAAGCTCCAAGCATAATGGAATAAGCACGAGGGAAGCACTAGGTTGAGCACGAACCAAGTTGGATGGATCCTATTCTTAAGTTCCTGAATGAGGGCACCCAGCCTGAAGATAAGACCGAGGCCAAGCAAGTCCATTGGATGGCATCCTAATACATCATCTTGAACGGAACATTGTATAAGAGATCCTTCACTCAACCTCTGCTAAAGTGCTTGGGGCCCACAGACGTCAACTACGCCATGAGGGAAGTGCACAAGGATATATATGGAGATCACTTGGGAGAAAGATCCCTGGCATACAAAATTATACGTCAAGGATATTATTGTCCAACAATTCAGAAGGATTCTACAGATTTCGTCCAAAGATGTGATTAGTGCCAAAGGTACGCCAACATTCAAAGACGGCCCGCGAGCTAGCTCACCTAGTTAATGGTACCATGGCCCTTCGCTCAGTAGGGCATGGACATCCTTGGCCCATTTTCATCAGTGTCCGGACAACGAAAATTCCTCATCGTAGCCATCGACTACTTCACAAAGTGGAACGAGGCTGAAGCCCTGGCGCATATCACTGAAGGAAAAATTGAAGGTTTTGTTAGGAACTTTGTCATTTTTCGATTTGGGATTCTGCATGCCATAATTATTGGCAATGGGAGACAATTCGATAATCCTAAGTTCAGGATTTTCTATGCTCAATACCACATGCTCCATAGATTGACCTTCGTTGGCCATCCCCAAGCCAACGGAGAAGCCAAAGTCACGAATCGGACCATCCTCCATGGTCTAAAGACTCGACTAAATGATGCCAAAGGGCTATGGACCGAAGATCTGAATTCAGTCCTCTAGGCATATCGGGCTACTCCTAGAATGGCAATCGATGAATCTCCCTTCCATTTGGCTTATGGGACAAAAGTAGTTCTTCCTGTGGAGATTACCTTGCAATCCTTATTGGATCAACCAATCTAAGGAGCCTGAGAACTTGGAGCGCCGAAGAATAGATCTGGACTTGCTACAAGGTACCAGGCTCTCCACTCAGATGAAGATGGTGGCATATCACAGAGAGTCGCCAAATATTACAACTCCAGGGTAAGGGAACGAACTTTCCAACCCGAAGATCTAGTACTATGGAAGTCCAAAGTGTCCAAGCTAATGGAACAGGGCAAGCTCTCTCCTAATTGGGAAGGCCCCTATCAGATCAAGGAAGTCATACGTCTAGGGATGTATCGACTCGAGACCCTAGCTGGTGTTGTGCTACCTCGGCCTTGGAATGTAGAAAATCTCCACTAGTACTATAATAAAAATTTCCGCCGAGGAAGATTTCAAAAAAAAAAAAATTGATTGAAGATAGGTCTGGTCAGCCTGTCTTATTACCAATCAACGATACAAGGAGGGTCTTAGTGACTCACCCAATGAAACCAACAAAAGCATAAAGGTGGGTCTGATCCACCGGCCTTATCGATATGTCCGACGAGTGCAAAGGGTGGTCCAACCAGGCCACCTTATGATCAACAATCAAAGGCACAGGGATGGTTTACATAACCTACCCTACGATAAATCCATGATGCACCGAGGTGGGCCTAATCAGCCTGCTTTAACATCAGACAAAAGTGCAAAGGTGGGTCTGATCCACCCGCCTTATTGGTATGTCCTACGAGCGCAAAGGATGGTCCAACCAGGCCATCTTACGATCAACAATCAAAGGTGCAAGGATGGTTTACGTAACCTACCCTATGGTAAATCTGCAGATGCACCTAGGTGGGCCTAATCAGCCTACCTTAACATTAGACAAAAGTGCAAAGGTGGGTCTGATCCACTTGCCTTATCGGTATGTCCGACAAGCGCAAAGGATGGTCCTACTAGGCCATCTTATGATCAACAATCAAAGGCATAGGGATGATTTACATAACCTACCCTACGGTAAATTCGCAGATGCACCGAGATGGGCCTAGTCAGCTTGCCTTAACATCAATTGAAGGTACAAGGATGGTCTAAGTGACCTGCCCTATGGTAAATCCGTAGATGTGCCACCATGGGTCCAAACAACTCATTTTGTTATTAATGGATGCCACAGGGACGGTCCAATCGGCCTACCCCAGCAACAAATCCAACCCAAGTGAACGGATGGACCTTTCTACCACTTGTTATGCCGAAGAGTTCGCACTTAACACCCTTTTGGATTGTATCAGTCCAACCAAAGAGAATCTTCATTCATTACTAAAAAAATTATACAAAAAAAAAAGGGGGGAAAGAAGAACATATATGTAACAAGTCATTTCTCATCAGCGGGCCCAGTAGTGAGAGCAGAAACGGGGACCTCCAAAGGGACTGGTGATTCTTCCGTCGAACCCACCAATTCGTTAGCTGAAGGGAGGTTCAAGTTTGGATGGGCCTTCCTGATCTCCTCTAGGCAATCTCAGCGGCCGGCGAGATAACCATCCACCCAAGCCTTATGGATCTCATCTTTGAAGGCATGGGATCTCTTGTAGACTTCAACAGCCTGAAGAGTATTCCTTTCCGCCCGCTCCACTCTCTGATGAACCAATAGGACGTCTGCCTCCAGTTGGGCGACCTTACTTATCAATTCGGCCTTTTGGGCCGCTTTTTCTTTGACTCTCCGAAGATTGTCTTTTAACAACAGTTCTCCAGAGATCACCTTCTTTTTCTTCTTTTGTAGCTCCGACACTACTTTGGCTGCATACCCTTCGAGCTTCCTTAGTTCCCTTTCTAAGGAACTATTTGCGGTGATAGCTTCGTCCACCTTTTTCATGGCCGCCCCTCTCTCGGCTATGGCTGAAGCCAACTGGTCCCGAAGGCTTTTGCCTAAGATGACTGACTCGCGGACGCCCTCCGTTAATAGAGAGACATCCTGAGCAACCTGGCTGATGAAAGCACACATGAAATTAGTTCAACTGTAGTTGATATGCATGCGACACTTATGCCAATACTTACTTACAGAACCCTGGGAAGGATGAAGGAGAAGGAATCCCTCAACCCTTGCACCATGGTCTCCTCCCTGTCCCTTCGAGGGATAGTCGAAGACCCTCTCGGTCCCGTGCCATCGGGGCTCGTGCCGGCAGCAGGAACATTGCATCCCTCAACTCCTTTCTCTTGGAGTTCCGATGTTCAGGTTTAGGGTCCTCATCTGCAAGGGGAGTATTACCCTTGGCCTGAGGGCTCTGCTCCCCAAACAACCCTGCTACGACAGGCATTGCCAGACTCCCAGGAGGAGAGACCTGAGCCCTCTCCAAGGAAGATTCTATGTCGATTGGAGCCCTGCTTCTGGTCGGGACTCGTTAGAGTGCCAAGACATAGGTCTGCCTTCGGTCGGATTGCCTCACTGGAGCGCTTGACGCTCCATCCTTTTTTGCTGCCCGTTGGGACTTTGTGACATTCACCCTCATGGTTTGAAAGAACTGCGGGGACTGACTGGAGGAGGAAAGAGGAGGAAAATAGCTCAGGGGGGCAACGGCACCAAAGGCTCGAAAGAGTTCCACCTTCAAAGGTACCAAATCAATTATATATGGATTACTAACAGCCCAGATTGATTGCCCATGATCCGAACTACCCCCCAATCGTGCCACGTGCACCTATCCTAGATGATAAACCCCTGGGTCCATGGAAAGTTGGACCCGAAAGACCTAAAAGTGGTGACTGACCTGATTCCAGACACACGTAGCCTTAATGACCCTGAGGGTTACAGTCCCATGATTTGGGCAATAACTGCTCCACCAATGACAATTGGATAGCCGGTAGAGACAGAGCGATGCATTGATGGGTGAAATAATACATTAAGATTCCTTAATCATGGATTTGAATACTAAGGAACCTGACCCGTGAACAGGAAAAGGGTGATCTGATCAGAGGCCAGAGCAATTGTTTCATCTTTAAGGCTAATGGTGTCATTAGGGCCAGACTTGAGGATTTCTATTTCAAAAAATCATCCATGCATAGAGAAGTCTCTCTCTCTAAAGATGCGGCCCATCCAAAGATTTCATGCACAAAAAAAAAAAAAACTCAAGCGAAAGGAAGGAAAGGTGTATTCTCATTAATATCCCTATAAACTGAGTTGCATTAAAAAAAAAAAGAAAAGGGATAATAGGATAGGAAGATTTAAAGATCGGCTGCCGGCCCCTTTCCAGACCGATGGGTGATATCAGGCCCCCGTGGAGCGCTTAGAGAGGCTTCGGGTTCTGCCGTCGCCTCCTCTAACTCCGACCCTCATCGAAACCAGGCTCGTCCTCTTCCTCGGGGTACGGAACAGAAGACCTTATATTTTCCAGCCCCTTCAGGTGGTAAAAGCGGAAGGCCTTGTTCTTATGCTCCTGAAACCCATGGTGGTAAGAGTCTAAGATGACCTTGGCGACCTCATCTTTGAAGGCCTGCGATGCCAGGAACTTAGGGATGGCCTCCACCACCTCCCTCTTGGCCAATTCCGCCATCGCGACCGTCGCTATGGCTCGAGCATTTGCCTCTTCCAATTGGGTCTCAAGGACTTGTACTCTCCTTTCCAAGCGGGCCATTTCTTTGGCCCAGAAAGAATCGTCGACTCCCCCACCGACCCTGATGCTCGGCTCCCCCTCCAGTCCCGTGACGGTGACCCTCTTTTGAGACATCTTTTAGAGGTCTTTAAGGCTGCATTTCATCGCTATGGAATGAAGAAGAGGAAGGGGAAGGGCAACTCCAAAGCGAAGGGATTGCTTTTCTACTGCTTGAAGAACTTCCAGAGGCAAGAAGGATGAACCCTATTTAATGGCCCGGAGCCTTGTCGTTCGTGCTCATAGAGGACGTGTCCCACGTCTCACTACCAGCCAACTGAGAAACATCACATGTTAAAGCGATGCTTCGAACCCGGAGCAATGTCTTTGAAGTCGATGCGGAATCAATGACCATCTTCGAGAAAAGAAAAGTTGGCAATTTCCAAGTAGCACGAAGGCACGGCCATCCAAAGGTCAGCACCTTCAGCATCAATAATGGGAAGCGCACGCACGTCGACTCGCCATCTTCCTTTCAGGCGCCAATGATAGGGCGACACCTGTCCTCCACACAACTATCAAATCAGGGGGGGCAGTTATGGTAAATGACTGTTCCAAAGATTTGCCATCATTAGTCATGCCTTTTTCACCAGCAAACGATAAATCATTAACACTTTCACTTTTCAAAGCGGATAATTGCTTCGTTAACTGGGAGTGGGGGGCAACTGTTGGAGTATGCTGGCTCAACTAAGGCTAACTTCCAGTTTAGAGGTTCGGTCGGGTCTCTCTTGAACCAGGCATCCATGCTAGAAGAACTGGAGATGACCCAACCATATTAGGGCACCCTTCTAGGGTCAATCTTCGACCTAGGTCGAAGATACTACCCTCGAAGCTCATCTTTCAGTTGCTCACCTCCATGACCTGTTGATCCGAAGAAGACTGGTCCAAATAAGGTGAATTCGAAGAAGGTCAGTCTGAAGAAGATGATCACTTTATTTCTCCAATTGATTCAAAGAAGTCAAGTACGAAGCAAATAACCCAGTCCACTCTGAAGAAGGAAGCTCCGATGCGAGTGGTTGAGGTATCTTCTGCCTACTCCGAAGAGGTTAGGTACGGGATAATTAACTAGCTCGACTTCGGCCCTCACTGAAGGAATGCTTCTAAAGTGAATCTCTAGATGGCCACGAATCTCCAGACATGGGCATAGTTATTATAACCGGCAACGTGGCCACGAACTCCTACTCTAACAGAATCTCCAGCTGACCACGAATCTCCAGATGTGGGTGCAATTGTTATAGCCAATAATGTAGCGATGAACTCCGGCTCCAACGGAATCAGACATGGCCACCATTATAAATATGGTAAGAGGGGACACTCACGGTAAAGGAGCTCACCCCCGAGCTACTTCTCATTCTCTTCTCCAAGAGAACTCTCCATTCTGTTGCCAAGAGCCCTCACTGACTTAAGCATCGGAGTGTCCTCCATCGGAGAAATTTTGATCAGGGACCTGTTTTGCAGGGTTCGAAGAAGGTGCACCGAAGGCCCTGCCACTCCATCCAGTCCACGGGGATTCGATGTCAATAGAAACTTACACGTTTATTTTAAATGTAGCAAATCAAACAGAAATTACACCTTTTTTTTATTTTGCAACTTTCATGTTTATTTCATTCTCAAAGAAACTTTCATATTTGATACATGTTGTGTGTCCTGTTGATGCGGGATGACTCTAAGACCGATATGAATTCAGGAAAATAGTAACTAATTTTTTATTATAATTTTTTTAGAGATTTAATTTGAAGGCTAAAGTCTCGAAAATAAGTAAAGACTAGCAGGCAAACTAGTAATGAAAAAAACTAATATACCCGCATATGAACTCATGCAGAATAATAAGAAAAGGACCTCAAGGATTGAGAAATCCCCTGTTAGGATAGCGTACCTTCAATAAATCAAAAATCGGGAGGGGGAATGATTGTACCAAACAATGATTCGAAGATCCTGCCGAAGACGGGATCACACAGCACTCTGAATCGTCGCCTGGAAGATAAGCCTGTTGTCTTCAGATCAGTCAGCTATCTTTGGTTGGTCTAGGAGGAAAAGAGGGCCTCCTCTTTGGAAGTGAACACCTCGGGGATCCTACAAGCATCAGAGATCGGTTAGGAAGCAATAAGAAAATAGAAGTAGGGAACTAGGATTTGAAAGAAGGAAGAATCAGGGTTTGCTGATGCTGTTGTCTGGGGTGGAAGAAGACTCCTTGCTTGTGGATGGCTCTGGCTTCTTCACTTTGAGCATATTAGGGTTTGGAAGAAGATGCTTTGGGCGGCTAGGACTAGAAGGAATTAGGGCACACAAGTCACTCACACTCACTTCAAAGAACACAACAAGTTAAGAAAAATTTCTCTAGAGTTTTATTTCATGAATAAGAGTTAATTATAAGAGGAAGAGGGGTAGGGTATTTATAGATGTTCCATGCCCTCTCCTTGTTATGATAGAATTACAAAGTTTGATAGGGAGAGGGATTACAAAGTTGCTTAGAACTAGGAGTATACAATTTAAGTAGAAATAAAATAAAATCTCCTTGTTAGAAGTGGACTTCTCTCCTTCTTGGACTTGGTCAAGGGGCTCCCTCTTGGGCTTGGATGCCAAAGTGGATTCGGTGTGGGCTTTGGACAGCAAGGGGTGGCCTCCATGGGCTTTGGGCGGCCTCCAAGAAGGCTTGGCGCATGGGCCCGGTGCATGACTTCCCTGGTGGGCTAGAAAACCTGGGTGCCTTGGGCTTCTAGGCATGGGAGAATATTCATGGGGTGGCACCTGGAATCTTCATGTATGGGGCTTCATGGGCTTGGACTTGCTCTGTTCTGGGAAGGCCTGGTGAAGGCTTTGGCTAGTGCACCTCTCTTGTATAAAACTAGACTTGTACGGACTAATACAAACTTACAGGACTCAATTGGATTGGACTGAGGTTGAGACAACTCAATTTGGACTTCTTGCCTCAACTTATTGCAAGACTCAACTCAACTCAACTGGACTAACTTCATTACAAAACTTGACATATTATTAAGGGCTCAAAAATCTTAATCAGTAAACCAGATAGGGTCCAATAATCTGTGTCGGATCTTGGTACCCCCACAAATTCTTCCAGGACGGGAGGAACTCGACCCCGTCGAGTAAGGATCAATTCAGCGCTCATATTGCTCAAGAAGGTATGGGTTAAGGCATTGCAAATCCTCTCGGGTGATCCACGAGTCCTCGGATTCCGGCCGACCTTGCCATCAGACCAAATACCGTTGATAGCCTTTGTTCCGGGTACTGATGGCTTGATCATCCAAGATGTGATCAATCCTTTCCTCACTTATAGGCCAGTTTGTAGGTGGATACTCTGGGGTGGGTTCACTCTCAAAGGAAGGGATAGGTTCAAAGGGCTCGCTGGGTATCGCTGCTGGCTCCCGGTACTCCACAAGGTCTGAAATATTGAAAGTTGAACTAATACCTAACTCAGGTGGCAACTCGAGCACATAGGCATTGGATCCAACTCTCTTTATTATTCTGAAAGGTCCAGCTCCACGAGCATGTAATTTCTTTATGATCCCTAGAGGGAACCGCTCAGGCCTAAGCCTGATCATCATATAATCCCTTGCAGAAAACTCTTTAGCTCATTTTTGAGAATTAGCCAAGTTCTTATAGATTTCATTACTTATGTTTATCTTTTGTCTAATTTTCTTATGCAACTCCCTAACATGCTGTGCAAAGGACTTAGTAAACTCAAAAACTCATGTATGCAACAGTAAGGGGATCAGATCAAGAGGTTTATTGGGTTTGTAACCATGAACAACCTCAAATAAACTTTTTCCTATGAACCTATTAACAAAACTGTTGTAAGCAAATTCGGCTCGGGATAAAAGAAGGTCCCAATTTCTAGTATTTTCACCTATGAGGCATCTGAGTATATTTCCTAAACTTTGGTTCACTACCTCGGTTTGGCCATCAGTCTGAGGGTGGTAAGCTGTGAAAAATTTGAGTTTGGTTCCTAATAAATGCCAAAGGGTCTTCCTGAAGTAATTGGTGAAACGAACATCCCTATCAGACACTATAGTCTTAGGAAGGCCATGTAACCTAACCACATGATCAAAAAAAAGTTGAGCTACTTTGGATGCATCAAAAGTTTGAGAGCACGGTATGAAATGGGCCATTTTCGAAAACCTATCGAACACTACACATATGGAGTCATGTTTTCTTAGGGTCTTAGGTAGGCCTAACACAAAGTCCATGCTAAGATCCTACCATGGACGATCCGGTACGGGTAAAAGGGTATATAAACCAGTGTTTTGCTTATGCTATTTTGCAACAACGCACGTTTGACATCCGGACACTATGTGAGCAACATCCTGTTTTAAACTAGGCCAAAAGAATTGGTCTTCTACAGCCAAGATAGCCTTGTTTCTACCAAAGTGACCAGCAAGGCCTCCTGCATGGGTTTCCCAGACTAAGAATTCTCTAAGTGAAGTCCTGGAAACACATAGTCTATTATTTTTAAACATGTAACCATCTTGGAGGGTGTATTCACTATGGGTACTAGATGGTCCTTGGATAAGGGATTGGAAAATGTCACTGAAGTCTGGACATGTCTCATATTCTCTTTTCAGTCGATCGAATCCAATGACTTCAGTGCTAATAGTGTTTAATAGCAAGGCACGCTGACTAAGGGTATCTGCTACCTTGTTCTCAGTTCCAACCTGATGTTTCAGTACAAAGTTACATGCTTGTATGAATTCTACCTATTTGGCATGCCTAGGATTTAACTTTTTCGGGAAGTTTAGGAATCGGAGTGCTTCATGGTTAGAGTAAAGGACAAACTTCTGGGATAGTAAATAATGTCTCCAATATCTAAGGGCTTGTACTACCGCATAAAATTTCTTATCATAGGTTGAGTATTTAAGCTTAGCCTCATTAAGTTTTTTTACTAAAGAATGCTACTGGATGATTTCTTGGCTCAGAACTCCTCCTATGCTTACTCCCGATGCATCACAAGCTACCTCAAAGACTTTAGAGAAATCAGGTAACCTCAAGATTAGTACTTGTGTCATCTTATTCTTAATTTCTAGGAAGGCTCTATCAGCTACTTTAGTCCACTCAAAATTGCCCTTCCTAATACAATCATTTATGGGTGCCACAATGGTACTAAATTTCCTGATAAATCTCCCGTAGAAAGTGGTTAGACCATGGAAACTTCGTACTTCATGGACACTAGTGGGTACTGGCCACTCTACTTTAGATCTAACCTTTTCAGGATCAGCTGATACTCTATCAGGGGTCACCACAAATCCTAGGAAGATAACTCTATGGGTCATGAAATCACACTTCTTTAAATTGGGATGGAGATTCTCCTTCCTAAGGGTTTGGCAAATCTATCTCAAGTAGTCCAAGTGGTCTTCCTTAGTCCTACTGTAGATTAGGATGTCATCAAAATAAACCACTACAAACTTTTCTATGAACCTCCTTAGGACTTGGATCATCATTCTCATGAAGGTACTAGGGGCATTGGATAACCCAAGTGGCATAACAACCCATTCATACAGACCATCCTCGATTTTGAAAGCAGTCTTCCACTCATCCCTTGGTCTGATTCTAACCTGATGATAGCTGCTCTTAAGGTTTATTTTTGAAAAGATGGTTGCACTGGCCATCATATCTAACATATCATCCAATCGGGGATGGGAAACCTATACTTCACAGTAATTTTATTTATGGCACGGCTGTCAACACACATCCTCCATGTGCCATCTTTTTTAGGGGTTAATAGGGCTGATACAGTACAAGAACTTAAGCTCTCCCTGATAAACCATTTTCTAAGAAGTTCACCTACCTATCTTTGAAGCTCTAAATGTTCAGTTGGGTTCATTCTATAATGGGGCAGATTGGGTAGGGTGGCTCCTAGGACTAAATCTATAACATGTTGGATGTCCCTTAGTGGTGGTAGCTGGTCAGGTAAATCATTAGGAAATATATCATTAAATTCACTTAAGATTTCCTTGACCTCCTGAGGGTACTCTTTATCAGATTGATCAGGTATTTCTTTTACAACTAACATCCAGACTGTAGTTCCCTCAGATATCTCCTTCTCTAGCTTTTTAGCAGTGATCAAATTAATTTCAGACTTCTTTTCTTTTAGTGAGCTAGATCCTCTCTTAACTGTATCCTGAGGTGCGGTGGGGTTAATTGTAATCTTCTTCCCATGAAAGCTAAACATACAAGCATTAGACCGACCATATAGGGTAGCATCATGATCATAAAGCCAGGGTCTACCTAATATTATACTGCTAACTCCCATGGGCACAATATCGCACCATACTCTATCCTGGTAAGACTGAAGCTGGATCTGGACTTGGCATCTGGACTTAATGGGTATGGATGTAAAGTCTATCCAAGAAACCTTATAGGGGCTAGTATGGGGAACTGGGCTTAAGCCTAAGGTTTTGACTGCCTTAAGTGATATGTCATTCACACAGCTTCCACTATCTATGATAATCTTGCATACCTTATCTTCAATTTTTACAAAGGTTTGTAGGATGTTAGTCCTACACCAATCTTTCTATGCCTTGGTCTGGGATATGATGCATCTAACTACTCCTACTATGTTAGACTAATCAAAATCCTCCTCATCTCCTTCATACTCCTCTTTCAAGTCTGTCTCAGCTTCATAAACATCTTCTCCCTCATCATCATTGGGTTTATGCTCCTCCTCCTTAAGCTCCCCTATGTGTAAAGATCTGGTGGGACATTAGCTAGCATAATAACCTACCTTATTGCACCTAAAGCAAGCATTGGGGCTGGGGCTTGGGATTTTTTGAAATGCGGGTGCCTTACCCTTATCAGTCCTAAATGGTGCGGAATTGCTAGAACTAGCTTGACTCGGGCTAGGGTTGGGTCAAAGTGGATTGGGGTTGGGTTGGGGTTGGGTCGAATTGGGTTAGAGATGGGTCAGACTGGGTTAGGGTTCGATATGACTGGGTTGGGGTTGAATCGGACTGGGTTGGGATTGGGTCTACCTTGATATGCCTGGCTAGGGTTTGGTTTTGGAAAAGGGACATTATTCCTAGAAGGTTCTGATCGCTGGTATGTAGGTCCCCTCTGAAATTGCTCATAGTGCCTAGCTATCTGATAGGCCGGCTCTAAATCGTTGACCTCCCTCATATATAGCTCTCTTTGGATATCTTCACGTAATCCAGTTCTAAACCTAGACAAGGTCTGTGTCAGAGACTCGGGTTCATTACATCTTATTGCAAAGTCATCAAACTGGGCAATATAATATGATATAGACCTATTCCCTTGACGTATCCTATTTCATTAGTCAAGGAGTTTTTGATTGTAGGATTCAGGAAGGTACTTCTCCTTAAGTTTCAATTTCATGTCTTGCCAGGTGGTTATGGGAGGAAGTGCTTGTTATCTCCTAGTACGCTCAAGGTTGGCCCAATGTAACCTAGCCTGACGAACTAGCCTCATCTTTGCAAACTTATACTTCTTTTCTTCACTCATGTCATACCATTCAAAATAATAGTCCATGTCTCTTTCTCGATCTACATAGACCTTTGGTTCTAGACTACCATCAAAGGTGAGTGCCTCTACCCTAATGCTTCTCATGGCCCTCTCATCTTGATCACAAACTTCATAGTGGGGCCTCCTACGATTGGGTTCCTAAAAAGGGTCAGGATCTTGGACTCTCCTAGGGTTGGGCTCCTGATGTGGTTCTTGGCATGGGGCTATCCTAGGATTGGGCTCTATAAATTGGCTCTAGTTCTGGGTTCTCCTAGGATTGGGCTTCATAAATTGGTCTTGATTTTGGGCTCCCCTAGGGTTATAAGAGGTGGAACAGGGTGAATCAGGTTCAGTATTATACTCTTGGGTTCTTTCTATTGATGTGGGTACTAGAATCAGGAAAAGACTCCAACCAATTCAGGTCAAGTCCGAGTCCTTGTGGTTGGAGTAGCAAAAGAGAAGTCCTGTAATTTTTCTTTTTTTTGAGTCCAAATAATCTTGTAGTTAATTTCGAGTCCATGTTGGGTCTGGTTTAATATCTTAGTTAACCCTGCAATTGAGAGTTGGGTCCAGTTAAATCAAGCCCAATCCATGAGTCCATGAAGCATCAAGACAAGAAGAAGCCACCTCATCAAGTGACCCCCACCTTGTGCTACATATCAAAAGCTCCAATGGATGTCGCCACCTCAACAAGTGGTCCCCACTTTATGCCACATGTCAAGAGCTCCAAAGGACACTGCCACCTCATCAAGTGGTCCCCACCTTGCACCACATGTCAAGCTTTGAAGGAGTTTCAAGCAACAAATGCCACCATATCCTCCAACTCCCCACATTTCAAGCAACAAATGCCACCATATCCTCCAACCCCCCTTGTAATCCTCCTAATCCTATGGGTTTTCAAATTTTAAAAATGTTGTAAGGCTTCTATTTAAGCTATGGGATGCCCCATTGAAAAGGGGTTAATGAAATGAAGTTGGTATTTTTTTCTTCTATGTATTTTTTTTTCCTATGTGTCTATGTGGTAGCTTAGCCTTTCTCTTCCTCCACGCCAACCCTAATCTTTCCTTCTTCCATTCCCAACGCCAAAGACTTCCTCTTCTTTCATAACTTCAAACTAGCTCCAGCGTTCAAGGGTGAATCAAGAAGATCATCACAAGGCGACCAACCTACTCCACTTCAAGCATTCCACCATGACGCCAAGATGGATCTCCTTCAATGCCTCTTCCACCCTTCTTTCTTTTCTCTAGTTGATTGCTTGTTAAGTCACTCATCTTAGGGTTTCTTTGTTGCAGGGTTCTCCGGGATTTCGGCTTCAAGAGGAAGGTTTACTTGCCATAGATCCAGAAAACAAGAGGGGCCTTCAGTGGAATTATGTTCATGTCATCCGGGAGACCTCTTCAAGAATGAATCTATTCTAATTGAAGGGCCAATGTCAGGTATGTCTAGTGTTGATTAAGTCTGCAATGTTAAATTAGACCTAGCTTGGCTTGCGTGGTTCTCTTCTGGTCCTATTCCTTTCTTATTCTGAGAGTCTCGATCACTAGGTTTATGTTAGATCCTTCGAGCTTCTTCACTAGATCTCTTTGATAGTTTATGTTGAGTTGTTTATATGCAAATAGGGAATTGCTTGGTTAATCATTTGCTAATCTCCATTAGGGTTACATAGTTTCATTTTACATTCTACACCATTCTTGGTATTAGAATATATTCTAATTGAAGGGCCAATGTCAGGTATGTCTAGTGTTGATTAAGTCTGCAATGTTAAATTATACCTAGCTTGGCTTGCGTAGTTCTCTTCTGGTCCTATTCCTTTCTTATTCTGAGAGTCTCGATCACTAGGTTTATGTTAGATCCTTCGAGCTTCTTCACTAGATCTCTTTGATAGTTTATGTTGAGTTGTTTATATGCAAATAGGGAATTGCTTGGTTAATCATTTGCTAATCTCCATTAGGGTTGCATAGTTTCATTTTACATTCTACACCTCTTTCTATGGTTCCTAATCAATTTTCTACCTAATCCAACCTATTGGTTAACTGGTCAATCCTATTAGTTGTTTAGTTATTTGTTTGGATCAATTGGTCAAATCTATGATTTATTTGGGTGGTTAATTGGGCATACTGATTTTGGGATTGGGCATTGGAATGGATTAATTGGTTGATCTGGGTGGTTAATTAGGCTAACTGATTTTGGGATTGGGTATTCATTTGGTTCATCTAGGTGATCAATTGGGCAACCATCTGGTCATTCATGGTTTTTATGAGAGTTTCAAGGTTGGATTCCATGGTTGAGCTGGGTTGGGGTCTAGACTGATGATATTGGGTTCTTGACCTAGTGGTCATGCAATCAATCAAACAAGGTGTATGATGCAGTCAGGCACATAAAGCTAACATATACTACAGCTTGCTAGATCTAGAGCCAAAGTTGAATGGGTCAACTCAACTTACACTCAACTCAGCAACTAATCCTTCCACTAGCCAAGTAAGAGGTTGGGTGGTGGGAGGCTCCCCCTGCCTGTGATAGGGTCCTAATTAAAAATCACTAGTCCACTTAGGGCATTTGCCTCTGGACCTCTAGCCTTAGCTACTAGTTTCTAGTAATAGTTAAAGAATTGAATGCACTAGTTTACCCACATGACTCGGACCCGACCTGTTGGTGTCCCTAGCTTACTAGAACAAATTATGTTGCTAATTGATTTTAATTAAGGCTTAGGTATGAATGCAAGATGGTTGTTTTGGGCCCAGGACAAGTGATGAAATCCTGTCCTGATCTGAGATGGAAAATTGTCCTTAAGATTGATTTAATGAGATGATGACAATCGATGAACCCTAATGCAATCTAATAACAATTAGAAAATGAAAAAAATATTTTTTTTATCTTTTTTATGAGGTGGAAAATTAAATTTAAGTAGTTAAGTTATCAAACAAAATTTGGTGGGTGAGGTGAGGTTTGGAGGTTGATTAGATTTGGTTTAGTCAAGTATGCAAAAATATCAGAAATTGAAATTAGGGTTTGTTTTGATACAGAATTTGGTATGGTTTTTTATGCAAAAAAAACTTCACAAAAATTTTAGGATAGAGGATTAACAATGAAGATGATCCTTACCAAATTTCATGCAGAGAAAAATTTGGATGATGATGCAACACCTAGGGTTTCAGACTGTGTGCAGAAAGCTCAGAACTCAAAATTTTTGTTAGAATTTCTAGGATGCAGGTTTTTATAATTTTTTTATAAAAATAATTAAAAATTATGAAAATTATCATGATTGAACAGAGAGTATGCCGTGAAAATTTTAATGAAAAATAAAATCTCTAAGTTGACGAAATAGATCAAAAATCAGACCCCTAATGCAGGTGACAGGATGCAGAAAAAATAGATATGAATGTTTTTGTTGTTTTAATGAAGATGCAAGTTATCCTAAACCTGTTCTGATACCAAACTAATGCGGGATGACTCTAAGACCGGCATGAATGCAAGAAAACAGTTATAATTTTTTTAGAGATTTAATTTGGAGGCTAAAGTCCCGAAAATAAGTAAAGACTAGCAAGCAAACTAGTAATGAAAAGAACTAACATACCCACATATGAACTCATATAGAATAATAAGAAAAGGACTTCGAGGATTGAGAAATCCCTGGTTAGGATAGCGTACCTTCAATAAATTAGAAATCAGGAGGGAGAATGATTGTACCAAACAATGATTCAAAGATCTTGTCGAAGATGGGGTCACACAGCACTCTGGATCGTCACCTGGAAGATAAGCCTGTTGTCCTCGGATCAGTCAGCTATCTTTGGCCGGTCCAGGAGGCAAAGAGGGCCTCCTCTTTGGAGGTGAACACCTCGGGGATCCTGCAAGCATCAGAGGTCAGTTAGGAAGCAATAAGAAAATAGAAGTAGGGAATTAGGGTTTGAAAGAAGGAAAATATCAGGGTTCGCTGATGTTAGCGGCCTGGGGTGGAAGAAGACTCCTTGCTTGTGGACGGCTAGGGCTTCTTCATTTTGGGCATATTAGGGTTTGGAAGAAGATGCTTTGGGCGGCTAGGGCTAGAAGGAATTAGGGCACACAAGTCACTCACACTCACTTCAAAGAACACAAGTTAAGAAAAATTTCTTCAAAGTTTTATTTCATGAATAAGAGTTGATTACAAGAGGAAGAGGGGTGGGATATTTATAGATTTTCCATGCCCTCTCCTTGTTATGATAGGATTACAAAGTTTAATAGAGAGAGGGATTACAAAGTTGCTTAGAACTAGGAGTACACAATTTGAATAGAAATAAAATAAAATCTCCTTTTTGGAAGTGGACTTCTCTCCTTCTTTGACTTGGTCAAGGGGCTCCCTCTTGGGCTTGGATGCTAAAGTGGATTGTGCGTGGGCTTTAGGCAGCAAGGGGCGGCCTCCAATGGGCTTTAGGCGGCCTCCAAGAAGGCTTGGTGCATGGGCCTGGTGCATGACTTCCCTGGTGGGCTGGAAACCCTGGGCGCCTTGGGCTTCTGTGCTTGGGAGAATATTCCTGGGGTGGCACCTGGAATCTTCATGCGTGGGGCTTCATGGGCTTAGTCTTGCTCTGTTCTGGGAGGGCTTAGTGAAGGCTTTGGCTGGTACTCTTCCTCTTGTATAAAACTGGACTTGTATTGGACTAATACAAACTTACAGGACTCAATTGGACTGGACTGAGGTTAAGATAACTCAACTTGGACTTCTTGCCTCAACTTATTACAAGACTCAATCCAACTGGACTAACTTCATTACAAAACTTGACACATTATTAAGGGCTCAAAAACTTTAATCAGTAAACCAGATAGGGCCCAGTAATCTATGTCAGATCCTGGTGCCCCCACCACCCGCCCATGTGGTAGGACCCGGTCCTTATGAAAAAGGGCTTAGGGCTTGTGAAACCAAGATTTTTTTTTGTGTACAACAGCAAGAAAGAAAAAGGGAGTGCGGCGCCGAGAGAGAAACAAAAGAGGAAAAATATTTTGATCCTTCCAGATCTTGATCGGACGGTAATTCAAAACCCGATCAAGATGCAATTTTAGTATGTTGTTCATGGTAGCAAACTCTATAAAGTGAACATTTTGGATCACTGTGATTCCTCTTGTGTAATCGACAAATATTTGACTCTGGTGAGATCTTCCCTGTTTTCTTCTTGTATTTCTCAGTAATATTTATATATATTATACTGAGATGATCATCATATGCCGTTTGGAGAGCCTCTAGTTTGCTAGAGAGAAAAATCTTGCTGTAGACATTATTTGATTATAGTGGAAATTTGATTTGGTTCCAGGTCCCGTGGTTTTTACCTCCACATTGGAGGGTTTTCCGCGTAAATCCGATTTTCTTGTACTTGGTTTGATTTATTTTTGCTAGATTGATATTGTTGAGTTATTGCCTATTTCAATCAGCATACAGAGATTAAAATTTATCCTGGATATAATTTTTTGTGACCCTATTTAACCCCAACAATTCAAAAGTGTGTGTAAGCTCTTTCTTCTTCTTCTTCTTCCTTACTCTTCCAATATCATAATTCTAGACACACATATACAAAGGTATGTATGCACAGATTGCAACATATGAATCTCTGCTAGATATGGTTCACAAAGTCTATGAACGCAACCAAATCAATTTAAACTCAGCTTCATAATAATACTTGTTTTAAAATTATTTTTAAGTAAGACTCATAAAATTGAGTGTATGCATATTTTTTCTTTGAGTAATGCTTTTGCAATGCACAAAAAGGGAAAAAAAATCAACTTTACTAAATCACATGCATGTTATAGCGCCAATGAGTCAAGTGGATAGAACACGGTACAGTATATGTGTCTAACACAGATATAGGAAGAGATCCTTGTATTTGGATACAAAAAAATAATTCTAAAATAGGAATATCAATTTTTTAAGGATAATTTATTTTCTTTATTATTCTAGATTATGATAAAGGCCATCACATAGGGAAAAAAAAAAAAATTATGATCTACTATGAAATAGTAAACCTTTAATATCGTTCTTGACCGGAATTGCTATTCTTGTCGTCAAGAATTCGACTTTGGAAGCGTTTGTTTGAATAATAAAGGAGAATTAGGTCTTGTTCCCGGTGCAAACACGACACGGGCAGCGTGGATGGAATAAATATTTTCACCTCCTCCACTTATTTAGGTCATGATTGTGTCAGCTATTCCATAGTTGGGTGCCATAAGCTGGTGTCCCTTGTACTTTACAATATTATATTTTGTGAAAATAAAGCGTCAACTCAGACAATCTACCAAACCTAGCTTGGTCTAGTCAGCACCTGACATGTACACAGAGGAACCACATTCCAGCGGACCAACTGTACGTAGCCAATGTGAACCCAACAACCCCAGTAGATTACGGTATATATCTCAGCGCACGAGCGTATCAGCTGCAACCAATCGCGTGCGACCTATATCACCACCCCTACACGAATGCCACGTCATCCCACTCCAAACACCGGACACCACTCCACCCAAGAACATTCTTGTCCCGAGTGCCAACCTGAAATCCATTACATTTCAATGGATCATTTGCCGGTTTTGCGGTCCCATACACAGCATCACCCAGCCGATCTCTATCCTCCTCTATCTCTTTCTCCATATCTGTGTCTCTAAATATCGTCCACTTGATCTTTCTCGCGCGACAAACGCGGCACGGTGGGAACAATACCCGCACTCGCACATATATTCCATTCTCGGTCCGACCACGGTGGTCTCTGGGATCTACCACGATCTCATTCTGATCGTAGGGGACGCCCGACATGTATCGGAGCTTGTCAGCTACCCACCGGGACGGGGGCGACGCCGGTGGGAGCGGCGGCGCCGTGGCCATGCCGGGCTACTTCATGGCGTCCTTCTACCCGGTGGAGATGGGCGGCGGTGGCGGCGGTGATGCACCGGTGGACCGGGCCATCATCGCCTCCCGGAACCACCGCGAGGCCGAGAAGCGAAGGAGGGAGCGGATTAAGTCCCATCTTGATCGTCTTCGGACCATTCTTGCCTGCGACCCTAAGGTTCGCTCTAAGAATATTGCACCAGACTTTCCCTTTTTCTCTTCTTTTTGGATTTGTAAGATTAGGTTAAGGTTTACAATCTAACCTTTTCGTCCTCTTAATTTTTTCCCCCCTCAATGTTTGGATAGGTTTTGTGCAGTGATATATGATAGAATCGGTATATTTGGCATCTGGAGAAGCTTACAGTGTACAACACTTGCTATGGCTTGTCATGGTAGAACTGTGGCCTTCTTCATGCTAAAGATATAAAGAATTTCTAGTGTTAGGGTTCGGGAAGGTCACCAGCTAGGGTTTCATATAATCCCCCTTACTTTTACGAGATTGTATAAGTATTTCCTTGCAACAAAACCATTTCACAAGGATTAGGGTTTTGAAGAGAACTAGGTTAATAAAGATAGATAGTGTTTTGACAGAGCCTTCCGAATTTTTTTTTTCTATTGGCTATGATCAGGAATAGCTTTGCCTTCTAGCTAGGTTTGTTTTAAGGGTTATATGGTCTTGTTCAGCTCCTTCCGTTTGTCTTCAATTCTTGTTTTCTTTTTCCTCCATAGACAGATAAAGCATCCCTTTTGGCGAAGGCAGTAGAACGCGTTAGAGATTTAAAGCAACGAACAGCCGATATCACAGAGACCCAGCTCTTCCCCACCGAAAACGATGAGATTGTTGTGCTTCCCTCCTCCAGCTCCAATGGTGAGAGGTCGGTGTTTGAGGCCTCTCTTTGCTGCGAGGACCGGTCCGATCTGCTTCCTGAGCTTATAGAGACCCTCCGGTCCCTCCACCTCAAGACTCTGAGAGCCGAGATTGCAACGCTCGGCGGGAGGGTGCGCAACGTGCTGGTCCTTGCCAGAGAGAAAGAAGAGTACGATGAGGAGGAGGAGGAGGAGGAGAAGGAGGGCGAGGGTTCCGGTGGTGTTGCCTTCCTCAGCGATGCTCTCAAGGCTTTGGTGGACCGCCCGGTCTCCGATGACCGGTCCAAGCGGCGGCGTGTCGTGGACCGGGTTTTGGCCTGAGGAACCTCCTCCTGCCTTGTGGTGGTATTTGTTTGGGCTTTGTGTTTGGATATTTGGAGCTTTAGTTTGCTTCTTGATGGTGGTGTTTTAGGGTTTGTTATGGGTGTCAAGGCTGGAGACCGCAAGGAAGGATATCATTGTTATAAGCTATTATTAATTTTCTGTAATAACAATATGGTGACAAACTGCACTAGTGTTGAACAAACGAGGTATGTAGATTAAGGTTAGTTTTTGAACGTACTGCAGAGAATGGGAGATAATATAGTTTATCAGACATGGGCATCCTTATGGAGTGTCAGTTGTTTTGACATCCTATAATTTTCTTCCTTATCTTCTTGCTCTTTCACAAGAAAGGAAGACTGGTTTGAACTGGATATCACATCAAAACTGCGTTAAATATTTGTGAGTTGGATGATGGCAAGTTCCATGTATTATTGTTTCCTGCAACTGATCCTATATATTCATTTTAATTCCTCAGGTTGTTTAGATCGACTATATATCTTGGAATATTAAAGATGAGTACGTGGGAGGAGCTTTTTGATGAGGTAATTAATTTGCTAGATATTCCATTTAGGTTTAAGACTAGGGATCGAAGAGAATCTGGGGTAATTAACTTGAAAGTCTTTTGAACATTGGAGTATATATAGGATATTCAAGTTGTTCCCAGATGCCTTTTTCTTTTTTCTTTTTTTTTGGTATTCTTTGCTCTTCGGAGAGATACAAGTTTAATCTGGCTGGGTTCTACAACAAAACTTCTTGTAGTCTATGTATACATATGTAAAAAGACTTCCTTGATTACACTGACTACAGGTTACTTACAGTCCATAATTAAGGTTTGTTTTCATGTGCATTTATCTTAATATCAAGGGGGTGGAATCGAATCTATTTAAGTAGAAGAGGTATGTGGAACCATTGCATATATATGCTGACATGTTCTGGTGCAAAAAGTTTGAAAAAGGGCAACCATCCAAGCACTGAAGGACTTGCCGAGGCGAAGACATCGACGCTACACTGCTGAGGACTTGTAGGTAGCAACTAACGATTCAGGAACGCAGCAAAGCAGTGGATGGGCTCGGCTTTTGGTAGCTTTGCTTGGTCCCATGATATGTGTATACGTTCTCGTTTATAATTTCCCCCCCGCTGAAAACTTAATACTAACAGCCTTCAACAATAGCATCGACCATAACAAAGCCATGGATTCTCCAGTAGTAGAAATAGAAATACCATGTTCCGACTCCTTTACTCATCAATCCTTCTTCAGGTGATCATATCCTAGATGCAGCTCGGTCAAACACACACAAAGTAGGAATTACAAAGCAATAATGGGAATATATATAGAAATGACCATGGTAGAGGTTGCAATGATATATAGTATATATATATGCATGATATCTCAAAATTAAAAGAGGTCGAGTCATCGAAGTTTCTAACTTAATTATGTAATTAATTAACAACATTAGAGCAATCAACGAGATTGTTATGAAGAAAATATTATTACAAGGAGGTTTGAGGTGAATGAATACGTACGTAGGTTAGCAGTGCAACCCAACCCATGGGCTATGTGCGAGGGACCACCTCGCCCAGCTTTGACCAACCCAGGAATGGGGGGGATGTTGAGGCCGCCGGACGAAGGCGTGCACGGCCCCTGGCGCGCGTGCCGGACCGGTGTCAGAGTCCGCAATCATGCGCGCGAGCAAGAGAAAGCCAGACAAAAGACGGAGACTTTCCTCCATATAGGCTTAGCACATGCGTGGCCACTTCTTTTTTTCTCCCCCTTCGACGATCTCTTCTTATATATACCTCCTTTATATATTTATTATTAGCTTTTCTTATATGGTTCTATTTTCTTTACTTTTTATCAAGGTATAGTAGTAGGGCTGGGGAGGTTGAAGGCTCAAAACTAAAAAGGATGGAGGCTTTTGGCATGCACGCTTGAGAGCAATGATTAACTGTGTGGGAGAATGAAGGCAGGAGGATGAAAAGAAGAGAAGAGTTGGAGCACAGTTACATGTTTGTCGGTCTGCTACAGTGAGGAGGTGCTTGTTGGGTGGTGGTTGCTGTTTAAAGCTGCTTTGTTCCCCCTATGGCTTTGAGCCATGTCTCATTCCAATCTTTTTGTCCTTCTTGGCTTTTTTTTTTTTTTTGGTTGTGTCAGCATGGCGTAATATTGCTCATGGGTTGGCCAGTGGTGTGGTTCCGTAAGTGTAGATGTCTAGCCCAATGAAAGGGGGCCCAAGAATTTATATTTGTTATGGTCATTGATTTTTAAAGCCCAACCTCAAACCTGGTTTGAACTTTGAAATGTAGGTCAAGCAATGCCTATGTGATCGTTACTTAATATCAGCATTTATTAGCTTGGAATTGTGGCGCCATGCATTGAACTTTTATTCTTGACTTGTTTTGGGATCATCGGATTGTTTGTCTTCATTTCAAAATTAATGATAGGAGGAAGTGATCCTGCTTGTAATCTCAATTAGCCCTGCAGTCACTTCCCTAACTCATGTCAAAACTTGCAGTTCATTATTTTGAAATTGTTAAATAAATAAATGTCTGTAATAGTTTTTTTTTTTTTTAAAAAAAAAAAAAAATCTACTTCAAATGGTTCAGTTTGGAGACTAGGATCATATCATATGAAATCATGTGAAAAAGAATCGCTTGCAGTACCCAGGGCTGTGTTTATGTTGATCCCCAGAAATCTAATTAAGGTGACTGGAACATGATCAAATGTTTATGTTTGTTTGTTTGTGGTATTGGTCCATAAGGATACTGTTTCGGCCAAATCATCCTCCTCCAAAAATTGTGACGACACCAAACGGTCTCGCCGGCTTCTGCGGTAGAATAATGTCATGTTCCTGGATGCCTTTTGGATGAAGATATATAAACAATGTCCCTCTTGATTGATGGTTACTGACAGAAGATCTTTCAATACCTAAATCAGTAAGAATGATAAGATGGGCAGCAGTAGCCAAAACTAAGAGTCATGATAGTTACTAAATGAGTATGTAGAGAGGCCAATAAAGACGTACTTAGTTGGAAGTTTCCTCTTATTAATTTATAGAGTTACACGGAATAACTAAATGTCATTTGGAAGATAGCCTCCTTTGATATATGCAACAGATTTCTGGTAAGGTATTGGGATCTTTTTTTCCTTATCTTTTTTTGTCAAGATAGTGGCTATTGTAGTAATTTTGTCCACCATGATTTTCAGCTAGAATAATTAGAGGTTGTTTACTTCTATCAATTAGTCAAACATCAAGGATTTCGAATAACTGGGATGGCAAACTGTTGGTGAACGAGCTTTGATGCTGTATATTGGTAGACCTAAGTCTACCTAGATAGCTCATCGGTCTTGAGTACATAGTTTGCACTGGGTAAATAGTCGGTATCGAACAAGTATTATCTGGGAAGTGGCAGCTACTCGATATGATGGTCGGTCTCGTCATATTCGGCAATGCAGTTGATAGTCACAATGTACTGTAATCGGTGATGTAATCGGTAATCCGAGCATTTTACGGTCAATGTAGTCAATATTTGGCTAGTCCTCGAGATCGAGTAATTGCTCAGCAATAGTTGTGGATTATCGATTGTTACTTAACTAAGATTGCTCAGCTGGCGATGATTGATCGGCCGAAGTTGCTCAATCTGGTTGTGTCACGTCCCGAATCCAGCACCGGAATCGGCACACGACCGGCCGCACAAACTCTAGGTTTTATCCTAGAGATCATGCAAGGCCTGGGTACACAAGAGTCACTTACCTCAAAAATATCTAATTCTTCACTAAGCCCGAACATCTGCACAACTATGTGAAAGAAGAAAGTAGGGTTGTGAGCTCTACAGCCCAGTAAGGTTTGTATATGATCACACCAGTAATAATATAATTCTGAAAATAGCAAAACATACTAAAATATTATATCATGCAGTCAAACAGCCCAAATATCATGTACAGCAATACCATGAAAAACCATATTTTTCTTTGCCAATTTTCATTAATCAATCTTTATCTTTAGGGTTATGGACTAGCCACGATCATACTCCAGCCTGTGACTGGCACATTATTGTCACACTCCCACCTGTGACTGGCAATCTCATAATCGACCATGTACAACCTGCCCATGGCCAGGCCCACTTACTAAGCCCGCTCTGGCTGTGTAATTGACCATGTACAACCTGCCCATAGCCAGGCTCATGTACTAAGCCCGCTTTGGCTATATAATTGACCATGTACAACCTGCCTATGGCCAGGCTCATGTACTAAGTTCGCTCTGGCTATATAATTGATCATGTACAACCTGCCCATGGCCAGGCCCACGTACTAAGCCCGCTCTGGCTGTGTAATTGACCATGTACAACCTACCCATGGTCAGGCTCACATACTAAGCCCGCTCTGGCTATATAATTGACCATGTACAACCTACCCATGGCCAGGCTCACGTACTAAGCCCGTTCTGGCTATATAACCACGATCCCGTGGCATGGCTAGTCCAAATACCGTTAACACTTTATCTTCTCACATCATCATGTCAAATCATATCATGATATCACACCACATCATGATATCAACCATGAAATCTTAAATCTTTCGATGACCGGTATCACGGTCCAAATCATCAAAATATAACTTTTTTTGGTAAAACATGATATATAGAAACATGATATATAGGAACATAATTAACAATCTCAAACATACTATCCATCTCGAGAAATCAAATATACGATGCAAAACAAACATGCCCGTCAATATTTATATGCACGGATCAAATCATGCCATGTAAAACAATGTATAAAACTGGTGATCATGTCCAAAATCCTTACCTTCAATCGCTAATCCCAGAATACCCGGTATCAATCTGTATCCGGAGTTCGTTTAACACCTTCCTACTAAAAAGGCTGTAAAATTCTTACTGCACGGATTTTGAGAAAAAGGCTTTTCAATCTCCCACTTTATATATATATATTTTTCTTCCTTCTACTCTTCTTCCTCTCTCCTCTTTCTTCTATCTCTTTCTCTTTCTTTCTTCTCTTCTTCCTCTCTCCTCTTTCTCTTTCTTTTCCTCTCCTTCTCTCTTTCTTTCCCTCTCCTCCTCTCTTTTCTGGCTCTCTGCAGGCTCTTCCCTGCATCCTGTCGATGTCCTGATTAAAAAGAGGAGAAAAATCAATCCAAAATCATCTCAAACATAATCTGAGAAGTTCAAAACCATCAAAATATCTCCCTGTCCATATGATTTATGATCTACGCCTCAAACCACATCCAAATCCGAATCCAAAAGCACCTAATCAAGCCTAAACTCCCTCGGATTAATCTCAGCCATTCGATCGGGCGATCGGTCGATCCAGATCACTCAGAAACCCCGTGGACCACCGTGAGCCACGAGAAACGGGCTGGGAAACGCCCGAGAAATGCATGGAAAATGCCCATGCGACGGCCGGCTCGAACTGGGACGAGCCCACGCCCGCGTGCGCCGCGCGCGTGGGCCTGAGCAGTGCAACGCTCGCCCGCCACGATGGGCCGGGCCGCGCACCCGCGCGTCGTCGCCCGCCACGTGTTGCCTGCGCTCCCTCGCGCCTGCGCGCCCGTGCATCCCGTGCGCTGGGCCGCCCAGGGGTCTGGGCCGATCCATTCTGGTGGGCCGGCCAGGCTTCAATCTTTTTTTTTTCTTTTCTGGGTGTTACATTCTCCCCCGGTTAAAGTAATTTCATCCTCGAAATTAGCTTGATTGAGATCTAAATCAATGCTCCTATCATAACACTTCAAAATCACTATGCTTCTACTGTGCACTCTGATATAATTTACTAAACCATCTAGGTTCATTAATAAATCTTTCTAGAAATTTCTGTCATGTCTTACTAATCATCATGATAATTTCTTAATCTCTTATATCACAATCTCAAACATTCATGACCTGAATTCAATATCACTCATATCTATTGATGTGGCAAGACCGCTGACATGAAGAAACCTGCAGGCGCCACGTCCAAAAAAGATGCCACGTCGACCCTCCGTCTCAGATCTCCCTGCCGAGCCGAGCTGAGCTCCCCCAAGATAGCAGGTCGAGCTTAGTCCTCCACCAGGTCAAGCTCATGAGCTCGACATCTAGGTCGGAGCCGCCTTCCGCCCTCCAGAGCGAGACCCTCGGAGGTTAGTGCCCTGCGATCGAGGTCGAGCCAAGAGCTCACCCGCCGATGTGGAGCCTCTCCGAGCGCACGCCTTCTGGACCAGGCCCGCCTTCCGCCCTCTAGAGCGAGACCCTCAGAGGTTGGTGCCCTGCGATCGGGGTCGAGCCAAGAGCTCACCCACCGATATGGAGCCTCTCCGAGTGTGCGCCCTCTGGACCAGGTCCGCCTTCCGCCCTCCAGAGCGAGACCCTCGGAGGTTAGTGCCCTGCGATCGAGGTCGAGCCAAGAGCTCACCCGCCGATGTGGAGCCTCTCCGAGCGCGTGCCGTCTGGACCAGGTCCGCCTTCCGCCCTCCAAAGTGAGACCCTCGAAGGTTAGTGCCCTGCGGTCGGGGTCGAGCCAAGAGCTTACCCGTCGATGTGGAGCCTCTCCGAGCATGCGGCCTCTGGACCGGGTCCGCCTTCCGCCCTCTAGAGTGAGACCCTCGGAGGCTAGTGCCCTGCGGCCGAGGTCGAGCCGAGAGCTCACCCATGGATATGGAGCCTCTCCGAGCGCGCGCCCTCTGGACCGGGTCCGCCTTCCACCCTCCTCCGCCAAGGCATCCCCGCGAGCTCGGAGCGTCTAGGATGGAGCGAGCCTTGCCATCCCAGCTCGACCCCAGCCCGGACAAGGTCCTCACCAGCCGAGGACACCGACAAGCCACCCGAGGACCGTACTGAAGCACCTCCCAGACCGTACTGACCGCCTGACACCACCAATTACACCAGGAAGGCAGGCAGCACGTTGATCGAGATGCTATATTCCTCACCAACCACTCAGATTACCCAGAAAAGAAGGCCAACTGGGAGATTCAAATCTCACGGGCGGCGGCCCATCATTCGAGGCATCCCCAAATTTCCCGGAACAAGGCAACCAAGAAAAGTGTCGAAGCGCCTGACAACGTACCTTATCATGAATCAGGAAAGGCTTCCTGGAACACCACCGCAGGCGTCTGACAGCCCGACGGGAATCCAGAGACAAGCACCGAATGGTAACTAAGTTCACCATGAACCTAAAGGCAAAACAACAACTCGAACACACAGGCAAAAGAACAAGCCACAGAAAAAAAAGAGGGAGGGGGTATGGCACCACCATGGCGACCATCATCGCCACCAACACAAGAGCGAGCCCGCCCAAGAGGGCGAAGTGCTGCAACCACCACCACTGGAGGGAATCGAGGGGCATAAGGAGAGGTGGAGGAACAGAGCATCCCTCTGTCCTGGCCATCACTCTCCACCTGTGACGTTCACACCTCCATGCACATCTTTCACTCCTCCTAGTACAGAGTCCATCAAGAGGGGCCCGACCAGGAGGATCTGTTCCCTTGGATCGTCACTGACTTGATCGTCGAAGCGCCCCTGCCAGAAACCCCGGTCCGGGTCTCTAACCGCCGTCTCGCAGGTCCAGGAGAGGAAGATCGTCGGGCAGCGAGGCGACCGCACCTAGCATGGAGATCCGGGAACCGAGAACGGCGGGCGGCAGGAGGAGCACACTTCGATGCAGCAACTACGGGCCACGACGGTCTTGACGGCAACAGATTGGTGCACCAGGTAGGGGGGGCAGACGGGCACGACTAAGTCATTCACCACTCCCCAAGTCAACACACCACAGAAGAACAGTGACGACATAAGTTGGAAAGGACAACGGCCAGGCGGTCTTTTCCAGGCCTCTCCACGAGAGCGCGCTTGGAGAAGCATGAGCACCAGCTGGTGAGATCTTCCCACCGGACCATCGGTACACGAGACTCAGCTGTCGAGCCTCCGGGCTGTAACGTCCACCACTAGCGGAGTCCTTCACCGGCCATGGTGCGGCGAAGTGCCATTGCCTCCATCGCGGTCACGGCCGCGATATCAAAAGGCGTCGCGACCGTGAGCAGGAGATCGAGAAGCACAACAAGGAGACCCACCTCCCAAGATTTGTGGGGGGCAAACTCCAAGCGGGGCCCCCAAGCGCTCGCTGGTCCCCCGTCGACTTCAACCACCAACGGCTGCATCACCATGAAAGCAGCGGGTGTGGTCGCCTGGAGAATCGTGCATACACCCAAGAAGACTCGGAGGGCGGGGAACCTGTTGGGAAATGTGTCCCAAAGCCAATTTATACTGTAGACAGTTGTACATTTGATGTAATTATATATGAATTATATTATTGAATAAAATGTTTATTCTGGCAGTTCATCACTATTTCATCTTTCTGTAATGAGTTCTTCAGTGATGAAGTCCTTAGGACTATTTGTATGTGATATAGAGAGGATATATCATATAGTCCTAAAAATTGTTCGCAACCAAATGATACACTTATTTCAGGATGATAGTATATCAAGTATAGGTCGTTGTGTGCCATAGTCGTTGGTTGTCCTCTTAACCAAAGAGTGTAGAGACACCGGTATAGCATGCAGATGTTGTGTTTGATATTTCATCGAACGTGACCCGTCTGTACTTTTTCTGCCTAGAGTTTTGATATGGACGTAGTTATCCCTCAGACATGAGATCGTCATGGTAGCTTGCGAGCAACTCACTGTACTTTGGTACTGGACTATCTGGATTTCTAATCCAGGGATAGAAGGTTTCTGGGCACAGTTAAGTACTCATGTAGCGGTGATCGGATCAAGATGGGATTGACCCCTCCAAAGTATTTGGAGCAGATATCTTACTGTATTTCAATTTAGCAAAATCTTGGCCAGGGTAGTCTCTGTAAAGTGTTACAGGACTTGTGAGATTGAGACACATTGTTGATGGACTTTATGGGTTGGGCAGTTTAACCCTAAGTCTTCCTGAGCATTGAGGTCAAAGGGATTAATTACAAGGTTTCCATATCTCCTGGTTCTTGATTGTTGCTCTGCAACTTCGACCTATCCGGACATCGGGTGTCATTGCTAGATGGCAACTTTGACTGGTATTGGAAATGTTCCAGTGCTACCGGCTTAGTGTTCGAACCTATGGGGCCACACACCATAGGAGTTTTTACTTGATCTAGTGATCGGAGAACGATTGGGAATCGTTCGTGGACTCACAGAGAAAAAGAGTTTTTCTTTATCCAAGTGTCAACACTTGATATTCTTGAAAGTGTCGACACTTGTGTAAGTGTCGACACTTGTTGATTTCGCAAGTGTAGACACTTGATGTCACAAAAAGTTGTGACATGAAATTTTCACTAATAGTTGGTGATGCATGGAGGTGAATTAAATAATGTGATTACTTGATAGCCCAATTTGATTGAGCTATAAAAATCTGGAACGAATCAAATAGGATTTGGTTCAAAATGGGTTTGGGTCCAATCGGGTTGAACCCAATGTATGCACACTTGACCCAATTGATTTTAGTTATGAATTAAAATCAATTAATATATTTAATCTAAATTTAAATAAGTTTAAATTCATTTTTGGGGAGTTATGTAACTTCCCATGACCATAACTCCCCATAACTATCCATTACCACACCTATAACTCCCCACTCTCCCTCTCCCTCTCCATCTACTTAAGGGGCTGAAATGGGAGGACGAAAATAAGAAAAAATTCAGCAAATAAATGCTGGAAAAATCAAAGGGAAGAAACTAGAAAAAAGTTCTAGTTTTTAGGTGTGAGGTTTTTGGAGAAAAGTGTGTATTTTTGTACCTAGAGATCTAGGGCTTAGGATTGAGTGTTTGGGAAGGGTTCCAACCACTCATTCTCCACCTCTTGAGCTTCTTCATTCATTCGGAGAGTCTGGCATCGAAAAAAGAAAAGGAGTCCCGATCAAATCGTTCCACAACAAGCTAGCACTTAGAGTGGAAGTAGATTTTGAAAGAGCCCTGGTGTGAACCACCTGTAGAGGCCGGACACGTGTGCGGCTAAGCAGAGTTCTTCCTCCTGCTTCTGGATCTTTCACAGTAGAGAGCATCTCCATTTCATACAAGGTATGGTTTTACATATATAGATATGTTACTTTGAAATGTTCATAGCATGAATTCATGATTTCACTATTTATATTAATCATTCATACAAGATCTTGGGACAAGTAGCATAGAAAAGTTTTAAAGCATGCTTAGATTAAATGTTAATCATTTTATCATGCTTCCGCTGCATGTTATTTTGAAAAAGTTTTAAAATACAAAGCATGCTCGCTACTAGTTTTCCTTTCAGAACCCCGAGGGTAATCTCCCCGCCATGCGGCGAGGAGAAAGCAAAAGAAGAAAGCTAAATAAAGATGCCACGATCGTCAGCACGATGGTGGCAAACCACCGTGGGAAGGCCCCCACGAGGCGGCCTAAGTCCCATCTCGAGAGGTCCATTATCTTGAAGAACTCAACGGCGTCAGGCCCCCCGAGGGGGGAGGGCCTACAATCCACGAAGATGCCCCCGATGAGGTAAGTCCCCTCACCAACAATCATGGTAACGATTTTTTTCCTTGCATGGGTGTCTGCATGTTTTGCAGGAAAGGGTCAACAGCGTCCCCGAGCCCAGCTCCAGGATGTCAAAGAATCTCCGAGCCACGTAGCTCCCACTTCCCAGTGCCCCCGAGTCCAGCTCCAGGATGCCAGAAAAACTTCGAGCCACGTAGCTCTCCAACTCCAAGCATCCCCGAGCCCAGCTCCAGGATGTCAAAGAATCTCCGAGCCACGTAGCTCCCACTTCCCAGCACCCCCGAGCCCAGCTCCAGGATGCCAGAGGAACTTAGAGCCATGTAGCTCCCACTTCCCAGCACCCCCGAGCCCAGCTCCAGGATGCTAAAGGAACTTCGAGCCACATAGCTCTCCAACTCCAAGCATCCCCGAGCCCAGCTCCAAGACGTCAAAGAATCTCCGAGCCACGTAGCTCCCACTTCTCAGCACCCCCGAGCCCAGCTCCAGGATGCCAGAGGAACTTAGAGCCACGTAGCTCTCTAACTCCAAGCATCCCCGAGCCCAGCTCCAGGATGTCAAAGAATCTCCAAGCCACGTAGCTCCCACTTCGCAGCGCCCCTGAGCCCGGCTCCAGGATGCCAGAGGAACTTAGAGCCACGTAGCTCTCCAACTCCAAGCATCCTCGAGCCCAACTACAGGACGTCAAAGGATCTCCGAGCCACGTAGCTCCCACTTCCCAGCACCCCCGAGCCTAGCTCCAGGACACCAGAGGGACTTAGAGCCACGTAGCTCTCCAACTCCAAGCATCCCCCAGCCCAGCTCCAGGACGTCAAAGAATCTCCGAGCCACGTAGCTCCCACTTCCCAGCGCCCCCGAGCCCAGCTCCAGGATGCTAGAGGAACTTCAAGCCACGTAGCTCTCCAATTCCAAGAGTCCTCGAGCCTAGCTCCAGGATGCCTTCTCAAGGCCGGAGCTCAGATCTCCGGCCAAAAGAACCTCGAGCCAAGTAGCTCTCTATCCCAAACATCTCCGAGCCTAGCTTCGAGATGCCAAGGGATCACGGGGCCACGCAGCTCCCGTCAATGCCTCGAGCCTAGCTCCAAGGTGCAAAAGACCTGAGCCAAGATCTCAGGCAACCCCCTGGGCCCGAGCCTAGCTCCACGTCCAGGAAGGCCTCGAGCCTAGCTCCAAGGCAATCAAGACCGGTAACCCCTCTACCCTGATCTCCCCACTCGAAAAGAAAATGAGAGGGGAAGCAAAGAAAGGGAACAAAAGGGGGAAGCCCGGCAACCCCCTTCTCTAATCTTCCCACTCGAAAAGAAGAAGAGAGGGGAAGAAAAGAAAGAGAACAAAATGGGGGTCCAGCCAGCATCCTCTTCTTTGATCTCCCCACTCCAAAAAAAAAAAAGAAGAAGAAGAAGGGGAGAAAGAAAAGAAAAGAAGGACGAGAACAAAAAAAAAATAGAGAGAGAGAGAGAGAGGAAAAATGATGAAAAATGAAAGATAAAAGGAAAAAGAGAAAGAAGAAGAGTGGGGAAGAAAAGAGAGAGAAAGAACAAGAAGAAAATACAACATCGCCGAAGCTACCACTCTAAGCAACAACCTTCGTCTCCGAGCCCAGCTCCAGGACACCTTCTCAAGACCGGAGCTCAGATCTCTGGCCAAGAGAACTTCGAGCCAAGCAGCTCTCAGCAACCTTCGTCCCTGAGCCCAGCTCCAGGACACCTTCTCAAGACAGGAGCTTAGATCTCCGGCCAAGAGAACTTCGAGCCAAGTAGCTCTCAACAACCTTTGTCCCAGAGCCCAGCTCTAGAATACCTTCTCAAGACCGGAGCTCAGATCTCCGGCCAAGAGAACTTCGAGCCAAGCAGCTCTCAACAATCTCCATCCCCGAGCCCAGCTCCAGGACACCTTCTCAAAACCGGAGCTCGGATCTCCGGCCAAGAGAACTTCGAGCCAAGCAGCACTCAACAACCTTCATCCCTGAGCCTAGCTCCAGGACACCTTCTCAAGACCGGAGCTCAGATCTCTGGCCAAGAGAACTTCGAGCCAAGCAGCTCTCAACAACCTTCATCCCTGAGCCCAGCTCTAGGACACCTTCTCAAGACCGGAGCTCAGATCTCCAGCCAAAAGAACTTCGAGCCAAGCAGCTCTCAACAATCTCCGTCCCCGAGCCCAGCCCCAGGACACCTTCTCAAGATTGGAGCTCAGATCTCCGGCCAAGAGAACTTTGAGCCAAGCAGCTCTCAGCAACCTTCGTCCCCGAGCCCAGCTCCAGGACACCTTCTCAAGACCGGAGCTCATATCTCCAGCCAAGAGAACTTCGAGTCGCACAGCCCTCAGCCAACGACATCTTTGGGCCCAGCGGCCCATAAGTGTCTTAACCTCAAGCAAGGTGAATCCCTTCTCTCTGATGTCCCCAAACAAAAACAACAAAGCAAAAAAAAAAGGAGAAAGGAAGAAGAGAGAAGGGAAAAGAGCATCTGACAAAGCAATCCAAGCTTCATTAATTAAACACAAACTACAAATATCTTCTGGGCCGCCTGACATGCCGGGAGACCCTGAACAAGTACAAGAAATAAAAAGTACAAAGCAAAGCAGACAAGAAAGACAAGGGGTCACTCTGCACCAGCCGGCTTCACTGCCGGGTCCTGAGGACGAGAGCTCCCACCCTTAGAAGACTTCGACTGAGGTGCACTAGCCACGGAAGGGCCGCCCTCATCCGATGCCTAAGGCTCTAGGCCTGCGCCTCCCGTGACGACCTCTTCATCAGCTTCTTCCTCCATGGCCGAAGGGTACTCGAGGCAGCCGCGATCCTTGTTAGGAACAAGTGCCTCGATCCGGCTATGCAAGTACATGAATCCCTTGTAAAAGGAGTCCGACGCCATCTGCTGGATGTCGGCGACAAACTCCTCCGAAGCCTTAAAGGTGGTGATGGCATTCTCGGCGTTCTTCTTGGCCACGGTGGCCACCCTCTCCAACTTGGCAGCCCTCAACCTGGCTGCCTCCCCTGAGCTAGTCGCCATCTCTGTCGCTTTCTCAGCAGCAGCAAGCTTCTCCTTCACGCCCGCCAGTTCCGCCTGGGCAGCTCTGGCGATCTCCTTGTGCCGGTCGGCCTCGGCACTGTACCAGTTTAATTTTTTCTTGACGACGGAGAGGTCGTCAATCACCTTCTTCGAACGGCTCCGCTCCAAATCGTAAGCCGTCGAGAGTCCTCTCACTCGCCCCTCAGCGTCGGCGAGCTCTTTTTCGAGGTCCTTGACTTTCAGCTCAAGGGCCCCGTATGCCCTGACCTTCTCCTTCAGGTCGGCCTTCAAAGATTCAATCTCGGTGGCTCGTTGCTGCTCGAGATGCTCCCCACTCTGGAAATGGCCCCTGATATAAAGGGCCTCAGCACCAATCTGCACAACAAAAAAAAAATGATGATGAAAAAATGAAAATGAAATGAAGAATAAATGAAAGAGGTGAAGGAACTCACCGAATACAGCTGGGAGAAGAAGATTTTGAAGACATCGGCCACATGCATCCCGGCCATCTCCTGCCGGTCGCACGCTTGGATGGAGAAGTCCATCAAGCGTTCAGCAAGCTCGGGGCTCCGAAGGACCGAATTCTCCGGCCCCATCCCGAAGGAAAGGTAGCGTCGTCCCTCCTCCCTCCGACTCTCTCCATGGGCGGGCGACCTTGCTCCGCTGACTGAAGGACCCCGGGGGGCAGGCTGGGAGGCCGGTGCCGGTGCAGGCGGCATATATGTCATGGCCTTGGGAGTGGCCCGGGTCTCCTCATCCCTGGCATCGGCGACGGACGGACCCGGAGGAGGGCAGGGTGCAGCAGCAGCGACGACAGCCCTCGCCCAGACTACCACCTCGGGCTCTGCGGCGAGAGCCTGCTGGGTTGACCTCGAAGCCACGGGAGCCGCCCTCTCCACCGGCAGGGAAGCAGCATGAGGCTCCTCTGAGCTCGAGCCAACAGCCGCAGTCAAGCTCAGACCGATCACTACTATGGGGGTGGCCGCAATAGCGCTCTCACCCCGGGCCCGCCTGGAAGCAGGCTCCCCGGCCAGTTCGGTCGGCCGCCTCTTCTTCATGATGGCCAGAAGGTCGCTCTCAGAGAAGATCATGCCTGCATGCAAGTTACACAGTGGTCAGAACCTACAGGAAACTACACAAGCATTGCACGAAGGAAGAAAAAGAGAGGAGTCCAGGTCGAACTCACCCGACCCATTCGCTAGGTCGACCTCGGAGTCGGCGAGGTTCTACTCAGACAATAAGAGCTCGAGAGGAGGAATCTGCGTGCTGCAAAGCTGCTCGTAATCATCTCGGTCAGCCGCATCGACCGTAGAATTTCGGTTGGGGGACTTGTCCGAATCACTCCAGACCCAGTCAACCCCCTCGATCTCGATAAAGAAGAACTTACTCTTCCATCCCTTGATGGAGGAGGGGAGCTCAAACTTAATGCCCTTCGGGCGAGAAGATAAAGACCACCAACCATCCTCGATTGGGTGGTGCTTCAGGGCAAAGAAAGCCCTGAACAAAGAGAATCGAGCCACGAACCCATGAAGATGACAAAACATGATGAAGGAGAAAATAACCCTAATAGCGTTTGGTACCAGCTGCACCGGGATCAAACGATAATTTTCTAAGACTGACAGAAAGAAATGGTGGAAAGGGAAGCGGAGACCTCTAGAGAAGGTCCCCTCATAGAAGGCAAGATGGCCCGGGCCACTCGAAGTGACCCGTTCCCCCGGACGAGGGATCATGAGCCGGACAGAAGGTGGGATGCCATAGACATCCCGGACAGTCCTAAGTTCCCCGGCGGTGATCGTGGAGGCGACCCCACCAGGACCGTAGGTCGGACAGACTCGGGGACAGGAGCAGAAGGAGGAGGAAGAGAAGGACCAGATCCCCATTCCTTAATGAGAACCGGGCCAGGAGGACGCCTCCTACTGAGCTCGAAGCGAGCTACACCTCCCTCCTCATCAGAAGAAGAGGAAGAAGATGCCGGCCTCCATTCGGAGGGACCGTCCTTGCCCTAATCCGTGGAGGGATAGAAGCCCGGACCAAAACGGGACATCCTCAAAGACAAAGGAGAAGAAAAGACTCAAGGTTGAAGACCGAAGAGGAGACTGCAGACCCCAGGGAGGAACCCTATTTTAGTGGGGGAAGGAAGAGGAAGAAGCTAACCTGTTGCCTTAGAAAAATTCGAGGCGACTAGAAGGAAGAAGAAGCTTGGGCACGGCAATAGCAGGCATGGAGAATTCAAAAAGAATAGATGGTTCGAGTAAGGCCTTCCTTTTATTTCGAAATAATCCAAGGGATTCGTACCGATTCAACCGCTCCACCAACGGATCTACGCCACGTGCCTCCCATCGATGAGAATGGCATCCCGGTCGCTCTGCATTCTGCGTCAGCATTAACTGCTCCTCGAACATGGCCACGTGGCATCCCCGCATTGGCCTGCAGGGGCGGGCCCTGAAGTGCCAGCAATCATGAGTGGGGGGCAAATGATGTAGCAAGATCGCTGACATGGAGAAACCTACATGTGCCACATCAAGAGAAGAAGGCACGTCGACCCTCCGGCTCAGATCTTCCTACCGAGTCGAGCTGAGCTCCCCCAGGATAGCAGGTCGAGCTCAGTCCTCAGCCAGGTCGAGCTCATGAGCTCGACGTCTAGGTCGAAGCTGCCTTCCTCCCTCCAAAATGAGACCCTCGGAGGTTAGTGCCCTGCGGTCGAGGTCGAGCCAAGAGCTTACCCGTCGATGTGGAGCCTCTCCGAGCGTGCGCCCTCTGGACCGGGCCCGCCTTCCGCCCTCCAGAGCGAGACCCTCAGAGATTAGTGCCCTGTGGTCGGGATCGAGCTAAGAGCTCACCCATCGATGTGGAGCCTCTCCGAGCGTGCCCCTCTGGACCGGGATCGCCTTCCGCCCTCCAGAGCGAGACCCTCGGAGGTTAGTGCCCTGCGGTCGAGGTCGAGCCAAGAGCTCACCCACCGATGTGGAGCCTCTCCGAGCGCATGCCCTCTGGACCGGGTCAGCCTTCCGCCCTCCAGAGCGAGACCCTCGGAGGTTAGTGCCCTGCGATCGGGGTCAAGCCAGGAGCTCACCCGCCGATTTGGAGCGTCTTCGAGCGCGCGCCCTCTGGACCGGGTCCGCCTTTCGCCCTCCAGAGTGAGACCCTCGGAGACTAGTGCCCTGCGGTCGAGGTCGAGCCGAGAGCTCACCCGCCGATGTGAAGCCTCTCCAAGCGCACGCCCTCTAAACCGGGTCTGCCTTCTGCCCTCCTCCGCCTAGGCATCCCCGCGAGCTCGAAGCGTCTAGGATGGAGCGAGCCTTGCCGTCCCAGCTCAGCCCCAGCCTGGACAAGGTCCTCACCAGTCGAGGACACCGGCGAGCCGCCCGAGGACCATAACGAAGCACCTCCCAGACCGTACTAACCGCCTAACACAGCCAATTACACCAGGAATGCAGGCAGCGCATTGATCGAGATGCTACATTCCTCACCAACCACTCAAATTACCCAGAAAAGAAGGCCAACCAGGAGATTCAAATCCCACGGGCGGCGGCCCGCCATTCGAGGCACCCCCAAATTTCCTGGAACAAGGCAACCAAGAAGAGTGTCGGAGTGCCTGACAATGCACCTTATCATGAATCAGGAAAGGCTCCATGGAACACCGTCGCATGCGTCTGACAGCCTGGCGGAAATCCTGAGACAAGCACCGAACGGTAACTAAGTTTACCATGAACCTGAAGGTAAAACAACAACTCGAACACACAGGTAAAAGAACAAGCCACAGAAAAAAAAAGAGGGAGGGGGTGTGGCACCACCATGGCGGCCATCACCACCACCAACACAAGAGCGAGCCCGCCCAAGAGGGCGAAGTGCTACAACCACCACCACTGGAGGGAATCGAGGGGCACAAGGAGAGGTGGAGGAACAGAGCATCCCTCTATCCTGGCCATCACTCTCCCCCTGCGACGTTCACATCTCCATGGACATCTTTCACTCCTCCTAATACGGAGTCCATCAAGAGGGGCCCGACCAGGAGGATCTGTTTCCCTGAATCATCACTGACTTGATCGTCGGAGTGCCCCCGCCGGAAACCCCGGCCCGGGTCTCTAACCACTGTCTCGCAGGTCCAGGAGAGGAAGATCGCCGGGCAGCGAGGTGGCCGCACCTAGCCTGGAGATCCGGGAACCGAGAATGGAGGGCGGCAGGAGGAGCACACTTCGATGCAGCAGCTACGGGCCACGACGGTCTTGGCGGCAACATCTATCATAATCACTTTGCCATAGTCCCCAAATCATCATAACTAAGATCTATCATAATTTTTGTCATATCCTAATAACCATCATGTCATTATTATTATCCACTTGTATCACCATCCCAAGTGATCATAACCTAAGCTCTGAGACCATTCTGTCACGCCCCGAATCCAGCACCGGAATCGGCACGCGACCGGCCGCACAAACTCTAGGTTTTATCCTAGAGATCATGCAAGGCCTGGGTACACAAGAGTCACTTACCTCAAAAATATCTCATTCTTCACTAAGCCCAAACATCTGCACAACTATGTGAAAGAAGAAAGTAGGGTTGTGAGCTCTACAGCCCAGTAAGGTTTCTTTATGATCACAGTAGTAATAATATAATTATAAAAATAGCAAAATACACTAGAATATCATATCATACAGTTAAACAGCCCAAATATCATGTACAGCAATACCATGAAAAACCATATTTTTCTTTGCCAATTTTCATTAATCAATCTTTATCTTTAGGGTAATGGACTAGCCACGATCACACTCCAGCTTGTGACTGGCACACTATTGTCACACTCCTGCCTGTGACTGATAATCTCATAATCGGCCATGTACAACCTATCCATGGCCAGGCCCACGTACTAAGCCCTCTCTGGATGTGAATTGACCATGTACAACCTGCCCATGGCCAGGCTCACGTACTAAGCCCGCTCTGGCTATATAATTAACCATGTACAACCTGCCCATGGCCATGCTCATGTACTAAGCCTGCTTTGGCTATATAATTGATCATGTACAACCTGCCCATGGCCAGGCCCATGTACTAAGCCCGCTCTGGCAGTGTAATTGACCATGTCAACCTGCCCATGGCCAGGCTCACATACTAAGCCTGCTCTGGCTATATAATTGACCATGTACAACCTGCCCATGGCTAGGCTCACGTACTAAGCCCGCTCTGGCTATATAACCACGATCCCATGGCATAGCTAGTCAAAATACCATTAACACTTTATCTTCTCACATTATCATGTCAAATCATATCTTGATGTCACACCACATCATGATGTCAACCATGAAATCTCAAATCTTTCGATGACCGGTATCACGATCCAAATCATCAAAATATAACTTTTTTTGGTAAAACATAATATATAGGAACATAATTAACAATCTCAAACATACTATCCATCTCGAGAAATCAAATATATGATGCAAAACTAACATGCCCGCCAATGTTCATATGCACGGATCAAATCATGCCATGTAAAATAATGTATAAAACTAGTGATCATGTCCAGAATTCTTACATTCAATCGCTAATCCCAGAATATCCGGTACCAATATGTATCCGGAGTTCGTCCAACACCTTCCTACTAAAAAGGCTGTAAAATCCTTACTACATGGATTTCGAGAAAAAGGCTTTTCAATCTCCCACTTTATATATTTTTTTCTTCCTTCTACTCTTCTTCCTCTCTCCTCTTTCTTCTCTCTCTTTCTCTTTCTTTCTTCTCTTCTTCCTCTCTCCTCTTTCTCTTTCTTTTCCTCTCCTCTCTTTCTTTCCCTCTCCTCCTCTCTTTTCTGGCTCTCTGCAGGCTCTTCCCTGCATCCTGTCGATGTCTTGATTAAAAAGAGGGGAAAAAACAATCCAAAATCACCATAAACATAGCCTGAAAAATCCAAAACCATCAAAATATCTCCCTGGCTGTCTGATTTGTGATCTACGCCTCAAACCACATCCAAATCCGAATCCAAAAGCACCTAATCAAGCCTAAACTATCTTGGATTAATCTCAGCCATTCGATCGGGCGATCGGATGATCCATATCACTCAGAAACCCTGTTGACCACCGGGAGCCACGAGAAATGGGCTGGGAAACGCCCGGGAAATGTGTGGGAAACGCCCACGGGACTGTCGGCTCGGGCTGGGCCGAGCCCACACACCCGCGCGTGCCATGCGCGTGGGCTAGGGCTACACAACGCGCGCCCACCATGATGGGTTGGGCCGCACGCCCGCACGTCGCTCGCCCGCACGCCCGCACTCCCTCGTGCCCGTGCACACGCCCGCACTCCCTCGCGCCCGCGCACTTGCGCATCCCGCGCACTGGGCTGTGCAGGGGTCTGGGCTAGTCCATTCTGGTGGTCCGGCCAGGCTTCAATCTTTTTTTTTCCTTTTCTTTTCTGGGGGTTACAGGTTGCCTCTGGTCAGCTTGGTTTATCGAGCTGGGTGTCGTGGCCACATTAGATGCCACAGATTCTATTTCACGAATTTTTTTTTAAAAATATAAAAAAAACTTAATTACAAAAGTATGTGATCCGTAAAATATTTACGGATCTAGGTGGCACGTGGCAAAAGAAATTTGGAGAAAAAAAAAATTGGACACGTGGCATTTTGGTCGTGAGCACGGCCGAATTCGTCTTTTGAAAAGACGAATTCTAAAGTGAATTCATCTTTTCGAAAGACGAATTCATCTGCGCCCCCAAGAGCTTGCTAATCCGATGACACGTGGCAATTGGGTGTTCCCTTGGAGCCGCGTGTCCTTCTGATTTCGGCTTTTGGAAAGACAAACTTAAATTCGTCTTTTCAAAAATCGATTTCAAGCCAGCTCCACAGGAGGCTTGCGTTCGTTGACACGTGGCGATCCTGGCGTTCCGGTGGTGACGCGTGGCCTAGTGGGTTCGGCTTTTGGAAAGACGAATATGAATTCGTCTTTTCAAAAGATGAATTCGCTTGAGAATTCGTCGTTTGAAAAGACGAACTCAGGCAAAGCCCTTTAACCCCCGCTCTCCTGTATTTTTTCCACTGTTCTTCGGCTTTTTTTTCCTTCCCATGGTCCCTCGCTGGTCCCTCCTCCCTTGGTTCCAGTTTTTGTTTTTTTTCTTCGTGTGGGGTCCTAAATAAGTCGAAGGCTTCGTTGTTCTCGCTCGTCCATTCCGGTTTGTATTTTTTATTTTTTTTATTTTTTTAGTATTTAAACTTTTTTGATTAATATTTTTTTTTTTTTGTTCTGTATATCCGATTTCTGGCTTTTCATTGGATGATCTAGATCTCGTTCTTCTATATTTCATTATCCCGATTCAAGGTAATTTTTTTATTAACTTATAATTATTTTATTGTTTAAATTAAATTTTGTATATATTAATTTAAATTTTGAATTAAATTTTTTATTACATATTTGAGTAATTAAATTTTATGTTTTGAGTTTTTTGTGATAAATTTATTTAGTATTTGTTATTTAATAATTTACATTATTACTTTTATATTAGAAATTAATATTAAAAAATTGATTTTACGGGAAGTTAAATTAGTATGTTAATTATAAAAGTTGATAAAATATTATTAAAATTTGAGGGATGATTAGAATAAATAATTTATATAAAATTTTTAGTAAATAATAAGATGTATATATAAAAATTTTAAGATATTTAAAATTTATTAAATAATAAGAAGTTTTGATTATCTATTTTTTTGTTTAATATTTATTATTTCATGAATTAAGAAAATAATATATATTGATAATGATTAATTAAATAATATGTAGTTTCAATTATTAAAATTTAAAAATTTAGTATTATATTTCAATAATTAATTAATGTATTAATTAATGTAAAAATAATAATGATATCCTAATAATTTTTTATTAAAAAAATATTATAAATATGAACTTATTTATGTTAGTAAATGGATTAATCATTAAGATTTTTTGTCGTTAATTAATTATAGTCATATTTAATTATGAATATATAAGTATATAAGAATAATATATGATTATGTCTATCTTGTAAATAATTATTTAGTTAAATAATTATTTAGTAATACTTAGTTATGAATAAAATTTAAAGTTTACGTATTTGTAGTTATATTTTTTATTATATAAATGTGCAGCATGAATTTTTATAGCATGTATTGTGTACATATTGATATCAGTGATGTAATTATGTTTCAAAATAATTTTTTAGGTTAATCATTTAAATTTTTATTTATATTTTTATAAAATTTGTATTTCATTGAACCGTAGATCCGTCAATTGCTTGATATGCATATTCTGTAGTATCCGTACATTTTTCTATACTTGTATGGATATGAGAATTATGCATATTAATCAATTGATTATCTAGTTTTGACAGTTTGGAAATTGTAAATAATTTTATAGGTCAGTTTATAGTAATCAAATGATATGCAGTCAAGGCCGAATGAAATTTCAATCATCATTTTCCTTTTGTTCTTCGCATACATAAATATTTGTATATGGAGAACTAAGGGAAAATGCTACCGGAATTTTATTCAGTCTTCATTGCATACCGTTTGATTACTATAAATTGACTCGTAAAATTATTGGAATTCTTGAATGGGATAGGGCTTTTACCTAGTAGTTGATAATATGATGCATTCATCGTAATAGTAAAATAATTATATTTTTAATTTTATTGTCATATTAATTATGTAATTTAATTAGTTTATTAATGATATTAATATATGAGAAAGTTATTTCTAAATATATTTTGTTAATTAAATATGTAGGATATAATGGGAGAAACAATCACAGCATTATGTTATATGGGTGGTTCTATGATTAATGGATCAAATGGAATTGAGTACAATCAGGGACCAGAAAAGGTAATTAGAATCAGTTCTGATATGACATTCCAAGAGTTGGAGAACAAAATATGTAGAGTTCTCCGCATTTATAGAACTGGAAAAAAAAATTTGATTATCTATAGATATCCACAAGTTGTCCAGCCGACATTTGTAAAGTACAAACCTGTTCCATTAACCAATGATGAAGACATGGAGATAATGTTTTCAACTATTGGTTCATATCCATGTATATCGGGTGCAGAGTTATATATAGATATTCAAACCATTGAAGCTCCTGAACCTGATTGCGAATAGGATGATTATGAAGAAGCTGTTCGAAATATAGCAATAATTCGTATAACTGAACAGGTTCTATCATATAGTACTCCAAATATTACAGATAATGAAGTGAAAAATATTGGCTCGATTTTTATTGTAGATCCGTTACGTATGGTGGATAGTACTATACCAGAAAGTAATATTAAAGAAGCATCAATATATACAGCTGCTGATGATAGGGTGCATGTCGATAATCAACTTTTTAGTGAGAATGATGATGAAAGTGAACATGATTTGGCTGACGAAGGTGACGAGGCCGGTACTTCACATCCAGTATGAAGTCCAGAGGATACCACTGTTCCAAATTATTCTACATTTGAATCTCCATCTAGAACATTTACCCAGATTGATTGGAATGCTGCAAATATGTCAATGTATTCTTCAATGCAGGAACAACATGTTATATGGCAAAGGAATGAGGAGTTACGTAAAGGACTCCGCTTTATAGATAAGGCAGAATTGCAGACTGCAGTAAAATAATATTCTGTTGAAAGGCATCATGAATTCAAGGTTATTGAATCAAATCCAAATCTATGGCATGTCAAATGTAAGAGCAGAGATTCTGGCTATCAATGGATGCTGAGAGGTATTAAACGGTATAAATTTTTTGAGATCTCATGATATACCGGTCCTCATACATGCCTATCTGCAATGATGTCTCAAGATCATTCTGGTTTGGACTCTACTTTAATTGCTAATGAAATTCGGGACCTGGTTAAAGAAATTCCTACCATTGCTATTGCTGGACTTGGTGCAGTCATAAAGAACAAATACAACTATACACCAAGTTATAGAAAATTATGGGATGCCAAACAGAAGGCAATAGCGATGCTGTTCGGAGATTGGGATATGTCATATCAATTGCTTCCGAAATGGTTGCATGCTGTACAAACATTTAATCCGGCTACCTGGGTGAAATTTATCAGCAGTCCAACTGGTATACCAAATTGTGCCCAATTTGGTCGTGTATTCTGGGCCTTTGCACCCTCGATTGAAGGGTTTAAGCACTGTCGTCCAGTCATAAGTATCGATGCTACTTTCATGTATGGAAAGTGTAAGGAGAAGTTGTGATTGCAACTGCTATTGATGGAAATAATCAGATCTTTTCACTTGCATTTGGTATTGTCGATGAAGAGTCAGCGAACACCTAGGGTTGGTTCTTAGCTTGTATCAGAAATTTTGTTACAACACGTCAGGAAATTTGTCTAATTTCTGATTGACATGCTGGTATACTTGCTGCAGTACAGAATGAGTATCTGGGTTGGCAGCCACCGCATGCTTATCATGTATATTGCCTGTATCACGTGGCAAGTAACTTCAATTCAAGATTTCATGATCCCAAACTAAGAGATGTGGTGAAAAGAGCTGGAATGCAAACGCAGCCTAGAAAATTCTAGAAATACATGAGGAATATTGAGAAATTTAACCCAGAAGCTGTTCAGTGGTTGAATGAAATTTCTTTAGCAAAATGGACACGTTCACATGATGACGGACGACGGTATGGGATGATGACAACTAATATATCCGAGTGTTTCAATGGAGTTTTGAAAAATGCTTGATTTCTTCCTATAACAGCATTGGTACAGTTGACTTTCTTTCGGCTTGTGTCATATTTTGAAGGCTGACATGTCCCATTAACAGAGGCAATGGATAGAAATGAAAGGTTTGCTCCTTTTGTTATGGGACATGTCATCTCCAACCAAGCCAAAGCGACATCGCATACCATTACACGATTTGATAAAGCAACTGGCTTGTTCCAAGTCCAAACTGCTAGACATTGACCGAACATGAACAGGGGTGATAATACACAGGTACTTACGATCTTTATGTATCATTGAAAATATGTTATTGGGTTGTGTATATGCTGAATTATGATGTTTGATGCTGTAGGTTGTTCGTCTTTCCCAGCAGACATGTACATGTCAAAAATGGTAATGTTTTCATTTACCTTGTTCTCACGTCATGGCTGTTTGTGCACATGTTGCCATTGATTTTAAAATATACATTGATCGGTGCTATACATTACACGATTATCATTAAACTTATGTGCCACAATTTCAACCAATTCCTCATGAAGAATATTGGCCCTAGCAAAATGAACACGGTATCATTATGCCTGATGTAAATAGGCTGCGACAGAAAAGTAGGCCACGATCCACGAGGATCAGAAATGATATGGATATAAGAGAAGCCGACAACAGACGCAAGTGTACAATCTGTAAAGAAGAAAGGCATGATAGACGGTCATGTCCAAGGCTTCTACAAGCAGATTAGTTAAATTATATCAGTCATATTTTATATATGTTTTAATATATGGATTGTAATATATTAGGCTAATCTTGTCATTGTTTTGTATTTTATTTGATGGATTGTAATATATGGATATGTTTTATTGTCTGATGTTTATAGCTTATATATGGATTGATGTCCTTACTATGCATTAAATGGGCTTTGTGATTGATTTTCTTTGAGTTATCACAGTTATGGATCCTGGTCCTTCTGATAGTAGTGTATTACATGGTCAGCCTTCACATAGATCATCTTTGGTCTGGGAGGGACAGGATGTTGTTTTGCACTGTCGACGTCGAGAGATGGTTATGCGCAGATCGATACTGCTCGATCGTCGTATTTTGCCATTGCTGATGCAGTCCGGATTCTATGGTCTAGCACGTGTTGGATTTATTAGATTGGACTGGCATTTGATCACTACTCTCGTCGAGCGGTGGCGTCCAGAGACGCATACTTTTCATTTTTCCCATGGAGAGGCCACCATCACCCTACAGGATGTTGCTGTTCAGCTAGGTTTGCCAGTAGATGGTCTACCAGTGACGGGTAGTACACGGGTAGACTGGAGGCAGCTTTGTCTTGAGTTATTAGGGGTCATCCCACCGGATGATAGATTGCATGGATCACGACTGAGCTTGGTCTGGCTTACCGAGCACTTCCAGGATTTAGCATTCGATGCGGACGATACTTGAGCGTGCGACGACCTCCCCGGATATACAGGATATATGTCATTCTGCCCTCCATACTCTTAGCGAGCATGCACGGATTCCACTACGTGAGTTTTATCAGGAGGGAGACAGGGAGGACGAGACTCCTTCGCCTTATTATCCATATGCATCTTCATCCGGAGCACCTCCGCCAGCTCATCACAGACGAGGTACGAGATGAGATAGCATTGTTCCACATCCGATGCACGAGTTCACATCTACTGAGGATGTGGCAGCACATTTTGATTATACTACTATACCAGATTTCATGGGCTAGCAGCATGATTATTCCGGACAAGGAGCATCGTCGTCACATCATGTATCTGCACAGCAGGCATCACATGATGTAGAGCATGCTGCATATCAGGCATCACACGATATAGAGCATGAGACAGAGCAGCATCAGCCACCTTCGATCCGTCGTCGTATACAGCCTGCACACACTAGGAGACGGCCACCATGTGAGACCGAATAGTCATTTATTTTAGAATTTATTGTAATTCATGTTTTCTTGTTAATTTTAAAAAATTGTGTTTTTAATATATGTGTTTATTTATATGTGTTGTGGTCCAAAATATATAAGAATTATTTATATATGTGTTTATTTATATATGTGTTTATATGTGTTCTGGCCTAAAATAGACAAGAATCATTTATTTGCTTAACTAAATTTAAAAAAATATAAATTATAAAATTCAAATTATGAAAATAATAAAAATTTTATTTTCTGTCGATTCTGTCATCTATTCGGTTCTCAGTCCTATCATCGTTTCGATCGTCAGTCCGATTACCAGGATCGATCATCAGTTCACTTACTGGTCTTGCTACTGATTCGATCATCCGTCCACCTACTGATCCGATCATCGGTCCACATATCGGTCTTAAAATGATAAGAATCATTTATTTGCTCAAGTAAATTAAAAAATATATAAAATATAAAATTAAATTTATGAAAATAATAAATTATTTTAGGATTTATTAAAATTCATGATTTCTCGTTAATTTTTAAGTTTTTTATTAAATTTTAATTAAAAAAATATTATTTGGTGAAATCATAAATATAATCGGCGATTTTTCATTATTTTATTTTATAAAAAAATATAAAATTTTTAACATTTTTTAATGAATTTGATTTTTTTAATTTTTAATGTAATTTGGTAAATAATATATTTAAAATATTTTAATTTAATATATTAATTATTTAATAATAATAATAATTTTTTTTTTTTTTCAGTAAAATCATGGAAGGATCCGACCTTCGGTCCTGTCACTATCCCGATTGCCAGTCCGGCTATGACCAGGATCCGATCATCGGTTCACCTACCGGTCCTGCTACTAGTCTGACCATCGGTCCACCTATCGGTCAGACCATCGGTCCACCTATCGGTCAGACCATCGATCCACATATCAGTCCTGCAATTTTTTTATTAATTTTTATTTTTTATAAAATTTTGATACATTCATGTATTATATACAGTTATTCATGAGTTAATTTTTTTCAGATTTTTTTTAAAAATTTTCATTTTAATAAAAAAAATTAATATAATAAATCAATATTTTAAAATTAAAAATATCTTCCCTTTCAATATTTTTTTTGATGCGATTTATCAAGAATTCATCTTTTGAAAAGATAAATTCAATTAAAATGAATTCGTCTTTTTGAAAGACGAATTCAGTTAAATTGAATTCGTCTTTTCAGTTGCAAAAGATGAATTCAATTAAATTGAATTCGTCTTTTCGACAGACGAATTCGTCCACGTCAGCCCTCCCCAACCTAGTTCAGTAAATAAATTTTGAATCACCTATTTTCATAATTTTTTTTAAAAAAAGCATTATTTTAAAAAAAATTCTCTGTTTCACAATATGCTTTTTAACAGTTGGAAATATCCTTGTGATTTTTAATAGAAATTGTTTATCCATTGGCAATTCTAGTATGAGCCATGGGCTGGATTTGGGTTGAACCATCCTCGACATGGCCCAACCTGTTCAAAGAATGCCTGTGCCCGAATTTAAAATAGAAACTCGTTTTTCAATGCTTATGCTCAGAAACCGAATGCAGGCCCAAATATTTCGATAACATCATATTGCGTGACATATCATACATCTAATTGTAAATATATCCAAACGCAACATAAACTTAGCTAACTTACCCGATTAGTCGATTGTTATAATAACCGTAATTTGATCTCTCCATTAAAGACTTCAATCATGTATACTAAATTTTGATGGGAAAAAAAAAAAAAAAATCATTGAGAAAAAAACTAGGAAAAAACATTGAAAAATCAATAAAAATTATTATTTATAAAATAAAATAAAATAAAATAAAATAAAAACGTTCTCCCTTTCTGTTTCCCTATATGGCCGCTTCAAGCCACTCACCCCGGAAAAATAGAGGAATAACGACGAGAAAAGATTGAATTTTTTTTTTTCTTTTTCTATCCAAAAATCAATTCTTCCACGCACTTTTTTTATTTAATATCTCTCTTTGAAAAGAGTATTAGTAAGTCTTAGAGATCCAGAAATCTACGATTTAAACTTCTCTCAAATTAGGGGAAAAAAAAATCATGTTTCTCTCTTCCTCTCAAATCCAAAAAAAATTTAAAAAATACATGTATTTTTGTTTGCCCTAGGATACTTATTTGTTTCTTACAAATCAAAATTCTATATCTGATTAAAACGTCCCCGAATGCCCTGCTTTCTATTAAGACACATTTTTTTTTTTTTTTTTTTTTTTTTTTTTACTCGGACTCCGAAGACTTTCTTCCACGCTCTTCTTTCGAAAGCAATATGTCCCCATCCTGCTCCTTCCTACCACCCTTCCTTTTCTAATCAAATGGTGGTTACTTTTAACATCCACCATTATTTAAGTCAAGATTCGTCCGGGCATCCACTTCCAAGATACTTTATCTTTTTTGAATTGTTTTTTTTGATTTTTTTTATATATTTATTTCAGGTATTTTTTTATGAATCCAACCCTACTATTAACTATATGTTGAACCTTCCATATCCTTCTTGTTAATCATAATATTCCATCACATAATCCATATTTTAATAATTTTCACATATTAAAACAAGCAAAACAAATATCCTATTATGTAGTAAAAAGTGTTGAAAAATTCCAGGCACTATCCGGATCAGTACCTATACACAGCAGATAATCGCAGAAGCAATATGAAAAGACACAGTCCAACAACCTATTCTTCGGATTCATTATTATGCTACAATGGAGATATAAAGAATAGATGTAGGAGAAAAAAGAGAGATTGCTTTCATTAATTTCTTTGGAGAACAACCTTGTTACAACAAACAAGACAACACTCAACAGCACCCCTTCTGAAACCCAGAAGCTTCTCGCTATCCTGTATATCTTTTCTCTTGCAGGCCTCATGCTCCAAGAACCCACGTACGCCACGTACGGACAATACCTCAACGTGCGTCCCTCCTCCAAATCCTGTGGAACACCCCACGGCACCAAACCCTCCACATAATATCTCCCTCACGTGCACCTCTCTGCAGCCCATCACCGTGGCCTCCTTGAAATCCAGGAGGTCTTCCCACAGTCCCCGTCCCAAAGGACGGCCCTCGAGCCCTCACGATCCAAGACCAGGACCGTGAAAAGTCCTCATGGACTCCACACCATGAGACATCCAAACCGCACGCCCCCTCCTCACATTAAATAGTACATAGGGCGTCAACCACTTCTTGGTTTGTTAATACTCAATCACATTGACGATTAGAACTTGGATTCTTGAACTAATAACAAACTGGTTAGAACTTCTTAGGTAGTTAGGCTTCCAATTGGTTATAACCAACCAATTCGGTTAGGATCCTGGATGGTTGGGCTAACCAACTAATCATCTAATCAACTAAGTAACCTCCTAACCAATTTAATAAACATGGACCCAATCCCATAATCCAATTGGATTATGTTACAATCTCTTAAAAAAACTCCCTCTTAAGTCACATGAGAAAACATTCAAACTTAGAGCATCCCTAGAATACCTTCAGGAATCCGCTTGGGACACGTCCCCAAGCTCCAGGGATTTCCTCCAGTATCGTTGCCATGGCCTTCCAAGTCTCTCCAAGACTTGGGAACACAATGCAAAATCTTACAAAAAAAAAAAAAACTTAAATAATGTTATTAGAAAATGAAATGTTAACCAATGAGTAATACTACTCTTATAATTGCAACATTAAGAACAAAATTGATAAAGGAAGAGCATCGTGCTATAAGTGCATATTAGTTAATTTTACCTGCGGCCTTTTCTTTTTTTTTGATAAAACGAAAAAAGGTGGGGAGGAGTTAGATCTCAGGCGTGGCCACCCTCAGACGGTCCCCCAACCCCAGTCAGGGAATATTCGATACACGGTGCATATTAATTTTTCCGCAACCATTTCCCACTCGAAGGTGAGTACGTCAACCTGACTATCACTGACGCCAGCCGAGTAAACGGGATTTATTATATATATCCCTAACTTTTTCACTACTACCAGCCAACAGGGGCTCCAAGATTATTTTATTAATTTTTCTTTTTTTTGATTTTATTTTTGAACTATTTTTTTTATTTTTTATTTTATTCCTGAACTTTCTCGTCGAAATATGTCTAAATCAAAACTCGAATCCTTGCCAGCTGATTATGAGAAAAGTCTGACAACAAATTGTACCACTCATCAATGGTACCTGCAGCTTTTTTTGCCACTGATTCTTCCCGTCCCCGTTTGAGTTAAATTCACTCAAATTTGGGCTCTATTAGATTATAGCTTTTGTTAATAAATGACTATTTTTTAAAAAAATCTCTCTAGCATTTTCAGTACAAACGTTTGCTTAGTCTTTTTTTTGAAAATGACAATAGTCCAACATTCTTTTTGTCGTAGTTTTGATTCCTAGCATCATGTTCGAGTTATTTTTGAAACATATACTCTGTTTCTTGGTTAATCATTATTGCTTAGTTAACTATTTATAAGCTTATTTAATATGGATATCCACTATTTGCTGAGAATTCTTTATATGAATGCATTTGTTGACGTGGCATCTTTTCATGTATCCCATTTATATATTAGTGTTCTGAGAAATATTTTAATCTTTATTTCTTTGAATCTCATCTCATCCATCCATCCTTCTGCTCTGCTCCTAATCACTCGCATAGTTTTTGGTACAAAATTTCATCATCAAGATGTAGTGTGGTTATTCATTATTTGTTGAGAATCCTTTATGTGAATGTATATTATTGATGTGATTTTCTTTTTGTAAGTCATTGTTGCTTAAATGTGCTTCACTTAAAGGGCACTTGTGTAAAATTTTCTGGGACTCGTGATGATTGAATTAGTGAGAGATCAGGATCCTTTTTCTTTTCCGTTCTGATCAACTGGTATCTTGGAGGTGTCAAATTGACGTACTCATTCTTGGATGAGGAAAGGCTACGAAAATTAAGTATCTTGAATCGAACATGTTCCCGCGGGATGGAAGCCTGGGGGATAGCTATGCCGGATTTATTTTCCTATCCTTTTTTTCTGTATCAAAAACAAAAAAGGTCACTTGTGAGTATCAAGCAACAAGACTTGATTGAAAACAATTGTGAACCCAACTGAATCCATGGATTTTTCTCTTGGTTCGATTCTAATCCATGTGTTCATCTGGGTCCGATTATATTCACGTGTGCTCTCCTCTGCTCTTCTATTCTCTCCCTTTGTCCTTTCTTTCTGTTAGGGTGAATTTGTTGTTTCGAATTACTATAAATTACATTAATTCTTCGTTAACATAGCTTGCTAGTGCTTATATCTACCTCACTAAAATCATATTTAACACACACTCAATTAATTATACATGCACATTTAAAATATTGTAATTACAATTTTTTTTCAGGCGTATTCGCTGGTAAGGACACCAAGATCAGACTAGGATTGCAAAGCCTCAATTTAGATCTCTGATCAATGTGTTGGAAAGTCAGTAATATTTTTATTTGAGTCTTGTAATAAACATTGAGTCATATAATAAAGTGAGTCAATTAAGCTCAAGTCAGTTGAGTCCTGTAATCAATTGAATCAATTGAATCCACTTAGTCATTTAAGTCTATTTGTTTCAAGTCCAGTCAAGTGAGTTGAGTCCTGTAATTTTCATTCAAGACAAGCTCAAGAGGGAGTCACCAGACTAGGAGAGATACCAGACCAGGAGAGTCATCAGACCCCTTCATGCCGCCCAAGCTCCAAGTAATTGGCACCCCAGGCCTCTAAGAGTTGGTGCCCCAGGCCCACAAGTAAATGGCACCCCCCCCCCCCAGTCCCACTAGTGGTTGGCACCCCATCCTAGTCCAAGCCCACTAGTGGTTGGTGCCCCATTCCAGTCCAAGCCCACAATGGATGGCGCCCCAAGTCCAGATCCACCAAGGAGTTATTGAATGAAGTTATGAGTTTTTTTATTCCATGCATTTATGCATTGACGCTTTATAAGGGAGAGGGTGAGAGGCCCGTTTTCACTCCACAAGGAAGGCACATGAGGTGCAACCCAACCTACCTTTTATCATCAAACCCTAGCCCTAGCCGCCCCTTCCATCTTCCCCTTGGCCGCCCATCATCTTCTTCCTTCAAGGCCGCCCCCTTCCTTCTTCCAACCTAGGCCGCCAACCACTCTTCATCCCCACACCCCAGGCCGCCATCTACAGCATCCAGGCATCCACCCCAAGCTGCCAGGCCGCCATCATCAAGTTTCCAGGCCGCCATCAATAAGTCCAGACGCCCCACCACTCCAGGTCGCTAATCATCTACAACATCCTCTTTCCCTCACCTTCTCTTCCAAACTTTCAATTCCATATTTTTTCCATCTTCAGAAACCCTAATCCTTGGTATTTGCAGTATCCCTCAGGAGAAACAAACCTTTTAAGAAGTCTTCCTTACCTCCGAAACTAGCTGATAAAAAGCTGACGGATTCGTGAAAAATCAGCTTCATCTTCCAGGCGCGAATCCAGAGTGCTGTGAGACCCCTTTTATGTCGAAAACATCATTGCCAGGTACAAACCCAAATCCCTTCTCTTTAGTTCTGTTTTACTGAAGTTGAGCACGTCCTATAGTAGTTTCTTGATCCTATGATTCTTCTTTTCTTTATCTCTTTGATAGTTCATAGTATGCGGGTAGAACTTAGTCCTTATATGAAAACCCTAACTTACTCTTCGTCATTTTCGAGAACCAAACCATAACTAAAATTTTGAAAATTTTGCTCACATGATCTGAAATTTCTTTATGCTAACCCTAGCATGTTATGTCCCACATCATTCGCAATGCCGCCATTAAAGAAATTAAGATATTGAAACTTTCAAAGTTGTGGGATTCATAGAAATTCGGGTGCAATACAACAAGATTGCATTCGATAGCAAGCGATCCATCCAGATTATTAGTAATTTAATAAGACCCACTACATTACTATGCTTGGAACATTTTTTTAGATGGAGATCTATCATCTTGATAATCTAGATTATCTCTTAAGAGATAATCTGAATTATCTCTTAAGAGATAATCTGAATTATCTCTTAAGAGATAATCTGAATTATCTCTGAAAGGGGTGGTAATCCATATCATTACCTCTCAAATAATCTTTTAAACAATATTCTCCTCCCCTTCTCCCTTCCTCTTATAATATAATATAATATATAATATAATATTATAATATAATAATATTATATTATATCATTATAGTATATTATATAATAATATTATATAACATATATGATAAACTATATAATATTATTAATATAATATTATATTATATTAATATCTTTTATTATTATATTATACTATATTATATTATGTTATAAATATGAATATTATTAAATATATTTTAGTAGTATATTATTTTATTTTATAAAAACATTATATTATATTATCATAATATTATATGACAATATAATTATATTATATTATATTAATATATTTTATTTTATTTTATTTTATAATAAAATATAATATTATATAATATTATAATATCAATATAATATAACATAATATAAATTATACATATTATATTTTATAATATAAGATATTTTATTTATATTATATTATATTTAATATAATATATTAAATATAATGTAGTATATTTATATTATATATTTATATATAATATAAATATATTATATTAAATTTAATAATTTAATATATAAATTTAATATATTTAAATAATATACTAAATATATTATCTATTTAATATATAATTTTTTATATTTAAATAATATAGATTTAATTTAGAGATATTTTAAAATTTTGATTTTATATTATCTAACATTACTTGTATGTATCGGATACAATAATTTATATTACCTGTAATCTACATTGCTAGCAATCCATATTATTGATAATCTATATTACCTTTCAGGATTGCCTATAATGTACTAAACGTAATTCAAGAGTAATCTGGATGCACTAATTCTCAAATTTATAGAGCCCAAAAGATTCCAAGATAAGGGAACAAAGATTATTTGTGCAACAACCTATAATATCTTCCACCCTATTTGTTAGGATATGATAAAATTGATCCGTTTATATTGACCCATTGAGAGCCAGAAATTGAAATTGACATATGCTCGAAAAGTATGACCATGATCAATATTTCTTATGAAAGGTATCAAACCGATCAATGCTTGAAATGCACAAATATGATCGGTACATAATTCATCAACATCCAAAGGGTGTGAAGTTAATTAATAATCAACAGACACAAGATCGATTCGTTTCTAGGTAATTGATAGATTTATTTGAGAATAGAATTTGTTAATAATTATGTAGTGCAGAAGATGATCAACTTTGGAGGAGACGACCAACTTTGGAGGAGACGACTAACTCTGAAGAAGACAATCAACTTTGAAGAAGACGATCAACTCTGAATGAGATGATCAACTCTGAAGGAGACGATCAACTCTGAAGGAAGCGATCAACTCTGAAGAAGATGATCAACTCTGGAGGAGATGATCAACTTTGACAAAGCTAATCAACTCTGAAGAAGTCGATCATTTAGAAGAGAAAATTGATTAATTATGACCAACTTTGGTTACACGTGCTTATACTCTGGATTAACCGTTTAACAGCTAGATGCCAGCTGTAAGCGGTTAATTCCTTAGCCTATAAATATCCACGATCGCAATGATGAAGGAACTTTTTGGCAATTCATGTTTTTCAAACACCTTCCACTTAGCCTTCCTTTAGAAGTTATCTGTTCTGGTCCAGATGCCATTAGCGAGCTTGAAAGCTATTTCAATCACCAAACTCTCCAAGAAAATGGTTAACAGCTAGATCGAATCAGTTCAATCTGGTTCATTGTTCTTTCAAGCCTGCTGTAATTTTGTTTGGACATAACAGATTGGCGCGCCAAGTAGGGGATTCTCTGTAAAAGAGTTCCGAAAAATCTGGAAGGAAGCATGGTGAAAGGTAGAAAGAAGAATTTGCCAACATAAGCTATTCCTAATTCTTCAAAAGAAACTGATCTTGTTCTTGGCAACCAAGGGAAAAATCTTGTTCTTGATGGCAAAGCAACATATCCTGTTCTTGATGAAGGAAAAAATGACCCTGTTCCGGAGGAAAGGGTGAAAGTTCCTCCCGCAGGGCACTTTGATCAAGAAAAGTTGAATGCTCTGTTTGACAAGGTAGAAGTGCTCACCACGGTGATGCAGAATCTTCAAGAAATTGCCATGAAGGAATTGATGCAGCCAGTTGTATCAAGAACTAGCCGGCAACCTTCACTCCAGGTAAGTAAACATCTTAGCCCTAGAAGATGTTCCTCTTATCAATGTTCCTCAGGTCAACAATCTCCTATAAGACATCATCACCGATCTTGTCATCACTACAAGAAGCAAAACAAAGGGAAACCGCCACGATCTCGGTCAACTTTATCTGGAGAATCAACCCCTGACAGTATCCAAGTTCAACACCTCGCAAGAGAGAGCGATTTTGATAGAAAATTCAAGAAGTTGGAGTTGCAGGTCGCCAAAATTTTGGAGCAGAGGAGAACAGAGGATGTTGCACCAAGTTATAGTATTTTGCCCCCTTTTTCCAAGAAGATTATGGATGAAAAGATCCCACATCATTTCAAAGTACCGCCGATTGAGTTGTACGATGGGTCGTCTGATCCTTTAGATCATTTGGGTAGCTTTAAAGCCCATATGCTAATTCAGGGAGCGTCAGACGTATTGCATTGTCTTGCCTTTCCCGCGACTTTAAAGAAGTCAGCAAGAATATGGTATTCCAGTTTGCAGCCGGTTGCCATCCATTCATTTGGTCAACTAGAAAAGTTGTTCGTCTCTCATTTCGGGACAAGCAAAAAAATACACAGAAATTCTGATAGCTTGTTTTTTATCCAACAATCAGAAGGGAAATCTTTGAAGGATTATATCAAAAGATTTAATTCTGCCACGTTGGAGATACCTGATCTTAATGAAAATGTGGCGATGTCTACTATGAAAAAAGGCTTGCGAACCTCCAGATTTACATTTCCTTTGGATAAAAAGTTTCTGACCAATTATTCAGAATTACTGGCCCGCGCGCAAAAGTATGCTCAGGCCGAAGAACAGGCTTTGAGTCAGTGACAGGTGGAGAAAAAATTAGTGCCAAGTAAGAAGAGAGCCAAAGAGGATGAATCCCGATTTTCTGGTATCTGATCTATTCAACGGCAAAGTCAAAGGCCAAGAGAATTGATCGGCAAAAACTATGTCAACCGATTCAATACTTATACTCCACTGACTCATCCAAGAGAACAATTTTAATGGAGATCGAGAAAGAGAACTTTCTACAAAGACCAAGACCAACGAGAGCTCCATCAGCTGTACAAAATAAAGCCAAATATTGTCGCTATCATCAAGATCATGGCCATACAACAGAAGAATGCATTCAATTACGGGATGAAATTGAGGCTCTGATTAAACAAGGTTATTTGGCCAGATATATCCGAAGTCAAAATCAGAACTGACCAACTGAAGCGGCAATACTAAGGCCAACTATTCCAAGGATGATCACTGATGGAACAGAGCTCCCAAACCAGCAATCAACTGATGGATCGGTTGGAATGATTTGCCATGCATGTCTTGAAGAGGATCGGAGTCCTAAGAGGTTTCAAGGAAGTGTCATTTTTTCTGATGAAGATTTACAAGGCGTTCGAACACCTTATAACGATCCTGTTGTAATTTCTGCTGTTATTGCAAACTATGATGTACATCGGATTCTAGTTTATAATGGAAGTTTCACAGAGGTATTGCTTTATGATGTATTTGTCAAAATGAACTTACCAATTAATAAGTTACGAAGAATTCGTACACCGCTTACTGGATTCGGCGGGAATTCTGTAGGAGTAGAAGGAGAGATCACCCTTCCTATAACTCTTGGGACGGCACCAAAGCAAAGAACTTACCTTATCTCCTTTATGGTTGTTCGAATCCCCTCTGCTTATAATGCCATTTTGGGGAGACCTGCCCTGAATAAATTCCAAGCCGTTGTATCTACATACCATTTTTTGATGAAATTCCCAACTCCAAGTGGAATTGGGGTAGTAAGGGAAAACCAGCAGATGGCTCAGCAATGCCTGACGATCCAGAATCAACAATCAGCTATCAAACCAACCTCTGAACAAATGGATCCGTATGATTCGAATGATGAAGTTAGTGTATCAATGAAAAAAACTATTCATATTCCTCTGACAAAAGATGATCCTACCAAAACAGTTCAGATTGGAAGTTTACTTGCTGGAGATCAAAGGGAGAAGCTGATTAATTTCTTACAGGCAAATGCTGACATATTTGCATGGAAAGCTACTAACATGTTAGGGATTCCTACTGAAGTAATCAAGCATGAACTTAAGGTCGATCCGCTCATTAGACCTGTTCGACAAAAGAAACGAAACTTGCCCCCGGAAAGACAAAGTGTTATTAACGAAGAAGTCACCAAACTGCTCGATGCTAGATTCATCAGAGAGGTTCATTATCCTGATTGGCTTGCTAATGTAGTGATGGTCAGGAAGGCAAATGAAAAATGGAGGATATTCATAGATTATACCGATCTTAACAAGGCATGTCCGAAAGATAGTTTTTCTTTGCCAAAAATTGATCAGTTAGTTGATGCAATGGCTGGACATAGTTTTTAAGTTTTATGGATGCTTTTTCCAGATACAATCAAATACGAATGAATCCAGAAGATGAAGAAAAAATATCTTTTGTCACAGATAAGGGGATATATTGTTATAAAGTGATGCCGTTTGGTCTCAAAAATACCGGGGCCACTTATCAGAGATTAGTAAACAAAATCTTTGAAGACCAAATTGGGAAGACTATGGAGGTATATGTCGATGATATGATTGTTAAGAGCAATCAGTCTGATGACCATATTAAAGATTTATAAATAATCTTTGATATTTTACAACAGAATCACATGAAGTTAAATTCGACCAAATGTATCTTTGGTGTAACTTCTGAAAAATTTCTAGGATTCATGGTCACACAACGGGGAATTGAAGCCAATCCAGAAAAAATCTGAGCTATCTTGAATATGAGAGAACCAGCTAATAAGAAGGAGATTCAACAGTTGACTGGACGAATCGTTTCATTAAGCCAATTTATTTCTCGTTCAGCTGAGAGATGCTTGCCTTTTTTCAAGGCTTTACGGCAAACCAAGGAGTTCAATTGGTCGGATAATTATCAGACAGCATTTGAAGAACTGAAGAAGTACTTAGTGAACCCGATCATACTATCTAAATCTCAAGAAGGTGAAGATTTACATCTTTATTTGGTTGCATCGGATGAAGTAGTTAGTTCCATATTGGTCAGAAAGGATTCTGGCGGATCGCATAAGCCCATTTATTATATCAGCAAAGTTTCTCATGATGCAGAAACTAGATATCCAAAACTTCAAAAGATTATTTACACTTTGGTGATATCAGCCAAGCGACTCAGACCATATTTCCAGTCTCATCGTATCATTGTATTAACTGATCAGCCCTTAAGGACTGTCTTACAATGCCCTGACACTTCTGGTCGAATGGCGAAATGGGCGATTAAACTGAGTGAATATAATATCACTTATCAGTCTAGATCTGCAATGAAAGCCCAAGTATTGGTTGACTTTATAGCCGAATGTACCTGGAGTGACAGTGAATCATTTGTTAAAATGGAAGTGACCGATGCACCTTGGATATTACATGTAGACGGGGCATCCAATTCTTCTGGTTGTGGAGCGGGGTTAATCTTATCTAGCCCCTATGGAGATGCCATAAAGTATGCACTCTGGTTTTCTTTCAAAACTTCTAACAATCAAGCCGAATATGAAGCTCTTTTAGCAAGTTTGAAAATTGCGATAGAGGTAAATGTCAGAAGATTGAAAGTATTGTCTGATTCACAACTAGTTGTCAATCAGGTGAAAGGGGATTTTGAGGTTCATGATGCTACTTTAAGTTTATATCTGAAGAAAGTTAAATAATTGGAGGCTTTATTCGATTCATGGGATATCAGTCACATCCCTAGAATCAAAAATTCTTGAGCCGATGCATTATCCAGATTAGCTACTTCTACACCTGAACAAATGAGTCGAATCTTGTGGAGCACTTGGAGATTCCGAGTATCTCGGCAACTGAAAAAGAAAAAGTTCTTCAAATAGAACCAGAAATGAATTGGATGAATCCGATAGTCAAATACCTGATTGAAGGGATATTGCCTGAAAATAATACAAAAGCCAAGCAGATTCGAAAATGGGCTGCTCAATATGTCATTCTGGATGGTTTACTATAAAAAAAATCATTTTCTCAGCCGTTGTTGAAATGTCTGTCTCCTTCGGATGCTGACTATGCCCTTAGGGAGGTGCATGAGGGGATATGTGGTGATCATTTGGGAGGAAAATCTTTAGCCTATAAAATCATAAGGCAGGGTTATTATTGGCCAACCATGCAAAAGGATGCTGTAGATTTTGTAAGAAGATGTGATTCTTGTCAAAGATATGCAAATATCCAAAGGCATCCTACTAGCTAGTTGACACAATTAATAACTTCTTGGCCATTTGCTCAATAGGAAATGGATATACTTGGTCCATTTCCTCCAGCTTCTGGGCAACAGAAATTTTTGATCATCGCTATTGATTATTTTACTAAATGGATAGAATCTGTACCTCTGGCTTTAATCACTGAAGTAAAAGTTTAGATATTTATCAAAAATTTCATTATATATAGATTTGGAATCCCTCATGCGATTATTACGGATAATGAAAGACAGTTTGATAATCAGAAGTTCAAGGATTTCTGTGCTCAATATGGAATTCTTCATAAATTGACATCCATCGGACATCCTCAAGCTAATGGGGAAGCTAAGGTAACCAATCGGACGATCCTCCATGGATTGAAAACCCGATTAAATGAAACCAAAGGATTTGGGTTGATAAACTTAACTCTGTTCTATGGGCTTATCGAACAACTCCTCAATCTACAACGGGCGAATCTCCATTTAATCTAGCTTATGGGAGTGAAGCTATGTTACCTATGGAAATTATCCTTCATTCCAAAAAAACTGACGGTTTTACAAAATCAGATAATGATAACCGGAGGAGATTGGATCTTGATCTGGTTGAAAATTCTATGTTGCAAGTACAACTGAAAATGGCTGCTTACCGACAAAGGGTGGCGCGATATTACAATTCAAGAGTAAAAGCCTGAATCTTTCGGACCGGGGTTCTTGTTCTACGCCGAACCACTATATCTCGACCAACTGAACAGGGCAAACTTGCCCTGAATTAGGAAGGTCCTTATCGTATCTCTGAAGTTGTACGATCAGGGACCTATCGCCTTGAAAGTCTAGATGGTTATCCATTGGCAAGACCATGGAATGTGAAAAATCTATGCAAATACCATCAATAAAGGCATTTTCTTCCTCTTTCTTCTGTTATATGAAGGAAATATTTTATTTTCTGGTATTATCTAAAAAAGAGAGAAAACAAAGATTGGCCTGATAAGCTGATCACAATCCGACAAATCGAGTTAGTATAATCTACTAACTCAATCGGTGTTCAATGATCAGAATAACTGATCCAAAGATTGGCCTGATAAGCTGATCACAATTCGACAAATCGAGTTAGTCTAATCCACTAACTCAATCGGTGTTCAATGATCAAAACAACTGATCCAAAGATTGGCCTGATAAGCTGATCACAATCCAACAAATCGAGTTAGTCTAATCCACTAACTCAATCGGTGTTCAATGATCAGAACAACTGATCCAAAGATTGGCCTGATAAGTTGATCACAATCCGATAAATCGAGTTAGTCTAATCTACTAACTCAATCGGTGTTCAATGATCAGAACAACTGATCCAAAGATTGGCCTGATAAGCTAATCACAATCCGACAAATCGAGTTAGTCTAATCCACTAACTCAATCGATATTTTATGATCGGAATAAAGATTATATTAATAAAATTACATTCCAACAAAACAGACTGATATAATATGCCAATTCATTTGTACTTAATGGTTTATTGATTAATCAAAGGGAAATAGAAGATTTCATCAATATTCTGTTACAAAAAGAGGAAAGAAGGAGATAAATGGCAGTAAAGCTATTGCCAATTCTCTATTACATGTACTATTTAGCTTTCTTCTGAATGGTCTGATCAATTGGAATGTTCTCTTGGCCAGATGACTTCTTATCAAGTAACTTTGTCAGATCTTTGCTAGGTTGTCCTTCTTCTTTCCTTACGGGAAAATCTGGAGAGATAGTGGAAAAATCAAGGTCAGGATATATTTTTTTGACCTTATCAAGGCAATCTTTAAAACCAAGCTCATAGCCTTTGGCTCCCACTTTTTCTATTCCTTGAGAAAAACCGTCATATTTCATAAATTCCTCAATTACGGAAGACTTCTGTTGGGTCAGCGAAACGTTTTCTTGTTCGGTTTTTCTTAGATTTTCTTCAAGGAGTGATATTCTCTTCTTTATCAGTAGATTCTGATTCAGTACTTCTTCATATGATTGAGTTTTTTCTTCTATGGCTTCATCGGCTTATCGAAGTATTTTTCTTCTTTTGGCCCCGTCTTCCATGAGCTAATGAACATATGTTTCGTTTTATTTTAATTGCTTCTGCAAAGACATAATTTTTGCTGTCATAAAAAGAACTTTTGTTCTGAAGACCTTCCGATCAGTAACGGCCTTATCTTTCTCTTCCTTAGCTATTGCTAGCTGCCTCCGAAGATCTTCTTGAACTTTCTGTGCCCGATCCCAACCTTCTTCAATCATGGAGATATCGCTGACAAACTATATAACAGGTTTGTGATATTGTTAGAATATGAGTAGTTTGTCATAAAGAAAAGAAAAGAATATCACTTACCTTCGAGATTTTTGGGTAAATGAAAGATAAAGTTTCCTTCACTCCTTGTTTAATGGTCATCTCCCAATCCTTCCAAAGAATAGTGGACTGCAGTATGGTTTTTGCCAATTTCGGGTTGTTGATACTTGTATCGGCAACCAATGCTTGAACGGGTTTATTACCAGTCAGATCGGATGATTCTTCTACGGGGGCTTTTCCTTTTTCTGACGGAATATGTTTCGCAAATGAATCTTGGTTTGCTTCTTCCAAAGCAGAGGCAAAAGGATTCTGTTCTTCTTCTTCAGACGAAGATGAGATATATTCAGGAACTATTGGTTTGTTGAAAGCACTTCTTAATAAACGACTTCTTCTCACACACGACCTTTCTTCTCTGAATCATACCGGTCCTGCTTTTCTTTTTGACATCTGATACGATTTTTTATCACCCGGCTTCATTTTTTGAATACGATGAAGATGAAGATTTTTTCAAGACTATGCCTTGGAACAAAGAATTGCAAAAAAAAAACACTTGAAACAAAGTTGATTCAAAAACTTAACCTTGAGATCCCTTTATATAGAAGGTGTTGATGGTCATGATTTGTAGCTCAAGTTATGAGATAGCGGGAGATTTCGACACGTTTCAGATTTAATTTAGCAGGAATTCGTATGTCGTCTTTGATGCTCAGAAAGTCAGTTATAAGGTATGTATATAAAAGCATATAATTTAAATTTCAAGCTTTATGCACCCTTCTAAGTTCTGATAAATGCAATTATACGGCCCTCAATCGTACGGCTCTCAATCGTACCTCTGACAAAAAGATTACTACACCTACTAAAGTAGATATGATCACCTCCCTCGTTTGGGAAAGTTTTACTCAATCGTACTTCTGACAAAAAGTTTAAGGTTGGCAAGGTAGGTATGATCACCCACCTCGTTTGGAAAAGTTTTTATAAAAATATGAAGATTGACAATTTAGAAGTTATTTTCATACTAGTAGTTAGAAATTGCTGTTTGATAAACTTTGATAAGCTTATTTGAAATTGGTTCTTTTGAATTCTTTGAAATATTAGTTAACGCTTATGATTCAAATAAAGAATTTTATTATCATAACGGTTTTCCTTGGAAACTTGTTCATTTAATTCAATCATTTTATACTTTTTTGCGATCCGACAAACATTGAGGAGAAGGATTTTTTCATTAAAAAGTAAGCTAAGTTGTTACATCATCAATCTGTTACATTAACCCCGATGGAACTTTTCTCTATTTCATTTTGAGTTACAGAAGGAACTGGTAAAATTTCTCCTGGAATTTGAGAAGTTAGCGCTGGTCCTTCAATTTGATATCCGATCAGTTGTTCAGTTTGGCTTCCGATTAGTCTTTCCGCTTGATCGAAAATTGGTTCATCAATTTGATTTTCCTCATCTGAGCTCTCTTCATCAAAATTTTCTTCATCGGAGTCTTCCTCTATCCTTGAAGTATCAAGATCAGGATAAAATTTCTTTACTTTCTTCAGACAGTCGGCAAGACCGTAGTTGTAACTTTCAACTCCTGCCTCATGAAGTTTGTCGTCGAAGGCCTTTGATTGGACATATTTCTTGACTGCCCCATTCATGGCTTCTTCAACAGCTTGCTCAATTCTTTTAGTTGTTGTTAGAATTTTTTCTTCGGCTGCTAAAACCTTCTTTTCAGCTGTTGCAATTTTTTCTTCAGCTCCCTCTAATTTAAGGGACAGTGATCGGATCTTCTTATTTTTCTTCTTTAGCTTAGATTCCATATTGTTTACTTTTGATCCTGTTTCTTTTAATTCTGCCTCTAGTGCCGAGATTTTAGTCGTCGCTTCCCCCAATTTCTTTTCTATAGAGTTCTTTAATTCTTCGGCTACTTCTTTCTCCGCTTTCGCCACATTTATTTCATTACTCATGGTTTTGCGAAATTGATCAAAGTTTTTCAAACTTTCATCCATAATATTGATCCCATGGATGAGCTGTTGTTTCATACTTTGTGTTAATCAGATTTGGCAAAAATAAAGAAGACGATCAAGTATCTACTTAAAATATAAGTATAATCCGTACCTTTAGTAATGTTGGATGAAGTTGCAAAATTGTGTCGTCGATTTGTTGGGACTTTGTTATTTCCCAGTCTCTTGGAATTATTATAGACTTCAGTAGCTAGCGGGCCAATATTGGGTCACACAGACCCGAATCATCAGCATATATGGAGAAACCAGCCGAAATATCTATGGCTGGGATTCTTTCTTCTTCTTCCCTCATCGGAGCTTTACCCTTGTCCGGTTGATTCGTAGGGTAAGATGACGATTCGTCTCTTGAGGTACTTGTCGTTTGTTTTTGTGTTGGAGGTTGAAGAGATGTTGATAAAGGGCCTTCATCGTCCTCCGACACACTGGCTATCACAATTGGAGAATCAAATCTTGATACTATTGGTGAAGTTGTTGGGTTGATCAGAATCTTCTTCTTCAGTTTTTTGATTTTCCTCTCTTCTTGAATAGAAGAAGTGGCTTCTACCTTTCTTTTCTTCGAGAGCTTCCAAAGTTTCCGGATGTCCACCATGATTGATGTGTCTACAATAAAGGAGAAGTCAGAAATTAAGATAGATTAATCAGAAAGGTTGATGAAATAATATCGGTAATGAAAATTCCTAAAGAGGGTTTGGGACTGATTTTCGCTGAAAATAGCCTTCTTTCGTCAAGAAGTTCTTTAATCGGAGGAATTTCTATCCTGGTAAGCTTCTCGTAATCTTCTTGATCAGAAGCCATAACCTTTTTGCCATCGTTTGGAGTTAGTCAGGGTTCCCTATGGCTAGTGATAAAGTCCCAGGGGATTTTAGAGAAGATATAAAAGAAGCTCGGTTTCCAGCCATGAATGGCTGAAGGAAGTCCCGAAATAAATTTCTGACCATGTTGTGGGTTGATTACCCACCATCCATGGCTATGAAAATCTCGTTTCAATATGAATAGAGAGGTAAAGAGTGAGGTTTTAGGAGTTATATCCGCGTCCTTGCAAAGGATCAAGAACGTGCAAATAATCCGAATGGTATTAGGGATTAGTTGGGATGGTAATACCCGATATAATTTGAAGATCATAAGAAAGAAAGGATGGATCGGAAATCTAAGTCTGGCCCTTAGATGTTCTTCGTATATGGTTATGCTACCAGCAGGGAGCCGATCTATTTGATCTTCAGCAAGAGGGAGGATTACAGCGTACTCATCAAAAATATTATAATACTGTTTTAATGCTAAAATCCTATGTTCAGACAGAGAAGACCTAATATCCCCTATTTTTACTTGTTCAGTTTGTTTTCTTTGTTGCTGAGAACTGGATTCTTCAGGGTTTCCAGGGTTTTCTATATGATTGGTTTCTAAGATCCTAACCATGATAAAGAAAGGAAATAAAGGAAGATTAACTTGGAAAAGAAGAAGAGAAATAAGAAGCTGACCTGTGGAGTTTTTCTTTCGCTCCTAAAGTAAAAAGGCAGAAATGGCTGAAAACCTATTTCTCTGAGAGGGGTGGTGTTTATATAATACCTTTCAACGGATCAAGATCTCTCTGCAAACAACAAGAATGAACCAGATTTAGCCATCTGTCCTTAAAGTATTTAATGGAAATTGGATTTCTCGAATGGTTGAAATGGCTTTTTATGGTACAATGGCTGCGATCTGCTGATAAGATGGATATCTTTTTTCTTTTTCGAGGATATTTTGATTTTCTCGGATTTTGAAAAAATTATAATGATGAGAAGAAGATACGGCGGTTTGTTTTTATAACCGTTTCTCCAGTTAAAGTTTGACACGTCATCCAGGCGTGTCGTCCCATAGCAAAAATTCCTAATAGTTTCTGATTTCTATTTAATGGACTCAAAAACTGGGGGGACTAGTATTGGGATATGATAAAATTGATCTGTTTATGTTGACCCGTTGAGGGCCTAAAATTGAAATTGACCTATGCTCGAAAAGCACGACCATGATCAATATCTCTTATGAAAGGTATCAAACCGATCAATGCTTGAAAGGCACAAATATGATCGGTACATAATTCATCAACATCCAAAGGGTGTGAAGTCAATTAATAATCAACAGACACAAGATCGATCCATTTCCAGATAATTGATAGATTTATTTGAGAATAGAATTTGTTAATAATTATGTAGTGCAGAAGATGATCAACTTTGGAGGAGACGACCAACTTTGGAGGAGACGACCAACTCTGGAGGAGACGACCTACTTTGGAGGAGACGACCAACTTTGGAGGAGACGACCAATTCTGAAGGAGACAATCAACTTTGAAGAAGATGATCAACTCTGAAGGAAACGATCAACTCTGAAGGAGACGATCAACTCTGAAGGAAGCGATCAACTCTAAAGAAGACGATCAACTCTGGAGGAAACAATCAACTTTGACAAAGTTGATCAACTCTGAAGAAGTCGATCATTTAGAAGAGAAAATTGATTAATTACGACTAACTTTGGTTGCACGTGCTTACACTCTGAATTAAACGTTTAACAGCTAGATGACAGCTATAAGCGGTTAATTCCTTAGTCTATAAATATCCACGATCGCAATGATGAAGGAGATTTTTGGCAATTCATGTTTTTCAAATACCTTCCGCTTAGCCTTCCTTCAGAAGTTATCTGTTTTGGTCCATGCACCATTAGCAAGCTTGAAAGCTACATCAATCACCAAACTCCCCAAGAAAATGGTTAGCAGCTAGATAGAATCAGTTCAATCTGGTTCATTATTCTTTCAAGCTTGCTGTAATTTTGTTTGGACACAATACTATCAAATCAAGAAACTTTGAATATTCTCCTCATCCTAACCAGCCGCATTGGTGATGCAAAATTATTTAAGAAATTTGAGTTAATAATCTCATTTAAAATAAAAATATGCACTCTCTCATTAGAATTTGCAGCACTTATTGTTATTTTCATTGTATTTTGCCTCCTTTAAATGCTTATAAAAGACCATGTTTTCCCGTGCCATAGTTGAGAATAATTATATACAAGCACTTTTATTGTCTAAGATGGACTGAACTTTAACGCATCCTAATTTAAAAATGCAGCACCTAATAATACAGGTAAAAGAATCCAAGGTGCAACACGAGATGTTTAATTGAAGAAGAAGAATAATGTTGTCGCTAAGATAGTAGTCCGGTTTATAGAGGTCTTGTCTTATTATTAATAGGTCGGCGGTTCGAGACATGATCCCGTGAATGACTCGATTAAATTCAGAATTTTTCTGAAGTCCTCGACAGTTTGTGTGAGTGAGAGGTCAAGGTCTTCTCCTTTGTCCCCGATCTACTAGCCGGTGTCTTAGTGATGTCAGGTTGACGTACTCATCATTAGGTGCCGGCGTCTTAGTGATGTCAGGTTGACGTACTCACCATTAGGTGGGAAGAGGCTGTACGAATCTGAGTACCTCGTATCGAATATTACCTGATGGGGTAGGGGCCTGTAGGGATAGCTATACCAGGATTTATTCTCTCCTATCCCTTTTCATTTTACCAAAAAAAAAAAAAAGGAGAATAATGTTACAGGAAAAAAAGATAGAAATTATAATCGGTAACATAGGCTTGTTAATATAGAGAAATCTGCGGAGCTTTCAAGCGAGCTGGGAAAAATTATCCGGGATCATTTGGAAATATCTAAAAAATGAAAGGAGCTAAATAAAGAGAATAAGATTCAAATATATGATAGGCTTAATATAAATAATGCTACATAGATTTTTCTCTTTTTTAAAATATATATTTATATGATTCACAATTTTGATGTTTACTATTATAGTGTTGTTTTTTATGTGTTATATATGATATATGTTATAAATGAATGTAAATGTCGTGAATATTGAACAAGAGAAGACAGAAAATAGATTGAACAATCGGTGATGAACATAACTAAAAATAAGCGTCTCATGTTACAGAAGATATTCAAAGAAGTCCAAACTTTAGATAAAATACATGCAAAGGAGCCACCAATCTGTACTCAAGATACGTAGAATGCTCTTTGTGATTAGTTATCAAATCGTAACTTTCAGGTATACAATATTCATCATATATTTATTATCTTTTTCATAATCTAATAATTTCTTTCATCAACTAATATGTATTCTCAACAATTATTTATTATTTTGTTAAAACTTTATATAGAGAAAATGTGTTCAAAATGCTGTGAATCATAGTAAAGGATTTGAACAAGTAAATATCAAGAGCTTATGCAACCATCCAACATGAGATTATAAAATCTGTATTATATATCAATTTATTTATTTTTATGCTATCTCATGATAATAGATTTGAGTTTATATAATGATAGAGTGAAAAAGAATTGAATGGTGAGCTATGCGCTAGGATAACACCCTATCACCTAACCCGCTTTAAAGAAGGAGAAAGGATAGACAAGTTTAAAAACAAAAGCCAATTTTATAAATTCTATTTTCAACTTTTACTCTTTTACAGTGCAGGCGATTGTAACTTGATATTAAATTATATAAATATGTTATATTTAATATTTTGAAAAAGATATTGTAGAATAAAATGATGAGCTTGCTAGAAGAGTCTAATGTAGGAGGCAATTCACTAACTCTAGATGAGAACTGGGATAAGGTGCTTGGTAAAAAGTCAAACTAAATTAAAGATATAGGATATAATTCATAACTTCAAATCTCTATGTCATCGAGTTCCAACACCTGGTATCTTTAAATGAAAATTGCCGAGTTAAAGGAAAGATTAGTGCTGGCCAAGCATAGAACCAATTTTATGAAAGACTAGTATGTGAGGAAGTTGAAGCCTATATGAATGGTCAATGATACATTATTAAGTATATAAAGTAATTTCTTAACTTTTACGTATATACTTGTAAATCTAATTTACTTTGTTACTAATTCATAATTTCTTTCCTCATTAATGTATGCAAAGTTTGGTGGAATGTGGCGAAGAGGTAGTTGGGCTAGCTTAGAACTTTGTTGTTTTGGTGTATTTAACTATGTTTATATTTGATATATGTTTAAATGACTTTAATTATTGTTCTTTTTAAATATAATATAGTGGATTTGGTGAATTTTATTTAAGAAATTTATTTTAACAAAATCGTTTTATCATTTTATAATTTTGTAAGTTTTATTTTTAATTGTTATTTGGATGGTTAATGAAATGTTAATAATGTGAAAGAATGTAATTTGTAGAGTTGAAAAATCAATTGAATAGCAAGAAATGATGAAACAAATTAACTATCAGGGATCAATGACAAATATTGTGACAAAATATATGTGAGGATTTTTTGTCACTAAAAACTTACTTTGGTGATGAAATGCAATTTTATAATGAATGTTTAAACCAATACATGATATTAATTTTTGTCATCCAATATAAATTCGATGACAAAAATTTACTTCCTCACAAATTTTTGACCTATATGTGATGCATGTTAGTTATCATATATTAAAAATAAATATATATTTATATAATTTTAAAATATTTAAAAAATAATTTTTTTTGTAGTGTGTGTGGTAGAATAATTTTGATGTAACAAAATTATTGCCGATCTTACCACGGTGGCCTGTAGCTTATGAGCTGGCGCCGGTCCTTGGACTCCTTCACCTCGGGATCTTCAAGCCTCCGGTCCTGCAAAACAAGATCAGAGACCCAGGCCGGGATTCTGGCAGGGACACTCCGACGGTCAAGTTAGAGAACGGCAAGGTGGAACGGATCCACTAAGACAGGTTTCCGGTGGATTCCCGTGCTTAGAGGAGGTTTTGATGAAAAAAGTGCAGAAAAGAGAGGGATTGACGCCCAGCTTCCTGAAATGGACCCGCCAGGCTTGCGTCTGGGAACTTACGGGAGCCCTAGAATCGCTATCCCTTTCTCTTGGTGTTTTTTCCTCTTGGTGGCTTACCTTTCCGTCCACTTTCATCGTCCCTTTTATACCACCGGACCGCCTTCAGCCTTTGCTTCTTCCCTCGGAGGCTCCTGGAGGTCTCTGGCTCCTCTCCCCCCCCCTCCCCTCTTCTTTGAGCCCGGGAGTTAAGCGGCGAGCTCGCCTTGTCCGCTGTGTTGTCATGAAAGGGGGAGTTTGGCGGGATCTCAAGCCAAGCGTGGGAACCCTCATCTCGGGGCATTGACTGTGGATTTTCTGTGTTCCAAGCCCCTGACCGCAAGGATTCAATACCTCGATCATGGGGCCCTGCTTAACTGATGTAAACGAGATTTTGCGCACCATTGCGGGCCGTACTAGGCACCTGTACGGGACACGGTGCACGCCGATTCTAGCGGCGACCTCGTGGCCCGTGCCTCTAACCCCCAGGAGGCTTTGCAGAGTAGGGCTGACTCGGCCGAGGTGGACCCATCACGGGGTGCCATCTGGGATAGAGAAGGAGTGCCTGGCTCGACCTCGACTGAGGTGGACTCGTCTCGGGGTGCCACCTAGCGAGGGAGCAGAGGCCGCCAGCTTCGGTCGAGGTGGACCCCTCCTGGGCGAACACCTAGTGGAGTGGCAGAGGAGGGCTCGACTTTGATCGAGGTGGACCCATCTTGGGGTGCCACCTGGCGAAGGAGCAGAAGCACCTAACTCGACCTTGGCTGAGGTGGACCCGTCTTGGGGCGCCACCTGGCGAGGGAGCAGAGGCTGCCAGCTTCGACCGAGGTGGACCCCTCCTGGGCAGACACCTGGCGAAATGACAGAAGAGGGCTCGACTTCGGCCGAGGTGGACCCATCTTGGGGAACCACCTGGCGAAGGAGTAGGAGCACCTGGCTCGACCTCGACTGAGGTGGACCCATCTCGGGGTGCCACCTGGCGAGGGAGCAGAGGCCGCCAGCTTTGACCGAGGTGGACCCCTCCTGGGCGGACACCTGACGAAGTGGCAAAGGAGGGCTCGACTTCGATCGAGGTGGACCCATCTTGGGGTGCCACCTGGCGAAGGAGCAGGAGCACCCGATGTGACCTCGGCTAAGGTGGACCTATCCTGGGACGTCACCTGGCGAGGGAGTAGAGGCCGCCAGCTTCGGCCGAGGTGGACCCCTCCTGGGCGGACACCTGGCGAAGTGGCAGAGGAGGGCTCGACTTCAACCGAGGTGGACCAATCTTGGGGTGCCACCTGGTGAAGGAGCAGGAGCACCTGGCTCGACCTCGACGGAAGTGGACCCGTCATAGGGCGCCACCTGGAGAGGGAGCAGATGCCGCTAGTTTCGGCCGAGGTGGACCCCTCCTGGGCAGACACCTGGCGAAGTGGCAGAGGAGAGCTCGACTTCAGTCGAGGTGGACCCTGGGGTGCCACCTGGCGAAGGAGCAGGAGCACCTGGCTCGACCTCGGCTGAGGTGGACCCATCCTGGGGCGCCACCCAGCGAGGGAGCAGAGGCCGCCAACTTTGGCCGAGGTGGACCCCTCCTGGCCGGACACCTGGCGAAGTGGCAGAGGAGGGCTCGACTTCGACCGAGGTGGACCCGTCTTGGAGTGCCACCTGGCGAAGGAGCAGGGGAACCTGGCTTGACCTCGGTGGAGGTGGACCCGTCTTGGGACGCCACCTGGCGAAGGAGCAGGAGCACCTGGCTCGACCTCGGCTAAGGTGGACCCGTCTTGGGGCACCACCTGGCGAGGGAGCAGAGGCCGCCAGTTTCGGCCAAGGAGGACCCCTCCTGGATGGACACCTGGCGAAGTGGCAGAGGAGGGCTCGACTTCGACCGAGGTGGACCCATCTTGGGATGCCACCTGGCGAAGGAGCATGAGCACTCGGCTCGACCTCGGCTGAGGTGGACCCATCCTGGGGCACCACCTGGAGAGGGAACAGAGGCCGCCAGCTTCGGTCGAGGTGGACCCCTCCTAGGCAGACACCTGGCGAAGTGGCAGAGGAGGGCTCATCTTCGACCGAGGTGGACCCTGGGGTGCTACCTGGCGAAGGAGCAGGAGCACCTGGCTCGACCTTGATTGAGGTGGACCCGTCCTGGGGTGCCACCTGGCGAGAGAGCAGAAGCCACCAGCTTTGGTCGAGGTGGACCCCTCCTGGGCGGACACCTGGCAAAGTGGCAAAGGAGGGCTCTACTTCGACCGAGGTGGACCCATCTTAGGATGCCACCTGCCAAAAGAGCAAGAAAACCTGGCTTGACCTTGACGGAGCTAGACCCATCTTGGGGTGCCACCTAGCGAGGGAGCAGAGGCCGCCAGCTTCGGCCAAGGTGGACCCCTCCTGGACGGACACTTGGTGAAGTGGCAGAGGAGGGCTCGACTTTGGCCGAGGTGGACCCATCTTGGGGTGCCACCTAGCGAAGGAGCAGGAGAACCTGGCTCGACCTCGGCTGAGGTGGACCTATCCTGGGGCACCACCTGGCGAAGGAGCAGGAGTGCCTCGCCCCCGGGGGAGAGTTTTGAAAGAAAAATCCACGTGGCATCGATGGCATCCAGCTAGATCTGACACATATTCCATGTCAGCGATGTTGCCATATCAGTTGCCCCCCATCCCAAGTCCCAATGGAGCATCGAGGTTTGGGGCATGGGGAGTTAATGCAGAGATGATGTGGTAAAGGAGGAAATCTTGCACCATAATTGCCATGATCGCCGCACCATGTCCATCGCACTCGAAGCCCTATGGGAGGCTGCCACGTCTCCACGTCTGACGGGCCATTGATACGCTGTTCTGAACCCGAGGTAGTTTCCATCGAACCGAAGCATCAATGTCGGGCGTGTCTCCACGTGGCGGTCATCTCATGGTCCGGGCCAAAAAGAAACGTATGGCCGCTATTGATGAGTTTGAAAAGGAGGGGGACTTTTCGAAAAAGAGGTCTCTTGGCTTTCTCACACATCGCCGGTGGTTGCAGCAATCTCTCTTCATCTACAGGGGTTGCCACTCCTTTGGTACAAAACATCCCGGTGAGTGCCTGCGATACCTTTCCTTCCTCTTCTACCTTCCGATTCCGTGTTGCCCCGAACCCACCTCTTTCTCGTTTCTTCTCCCCTGATGGCGCGTCGCCATCACGTTTCTTCCAACCCGAACGAGGCCGGTCCTTCCCGGCTAAGGACTCCATCGCCTTCCTCCTCAGAGGGGGAAGAGATTCCAGTTGAGGTCCTGAGGCAACTACGGCCAGGGACTGTGACCATAGGCATCCCTAGGGGTCCTAGGTCTCTCCCTATTATTTTCGCATGCCCCATCTCTGCCCTTCCTCCCCCGGTGGCAGAGGTCTCCTCTTCTTGTCCCTTCAGTTACGCCTCGACGATGACCGGAGACGATCTCTCCTGGATCAGGGATACATATAGGGTCCTGGATTCAATCCAGCTTTCGCTCCCAAGTCCTAAGGACCGAGTAACCTCGAGCGACCCAGGGAGGGTTGCTTTTTACGAGGACTTCCTTGTTGTGGGTCTTTGTTTTCCCCTTCACCCTTTCTTCCTCTCCTTTTTCAGTCACTTCTGCCTGGTCCCGGCCCAGTTGGATCCCAATGCCATCCGAGTCATCTTCGTGTTCATTGTCTTCTGTCACTTTCACGAGTTTGTTACCCACTTCTCGCTGTTCATGGCCCTCTTCACCCTGAAGCGCTACTCTACCGATGATGGCTGGTGGTATCTTTCTTCCCGGCCTAGGTGCTTTAGGTTCGACCTCCCCACATCGATCAAGGGATGGAAGAATCACTTCTTCTTTGCCTCGGTCCAGGATGTCAACTGGGCCTGAAGTGAGCCAGACCGGTCCCCGAATCGGAACTCCCAGGTCGAGATGGCAGACCAGGAGGTCTACACATAGATGCTGGGTGACATGGTCCCAGCTCTTGATGTCCTGTTCTCGAAGCAGAATCTGTTCGAGGCGGGAATCAGTCCAATCCAGGCGTTGGATGAGATCCCGGGTCTTCTTCTTTCACCCTTACTTTCTTTCCATTTTTTGCTTTTTACTTCTCGAACTGGCATGACCGTTTTCTTTCTCCAAGGATAAAGTTCTCTGTCGAGAGCTTGATGGAGGGCGTCCGGAAGAGGGGTGCCGCTGAAGGGGCCCAGGAAGCCCCACCGAAGAAGGCTCGCACCGAGGCGAGCCAGGGGCCCATGCCTACCCCTACTCCTTCTGGCCCCGGGGCAACGGGCCCTGCCCCCAGACCGCCCGTCTCATGTGCCCGACATGCCTGTCATCGAGCTCAACAAGCCTGAGGGAGAGGGGAGGCCGGAACCCTCCCGGGTGACGCCTGCACCGGCCACCGCACTGATCGTCCCTACGGTGGCCACCAGGGTGACGGCGGCCCCACCGTCGGTTGTGCAGCCCAGCAGAGGGGAAGCTGCTCAGCCTGCTACCGATGCTCACCCTCCACCGCCAGGGATCAACTCCAGCTCCTCCGTAATCCGCGATCAAGGGCTCGAAGAAAGGATGATGGAGTTCGCCTGTATGCCCCGAGACCGCCGCCTGAGGGGCAGCCGGGACTATGTCGATGCACTACTAGGCATCCTTCCCCTGCTCTTTACGATAAGTTCCGAGCTCTTTCCTTTTAATGCTTTAGTTGTGTTACAGCCGTGACAGTGACGTGGCCAGGCTCAGGTACCACCGAATGCGCTCGGGCCACGTGGAGGATTCTTCGGCCGAGTCAGCGCCACGTCTTCAAGACCAGGTTCGACAAGACTACAGCGCCCGACAATTCTCTAAGGCAAACTGCCCCCGTCGAGGTCGAGCTCGGATCGGAGCTCCTCTACCAACTCGATGGAGCCCAAGCCCGGAGATATCCGCCCAAGTGAGCTCGGCCGAAGCCAGGAGACCTCCTGCCACCTCGCCAGGTGTCCATCCAGGAGGAGTCCGCTCGGGCCGAGGTCGGTCGACCCTTCGCCCTTCACCAGGTGGCCTCCCGGAGACGGGTCCACCTCGGCCGAGGCCAGGCGACCTCCTGCCACCTCGCCAGGTGTCCACCCAGGAGGGGTCCACCTAAGCCGAGGTCGGCCGACCCTTCGCCCCTGCGCCAGGTGGCCTCCCGGAGACGGGTCCACCTCGACCGAGGCCAGGCGACCTCCTGCCACCCCGCCAGGTGTCCACCCAGGAGGGGTCCACCTAGGCCGAGGTCGGCTGGTCCTTCGCTCTTCGCCAGGTGGCCCCCGGAGACGGGTCCACCTCGGTCGAGGTCAGGCCGCCCGTACGAAGAAGATCTCAATGAAGAGTTGCGGGCCCCGAGGCCATCCCTCGGGCCGTATGAATCCCAGACGGCGCCCCGTACGGAGGGCGGCGGCATGCGGAACATCACTTGCATCGGCCCGACAAGCTCCACAGCCGAGGGGCACGATTCTGACAGAACATGCCCTATAGATGGATGGCGCCCACACTTGGGAGAGAGAGCGCTCTCGCTCGACCCGAGGCCTGACCGGCCGCCTTGTCAGCGCCGCCCCCCCCTTTTTTTCTTCTGCCTTTGCCTTTTCCCTGCTGGGCTCGGCGGACGAGGTCGGAAAGCCACCTGGCCCCCCCTCACCGAAAAGGAAAAAGAGAAGAAGACAGGGGAGGGGAGTCTCCCAGGAGGAAAAGACAAGCGCATGACGAAAGGAGATAAAGAGGGAGGAATCTGGGGATAACGGAGGTAAGCGAACAAGCCTGGGGACAAAGGGGAAGAAACGGCAAGAGGCCTCGCTCCGGAGAGTGAAAACCAGAGATCCCGAGAGGGAATCACTGGGCGTGAGCGCGGCAAGGAGGCCCAACCGAGATCCTGGTCCCCAGAGCGTCTCTCTCACTAGTAAACTCTCTAAGTCTGGAACCCCTTCGGGGGACCGTCTGGAGAGTCTGTTCCCTCTCGTCGTCTACTGACTTGACCGTCGGAGCTCCCTCGCTGGGATCCCCGGCCAGGGTCTTCTAATCCCTTTTTTGCAGGTTAGTCGCAGCCAGGAAGGCTCCTTCGCCAGGCGATCAGGAGAGATCGGCAGATCCGTGGCACGGGCGCGACGACGGGATCGGCAACAGATTGGCGCGCCAGGTAGGGGCGGCAGGACACCCAACCCGAACAGGAGCCAGCTTTCTGCAGGTGTCGCGCTCTCTGATGATGGTGGTCACTCGTGGCCGCGAGGCGTCCACCAGTCGCGTGGGGGAGGTTCACTCCCCCCCAGGGGCCCTCAGCCCAGAGAGGGAGCTTCCGGCTCCCCCTCCTCTTGCACAGCAGCCTACCCCGGCGGACGGACCCCTTGCGGCCGTCATCCAGCAGCTGCAGACCTTGACCTCAGCAGTCCAGCAGTTTCAGCATTAGCAACGCTCCCTGGCCACCCAGCCGCAGCCAGGGACCCCCGCGGCTCGAGCCACGGGGCAGCATGAAAGTCTGCGCTCAATCCAGGGCAGGCCATCCCATCCGAGGGCCGCCTCCAACCCCCGGGGGAGCCACCAAGCTCCCGCAAAGAGAAACTACTCCGGTTCGGAGGATCACGAGAGTCGATCCCCAGTCGACGGGGTCGAAACGGTGCATCGCAGCAAGTGACGCCGAGGCCAGACCTCGCGCAGAGATCGATCGGCGCCCCCTTCACCTGCAGTCTCGGTGGAAGACTCCACCGACGAAGCCATCAGGCGTCAGGCCGAGAGGCGCCTAGAGGAGCATGAGCGCAAGCTGGCGGAGTTCGCCCGCCGATTCGCCGACCTGCAGAACTCATCGGCGGACCCTGCGGGCTACGACTCCCGCCCCCCTTTCTCTGAAAAAATCCAGGCGAAACCGATCCCGAAACGGTTTCGCATGCCGCAGGTGGATCCCTACGACGGGACCACCGACCCCCTGGACCATCTAGAGAGCTACAAAGCCCTCATGAGAGTCCAGGGGGCCACTGATGCTCTCCTGTGCATCGCCTTCCCGGCGACCCTCCGGAAGGCCGCTCGAGTCTGGTTCACCCGCCTCGAGCCCGGATCTATTTGCTCCTTCCATCAACTGGAAGGAAGGTTCGTGGCACACTTCGACGCTTGTCGAAAGGTGCCGAGAGAGGTGGACAGCCTCTTCTCCATCCGCCAGCAGGACCAGGAGCTGCTCCGGGACTACATCACCCGGTTCAAGACCGCGGCCCTGGAGATCTACAGCTTGGACGAGCCCGTCGCCATGCTGGCTTTGAAGCACGGGCTCAAGACGTCCCGCCTGACCTACTCCCTGGACAAGAAGCCGCCCAGGACGTACTCCGAGCTCCTCCTCCATGCCCACAAGTACATTCGAGCGGAGGAGGCTGACCGCACCCATCGAGAGTTAGACGGGAAGACTCCGAAGAAGCCGCTCCCGAGGGACGCCCCGGGAGCTTGGAGGCCCGGGCCGTCTGCCGACCCTCGCCCGAATCCAAGGCCGAGGGGCGAGGCCGCTCCCGAGCGGAGGTACACCCCTCTCCTCGCACCTCGGACGAAGATCCTCATGGAAATCGAGGGCGAGCGCTACCTCCGCCGACCTCCTCCTCAGAACCCGAAAGCCGTCCGAGACAAATCGAAGTACTGCCAGTTCCACCGCGAGCACGGGCACGACACAGAGGAGTGTCACCACCTGAAACGGGAGATCGAGGAGCTGATTAGGAGGAGTTACCTCAGAAAGTTCGTCAAGAACGAGGCCCCCTCTGAAGGGCAGCCGCTCGCGACCTTGCCACCCGTCCCTGCGATCGACAACCGCCCAACGGAGAAGCCCGTGGGCATGATCTCGCGTGGGTTCGGTCGAGCAGCGAAGAGAGCCCGGGAGGCCGGGAACCCGGAGGTTGTAATCCCTCCCCGGGGGGGGGAGGGTAATGACAATGTAAACAACGATGCCGTGGTGGTCGAGATGACCATCGCGAAGCATCCTGTACATCGAATCATGGTTGATAGTGGAAGCTCGGCTGACGTACTTTTTTATGACGCTTTCTCTCGCATGAACTTGTCCCACGATCAGCTGAAACCGGTGCACACCCCCTGGAAGGTTTCACGGGGACTCCGTGGGGGTCGAGGACGAGATCACTCTCCCGGTCACCGCCGGATCCCCACCCCGGCAGGCGACCGTCCTAATAACATTTACCGTCGTCAGGCTCCCCTCGCCTTACAACGCCATCCTCGGGCGTCCCGGGCTCAACCAACTGGACGCCACCATCTCCACAAGAAGGCTGTCGGTACAGTTCCCCACACCTTCCGGGCTCGGGGAGATGAAGGGGACGACCCAACCAGTCCCGCTCTGCCTTCAGACGGTCCCGGGCGCCAGGGGCGCGGAGCTCGCCCATGATATTGACGACCTCGATCTGAGAGAGAAGGAACCCAGGGGAGGGCCCGTAGAGCGCCTGCTGACTTTTCCCCATGGTTCGGATCCCCTGAAGACGGTGCAAGTCGGGGCCCAGCTCCCTGAGGAAGAACGAACCCGCCTGCTAGAGTTCCTCCGTGCCAACGCTGACGTGTTCGCCTGGTCAGCAGCTGACATGCCGGGCATCCCGCCCGAGGTCATCATGCACAGGCTAAACGTGGACCCAAATTGCCGCTCGGTCCGCCAGAAGAAGAGAAGCTTCGCCATGGAGAGGCAGAAGGCGATCAACGAGGAAGTGGAGAAGCTCCTCGCCGCCGGTTTTGTCCGAGAGGATGGCTGGCAAACATGGTCATGGTAAGAAAGAGTAGTGGTAAGTGGAGGATCTGTGTGGATTACACCGACCTCAACCGAGCTTGCCCGAAGGACAGCTTCCCTCTTCCAAAGATCGACCAGCTGGTCGACACCACCTCGGGGCATCGCCTCCTATCGTTCATGGATGCCTTCTCCGGATACAACCAGATCCGAATGAGCCCGAAGGATGAAGAGCACACCGCCTTCATAACTGACCGCGGAACTTTTTGCTACAGGATGATGCCATTTGGCCTCAAAAACGCGGGGGCAACGTACCAGCGCCTGGTCAATAGAATCTTCAAAGACCAGATCGGCCGCAACATGCAGGTATACGTGGACGACATGCTGGTAATGAGCAAACCCGAGTCGGATCACGTGGCTGACTTGGCGGAGACCTTCGGCAACCTCCGACGCCATCAGATGAAGCTGAACCCGGCGAAGTGCGCCTTTGGCGTCTCCGCCGGGAAATTCCTAGGATTTATGGTGACCCAAAGAGGAATCGAGGCCAACCCGGAGAAGGTCCAGGCCATCCTGGATATGGAGCAGCCCGCCTCCAAGAAGCAAGTGCAGCAACTCACCGGCCGAGTTGCGGCCCTCAGCCATTTTATCTCCAGGTCGGCGGACTGCTGCCGTCCCTTCTTCAAGGTACTGAGGAAGATGAATGACTTTGCTTGGACCGAGGAATGCCAGCAGGCCTTCGAGGAGCTGAAGAAGACCCTCGCATCTCCACCGTTGCTGTCCAGGCCCGAGGAGGGAGAGGAGCTTATCCTCTACTTAGCAGTTAATCCGGAAGCCGTCAGCTCAGTCTTGGTTCGAACCGACGGCCAGGGGGCCCAGCGGCCGGTGTACTATACCAGCAAACTTCTCCGTGACGCGGAGCTCAGGTATTCTCGATCCGAGAAACTCGTTTTTGCGCTAATAGTGTCTGCCCAGCGTCTCAGGCCTTATTTCCAAGCGCACCCTATCGCTGTCCTGACGGATCAACCACTGAAAGCAGTGCTCAGCCGACCCGATACCTCGGGATGATTGACAAAATGGGCACTGAAACTCAGCGAGTTTGACATTACGTACAGGCCGAGGTCGGCCATGAAGGCACAGGTGCTAGCCGACTTCTTGGTCGAATGTGCGGGCTTGGGCAAGGAGCCCGAGGAAGGCCCCTCAGGCCGATCGATGGAGATAGGCGCCGATGAGCCCGGAGAAGACGCCTAGATCCTCCACGTAGATGGAGCCTCAAACTCCGGCGGGAGCGGGGCTGGGCTCATCCTTGCCAACAGCAACGGGGTCGTCGCCGAATGCGCGCTCCGTTTCCAATTCCCCGCGACAAATAACCAGGCAGAGTACGAAGCACTTCTTGCCGGACTGAGAGTCTCCCGCGAGCTGGGCGTAACCAACCTCAAGGCTTTCACTGATTCCCAGCTCGTGGCGGGGCAGGTGTCCGGGGAGTACGTCGCACACGACCCCCAAATGGCGAGGTACTTGGAGCTCGTTAAAGAGGGCGCGTCCAGATTCCGACGCTTCGACATCTTCCATATCCCCCGCGGGGAGAACGCCCGCACGGATGCTCTCTCTCGACTGGCGACCCTGTCGGACACGATGCTGGGACGCGCCTACGTGGAGCGCCTTGAGGTCCCAAGCCTCGAGGCACCGGTGGAGGTCCACCAGGTCGGCCATGAACCTAGCTGGATAGACAAGTACGCCGCATACATCACCAATGGCACCCTGCCGGAGGACCGCGAGGCGGCTCGCCTCATCAGGAAGAAGGCCGTGCGGTTCGTCCTGATGGACGGACAGTTGTATCGAAGATCCTACTCCTACCCCCTCCTCAAGTGCGTAGGACCCACGGAAGCCAAGCTTGTGCTCCAGGAGATTCACGAAGGCGTCTGCGGGAACCACGTGGGGGGCAGGGCATTGGCATACAAGACCCTCCGTCAGGGCTACTTCTGGGAGACAATGAAGGAAGATGCCGCCGACTTCGTGAAGAAATGCGATCGGTGCCAGCGCCACACCACGGTGCAACGGCAGCCCTCCAACCCAATCTCCCAGCTCTCAGCCCCCTGGCCGTTCGCCCAGTGGGGGATGGACCTCCTGGGCCCGTTCCCGCCGGCGTCTGGACAGCGGAAGTTCTTGATAGTGGCCATCGATTACTTCACGAAGTGGGTCGAGGCCGAACCCTTGGCGAGGATCACCGAAGCAAACGTCGCCAAGTTCTTTTGGAAGTCCATCGTCTGCCGCTTCGGCCTCCCCCACACCGTGGTCACTGACAACGGGCGCCAGTTCGACTGCCGGGAGTTCGAAGAATTCTGCAGCGACCTCGGCATCAAGCATCGCTTCACCTCGGTGGCGCACCCCCAGACCAATGGGGAAGCCGAAGTCACAAATAGGACCATCCTTCAGGGCCTCCGCACGCGGCTGGACCAGGCCAAGGGCAGGTGGGCCGACGAGCTCCCCAGCGTCCTCTGGGCATATCACACCACCCCGAGGATGGCTACCGACGAAACCCCGTTCAACCTCGTCTTCGGAGCTGAGGCAGTCATCCCGATCGAGCTCAGCCTACCCACGCTGCGTGTGGAGCAATATGACGAGACAGAAAACCCAGCCAGGATGATGCTTAACCTTGACCTTCTCGAGGAAACGAGGGACAAAGCCCGAATTCGAATGGCGGCGTACAGGCAACGCGTGGCCAGGTATTACAACTCCCGGGTGCGGCCGAAGGCTTTCCGTCCCAGAGACATGGTCCTCCAGCGCGCTGAAGCTTCCCAGCCACGGGAATGCGGCAAGCTCTCGCCCAACTGGGAAGGCCCATATCGGGTGGCAGAGGCCCTCCCTCATGGCGCATACTGCTTGGAGGAATTGGGAGGTGCCAGGTTCCCCCGGACGTGGAACGCCTCGAACCTGAGGATGTACTATTAGTAATGTAAGGTTCCTTGCTCCTGTAATAAAGTTCCCCCACTTCAAACACTCCCTTCTCACTTCGACGAGAAAGCCTACGGCATAGGGTTCAGTCCGGAGATCCTGGGTCTCGGCCTGGAAGGCGGCGCAGAACCCAGTTGCCCTTGAAAGCCCGGAGAACAGCTCAGCAAGCCGTGCAAGGCTTGAGAAAGCCTGCGGCATCGAGCTCAGTCCGGAGATCCTGGGCTTTGGCCTGGAAGGTGGCACGGACCCAGTTCGCCCATGCGAGCCCGGAGAACAGCTCAGTAAGCCGCGCAAGGCTTGAGAAAGCCTGCGGTATCGAGCTCAGTCCGGAGATCCTGGGCTTCGGCCTGGAAGGTGGCGCGGATCCAGTTCGCCCACGCGAGCCCGGAGAACAGCTCAGCAAGCCGCGCAAGGCTTGAGAAAGCCTGCGGCATCGAGCTCAGTCCAGAGATCCTGGGCTTCGACCTGGAAGGTGGCGCAGACCCAGTTCGCCCACGCGAGCCCAGAGAACAGCTCAACAAGTCGCGCAAGGTTTGAAAAAGCCTGCGGCATCGAGCTCAGTCCGGAGATCCTGGGCTTCGGCCTGGAAGGTGGCGCGGACCCAGTTCGCCCACGCGAGCCCGGAGAACAGCTCAGCAAGCCGCGCAAGGCTTGAGAAAGCCTGTGGCATCGAGCTCAGTCCGGAGATCCTGGGCTTCGGCCTGGAAGGTGGCGCGGACCCAGTTCGCCCACGCGAGCCCAGAGAACAGCTCAGCAAGTCGCGCAAGGTTTGAGAAAGCCTGCGGCATCGAGCTCAGTCCGAAGATCCTGGGCTTCGGCCTGGAAGGTGGCGCGGACCCAGTTCGCCCACGCAAGCCCGGAGAACAGCTCAGCAAGCCACATAAGGCTTGAGAAAGCCTGCGGCATCGAGCTCAGTCCGGAGATCCTGGGCTTCGGCCTGGAAGGCGGTGCAGAAACCATGTCGCCTGCGCAAGTATGAGGGCGATCCTAAAGACGGATCCGCTTAAGGCCTACTTTGCCGCCACACGATCCGGGAGGCCCCAACCTTCGATTTGAGCAATGGAAGGGCCAGGCCTACAACCGCTTCAAGCATTCCATGCCAACATCTCAGAAAGAAGGAAAAAGAAAGGTGAGATGGGCTGAACTCGAAATTTTATCAAACCAAAATTTTCATTGATACAAAGGATCAGTACAAGCCGGGAGTCCCGACAGACCGGGAGTCCCCAAAAGAAGAAAATACAGAAGAAGAAAAAGAAAAGACACTACAACAACAAAGCAAAGCAGGGAGAAGGCGCCGGGCTCAGTGGGGTGCAGGGTCGGAGCCCTCTGCCGGGGGCGCGGGCGTTGCATCCTCGACTTCTACGGCGGCCGGCTCTTGAGGCTGCTCCGGAGCCGCAGTTCCGCTAGTCGACGGTGCCGCAGGAGTTGCATCGACCGCACCGGAGGCCCTGCTCTCAACTCCCTGCCTTCTGCCTCCGATCACCACCTCGCTGAGGTCGAGCTCGGGGAAAAGGGCCCCCACCTTCTCCCGGCACATCCGGAACCCCTTCAGGAAGGAGTCCACGGCAGCCTCCCGGACCTTCGACGTGTACTCGTCGGAAGCCCGGAATTTCGGGACGGCCTCCTGCGCCTCCTGCTTTGCGGCCTCCAGGAGTCCGTTGATGTACGCACTCCGGTCCCTCGCCGCGCCCGCGTCTCGCCGGGCCTCCTCCAACTGGCACTCCAGCCACTGGGAGTGGGCCTGCAGGCGAGCCCTCTCCGCCACGTCCTCCTCCATGCGGCGTTGGTGGGAGGTCCGCTCCTCCGACAAGGAAGCCTCCAGCTCCTTGTTTCGCCCCTCAGAACGTGCCAGGTCGGACTGGAGGGCCTGGTTGTTGGCTCGCAGCTCGACCCCCTTCTCCATGAGGTCTTTGATGTCGGTCGCGAGCTTGCCAAGCTTCTTCTCCTTCTCGGCGTCCCTCTGTGCGTTCCCTACAAGGAAGTTCCTCAGTAGGAGAACGTCGTTTCCGATCTGCGCCAATAAGAGCAAACCAGGTCAGGATAAAAGGAGTTAGGTCTTGAAAGAAAAGGAAAGAAGGAGTTCGGGCTTACCGTAAAAAGCTGCGGGAGAATCCCGAGCAGGGCATCTGCGTAGTCCCGACCGCCCCGAGCTCGGCGGTCCCGGGCAGTGGAGGCATATTCCATGATCTTCTCCGCGAGCCCTTTATCGCGGATGACCGAGTCCCGATGGGTGATCACCGGTGCCGGAGGTGTCCGGCCGGCTCCTGTGCTGGTCGCCCCCTCAGCTGATTCCGCGGTCGACGGGCCGGCGGTGGCCACCGGCTGCACTGGCGAGGCAGCGGCGATGACGGGACCGGCGCCGAATGAAGCTGCAGGCGGTGGAGCCCTCTCAATAGCGGTGCCACCAGGTCGCGCGGCCGAGGCATCAGCGGCCCCGCCCTGGGGCAGCCTGGGCGGGGGAGCGACGGCAATCGGGCTGGGTGCGGTCGCCGCCACGACCTCCCGGCTCGCCTAAGTACGAGCCCTCTTCGCCGCGGGCTCGTCCACCTCGATGACATCTCGCTGGGCTGCGCCCTCCAGGAGGTTCTCCAGCGAAAACTTCATCCCTGCAACACAAAGGAACAGAAAGTTAGCCGGCTTGGTCATGAAGAAAAAGGCGGCAGAAGTCAAAGTGGGGCCGGATCTCACCAGTCTCGCGGATGGGACTGATCCCGGCCTCAAAAAGATTCTGCTCCGAAAGCAGAACGTCGAGTGCCGGGACCACGTCACTCAGGAGCTGGGAGTAGGACTCCTGGTCCGCCGACTCAACCCGAGAGTTCCGGTTCGGGGACCGGTCCGGTTCACTCCAGGCCCAGTCGACATCTTCGACTGAGGCGAAGAAAAATCGGCTCTTCCAGCCCTTCACCGAGGAAGGGATGTCGAACCGGAGACACCTGGGCCGGGGCGAAATATACCACCAGCCGTCATCGGTGGAGCACTTCTTCAGGATGAACAAGGCCCTGAAGAGGGAGAAACGGGCAACGAACCCGTGGAAGTGACAGAAGACAATGAAAGAAAAGATGACCCGGATGGCGTTGGGAGCCAGCTGGGCCGGGACAAGCCGGAAATGGCTGAGGAAAGAAAGAAAGAAGGGGTGCAGAGGAAACCGAAGACCCCCGAGGAGGAAGTCTTCGTAGAAGGCTATGCGGCCGGGGCCACTCATGGTGACGCGCTCCCCGGACCGCGGAACGAACAAGCGAATTGACCCCGGGATACCATAGGCATCCCGGAGAAGAGAAAGATCGCCTTCGGTCATGGTGGAAGCATGACCGGAGGGACCGGCGGGAAGAGAAGAAGGAGCAGGAAGAGCAGGAAGGGAACGGAGGGGCACGGCAGGAGCAACCGGAGGAGGCCGGATCCCCCTAGGGATGCCAATGGTGACACCCCGGGTTGCAGGCGCCGGCGGATCTCCTCCGGAATCGTCTCCTCATCTGAGGAGGAAGAAGATGGATCCTCGACCGGGATGGACCGGCCTCGTCCGGGTTGGAAGAGACATGGCGACGGCGCGCCATGGAAAAGAGAAGAACGGAGGATCAAAGAGAAAAGAAAAAGAAGGGGAAGGAGGGGAGCCGGAGAAGATGAGGGCACTCACCGAAAATACGCCAGACGAGCGCAGGGCAACAGGAGTTAGCCTGCAGCAAACCGCCCACGAAGCAAGGGAAAAAGGCCTCGTTCTGGAAAGTCCCCTCCCTTTCAAACTCAGCAGACAGCGGCTGTACCCGTCATTCCGCCTCGGGCCACTGGACGATCGCCACGTGGGCGCACGCCCGACATCGATGCCTCGTTAGCAGAGCAACGGCCTCTGCCTCGAAGAGACGCATTTATTGCGGGCAAGTGGGCGACGCGTGGCGGCTCCCCATAGGTTTTCTGCCGCATCGAGCCACGGCGACGAGGATCGTGGCAATTATGATGCAAGATCTTCGCCTCCCCATGTCATGTCCGCATTTAATCCCGACGTTCCGTTCTACGACGCCCCGACGGAACGGCGGGCTGGGGGGCAACTGTTACAGCCGTGACAGTGACGTGGCCAGGCTCAGGTACCACCGAATGCGCTCGGGCCACGTGGAGGCTTCTTCGGCCGAGTCAGCACCACGTCTTCAAGACCAGGTTCGACAAGATTACAGCGCCCGACAATTCTCTAAGGCAAACTGCCCCCGCCGAGGTCGAGCTCGGATCGGAGCTCCTCTACCAACTCGATGGAGCCCAAGCCCGGAGATATCCGCCCAAGTGAGCTCGGCCGAAGCCAGGAGACCTCCTGCCACCTCGCCAGGTGTCCATCCAGGAGGAGTCCGCCGGGGCCGAGGACGGCCGACCCTTCGCCCTTCGCCAGGTGGCCTCCTGGAGACGGGTCCACCTCGGCCGAGGCCAGGCGACCTCCTGCCACCTCGCCAGGTGTCCACCCAGGAGGGGTCAACCTAAGCCGAGGTCGGTCGACCCTTCGCCCCTGTGCCAGGTGGCCTCCCGGAGACGGGTCCACCTCGGCCGAGGCCAGGCGACCTCCTGCCACCCCACCAGGTGTCCACCCAGGAGGGGTCTACCTAGGCCGAGGTCGGCTGGTCCTTCGCTCTTCGCCAGGTGGCCCCCGGAGACGGGTCCACCTCGGCCGAGGTCAGGCCGCCCGTACGAAGATCTCAAGGAAGAGTTGCGGGCCCCGAGGCCATCCCTCAGGCCGTATGAATCCCAGACGGTGCCCCGTATGGAGGGTGGCGGCACGCAGAACATCACTTGCATCGGCCCGACAAGCTCCACAGCCGAGGGGCACGATTCTGACAGAACAGGCCCTATAGATGGATGGCGCCCACGCTTGGGAGAGAGAGCGCTCTCGCTCGACCCGAGGCCTGACCGGTCGCCTTGTCAGCGCCGCCCCCCCCCCCTTTTTTTCTTCTGCCTTTGCCTTTTCCCTGCTGGGCTCGGCGGACGAGGTCGGAAAGCCGCCTGGCCCCCCCTCACCGAAAAGGGAAAAGAGAAGAAGACAGGGGAGGGGAGTCTCCCAGGAGGAAAAGACAAGCGCACGACGAAAGGAGATAAAGAGGGAGGAATCTGGGGATAACGGAGGTAAGCGAACAAGCCTGGGGACAAAGGGGAAGAAACGACAAGAGGCCTCGCTCCGGAGAGTGAAAACCAGAGATCCTGAGAGGGAATCACTGGGCGTGAGCTCGGCAAGGAGGCCCAGCCGAGATCCTGGTCCCCAGAGCGTCTCTCTCACTAGTAAACTCTCTAAGTCTGGAACCCCTTCGGGGGACCGTCTGGAGAGTCTGTTCCCTCTCGTCGTCTACTGACTTGACCGTCGGAGCTCCCTCGCCGGGATCCCCGGCCAGGGTCTTCTAACCCCTTTTTTGCAGGTTAGCCGCAGCCAGGAAGGCTCCTTCGCCAGGCGGTCAGGAGAGATCGGCGGATCCGTGGCACGGGCGCGACGACGGGATCGGCAACAAGTTGGGTCTTTTTAACATCCCGTCCTCTCTCTGACACAGATCAGGACTAACGTACTGCCGCTGAGGAACTTTCTCTCCAGCTATACAAAGAAGGATGCCGAGAAGGAGAAGAGGCTCGGCAAGCTTGCAGTCGACATGAAAGACCTCATGGAGAAGGGGCACGAGCTGTGGGGAAGTAACCAGGCCCTCCAGGCGGACCTGAGTCGTGCCGAGGGGCGCGTGAAGGAGCTCGAGACCTCTCTGTCTGAGGAGAGGATGTCGAGCCAACGCCGTGCCGAGGATGACACGGTAGAGATATCATGCCTCAAGGCACAGTCCCAGTCGCTGGAGCGCCGGGTCGAGGAGGTCCTCAAGGAGCTCAACACAGCCAAGGAGAAGAACTCCTACGTCAATGGACTGCTGGAGGCATCTCAGAAGGAAGCGCTGGAGGCCGTGCCGAGATTCTGGGTGTCCGAGGAGTTCGGGGTGGAGTTGCACGAGGCGGCGGTCGACTTCTTCCTGAAGGGCTTTGAGATGTGCCGGGAGAAGGTGGGCTCCTTCTTCCCTAAGCTCAATCTCAACAGAGTCGTCCTGGGCAGCCGGAGGGAGGAGCCCGACGAGGGATCTCCAGCCGCAGAGGGTGCCGAGGCAGCGGCCCCCGCGCGGCCTTCTGAAGGCGCCGCCGGCGGCGAAGGTGCCCCCCAGCCGAAGGAGGATGCTGCGGTGAAGCAGCCTTGGGGCTCCTGTCTTATTTTGTTTTTTGTATAAATTCCTTTCTTGCTTTTTTGGGTCACCCGGCCTGTCGAGGCCCTCTTTTGTAAGAAGACTTTTAGCATAAATGAAGATCATTTTCCATCATTTCACTTTGTCTCCCTCTTTCTTTCTCCTTCTTTCTTTTATTTTTGTGCATCTTTCGGACTGAACCCTGGTGCCAGCTACCGGAACTGAGTCCCATGTGGCATTCCGGGCTGAACTCCGGGATCTTGTCGATGAACTAGATTCCGCTCCACCTTCCAGATCGAGGTCCGGGACTTCGCTTTGGAATTAGGTTCCACGCGAACTTCCGGGCTGAACCTCGGGGCCGCAGGCGAGAGTTGAGCCTTGCGCGACCTTCCGAGCTGATCTCCGGGATTAGTGGGACCGGAACCTAAGTCTCCAGAACCTCCTCCGAACTGAACTTCGGGGCTGCACGTTGGAATTTAATTCCGTGCGACACTCCGGACTAAACTCCGAGATCTTTGTGGAAGGGGACTTCGCGCCTTCGAGGATCTTTCGTTATGCCCTCGCTCACCGAACCTAGAACTGGATGGCGATTGTCCTACGGGACGAGAACAGGCATTTTATATAAAAAGGATTTTATTGTTGAAGTTTAAGGAGTCTTACACTATTGGTAATACATCCTCAAGTTTAAGGCATTCCAAGTCCGCTGGAACTGGGATCCGTCGAGCTCCTCCAGGTAATATGCTCCATGGGGAAGTGCCTCGGCCACTCTATAAGGGCCTTCCCAATTTGGGAAGAGCTTTCCACACTCCCGCGGCTGGAAAGCCTCAGCACGGCACAGCACTAAATCTCTCTGGCGGAAGGACTTCGGCCGCACCCTGGAATTGTAGTATCTGGCCACTCGTTGTCAATAGGCCGCCATCCAAACTTGAGCTCTGTCCCATGTCTCTTCAAGGAGATCCAGGTTCAGTAGTAGCCGCGCCGGGTTCTCAATCTCGTCGTACTGCTCTACACACAAAGTCGGCAAGCTGAGCTCCACTGGAACAACTGCCTCCACACCGAAGATGAGGTTGAAGGGGGTCTCGTCAGTGACCATCCTTGGGGTGGAATGGTACGCCCACAGGATGCTTGGAAGCTCCTCCGCCCACTTTCCCTTGGCCTAGTCCAGTCTTGTTCGAAGACCTTGCAGGATAGTTCTGTTTGTCACCTCGGATTCTCCATTTATCTGAGGATGCACGCCACCGAGGTGAAGTGATGATGGATTCTAAGGTCATTGCAAAACTCCTCGAACTCCCGACAGTCGAACTGGCATACGTTGTCGGTGATGATGGTGTGGGGCAAGCCGAAGCGGCAGATAATCAACTTCCAGAGAAACTTGGTGACATTTACCTCTGTGATCCGGGCCAACAGCTCAGCCTCGCCCCAGGAACCTCCGTTGCCCGGACGCCGGGGGAAAAGGTCCGAGGAGATCCATGCCCCACTGAGTGAACGGCCAGGGGGAGAAGAGCTACGAGAGTGGAGCGGCAGGTTGACGTTGCACCACAGCGTGCCGCTGACATCGGTCACACCTTTTCACGAAATTGGTTGCGTCTTCTCTCATCGTCTTCCAGAAATAGCCTTGATGGAGGGCCTTATATGCCAACGTTCTACCCCCCACATGGTTCCCACAGATGCCCTCATGGATCTCCTGGAGCACGAGTGCAGCTTCGGTGGATCTCAGACACTTGAGGAGAGGGTAGGAGTAGGACCTCCGATACAGTAGCTTGTCCATCAACACAAACCGTGTGGCCTTCCTCTTAATGAGTCCGGCCACCACGCGATCCTCCGGCAAGGTGCCATTGGTGATGTACTCGATGTACTTGTCCATACAACTGGGCTCTGGGTTGACCTGCTGGACCTCCATGGGTATCTCATAGCTCGGGGCTTTAAGATGCTCGATGTAGGCGCAGCCTAGCGATGAGTCCGGCAGGGTTGCTAGGCGGGAGAGGGCATCTGCACGAGTATTTTTCTCGTGAGAAATGTGGGAGACGCTGAAGCGCCTAAAACTCGCCGTGCTTGCTCGCACGAGCTCCAGGTACCTCACCATTTGGGGGTCCCGTGCCTCGTACTCCCCCGAGACCTGCCCGGCCACCAACTGCAAGTCGGTGAAGACCATGAGGCAGGCCATGCCCAGCTCACGAGAGACTTTCAGCCTCGCGAGGAGCGCTTCATACTCCGCCTGGTTTTTGGTGGCGGCGAACTGGAAGCAGAGCGCACATTCGGCGATAACCCCTTCGCTGTTGGCGAGGATGAGTCCGGCTCTACTCCCACCGGAGTTCGAGGCTCTGTCCACATGAAGGATCCATATGTCCTCCTCCGATCCAGGCTCTGGCTGCCAGTCTTGGGGGCTCTCTTCCGGCCCCTAGCCCAGGCCTGCACACTCAACCAAGAAATCAGCGAGTACCTGTGCCTTCATGGCCGACCTCGATCGGTAGGCGATGTCGAACTCACTAAGCTTGAGCGCCCACTTTGCCAGGCATCCAGATGTGTCAGGCCAGCTGAGCACCGCTTTCAGTGGTTGATCCGTCAGGACCGTAATAAGGTGAGCTTGAAAATAAGGCCTGAGACACTGGGCGGACACGATTAGTGCAAAAATCAGTTTCTCAGACCGAGAATATCTGAGCTCCGCATCGTGGAGGATTTTGCTCGTGTAATACACCGGCCTCTATGTCCCTTTGTCATCCGTCCAAACCATGATCGAGCTGACGGCTTTGGAGTGACCGCTAGGTACAGGAGGAGCTCCTCTCCTTTCTTTGGCCAGCAAAGCAATGGCAGTGATGCCAACATCATCTTCAGTTCTTTAAATGCCTCCTGGGACTCCTTCATCCAAGCGAAATCATGTATTTTTCTCAGCACCTTGAAGAAGGGCAGGCAGCGGTCAGCGGACCTTGAGATAAACCGACTTAGGGCGGCTATCCGGTCGGTGAGTCGCTGCACTTGCTTCTTGGAGGTGGGCTGCTCCATGTCTAGGATCGCCTGAACCTTCTCTGGGTTGGCCTCTATCCCTCTTTGGTTCACCATGAAGCCTAGGAACTTTCCTGCCGATACGCCGAAAGCACACTTCATCAGGTTCAACTTCATTTGGTGAAGACGGAGATTATTGAAGGTCTCCGCCAGGTCGCCGACATGGTCCGAGGTCAGCTTGCTCATCACCAGCATGTCATCCACGTACACCTGCATGTTGCGGCCAATTTGGTCTTTGAAGACCTTGTTGACCAAATGTTGGTACGTGGCACCTGCGTTCTTGAGACCGAATGGCATCATCTTGTAACAGTAGATCCCACGATCCATGACGAAGGCGGTGTGCTTCTCGTCCTCTGGGTGCATTCGAATCTAGTTATACCTAGAGAAGGCATCCATAAAAGAGAGGAGGCGATGCCCCGACGTGGTGTCCACAAGCTGGTCGATCTTAGGAAGGGGGAAACTGTCCTTCGGGAAAGCTCGATTGAGGTCGGTGTAGTCCACACAGATCCTCTACTTGCCGTTGTTCATCTTCACCATTACCACGTTCGCCAGCCAACTAGGATACTGTACTTCTCGTACAAAGCCGGCGGCGAGAAGCTTTTCCACTTCCTCATTGATTGCCTTCTATCTCTCTGCAGCAAAACTTCTCTTCTTCTGGCGGACCGGGCAGCACCTCGGATCAATCTTCAGTTGGTGGGTGATAACCTCCGAGGGAATACCTGACATATCTACAGCAGACCAAGCGAATACACCAGTGTTTTCCCGGAGGAAATCCAGCAGACGAGCTCGTTCGTCCTTCAAGAGTTGGGCTCCTACTTGCACTGTCTTCTAAGGGTCCGAGCCGAGAGGGTATGTCAATAAGCGCTCTACGGGGCCTCCCCTGGGGTCTTGCACCCTCTAATCGAGGTCGTCGACGTCGAAGCCGAGCTCGGCACTCCGGGCTCCCGAGACTATCTGTAAGCAATGCGGGACAGGTTGGGCCATCCCTCTCATCACTCCTATCCCAAAGGTGGTAGGGAACTGCTCCAGCAACCTTTTGGTGGAGATGACCGCGTCTAGTTGGTTGAGCCCTGGGTGGCCCAGGATAGCATTGTAAGGTGATGGGAGTCGAACAACATTAAAGGTCATCATGATCATGCTCTGTCGGGATGGGGATCCGATGGTAACAGGGAGAGTGATCTCCCCTTCGACCCCCACAGAATCTCTGGTGAAGCCCACAAGAGAGGTGTGCACTGGCTTTAGTCGACCATGAGACAAATTCATCCAGGAGAAAGCATCATAAAAAAGTATGTTAGTAGAGCTCCCACTATCCACCATAATGCGATGTACAGGATGCTTAGCGACGGTCTTCTTGACCACCACTGCATCATTGTTTACATTTTCCTTTTCATTCCCTTTTTCAAAGGGGAGTACATTCTCCAGGTCTCCCACCTCCCGGGCTCTCTTTGACGCGCGCCCTATCCTCCAAGAGATCATGCCCACAGGCTTCTCCGTAGGGCGGTTGTCAACCACAGGGATGGGGGGAAGGGCCGCGAGTGGCTGGTCCTCCGTCGGGGCCTCACTCCTCATGAACTTCCTGAGGTAGCCCCTCTTGATCAGCTCCTCGATCTCCCATTTTAGATTATGGCACTCCTCCGTGTCGTGGCCGTGGTCACGATGAAATTGGTAATACTTCGTCTTGTCGTGGCTGTTCCTTGGATTCTGAGGAGGAGGTCGACGGAGGTAGAGTTCGCCCTTGATCTCCATGAGGATCTTCATTCTAGGAGCAATGAGAAGGGTGAAAGTTTGCTCTGGGGTAGCACCGTTCTTCGGCCTCGAACCCGGACGGAAGTCTGTAGGTGGTCCAGGCCTCCGGGTCCCAGGGACACCCCTCGGGGCCGACTTCTTCGAAGGTTTCCCGTCCAGCTCTCGTCGGGTACGGTCAGCCTCCTCAGCACGGATGTACTTGTGGATGCGTAGGAGGAGCTCGGAATACGTCTTGGGGGGCTTCTTATCCAGGGAATACGTCAGGCGGGAGGTCTTGAGCCCTCGCTTTAATGCCAGCATGGTGACGGGCTCGTCTAGACTATAAATCTCTAGGGCTGCAATCTTGAAGCGGGTGACATAGTCTCGCAGCAGCTCCTGGTCTTGCTAGCGGATGGAGAAGAGGCTATCCACCTCCCTTGGCACCTTCCGGCAGGCATCGAAGTGTGCCACAAACTTTCCTTCCAGTTGATGGAAAGAGCTGATAGATTCTGGCTCGAGGTGGGTGAACCAAACTCGAGCGGCCTTTCGGAGGGTGGCCGGGAAGGCAATACACAGAAGAGCGTCCGTCGCCCCCTGGACCCTCATGAGAGCCTTATAGCTCTCTAAGTGGTCCAAAGGGTTGGTGGTCCTATCGTAGGGATCCACCTGAGGCATGCGGAACCGATTTGGGATCGGTTCCTCTTGGATTTCTCGAGAGAAGGGTGGTTGGGCATTGTAGCCCACTGGCTCGCTTGGGGAGCTTTACATGTTGGCGAAACGATGGGAGAACTCTGCCAAATGTGCTCGTGCTCCTCCAGACGCCTCTCGGCCAAGCGCTTGATGGCCTCATCGGTGGAACCTTCCACCGAGGCCGCTGGAGAAGGAGGTGCCGATCGATCGCGGTGAGGGGCCTTGCCCTGGTGGTGCCTGCTGCACCGAACTGCTTCAGCATCGTCGGCCGAGGATCGACTCTCGTGGTCCACCGAACCAGTGTGGTTTCTTTTCGTTGGGGTTTGATGGCTCCCGCGGGGGTTGGTTAATGCCCGCGGATGGGAAGGCCTGCCTTGGATGGATCGCAGGCTTCCACAGGGGCCCGCGGCTTGGGCCGCGAGGGTCCCTGGCTGGGGCTAAGTGGCCAGGGAGCGCTACTGATGCTGCAGCTGCCGCACGGCCGTAGTCAGCATTTGCAGCTACTGGACGATGGCTACAAAAGGACCGTCTACCGAGGGTAGCTGAGGAGGAGGAGGTGGAGCGAAAGTTCCCTCTCCGGGCTGCGCGGGCCCGGAGGAGAGGGAACCTCTCCCGCTCAACTGGTGGAGGCTGCGCGTCCACGTGTCACCATCATGGTCGAGGTATTCTCTTGCTTAGGGAGAGCTTGCTTGCACGGGGGTTGCTGTTCTGCCCCCTACCTGGCATGCCAATCTATTGCCGATCTTACCGCGGTGGCCTGTAGCTTATGTGCTGGCGCCGGTCCTTGGACTCCTTCACCTCGGGATCTTCAAGCCTCCGGTCTTGCAAAAAAGGTCAGAGACCCCGGCCGGGATTCTGGCGGGGGCACTTCAATGGTCAAGTTAAAGAACGGCAAGATGGAACAGATCCAGTAAGATGGGTTTCTGGTAGATTCTCATGCTTAGAGGAGGTTTTGATGAAAGAAGTGCAGAAAAGAGAGGGGTTGACACCCAGCTTCCTGAACTGGACCCGCCGGGCTTGCGTCTGGGAACTTCCGGGAGCCCCAGAATCGCTATCCCTTTCTCTTGGTGTTTTTCCCTCTTGGCGGCTTACCTTTTCGTCCGCTTTCACCGTCCCTTTTATACCACCGGATCGCCTTCAGCCTTTGCTTCTTCCCTCGAAGGCTCCTGGAGGTCTCTTGCTCCTCTCCCCCCCTCCCCTCTTCTTCGAGCCCGGAAGTTAAGCAGCGAGCTCGCCTTGTCTACTGTGTTGTCACGAAAGGGAGAATTTGGCGGGATCTCAAGCCAAGCGCGGGAGCCCTCATCTCGGGGCGTTGACTTTGGATTTTTGTGTTCCAGGCCCCTGACCGCAAGGATTTAATACCTCGATCGCGGGGCCCTGCTTAACTGATGTAAACGAGGTTCCGCACACCGTTGTGGGCCGTACTAGGCACCCTGTACGGGACACGGTGCATGCCGATTCTAGCGATGACCTCGTGGCCCGTGCCTCTGACACCCCGAAGGCTTTGCATAGTAGGGCTGACTTCGGCCGAGGTGGACCCATCAGGGGGTGCCACCTGGCAATAAAACAGGAGCGCCTAGCTCGACCTCAGCTAAGGTGGACCCATCTCGGGGCACCACCTAGCAAGTGAGCAGAGGCCACCAGCTTCGATCGAGGTGGACCCCTTTTGGGCGGACACCTGGCGGAGTGGCAGAGGATGGCTCGACTTCAATCGAGGTGGACCCATCTTGGGGTGCCACCTGGCGAAGGAGCAGGAGCACCTGGCTCGACCTTGGCTGAGATAGACCTATCTCGGGGTGCCACCTGGCGAGGGAGCAGAGGCCGCCAGCTTCAGCCAAGGTGGATCCCTCATAGGCGGACACCTGGCGAAGTGGTAGAGGAGGGTTCGACTTCGGCCAAGGTGGACCCATCTTGAGGTGCCACCTGGCGAAGGAGCAGGAGTACCTGGCTCGACCTCGGCTGAGGTGGACCCGTCTCGGGGCACCACTTGGCGAGGTAGCAGAGGCCGCCAGCTTCGGCCGAGGTGGACCCCTCCTGGGCGGACACCTGGCGAAGTGGCAGAGGAGGACTCGACTTTGGTCGAGGTGGACCCATCTTGGGGTGCCACCTGGCAAAGGAGCAGGAGCACCCGGCTCGACTTCGGCTAAGATGGACCCGTCCTAGGGCGCCACCTGGCGAGGGAGTAGAGGTCGCCAGCTTCAGCCGAGGTGGACCCTTCCTGGGCGGACACCTGGTGAAGTGGCAGAGGAGGGCTCGACTTCGGCCGAGATGGACCCATCTTGGGGTGCCACCTAGCGAAGGAGCAAGAGCACCTAGCTCGACCTCGGCGGAAGTGGACCCGTCATAGGGCGCCACCTGGAGAGGGAGCAGAGGCTGCCAGCTTCGGCCGAGGTGGACCTCTCCTGGGCGGACACCTAGTGAACTAGCAGAGGAGGGCTCGACTTCGGTCGAGGTGGACCCTGGGGTGCCACCTGGCGAAGGAGCAGGAGTGCCTGGCTCGACCTCGGCTGAGGTGGGCCCGTCCTGGGGTGCCACTTGGCGAGGGAGCATAGGCTGCCAGCTTCAATCGAGGTGGACCCCTCCTGGGCGGACACCTGGCGAAGTGGCAGAGGAGGTCTCGACTTCGGTCGAGGTGGACCCATCTTGGAGTGCCACCTGGCGAAGGAGCAGGTGAACCTGGCTCGACCTCGACGGAGGTGGAACCATCTTGGGGCGCCACCTGGCGAAGGAGCAGGAGCACCTGGCTCGACCTCGACTGAGGTGGACCCATCTTGGGGCACCACCTGGCGAGGGAGCAGAGGCCGCCAGCTTCGACCGAGGTGGACCCCTCCTGGGCGGACACCTAGCGAGATGGCAGAGGAGGGCTAAACTTCGACCGAGGTGGACCCATCTTGGGGTGCCACCTGGTAAAGGAGTAGGAGCACCCGGCTCGACCTCGGCTAAGGTAGACCGTCTTGGGGTGCCACCTGGAGAGGGAGCAGAGGCCGCCAGCTTTGACCGAGGTAGACCCCTCCTGGACGAACACCTGGTGAAGTGGCAGAGAAGGGCTCAACTTCGATCGAGGTGGACCCTGGGGTGCCACCTGGCGAAGGAGCAGGAGCACCTGGCTCGACCTCGGCTGAGGTGGACCCATCCTGGGGCGCCACTTGGAGAGGGAGCAGAGGCCGCCAGCTTCGACCGAGGTGGACCCCTCCTGGACGGACACCTGGCGAAGTAGCAAAGGAAGGCTCGACTTCGGCCAAGGTGGACCTGTCTTGGGGTACCACCTGGCGAAGGAGCAGGAGAACCTGCCTCGACCTCGGCTGAGGTGGACCCATCCTGGGGTGCCACTTAGCGAAGGAGCAAGAGTGCCTCGCCCCTGGGAGGAGATTTTGAAAGAAAAATCCACGTGGCACCGATGGCATTCAGCTGGATCTGACACACATTCCACGTCAGTGATGTTGCCATATCAAAAATAATTTTAAATATAATAGAATAAGGTTATGAAGTCCGATGAAAAGAATAGCTGCTCCAAAGGAGACTTGGTCTCCTTTTCATGCAAAGAATAATTAGATAACACACTCTCCTCCTAGATATATCCCGAAAGCCAACACTCCAATGCCTATCAGTGACTCGATCTCAAAACGGATGCCAATCAGCTCATTTTCAGTCCAAATTTTCAAAGTAAAAAAAAAGTAGGAGAGAGAAAAAGTTTAAAAAATTTTTGAAAGTGAGAAATGTAAGAGAGGAAAAGCTTAGAATTCTTAGATGCCTTATAGGGCTAAGATAGAGGCCTATTTATAGGTTCAAAACTCTAAAGAAAATTTTTAAAAAAGCCCTCAAACTAGTCATTATGGCATTAAATAAAAAAATAACCATTGAAGAATAAATTTTCAAAATTAATTAAAAAATTAAAAAAATGATAAAAAAATAACCATTGCATGCGCGGGGGTTTATTTTATTTTTTTATAACATAATGACAGTAATCCCCATAAAAATAAAATAAAAATTAAAAACTTAATATTATTTAACTTAGTAAATAATTTAAAAATAGGATATCTTTGGACTTTTACTGGGCTTAATGCAAGTACCTTGTAGGTTTGAACTTGTATTTAGTATAAAATATATACAGTATGAAGATGAACTGATTATAATGCGGGGTAGTACTATTTAGACCATACGCTTGTCTTGATTTTCATGAAAGTTACTAGGAATTTATCCTGATCTTATAGTAGCAGCCTCATGACTACTCTCACTATGGTAGATCCTTCAATGGTACATACAATAAAACGTATCTCACTAAACTCATAGCCTTGGATCTATTAAGATCTATGTTTAACTTAACCGTCATAATAAAGTACCATACCATAGGGATGGGATGGAGTCAGACTCTAAATCGATGTTCCCAGACATCATCTCAGAGATCATTTTTCTTTGAACCTTAACCATAGAATTGCCATGATAATAGCGGGCCACTTGGCGAGTAATATATATGGACTTAAGCCACATCCCCTTCGATATCTCAAATACCGCAACCTTCAAACAGCCTTTAGTTAAAAGATCTGTCATATTATTTTTTGATCTTATAAATTATAGTAATATCATTTTTTTTATTTTATTGCTTACAACTTTATATCTGATCAGGATATGATTATTCATCTTTTTATTAGTTGTCTATTAATTTAATAGATCAATTAGAGCTCTACAATCATAATTTAAAGAATTTTTTAAAATTTTTGATGAAATAATTGCTATATCATTTATTAAATCTTTTAGCCATTGTGCTTCAATACACGCAGTGACAAGAACTATTAATTCATATTTCAATATACTTCTAGTGATTATTGTTTATTTACAAGAGCCCCAAGATACTGCAACTTCTCCTAACAAAAAGAGATATCCAGTGGTTAACTTAACATCTAAGCTATTTATTATCTAATGGTGTCACTATAATCCTTAAGTACTTCTAGATAATCAAAGTATACTAGAGAGTAATATAAGGTTCTCTTAAGATATCTAAAAATTCTTTCTAGAGCTTTTCAATATTTTTTACTAGGATTGCTAGTATACCTACTTAGTTTACTTACTGCATAAACTATTTTTAAATGGATTCTATTTGAAATATATAGTTGAGATCTTATTCTTTGGGAATATTCTAATTTCTAAATTTTTAATTAAGCGAGAGCTATGATCATAAGGAGTTGAGATATGATTTAAATCAAAATATTCAAACTTTTAAGCATTTTCTCTATTTAGTGCACTAGACTTATTGCTATTCCACTATCTACTTTTTTAAGTTTCATTCTTAAAATTATATTAGCTTCTCCTAAATCTTTTATATTAAAATTATTTGATAAATAGCTTTCAGTTTCTTAAATTTTTTCATTGATGTTTCAAATAATAATATATCATCTACATATAAACATAATATTATAAAATACATATCTTGTCTTTTAAGTATACATATTTATCATATTTATTTATTTTAAAGTTATTTTTTAAAATAATTTTATTAAATTTAGTTTGTCATTATCTAGGAGCTTGTTTTAAATTATAAAGTAATTTAGTTAGTCTACATACTTTATGTTCTTGTCCTTTTATTTTAAATCCTTAAGGTTGGTTTATGTAAATTTCTTCTTCTAATTCTCTATTTAAGAATACAGTTTTTACATCCATTTGATGGATTGTCAATTTATGAATTGAGGATAAAGCTACTAAAATTCTTAGTATAGTTATCCTAGTTACAGGAATATAGATGTCAAAGTAATTTATATCTTTCTTTTGGTTAAACCCTTTTATTATTAGTCTAGCTTTATATCTTTATATTATTCCATCTGTTCTTAATCTCCTTTTAAAAAAATTTATATTGTTCCTATAGATTTGTTTCCTGAAGATAAATTAGTTAAAATCCAAGTTTTATATTTTAGGATTGGCTGAATTGCACTATTTATGGCTTCCTTCTAATATGATGATTTTGATAACGACATCATCTCATTATACATAAAAGGTTCACCCTCTACTAAGAATATGAAAAAGTCTTTTCCAAAATCTTTTTTAACTCTTTTCCTTTTACTTCTTAATTCTGGTTTTATAGGTCTAGAGGAAAACGGTTCACATTCTAGGGGTCTAGAAATTCTAGCCTTAAAAGAAAATATATCCTCTAAACAAGAGATATCTCTAGCTTCTAAGATTGAATTGTTTACTATATCACTAATATCTGATTTTATTACTAAGAATCTATAGGCATTGCTATTTTATGCATAGCCTATAAAGATAGCATTTATAGTGTTAGATCCTAGTTTTCTCTTTTTAGATTTAGGGATATTAACCTTAGCTAGGTACCCTGCACTTTGAAGAAATCTAGGTTATGAGTCCTTCCTTTTCAAAGTTTAAAAGGAATCATGCCACTATCCTTAATATGTATCATATTTAGGATGAAGCAAGAAGATAGAAGAGATTCCCCCATAAGTTCGTGGATAAGTCGAAACTAATAAGCAAGCATTTACCATATCCATGAGAGTATGGTTTTTATGCTCAGCTATACCATTGGACTATGGAGAGTAAGGAGCAGTCACTTGATAAATTATACCGTGTTTTTGATAGAATTGGAAGACTTCATTTGAGGTATACTCCCCTCTTCTATTAGACTTAAGAATTTTAATTTTCTTTTTTTGTTGATTTTCTACTCTGCTTTTATAAATTTTAAACTTATTGAAGGTTTTATTTTTAGATTTAATTAGATAATAGTAGCAATATCTAGAAAAATCACTTATAAAGATCACTATATACCTATTGCCACCATGGATTGCAGTCTTGATAGAGTCACATACATCATTATGTATCAACTCCAAGATTAATTTTTTTAAAACTAATTTAAATAGTTTTCTTGATTATTTAAACTCGGTACATGTTTTATACTTAGATGATCTAAGTTTGATTCAGGAATTAGTTTTAATTTCATCATATATTTGACTTTTTCTAATTATACGTGACCCAACCTGTTATGCCATAGATTTTATTTAGACTCATTTATAAAATAAATTTGATTCTCAACTTTATTAATAAAAGGATTTATTGTATTCAGTTTGAATAAGCCTTCACTTACATATCCTTTTTTATGAATGTATTATTTTTAGTTATTATAATTTTATTACAATCAAGGTTAATTTTATATCCTCTCTGAACCAGCTGAGACATACTGACAAGGTTGTTTTTAAGATCTGGAATATATAGTACATCCGTCAGGATAAAAACTTTTCTGATATCACCTTTAGATTAACTCGACCTTGTCCCATGATCCTGACGGTAGTATTATTCTCTAGGGTCACACCTCCTCCACTTAAATTCTGAAAAGTAGTGAGCCAAGAGCAATCAAAATAAATATGAATATTTGCTCCTGAATCCAACCACCAATCAAGGTTAGAAAAAGTAACATTAACTTCAGGATTTAAGTTTACTGACCTAAAGATGGAGTCTTTTGGACCTTCAATTATATAAGTTTAGGGTCTGGAGAAAGCAGAAAGTTTGTAAAGAGGCTCCTTCTTTCGATAAAAACAATCTTTTGCAAGATAATTTGTCCTTCCACACAAAATAGAATATTTCACTTAGACCTTGGCAAGCTTGCTGGATCTAGTGTTATTGGCTTTAAAGGTTTTATCCTTAGATTTGAATTTGTTTGAATTAGGGTGATAAGGGTGGCTTGACTGGTATTGATGGTTTGGTTGAATCTAGACTTTAATTTTGGTTTGGTATTATTGTTGGTCTAGTATTATTGGGTTAGGTTAGCTTGGATACTTGAAATTCTAATTTACTGAATTTTAGATCTATATTGATCTTCTATCCTCATTGAGTTTAGAAGTTGGGCTAGGATTAGCTCTCCTTACTTTTAGAGCTGACTTTTGACAAAGCTATTCCAAGGAGGCATTTTATCTAGAAGGCAATCCTTTGAGAATTTATCTCTATTGGCTTGAAGTTTTCTAAGGTACTCTTGGAATTAGTGAAGCTGATCATGATGGATTTGTCTTCTACCATATTATACCTAAGAAATGATACAGTATTGAATCATTCAACCCCAGCATCATTAAGGCCATACTCAGACTCTAGGGTATCCCATAATTTTTTCACACTCTTAGCTGAAAATTTTTCGAGTTTATCTTTGATGATGAAAAGCCAATCTTTAGCAACGATGTTTTTCATCATCTAAGCTGAAATTTATTGTGGTATATATATATATTAGTAGCTGGACTAACAATTGTAGTCCATGGGACTCCAAAGTCAAATTTTATAATAATTTATTAATAATAGCGAGCTTAAACTTAACCAGATTAAGAACACAATATACAAAATGAATATTAAGCAATTTCATAAGTTGCATTGCATTTCTCAAGTGAAGTTTATTTATGATGTCTCTGATCATCATAAATTTGACATTAGACATGCATGTCTAGACGTCTGGCAATAGAACTAATGGAATAAAGTGAAGTCTATTTATTGGAGTTTGAAGATTTCAAGGTATTTGGAAGAGAATTACACCACCTTGTGCAGTCTATTATACACACACATTTATTAATAATAGCGAACTTAAACTTAACCAAATTAAGAACACAATATACAAAATGAATTTTAAGCAATTTCATAAGTTGCATTGCATTTCCCAAGTGAAGTTTATTTACGATGTCTCTGGTCATCATGAATTTGACATTAGACATGCATGTCTAGATGTCTGGCAATAGAACTAATGGAATAAAGTGAAGTCTATTTATTGGAGTTCGAAGGTTTCAAGGTATTTGAAAGAGAATTACACCATCTTGTGCAATCTATTACACACACATTTATTAATAATAGCGAACTTAAACCTAACCAGATTAAGAACACAATATACAAAATGAATTTTAAGCAATTTTATAAGTTGCATTGCATTTCCCAAGTGAAGTTTATTTACGATGTCTCTGGTCATCATGAATTTGACATTAGACATGCATGTCTAGATGTCCGACAATAGAACTAATGGAATAAAGTGAAGTCTATTTATTGGAGTTCGAAGGTTTCAAGGTATTTGGAAGAAAATTACACCATCTTGTGCAATCTATTACACACACATTTATTAATAATAGCGAACTTAAACCTAACCAGATTAAGAACACAATATACAAAATGAATTTTAAGCAATTTTATAAGTTGCATTGCATTTCCCAAGTGAAGTTTATTTACGATGTCTCTGGTCATCATGAATTTGACATTAGACATGCATGTCTAGATGTCCGACAATAGAACTAATGGAATAAAGTGAAGTCTATTTATTGGAGTTCGAAGGTTTCAAGGTATTTGGAAGAAAATTACACCATCTTGTGCAATCTATTACACACACATTTATTAATAATAGCGAACTTAAACTTAACCAGATTAAGAACACAATATACAAAATGAATTTGAAGCAATTTCATAAGTTGCATTGCATTTTCCAAGCAAAGTTTATATATGATGTTTCCGATCATCGTGCACTTGACATTAGACATGCATGTTTAGATGTGTAGCAATAGAACTAATGGAATCAAGTGAAGCCTATTTATTGGAGTTTGAATGTTTTGAGGTATCAGGAAGAGAACCACACCACCTTCTGCAGAGACCTCTTTATCCCTTCCTCCCCCCGCCCACAAAAAAAAAAAAAAAGAAAAAAAAGAAAAAGGAGTAGAAGTTCGTAGAGCGTCGCATAATTTTGACAATTGGCCATGTTTTCTCTGTACACCACTCATCTCACAATTTTGCATGCAATATAAGCTGGCAACTTGAAAGTTTTTTTTTTTTTTTTTGGTTTGTGGGAGGGGCGGAAATTGCCCCGTATTTTTCTAGTGTAACGTATGCTATTAGCTGTTATAACAAACAACAATAAAACAATGCCAGTAATATTCCAAAAAAAGATATTTTTAAATATATCAAACAGAGATTCGTCATGGATTATATAGTGTGCTAATGAAATTATGCATGCATTGCTAAAAGAGGCGTAGATGACGGGGTAATTTATAAACTAGACTTCTCCAAAGTCTCTGATTAGAATTAATCCCTTGCATCCACCATGCTTGCTCTCTCATGGGCATTATCAGCCTTACGGATGGGATTGGAGGGTTGAAGAACATTCTTCTCTCGACCAAAATTGTAATCAATGTAAATGGGAAAATCGGAAAATTGGATCTCATGTCTTGGGCAATGTGACCTCCTCTCTCCCTTCCTTTTTTTTTTTTTTTCATTCATGCAATTAATGGACCTGCTTTGCACGATGTTTATCGTAGCAGCTTTCTAGCAAAAAAAAAAAAAAAAAAATTTGAAGACCTTGGAAACCCAATGGCTTCGTGGTGGTACGAAGATGCCACGATATGCGGATGGCATCATCATTTTTGCAACCCATATCTTGGACGTGTTGGCCAGAAAGGAACCTGAGATTCTGTGAATCTTCCATCATGAAACACTCTTCTTCTACTGCGGTGGTTGCAGCCAGCGGAGGGACTTCTGTTAGATTAATTAATATTTGTCGTTTATCTCGCACTATTATTTGGCCCTTGTGCATGAAAAATTTTGGAGATCGTCCGAGGTGGCTCGATTATGATTTAGATGTCATATGCAAAGACAAACTTAGTCAGCTGCCACGCAATTCTTCAACGTTCGTGATGTATTTGTTCATGTTTTGGGATCACACCTGTCTCTCTTGTGTCGTCTTTATTAGAATCCTATCACACCCGTCTCTCTATTACGTCTGTCCTATTATCGATCCCTCTCCCTCGTAAATAGTCTACTCAAATTATCGATAAAAGCCCTGTGGCTCTGTTTAGCCTCCCTTCACCTCAAATATATATATATATATATATATTCAAGAGCCTTTAGATGTTTCAAGAAAGTAGCCGAAAGCTTCCACTGCCGCCATCCATTTTAGACCTTGACCCGACAACAAAGACGGACGTAAACTCCAAGATGGCTTTATCCATGGAGGAATGGAGCAAGGATAGATGTCACCAGCTCATAGAATCCTTATCAAATCTATCCAGCGTTGAATACTTGTCCAACTTAGAAAACATGCAAAGAAATCTTGACAAACCCAAAAAAATAATCATCTAGTTGTTCAGGTGATACCGACCTTGTATTCCGACCAAATTATCCGGGCTCCAACCGTAATATCATGGCTGAGTTGATTAAAAGATAGAATTTTTATCTACCTGGACATAGGTTTTGGAATCTAATTATTAGATCTTCTATGATAGGTTGGGACGATGTACTCATCCACACCACTTAGATATGGTAGAAAATGGCCAAGTCGATCAGGATAAATCGAACATTTTAAAGTAATTAAGGACCCTTATGGTTGTCGGAAAGGATAGTTAGGCCGTTCGCTCCTCCCTCTAAAAAAACACGCATGGTAAGGAAATTTCTTATATCTCATGATCGGAAAATTGTCCCTGGTTTCATTGCTATAAATACCTCCACCACGAGCACTCTCATCCGCCACTCTCCACCAAGATAACTAAGCCCCAAAATGGCTCCAAAGCCTTTATTACTCCTCTTCCTTGCCATCCTCCTGCTTGCTACTGCCATGTCCTTCGCTCCAGTAGCAGCCATGGAGCTCCAAGCAGAGGAGGCTAAAGAACAACTCACTGCAAGTCGGTAGCATATATTTCTCTATTTATTGCTCTCTTTTCGCTTCAGATAACTAAGCCAGCTACAACTTAATTTTTTTCTTCCTGTTAGTTATCATCAAGGCTATCTGAAGCTGTGGTTTCCAAAAACAATATGAGTTACAGATGAATATTTCTATGTCATGCATTTAAATGCTTTATTATATATACTAAAAAGCATGGTAATCATTTTTAGGTAATTTATTTTCTGGAAACATCAAAAATAACTCTGGCAATATCACCATCTTTTATTAATATCTGTTCTTATTATCCATGCTGACTCTTGTCTCTATCAGAGCAAATGGGAGAAACAGAGGGTGTTGGGGAGGATAAAAAAGTGTGCTACTATATCAAAGGTCACAGAGTCTGCCACCCACCTGCGGCTCAGGCAGAGACGCACAGTGTTGAAGAACAAAAAAGAGTTTGCTACTATGTCATGGGTAACAGAGTCTGCCACCCACCGGAGGCTCAGGCAGAGACGCACGGTGTTGAAGAAGAAAAAAGAGTTTGCTACTATGTCATGGGTCACAGAGTCTGCCACCCACCGGAGGCTCCATAGATGGCAGAGTGCATCATCATGGTGTTGTATTCAGGCTCCCCCATGAGTGCTTGAAGTAGCGAAGAGAAGTTTGGAAATAGAACCAAATCATATGTGTTTATATTCTATATGCAAGTAGCCTGGCATATATATATATATATATAACTTGAAGTATCTATGTTAAATAATTGGGGAGGTGCCATATGGTTGTTCTTAAAAAAAAAGAACATGGAGGAAAAAGATTTCCTACATAAGATTGTGTTTAATTTCTTCTTACTTTTTCTTCACAAAGAACTAGGAGCATGTAGTTTCCTTCGTTTGTTATCTCCTTTGATGGTCAGGGACATGGAATTTGTGGTACTGATGGCCAGAACCATTCCAAGCATAGCCAACTCCAAAATTAAAACCTATTGGTCCATTGCACTGTCCTGTTCCTGTGTGATGTGGTATAAGAGAGTTTTTTCTTATAAATATCAGAGCATTTTATCTAAGACAACTTTTGTGCCTCGGGACTTTTGTACAACGAATATCATTTCCTTATATTTGAATTAGTTCTAGTTAAAGGCTGTAAATGGATATGGGTTAACCCGTAACCCGACCCGATCCGATTTAACCCATTTTTATGGATCCGGATTGGATTTTATATATTGAAGAAAAAAATTACCAATAACTAGGAAGAGATTGCGAAAAAACAAAAAAACCAAGAGCCTCTCTTTAACACAAAACCCAAGCTCCTTCTAGCCAAGTATAAAAGTCTAAAATCCTTGCCCGATGAAATTTATGAAAAGAAGATTATAGAGCATGTGAAGTGGTTTGGAAGATGAACTTATTTTGGATTTGGTGATATCAAATTTACTAATTAACTCATTAGGCTTAATTTTATATTTGGTTCAAAAACTTATGTAATTGATTAGCTGAGCTTGAGCTTGCTTGATATATTAGCTAGTTGAGCTAAGGTAAGTTAGTAAAGAAAGTTTCTATTGTATTGAGTGAAATGAAGTCATCTTGTACTCTTTCTTGTATGTACTATTTTCTTGGAATAGAGATGAGAGATAAAGAGAAGGTTTAGTGGTGGTGAGTTTCCTTTTTCTTTTTTTTTTTTTTTTGCTTGTCCAAGCTTCCAAGATTAATTGACAGAATTCCTGGAGCATTCCAAAGTGGTCTTCACGGGATCAAAAGGGTACTTAGAAGGTACAGAAAGAAGAGGGTTTTTCTATTAGAAAATAGTCCGCTATTGCTGAATTGGTACTCTTTTCCCAAACCTTTGTAATCTTCTAAATTGATAGTGGATTTTGATCTTCTCCATGCCCGTGGATGTAGCTTGATAATCAGTGAACCACGTAATTTCTTGTATTATGTTGTTGCGTTTGTGATCTTCCTTTTGGTTTTCTTTTTTTTTTATATCTTGCATATCTTGGTTGTGAGGGTTTAGATCCAATTTATTGGTTCATTAGTGAGTTGTGATCTTGTTGTTTGGGTTTTGCCATGTCCATCTCCTTTAATTAGTATCAAAGCTTCAAATTATGAGTGCAAGGGATTTTACAAATTGTTTCAATGGCTACAAGTTGATTAGAAGTGGAGAAATTTGATAGGAAGAGAAACTTTGAGTTTTTGGAAATTAAAAGTTTATGATTTGCTAATACAACAAGAATATCACAAGGTTTTACCTGGAAAGGATAAGAAACCGGAGTTGATATCAAATATTGATTAGGATAAGATGGACTTGAAAGCCTTATCTACTATTTGCATGTATTTGATAGATGAAGTTCTCTTTAATGTTGTTGGAGAGAAGACGGCTTTAGGTTTATGGACAAAGTTAGAGAGCTTGTACCAAACAAAGTCAAATATTAACCAGATTTTCTTGAAAAGAAAATTGTACTCTTTGAGAATGAAAGAAAGTACCAAAATCTCTAAGCATTTGAATACTTTCAGCAACATTGTTTGTGAGCTTGAAAGTATTGGAGAAAAGAGGAAAGATGAGGATAAGGCCATACTTTTGCTATGTACATTATCGGATTTCTATGATATAAGTTGCACCAAAAAGGATTCTCTTGACATAGATACAGTTTCTAATGCTTTGTTAGCCGATGAGCTTCGAAGAAAGGTAATTTTGGAAGTTTGAAAAGTGAAACAAATGCTCTTTTGATGAGAGATCATCAAAGAGAATGTGAAAATACATTAAGAAATCCTTTAAAAGAGCAAGTCCAAGCATTGATTAAAACCTAAAAATTGAAATGGCAAAGGGATTTGTTGGTTATGTGGTAAAGCTGGGAAATTTAAGAAAGATTGTAAAAATCAAAAAAGCTCAAATTCTAGAAAGGATAGTGGTGAATCAAATAGTAGAAGAAAGACATCGAATTGAATAATAAATTACATCAAATAAAAGAATCGGCATTGGGTGTTATCGGTTATGAGATTTTGATAGTGGGTTCAAGTTTGGCATTTCATCAAAATTAAATTCTTGATAACAGTGTAACCATTATGTGTATCCGCATTATTCATAGTTTAGCATATATGAGGCTTATGAAGGTGGTATGATTTTGATGGAAAATAACTCAAGTAGCAAGACCGTTAGAGTTGGTATAGTGCATTTGCAGATATTTGATGGAATAGTTTGAATGCTTGAAGATGTATGTCACGTTCTGGATTTGATGAAAAGCTTATTTTTCCTTTTCAAATTAGGCAAGAAAGGCTATAAATTCACTAGGCAATGTAGAGTTATTAAAGTTTCCAAAAGTGCAATGATTATCATAAAGGGTATTTAAGTTGAAAATTTATATAAACTATTAGAAAGTATAATGATGGATGAAGCTTATGCAATGGAGAATGATGACCTTCCCTTCTGGTTATGGTATTATAGGAGGTTAGGTCACATGAGTGAGGAGGGTATGAAGATTCTAGTAGAGAGGAAGCTTATTCCAAGTCTTACTTTTGGTGATTCCAAATTTTGTGAGCATTATGTTTATGGGAAGCATTATAAATTGAGCTTCAAAGTCGGGTCTCATGCAAGGTATACTTGATCACATTCATATGGATGTATAGAGTTCTCCTACTACTTCATATGGTGGTTTCAACTACTTTATATCATTTATGACAATTTCTCATTAAAGGTTTAGATTAAGTTTCTCAAGTTGGAGGGTGATGCATTTGAAAGATTCAAGCATTTAATGGCCAAAGTAGAGAATCACACCAGGTGTTGCATCAAAGTTCTTTAATCGGACAATGGTTTGGAGTATTAATCTAAAGAGTTTGAACTCTTTTGCAAGGAGAAGAATATCTTGAAGTACTACAACAACCCATATGATCCACAACAAAATGAAGTTGCAAAAATGATGAACCATAACATTGATGGAGTGGGCTCGTACATGTTGAGCAATGCCTGTTTGGAACATGAGTTATAGGTCAAGGCCATGTTTATGGCATGTTATCTTGTCAACCACTCACCTTCCATGGTACTTGATAAAAAAATACCAAAAGAGGTATGGCTCAAAATTCTTTATGATTATTCTAATTTAAAAATTTTTAGTTGTCATGCTTATGCACTGGTTCCTAGTTATCAAAAAACAAAGCTAGATCCAAAATTAAGGAGCGTATCTTTGTTGGCTATACAAAAGATATGAAAAGATTTCGATTATGGGATTTGGTGGCCCGTTAAATTATCACATGCAACGTGCACTTTGATGAATCGAATGTGTTAAAACGAGGTATTGAAAATCAAAATAATGAGAAGGAAAAAATCTGGCACGAGGCTCAAGGTTTTGAACTTCCATCTTCAAGTCATGCTCCAAATCTAATTAAATTTGGTGAGGTTAAAGGGCAAGTTAAGCAAGGTTCCAATAAGGAGAATTCTCATGAAGATAGGGAAGTATATGATATGTCTCGATATTTAATAAGATAGTGGCACACACCTACTTATCTAAAGGATTTTGTAAATCCAAGTATACTTCATATTGTGATACCACCTGCACTGATATCACTTGTTGGAGAATCTCTCGTGCAGAATATAGATTTCCATTTCCAAGATCAAGATGTTGTTGATGCTGCAAAAGGAAAAAAGAAAATAAAATAAAAGGCATAATTTAATAGGATATATAAGATTTTACTATGAGAACAATCACTTACAAGATAAGAACTCATATCCTCAATCCCGTATAATTTATTTTAACAAGAAATTTCAAATCTCTTACAAATCTCTTAACTCTCTAGGAGACCTGCTAGTCCCTACAGACTTTTTCTGCCACTACCACATCTCCTGAAAGCCTTTAGATTCTCACACCGACCTCTCTAACCCTTGTCCTTTTTATATAGCCTCTTTATTGAAGAGCACTTTGATAGGAATCTAGAAATTCAAATCATATCGAAAAAAGACTCTAATTTCTTGTCCAAATCTTGTTTGACCCCTTAGAGAGTCCCAACCATTCAATCATCATTATATGTACCAAAATCATTGCGCATCATACTGGATCAGAGTCAAACTTGTCCCGGACCATTAGGTCTCTCCTGTGAATGCGCTCAGCTATCTGATTATGCAAATCATGTGCATGAGTCACGTGAAACCCCTGAGAAATGCCATGGACCCGATCCATGGACCGCATGAAATGCCTACATGTGGATCTTATAGTATGCCACGGTGCCTAGGCCGATCACTTGCGCGTGCCGGTGCTCACCTGCTAGCCATGCACATGGGTCTGGACTACACGCCCGCTTAGGCCATGCATGCGCTTGGGCTATGCATGCATGGGCTAAGCCTGGCCTACTACTACCGGGCCTAATTCTTCTTGGGCTTAGTTTTGGATCTTCTTACCTAGGTTTCGCTTTAGTGGACCAAATCAAGATATTTTTTCTTGACAATTTTTATCTCAACTTAATATTCCATCTCCATCTGACTTTGAGAGCTCTTAAAGGATCCAATCCCATGCTCTAGGATAAACACCTGCTGCTCATGGATGGACAAACATGAAAGTCGAGCCAAGTCGCTTGATCCCATCTCCATCATGTGCTGTGTTCACTTTGACCTGAGACCTACTCGAAAAAATTTCTTGTGGCAATAGAAACTTCATCATATGACATCACCTATCATTCTCTCGAATATTTCATCTCGTGCATGATCCACCTTACAACGGGCTCTCATCTACATCAAGGACCTTATACTAAACTTCTTATCAAGAGGTAATGTTCTTTATACTTTTTTCTTGTCAAGAGATATAATTTAATAGGGCATGCAAGACTTTACTATAAAAAAAATAATTACTTACAAGATAAGAACTCATACTCTCGATCTCATAAATTTTTCTCAACAAGAAGTCCTAAATCTCTCGTAAAGCTCTGAACTCTCAAGGAGATCCTCTAGTCCCTATAGACTTTTTTTGTATCTACTACATCTCCTGGAAGCTCTCGGATCCTTACATTGATCTTTCTAATCCTTGTCCCTCTTTTTATACCTCTCTATCGAAGAGCACTTCGATAGGAGTCCAAAAATTTAAATTGTATCGAAAAAGTACTTCAGTTTCTTGTCCAACTCTTATTTAAATATTGGAGAGTCCTGGCATTTGATCACCATCAGATGCACCAAAATTACTTCACATCATGTTAAATTGGAGTCAAACTCACCTTGGACCATTAGATCTCACCTGTGAACAAGTTCGACCATTTGATCGGCCAAATCATGCACGCGAGTCATGTGAAACTCCCTGGAAATGTCATGGACCATGAGAAGCACGATCCATGGATTGTGCAAAATGCCCATGCATGGATCGTGCGGTGCACTGTGGTGCCTAGGTCATGTGCCTATGGGCCCATGCATGCCTAGGCCGCGTGCATGGGTCTGCATCGTGCACCTACTTGGATTGTGCATGAGCCTAGGCTACATGCACATGAGCTAGGCTTGGCTTGCTGCTCTTGAGCCTGGTTTATCTTGGACTTGGTTTTAAGTCTTCTTACCTAGGTTTCATTCCAATTAATAGAATTGAGACATTTTTCCTAACACTTCGGGCACTAATTGTGGAGAAAGAGCCGTGTATATTTCAAAAGGCTATTATTAATGCTACTAGTGCAAATCATTGGAAAGGGGTTATGGAGGAAGAAATAATGGCGCTTCTTAAAAAAGATCAAATATGGAATTTGGTAGATCTACCAAAGGATCGGAAAGTGATGGGTTGCAAGTAGATTTATAAAATAAACAAAGAAATTGATAGGATGATCCAAAGGTATAGGGCAAGGTTAATTGCCAAAGGATTTACACAAAAAGAATGAATGGATTTTTTTGAAGTGTTTGCTCTCGTTATTAAGTTGGATTCTATTTGGCTTATTTTTAGTCTTATTGTTACTAATAATTTGAAACTTGAGTAATTAGATATAAAGACTGTATTCTTTGCATGGTAATCTAGATAAGGAGGTTTATATGCATCAACCTCAAGGTTTTATAGATAAGGCCAAGAAGCATTTTGTATGTAAGCTTAAGAAGTCATTATATGGGCTTAAACAAGCATCAAGGCAATGGTATCCGAAATTTGATACATTCACGTTAAGCCAAAATTTCCAAAGAAGTATGATCATTTTGTCTACTTGAGATTCTTCAAAGATGATAGCTTTTTAGCATTTGTTATGTATGTGGATGATATACTCATAATATGCAAAGAACAGGCAATGATTAAAGAGCTCAAGAAAGATTTGTGCAAGGCCTTTGAAGTGAGAGATCTCGAACTAGCATGTAAAATTCTTGGTATAAAAGTCTGGTAGGATAGATAAAATGATACATTATCACTTTCACAAAAGAGATTTATGAGGAAATTGCTTGAAAAGTTTAGTATGGACAAACCAAAGGTGGTGAGAACACCATTTGCATCTCACTTTAAGTTGTCTTTAGAGCAATGTTCAAAAATGGAGGATGAAAAGAGATGGATGGATCGAGTTTCCTATACTAGTGTAGTAGGTAGATTAATATTTGTTATGGTGTGCACAAGGCCAAACATTGCTTATGCAGTTGGCATTCTTAGCTGGTTTATAGCAAATCTTAAAAAGGTGCATTGAGAGGCGGTGAAGTGGACACTTCATTACTTGAGGACTAGTGATTATGCAATCATTTATAGCAAGAGATCAAGTCTAATACAAGGTTACGTGGATGCAAATTTTGTTAATAATCTCGATAAGAGAAGATTGACAATGGGTTTAATTAGTTGGATGTCTAAGCTTCAAGTAATGGTTGCTTTGTTGACCATGGAGGCCAAGTACATGGCACTAACAGAAGCAAGCAAGGAAGCGATGTGGCTTCAAGGCTTGATGAAAGAGCTTGGTATGAAGATGATTCCCATTACATTGCTATGTGATAGTATGAATATTATGTGTGGCAAAGAATCCGGTTTATCACAAAATGATTAAATATATTGATGTGTAATACTATTACATCCAGGAAGTCATTGAAAATGACAAGGTGAAGGCGTTGAAGGTGGGCACTCATAAGAACGTGGCCAATGTACTTATGAAGCCAGTGCAAGCAGAGAAATTGAAATAGAGCCTATCTAGGGATGGCAATTTTTACCGATCCGATGGGTATCCGACCCGATCCGATCCTAATGGGGCGAGTAAAACCCGACCCGCTTAATTTATAAATGGATATGGATTATATAAAAAAAAACCCGTCTCGGGATCGGATCGGGTACGGGTAGTAGTATGCCCCGACCTGAACCCGGCCTGTTTATATATAAAAAAAATTATGTTTATAAAATATTTAAGTAAATTAGATATGGGACGGATATACCCGACCCGACCCGATTCGACCCGACCCGTTTAGCTTTTAAATAAACTATGTTTTATGAGACCGGGTATACCCGACCCGACCCGATCCATACGTGATTTTTTTATACCCAACCCGAGACAGGTATGGGATGGATATTTTTTTAGCGGGGCGGGTATGGGTTTTGGGTGACCCGGCCCGTTGCCATCCCTAAGCCTATCTTCTTTAGGCTTCAAGATGGAAGGAGCATAGAGGCACATGGTTGGCATAGAGATGTGGAGAATGATGACTTTGCTATCAAGATGGAGATTGTTGGATTTGGTGATATCAAATTCATCAATTAATTCATTGGATTTAATTTTGGGTTTAATTCAATAACTTATATAATGGATTAGGTAGGTTTGAGCTTACTTGATATTAGCTAATTGGGCTAAGATAAGTTAGTAAAGAGTGCTTCTATTGTATGGAGAGAGATGAAATTATCCTATATTCACTCTTGTATATATTCTTTTCTTGGGATAGAGAGGAGAGGTGAAGAGGGTTTTTGTGATGGTGAGTTCTATTATTCTTCTTGCTTGTTCAAACTTCCAAGTTTGATTGAAGGGATTCTTAGAGTAGTCCGAAGTGGGCTTCACGGGATCGGAAAGGTGCTTAGGAGTTATAACAAGAAAAGGGTTTTTTCATTGAAAAATAGTAAGCCCATTGTTGTTAAGTGATAATCTTTTTCCAAACTTTTGTAATCTCCTAAGGTTGTATTTAGTAGCAAGTAATCTATCCAGATTACTGATAATTTAATAAGATCCCACTATATTACTATGTTTAGTACGTTTTTTTGAATAGTAATATTTCATGTCTAGTAATATGGATTACCTTTCAAGAAATAATTTGGATTACTTCTGGAAGGGGTGGTAATCTAGATTACCACCTCTCAGATAATCTTTTGGACAATGTTACCCACCCCTTCTCCATTTCTCTTATATTATAATATATTATATAATAATATTATATAATATATTATATATATATTATAAATATAAATATTATAAAATATAAAATTATATTATATTATTATAATATTATAAAATTATATTATATTATTATAATATTATATAATTATATTATATTATTATAATATTATATAATTATATTATATTATATAATGTTATACTATATTATATTAAAATATTTTATTTATTTTATAATAAAATATAATATAAAATTATATAATATATTAGATATATTAAATAGTATTTTTATATAAAATAATATATTTTATATTTTATATTTTATTATATAAAATATATTATTTAATATATTAAATATATTGTCTATTTAATATATAAATTTTTTTATCAAATTTATTTAGTATAAAAATATTTTTTAAATTTTTAATTTTTAATATAAAAATATAAAATATTTTATATTTAATCTATTTTATAATATAAAATATTAAAATATATATATTTTTAAAAATGGAATATAGATTTGATTTAGGAATATTTTGAAATTTTGATTTTATTCTATGCAATATTACCTGCATGTATCAAATACAATAATCTACATTACATGTAATCTACAATACTAGCAATCCACATTACTGGTAATCCACATTACTGATAATCCACATTACATTTTAGGATTGCTTGGTAATGTACCAAATGCAATCTAAGTTGATAATGAATTTTGATCTACTCGGTGCCCGTGAATATAGCCCAGTAATGGATGAACCACGTAATTTTTTGTATTATATTATCGTACTTGTGGCCTTAACTTTAATTTTCTTATTTTTTCATATCTTGTATATCTTGGTTGTGAGAGTTTTAGATCTAATTTATCGTGAGTTGTGGTCTTATTATTTGGATTCCGCCGTTGCCATTTCCTTCAAACCTTAGAGCTTGTTTACGAAATCCATCTAGGTTGAGATAGATCTCCGATCTTCTTCTTCTTTCTTTCTTTTTTTTCTTTTTTTTTTTTTGTTAATGCAGAACATTAGGTCCACGTGCTGAAATATAGCCTAAAATTTTCGCAAATCCTTAGAAGGCTGCAGACTAAATGGACCAACATACTCGATTCTTATCAAAATCGTTAGAAGACTGCAGACTATATGGACCAAGAGACTCGATTTTTACAGGATACTTCTACAAGAATATTCAAACAGATCCTTAATAATATCCTGCCACCTCTATTTTACATGGCTCTTCTTGACACCCTCCACCGTCCGGCTTCTGTTACGTTGCATGGTGGAATGCTTCTCACAACTATATCCATTCTGTACACACTTATCTATCTTTCCCTATATGGTTTTATTTGTCCACAAATTTAAGTTTAAGCAGTCTTTGTACGCAAAGTCCACCAAAGTTACCAAGAGTGATGGTAAAGTTTTCCGGACCGGCTCTGCTCGCGTGCATCTATCATGCATGCAGTCTTCCTTGACCATTACAAGGGCCGCTGTTTTAGACCGTAATCTTCAAGGAAAGGATAACCTTAATTAAACTCTCTTACTACCTGGGATTTGGATATTTTCCAAGATTGTAGGCATCTTGGAGGACTGCAAATCCCAGCCTCGCAAAGCGTTCGTTCATACTAGATCCTTCCAACCTTCGTGTGCCGTGCAAGTTTCTCAAAGCTCGAATGCCCGCCCTGGTGCTCTATAAATTACACTGCCGGGGGCCAGAGGTGGTCTCATCTCATCAAGCTCACCATGGCTCCAAAGAGTTTCCTCCTCCTCTTCATTACCATCAACCTTCTTGCTACGGCCCTGCTCTTCCCTCCAGCGGTAGCCAGAGAGTTCCCACCACGGGAGCTAAAAGAACGGCTCACTACCGGTCAGCGGCTAATAACACCCTGTTGTAACTTTTTTTTTTTTTAGATGACTAGTTGATTTAGATTTTAAAATTTGTTTTCTCGTTACTAATTACCGAAGTTGATTTTGTTGTTTACATAATAATAGAATACTGATTGACTGTTATACCTTGCACTGCACTTTTAAATGTTTTATTGTATTAAAAGTTGTAATAATTGATTGGTAGTTTATCATTTTGGAGACACAAAAAGATCAGCTCTAGCAATGTCACCAACTTTTCTTTACATGTAGTTGAATCACACTAATCGATTCTAGTTATTCATGTTGATCTTTTTTTCGCAGAGCAATCCAGAGACCTGTCAAGTGTTGGAGAAGAGAAAGAATTATGCTACTTTATCCTGGGTGAAAGAATCTGCGTCCCACCAGCGGCCCCACCAGAAGCTCCATAAATGCCATGGTTCTCTTGAGTAAAAATTCCTTGTGGTTGTTGGGAAAGTAAAAACCAGATCGTGTATTTTATATGTTGGCAAACAAGGGTTAAGAGTAGCTCGTTTGTTCTTGTCTTTCTTTCTCATGAAGGTGGAACTTGTCTTGGAGATGGTTTATGTTGTAGTTGGGCGCACAAGAGGCTCAAAATTATCAATAAAACTTTGGTGGCAAAATATGATTTATGTTGTAGTTGGGCGCACAAGAGGCTCGAAATTATCAATAAAACTTTGGTAGCAAGATATGATCTTCCTGAGTTACACAACGCTAGGTACAAGGAATGAAATATTGGCATATTGCGAGCAAGGGCTTCTAAACTTGCACCGAATTATAAACTTGAATTTCCTGGGACCGTTCTGCTTCTACCTAAATCGAGGGCTTGAGAGTCGGTCAGGAATCGAGTCCGATTATCCTACCTTAAACCCAATTGATTTGATTCAGAACTTGGCCATGGTAGCTCGACGAAATTGGCAGTTGATTGTTTTAGTTCATGCATGCTGTAAGGTGACAAAAGTACAAAACCATAACCGAGCCATTTAAAATACACGTCCGAAGATCCGTGTAATATCGAGAGTTCACAAAAACTTCAGATCATTCGATAAGTAGAAAATTTTTTGAATTCAATAATCTAAAATTATTAGTACTTCACATAGTTAACAAAATAAAATTAGCATGGAAGAAACAACAATAATAAAATAAAAGCACCATCACCCAAAACAACAGATGCCATCATTCATTTGTGATTAGTAGTCCTGCACATAGCAACGAATGCTCCGTTAATTTCAGGAATAAAAGATAGTAAATATGAATAAATATTATTAAAGCAGACAGGTGTTCTACTGCACACAGGAAATTTGAATAAATATGACACTGATTTACAAACATAAACATGGCATTTGACAATGCATGGATAAATCTGACAATGAAGAATGTAATATTTTCTTAATGAAAATGAAATCAATGCACTCGGATGCAACGATGCTCCAAACCTGGCAACATGAAGAAGCCACATATTCAACTATTAGAAGCAAATTTCCGAGAAATTTGTGTGGCTCCACTTACGGGTCTTCCATCTCTGCCCAGTGCACATTGCACATGTCAAACTCCAACATTACAAACTGATAGAGTCAGAGATCTCTGATAAACCTAAGAGCGTGTCAAACTTCTTTTAAACCACCGTCCAAAACCAAGTTGTTATCCTCCTGGTCATAGAAGCTGAATTGGAAAACGGGGCACTTCTCAGGGTGCTTTATGCTCATTAGACTGATTTCCAAGGCCCTTACCATATGCAGCAATTAGAAGGGCCTCAGCTCGGCCTGCAGCAGTCAAAAAAGTAAAAATTAAAATTAAGCTATAAAGATTTAAGGTATCATGTGACCATCGAAACCATGATTTTATAAAATAATAAAATTACCCTTATCCCCACCTCCCTCCTCCCTCTCTGATTGCTCCGCTCCACCGTCGCCGGTATCCCTCCTTCCTCCCCTCTCCTTCCCTTCCTTTTTATCCCTTCTCCTCGGAGTCCTCCAAAGTTGCCCATGAGCACTCCCCCACCTTGGTGGCTCTCTCCATCTCCACACATTCCTTACCAAAAATCCCTCCTTCCCCCTCCTCCCCTTCCTCCTCACCCCTTCTCTTCCTAGTCCTCCTCCAAGCTCGCTCGCAAGCCCTTTCCCTTCATGATGGCTCTCTCCATCTCCATCCATTCCTTGTCAGTGACCATTCATTTCCCCTCCCCTTCCTCACCTACTTCTCCTCCTCCAAGCCTGCCCATAAACCCTCTCCTTCCATGGCAGCTCCCTTCACATCCGCTCCTCACCGACAACCCATCTTTCCATGACCCCTTCTCCCCACCCCCTTCTCCTCGTCATCCTCCTCCAAGCTTGCCCATGAGCCCACTCCACGATGGCTTGCCGATGGCCCCTCCTCATCTCCACCCTTCCTCACCCTCTTCTCCTCCAAGCCTGCCCATGAGCTCTCCCCATCCACAATAGCTTCCTCCGGCTCCACCTTTTCTCGCTGGCAACCCATCCTCCCCCCTCCTTCCTCCTTAACTCCTCCAAGCCCATCATGAGCCCTTCCCTCTACAATGGTTCCATCCACCTCCATCCATTTCTCCCCAATAACCCCTCCTTCCCCCTCCACCCCTTCCTCCTCACCCACTTCTCTTCACTCTCTTCCTCCAAGCTTGCCCATGAGCCCTCCTCCACAGTAGCTCCCTCCACCTCCACCCCTTTCCTGTCAATGACCCCTCTTTCCCCCTTCCCTTCCTCCTCACCCCATTCTCCACCCCTCCTTCCCCCTCCACCCCTTCCTCCTCACCCACTTCTCTTCACTCTCTTCCTCCAAGCTTGCCCATGAGCCCTCCTCCACAGTAGCTCCCTCCACCTCCACCCCTTTCCTGTCAATGACCCCTCTTTCCCCCTTCCCTTCCTCCTCACCCCATTCTCCTCCTCCTCGTCTTCCTTCAATCCTGCCCATAAAGCCTTCAACGCCACCCTCCCTCTCCATGCCGACCTCTGCAACCCCCCCTCCCCCTCCATGATGGCTCCCTCCATCTCTACCTCTTCATTATCGACGATCCCTCTTATATGAGTGAGGAACATTTTCATTCATTAAAATGATAAGCTAATACCATTTGTTGATAAGTAAACAACATGATCACTTAAAACATCTCAAAAATTTAAAGGGCTAGTTTGACAATTTTTAAAATCAAGGGCATATAAATAAAATTGGACCAAAGTTGAAATAGTGTTCCTATAATTTATCCAAAAAAAAAAAAAATTTAAAAAAGGTTAGAAGTTGCATGGTTGGAAATAGCTAAATGATTGTTATGCCAAAACCCAAAATTATTAAATATATTCTAAGGAAGGTCGATGTATACTTCTGATATAAATTTATTTAGTCAACACATCATGTAAATTCAAGATATATGCACAAGTACTTTCAAAGAATTACCATGATCCTTCTTCCTCTTTAGTAGAGAACTCAAAGATGGAAATAAGGTAGATGCAGCTTCTCTGCTATCATCCTGTTATAAAGAAGAACAAAATGACATGTTTCAAAGCTGTTTGGAAAGGAAATGGAAAGAAATAGAAGTAAAACAAGTATGTTTAAATATTCAACAAAGTTCCATGGTGCAACAAATAGTGCAAAGTTATCACACACCAAAATCTACGGAAATGAGATGGGAATTGACTGTTCTAGGCAAGAGGTTACTCTAATAAATATTCAGTATCTCTAACTCACGCTAGGTCAAGATACATCACTGAGTCATTAAATGTAGGCTCAGCCGGCCACCAATTCACTGTAAAGCCAACACACACTTCCTGAACTGATGAAAGCAGTGTGTGATGCAAATGTTCCCCAGTTAGAGGACACCAAGTTGAAGAGTTAATTGAACATTCTGAAGAAATGGAAGAGTTGATATGATCATACAAAGTAATTAACTCACAAATATCTACTGCACAAATAGTGATGCATGGCATCATGTGACAATAGATATCTTCAGAATAAGCGTTAAGCACCATTCAGTCCCCATATCGTGGCAAATGCTGTATCACTTCAATAAAAATGAAAGGAATAGTTGAACATGAAAAATTGATCCAATGGAGCCAGCTTTATGTATCCTCATTTGCCAAGCAATTTAGGGCCACCATTGATGTGAATCGTCAAAAAAAAAAATTAAAACACTAGTTTGAAAAATAATAGCTCTAGCAACTTAAAAAATATTAACAAATTTCCCAGATTGTTTCCATAGCTCCATCCATCAATGGAATGCCCATCCAAGGGCAAACACTCAAAATCATACGTAGAAATGCCAAAACCTGATAACAAAACTAATCCAAGGAGTTAAAACTCCTTGGTCATTGATCAGAAAACAAAGATGAGTTCAGCCAAAATCAGGACCTACATGGGAAATCAAAAACTAACATATATAAACGATTGTAGTCAAATAACCATGAAATGAAAATAAATGTTATTTATCACACTGGAGAATCTAATAAAGATTGACAATTTTTTTAAATATTTAAATGTCAACATGGAGAACCTCACTTAAATTAAAGCAAATACAAGTATATAGACTCACCAATAAAACTGCACATTTAGCCAGACTAACCTTACTAGAGGAAGACCGAGAGAGGTTAAACTGATCCTTCCAGAGACGAGATGAAATGGGCACAACAGAAAAGCCTGATGCCACTAAGATACCGATCCACAAACCATATGTAAATCCTCCACTCCACCACCCCTTCATTACAAAAGAAACAGGTTTTGAAGTCAGAACAGTGTTCAATGCCAAGCCATTGACAGTCACCAGAAAAACAAATAAAATAGGTTTAACAAGCTGTCTTTCCTGGCTTGCAATGTACCCCCACTTGCAATGAGAGGAGAAAATGTACAAAAAAAGCTTTGATGCATAGATGATGGGTGCATGGGTTCTTCGTATAGGCACAATATGGTATTATTTCTGGAGATCCAATGACTAGGTGGAACCATGGGTTTATCTTTCCTTCAGTGAAAGACCATCACTATAAGCTCCAGCATATGCTCTTTGTTCCAAAGTAAAGATAATTTATTGTTGTACACAGACATCTTAATGTCCACACTGACCAGTTATTTCCCTACAGGCCCTTCCAAATAAATAAATGTTTTAAGTCATGGAACCCCTTTTCCCCTGCCAGATCACCATTGGATATGAGGCAACAAAACATCTGACACTGAGTAAAATCATTCAGTTGGCTTAGGGGTGATTGCGTAGGAAGTGGTACCCCAGATCTTGCATATTCAATCAGCTGATAAAACTTGACATCTTTCAGTGCTGATAAACCAATTTACCTACGAAATCCTACTTGCACTTTGGTTTTAATGATGGCCTCAGAGTATCCAAGATAACTCTATGAGCTTATTGCTTGTAGGTAACGTAATATTATAAAAAAGTGAGCTTTCAGCCAAGTTTTTGAGTTGTTTATCAGATCCATTTAGATATCTGGTACTTCAGAAAGGAGTTTCATCCTTTCCTACAGGTGGGGCATTTAGGAAGAGTTTTCATTTAGCAAAACTTCTTTCCAAAGAATAAAGGAATAGCACTTGGTGATTGAGAAGGATCATGTTGTTTACCAGTTAGATAGAAATATCTGGATTTTGGAAACCAGCCCTTTGGCAAGATAAATATTGATTAGAAGGTAGAAATATTTGGTGCATAAATTAATGACCTGGCTCTAATCTTGTACGTATGGAACATAAGAAGAATACAAATTATAAGCCTGCTAGACCCATAAGCCATATTCTTAGGGATAACACACTAAATGAATGACAGTTTGATAATGTTGCACTTGTGGATGTGGTGATAGTGGTGTTACGCAAATATGATCCAAGCAAGACTAAGGGCATATATTAAGAATGGTCCAAACAGATACAAATGCTGACTTGGAGTGTTCACAGTGCTACTCAGGCAGGAGAACAATGTCTACTTCTTCCAACTACCAGGGTTCAAAGGCAAGGTAGCTAATGGAGAATCTCTGGAGCGGTAAAGCACCCTTCTTGCTACTGTAGACCCTTATATTAAAAAAGGCTAAATTGTTACAGTCTGCACTGAATTGCATGATTTTTCCTTTCCGGAATTCCGCTTTGTCTTATAATAGACATCATATTACAGATCTTGAATCTGACCATGTATGAGACTGGCTTAAAATTCTTGTACATAACCTATCTTTTCTCCCATACTTTTATTATTGTTTTTAGTGCAAAATGTTGAAGTAATGGAATAGTTAGTCAAGATGCCTAGTCTTGTTTGGCTTAATGCATTCTCTAATATTTTCGAAGGGAAACCATTCATTATCTTCTCTTCTTCAAAACCACTTAGCTAGAGTACCAACCAAAAACGCCGAATTGGCAAGGGATTATAGCAATAAGCCTCCTGATAACTGCAATAATATCCTATATCTTCTTTGGCAGCTCTTATTTCCCTGAATGAGCTATATATTCTCATTTTTAGGCTAAAGCCAAGACTTAGGTGATGTCTCATGTTGCCCACACAGCTTTTACTTTAGACTAGGAAACTGCAAGATTTTTTGTATCTTACCAAGTCAGTGGTGCACAAGCAAGTGCGGTTTTGCCTGGTCACAAAGGCATGAAGACAAATGAAAAGAAATTAAGAGGGGACTCAGTATCCATAGTTTGTGTGAAAAGATAAAACTGGAACAAAATAAGGAGAAAAAACTCAGTCTGATATTCTGACCTTGAGGGGGGGGGGGAGATATTGCTTTTCAAACAGACCACACAAAAGAAAAAGCAGAAAACCTAACTTTTCATGCTCCAGTTTCACAACTTAACAAGACATTGGACTCATGGAAGGCCACAAACACCAACTCACAGTCACAAAAACGAACAGCAACAGCACCATCACCAGCCAACCACCATCATTATCATAGGCAACACCACCTCTGCTGCTATTGCATCCGCAGCCACCAGCACAACTTTCACTGCCACCACTATCTCTGCAAGGCTCATCTCCTCTACCATGACTGCCCCTGCTATTACTGTCATTAATACTACTCGAACCATTGAAACAAAGTGATCACCATTATCATTCTTCCCTGTTGCTTTCACCACCATCATCACCATTACAAATATCACCTTCTCTCTATGCTTTTCCCAATGCAACCAAACTAAAAGTTCATAATTTTCCTTTCTTTGTCATTCTCTTAGAGTAATGTTCTTGACTTGCCATTTTCATTAACGTCACACTCTAATCCCTTATAATCAGCCTACAAAGTAACTAGTGAATTTCACTAAGATAGTCTTTTGCACTTTTAGTGTCTAGACGAGGAAGCATTTTGCACTTTTAGTATCTAGAAGAGGAAGCATTTGTTGATAAATCAATTCAGACAGGGCTTTTAGGATCCATATTAATGAATAAATATGTAGGAACTGTTTATTCATGAGATTTACGTATGTAAGAGTGGCTGAGGGCTAAATAATAGTCCATGTCAGGCCCAATTATGATTTAGTTTTGATTAGCATTAATTTAAATGTAGTTATCAGAATATCATTATCTTGGTGTTAGCAAAATTGTTCTTGGAGACTCAGTTGTCTCTTTAAAGAATGGCAATTATGGCCTTACTAAAGAGAACATATTTCAGCTTGCTCCTAGGCTAGGTAATGGTCTTGCCACAACCATTCTAGGAGCAGGACTCAGAAGGTTATCTTCATAGACAGCAATGTGACATCACCTTCCTGGTTTCCTATGTACTTGATTTTTCTTGTACTCTTCATTAAGCTAGCTCGACTAAATTTAATTGAAAAATAATCAATTAGTTATCATATCCATGATACTTGACCTAACAAAAAAAAGTCAGAAAATTAAGTCCCTTTCATAAAAAACTTGAGAGTGTAATTAGCAATGTGATAAAAGAAGAATTTAGTTATAACCTGTTTTCCATCCTGAGGGAAAGGATTTGACCGCTCTATAAATGCAATAGTTCCTGAAATACAGAGGTTTATTAGGAAAACACAAAACTGAGAAAATGTATGACAAAAGTCTTAAAAATTTTCAACTCAAAAGTGTCAGTAAATCACATTGCCACCAGTAACTAGAGCAAGGGGAAAAGCGAGATTTGCTATACACTGCATGAACCACCAACAACCCCTTTATGTGGGACCTCCATCAACTACATGTAGGGCATGCATATCAAGAAGGGTGTTCTATAATTCACACTGCATACAGGCACTTATTGCCTATACTTGCTTGTAGGTTTAGGAGATGGACAAAACTTTTGGCTCCAAATTTCATAACTTTGTGTTTAGAGTAAATACTCGTAGTCAATAAATAGTGACATGTTTCTAGTGAAGGAATCCATAATAGGCAACCAAATTATATTCAAAATATTAGAAACAAAGCACTCATTATTTGAAGCCATAGAAAGGCAGGAACAATATTCATATACTAGTAAACCTTCTCTTAACACAAACATAAGCGTTGTATCTAACATCTAAAGAACTAGGAAATTGAAAGTCATGCAATAAAAATATGCCACTATAACAATAGATGTAAAAAATTGAAGCTAAAGGCATAGGCCACAATAACATATGCTATTTACACAGGAATAATTTGAACATTATGAAGTGCATATATTAATTCTGAGCATGGGAGAAGTAGCTTCTCTAGTTTCCAACAAGAATCTTGCAAGCCAAAAGTATTTTCTCGTATAGCATTAAACTTTTCGCCTTCAAATGGATAAGTGCTTTCATGTTTACTTTTCGCCTTTTTTGTAGGCTTTGACGGTCATATAGTAAACAAGACGCAAGAAGATGATTCATTTCAATGTTGGAATTAACCTGAATATAAATGGATATCCCTAAAAAGGTCCCCAAGTTCCAATACAGCTACAATGTGTGAATTGAGCTATGAGACATAAAACTTATGGGTTGCATTTGATAGACGATAATCTATCCAGATTACCAGTAATTTTAAGTTGGGCCCAGATAACTATTTGGTATTTTGGGAAAGTGGTAATCTATCTTGTAGTGGTAATCCGAATTACCTCTTATATGGTAATCCAAATTACCATAGAGAGGGGTGGCTATCCAGATTACCGAAGATATGGTAATCTGTTATTTTTTTTACAAAATTATCCCGTCCCTTTCGCTTCGGTGAGAACGAAACCGTCCCCTCCTCCCTCTCCTCTGGATGCTCATCGGGATCTCTTCTTAATCCCACGATAGGCGATAGTCATTTTCCTTTCTCCCTCCCTCCAACTCCCTCTTTTCCCCCTTTCCCACCTAGTAGCATTCTGTTAGATTTTATTAGGTCCTCCCCTACATGCCTTCGTACCAATCCAAATCGAAGAGCGAAGTAGACATCGACCGCAAAAAGTTTGTTCCCCGACTTCTCCATGTGAGGATTTCAAGATCCCTCCCCCGTCTTCTCTGGTCATATACAAACCCTCACGTCGCCTCCGCTCGATCCCCGGACGCGACCGATCCCAATCTCCCCTTGGTCGCGTTATCATGGTGTAGGTGGGCTTTTTTTAGCGATTATTCCATGTTTTCTCATAGAAAATTTTCTTTTTTTTTTTGACTTAGAGGTATTTTGGGAATTTGAGCTTAAATTACTGGTAAGCTATTTGTCATACCAAGCACAGTAATCAATCTTACTGATAAATTACCTATGTACACCAAACACAGTAATCAGCATTACTGGCAATCTATTCAATGGTAATCTACCTTGCAAGTAATCTAGATTACCATTCAGGATTCCTGGCGATCCACCAAACGCAACCATGGAGAAAAGCCAGGTGGAATGTAAACTCTGCTGATACAAGCCTAGTGTTGTCAAAGGTCATCCAAGCACTCAAGTGAGCCGAGTCAACCCCAAAGCACCTCAACAGTAAAGGCGAGGCAAGTTTATTGAGGCATTGCCAAGGCTACAATCAAACAGATTTTGAAAAGGATGCTAATTTGAATAAGCAAGGAGAATGACTATCTGTTGACCCTAGGATTGATTTTGATGATTACAAAATATTGATGCATGATTATGTTACTAATTATCTTTGTAAAGATTGTTTTTGTAGAGTATCATATATTTAAAAGATGTTTGGAAGATATTGGAAGAAATTTGGAGAAGTTTGAAGACTTTTGAAAGACTTTAAAGAAAGTTCACTCAAGCCAACTCAAGTTTAGAGCTGATACATTGATTTGGCACGGCACAAATAAACTCTGATACATTCAAATCAAGCCGACTCTTCCAGAGTGGCCAAAATTGAGTTATGAGAAAACCAGTCAACCGAGCCAACTCAATAGAAAATAGAGCTGACTCTTCCAAAGTGGCAGAAGAGTATTTCTGAGAACCCAGTCATCCGAGCCGACTCGAGTCATTCGAACCGACTCGAATTCCAATTTTTTGAACAGCAACGGCTAGTTGCAAAAATTATTTTTCTTCCTTCCAACGGTTCCAAACGGTCATATTTCGTTTCACAAGGCACTCCAACGATCCAAACAACCTGGGAACACTTCCAAAACATATAAATGATGAATCAAAGTGAAGAGAAAAGATATTGAAGGAGAGGAGAAAAGAGATTGAAGAATAAAGTTTATATTTCTGATTTTGAGAGAGAGCTTCAATGTTCAAATTTTCTTCACTTCCTATCACAACTCTTAAAGCTTTATTTGAAGAAAAATGAGAGCTTAGAAGAGCTACATTCAATGGGCTAAACTGCAACTTTCACACTCAAGGAGTTTGTATAAGTTGCATTGTTTACTTGTTTGTTTTTCTTGTTTTTGAATTGGATTTTTGGTGATCCCGTGAAAACCAAGTTTGGATTTTTGGTGAGCCCATGAAAACCAAAGGTTGAGTTCTTGATAAGCCCGGTGTAAAACCAAGAGTGAGTTTTTGGCGAGCCCGTGAAAATCAAAGGTTGGGTTCTTGGTGATCCCGATGTAAAACCAAGATTGGATTTTGGTTTGTGAGCCCGGTGTAAAACAAACCGGCTGTATTCAATGGTGAATATAGTGGAAAACCCAAGTGGTATCTTAAGTAGTGGATGTAGGAGCCGTGAGTTGCTCCGAAACACTATACAGTGTTGTGTTTGTGTGATTGCTAGTTATTTTGTGCATTTACTTGCTTCCGCTCCACACACAATACAAGGCTCACAATACATATTATAATTATTTAAAAAAGACACATACTTGCTCAAAAAAAATTTAAAAAACCCAATCCACCCCCCTTCTTGGGTTGGCCAATTGGGCAACACTATCATTAATTGACAGAAGATAAAAATGATTAGAGTTAAGTGATAACTGACAATAATACCTGATGGCTTAAAGCTACTCTAGGATGTCTAGTTATATACCTTTTCTTTGTTTTGGTCAAAAATACATTTTGGCAAGTTATTTTGATGTCAAGTTTGAAATTTGAAGCTACTTCAAGATGTCCAGTGGATTAATCTTGTTGCCTTTTGTTTGAAAACATGTTATGGAAAGTGATATTTTAATCTAGGTTTTCAAAAAATGTGGAACATTATATCTAATGTTCGAGACCCTTACGACTTACAACATGAAAACTTGATTAATTTTATGATGTTTGTGTTGCCTTAGATGCAAATGGCATTTATCTTTAGGAAATTTATTAATTTTTTATAAACTAGCACTTTGCTTTCTATAGGCAAGTGACTTTTTAGCACATAATGCATAAAGCAATATGGGGGTACTGATGCCGTAAGGCTGTCTTGTTCTTTGGACAAACCACAAAGTGATCACACATGAGAAAAACTATACAGAAAGCTAAACTATGTATGCTTATTTCTTAACAGTTACAAGTGTACACTTGGCCTGAGGTGCTCAGCTATAACCATGTACAAGCAACACATTTCCTCGAGACTTATTCCACTCTAAACAACGAATATAATCCTCATTCAAGAAAATGTTGATATTTTGAAGTTCTCAATGACTATATCATATCCAAGACAGATTGCAAAGAGCAAAATGCCTGTTGATGAAACATCTTAATGTAATCCCTTCCTCTTTTATTATGTCATCAGAAATGGGATGGCATCAACATTTATTTGTTGAATTTCACATGAGATCACCAAGTATGCTTCCATTTGATGATCAAAGCAAAAAAAAATCAGCCAATAATATGTGCTTGCCACAAGCATTTTCAATTAGCTGTCACTTTGTGTTGGAGGAAAGGCTGAATCTAAAGAATTATGTAACTATCATCTTCAAATCAGATGATTAGATATATCCAAAGAATTCCAAAAGCAGAATACACTTCTTATTTTGCTCAGGTTGTGGGGTTTTCAAAAAGCAAACATATTATGTGCACTTCAGTTAAATTAATTGCGTAAACATGAGTTGACTCCAAAAACAGCAATACTCAAATCATTTTCTCTTCTCTTCTCTGTTCCATTTACATCATGCTATCTAACTAAAGTTTCATACCAGATTTCAGGAAAGCTCATAAAACAAATATCTGTTCAAGGTATACATTCTAAACCCTTATATGCATATCATTGTGCACTATGGTCAATAGTTAGAGTTCTAAGCGAAAACAACCTGTCCAGTTTTCCCCAAGAGACACATAAGATAACTCTAGATGCATATCCAACATTCCACTATCTTTCATTCTGAAAATGCTAAAGAACTTATACATATTCAATCTCCAGCCACTATTATGACTTGTTGGAAGATATTCCTGTTGATTCTTAAAATATAAACAGCTAAATAATTTTGCAGATGCCAAAGGAGTCATCATTGAAAATAAAGTAGAGATTCTCTCTACATACATGGAACAGCAGTAGTGTTTGCTAAATGAATCTGACAGCCAAACATCTTGTTTATTTTATATTTTCTAATTTAAAAAAAGAATCACATTGACAATATTATTAGCAAAATTGTTTGCAGATTTCATAAGCATCTTCAGCTAGTGAGATATGGAGTTGTCACTATCAAAAACATGGGGAACACTACAAGACTTCAACATTATAATGTACAATGCTGTTGCCTAAACTCAATGTAAGCATATCACAGAGTGCACAACAAAGGAACCATATAAGTAGCTCATACCAACTGGTGCATCGAAACTGCGAAGCAACTGAATGATAGACCTTGTATCTAAACGTTTTCTAACTCTTTTGCCGACCAAAACTTTCAAGCGAGGGGTATCAAACACCTACAATATCATCAGATACATTATTCTCTGAAATAATCAAATAATAACTATTCATTGGAGACGATAGCAATATGCTTCTTAGAAATCTTAAGCATCTAAGCAAACAATGACCTACAAAGCCAATGTACAATTACCGATTTTGCCTCGCTAAAAAAAGTTATTTCTTTTTTTTATCAGAATGAATCTTATTTTTTGTATTCCTGATCACAGTCATCCATGTTAACTTCTTTGAATAAAACATTTAAAAAGAGAGGAGCTTGATAAATGCATAGGTGCACACCCGACTGTGTGACAATTATACTCAACCAAGCCTTCATCCTGACCTAGTCCGGGCTGGCTGCATGAATCCTTTTCCTCCATTCCGCCCAGCTTAGGGTCATATTTTCTGAAAGACATCGAGATGTCAAATCCTTACTTACTACTTCATCCAATGTGATTCTTGGTCCATCCCTACCCCTCTTCCTTCCTTCAATATGCATCGAATCACTCCTTCATACTACATGATAATTATAAAGGGACAATATCATGCATGGTTACATGGTTACAACTATCCGATTCAAAAGTTATATCGACAGCACTGTAGCATGTAACAATTACAATAATAAGACCTTACCTTATCTAACAAACAAAATTCACGTCACAACCGAGTAAAAAAAAAGAGAAAAGTATAAAAATTAAATTCAAAAAAAAAAAAAAAAAAAAAAATCCTACTCATTACCTGGGCCGAACCGTCGGCTTTTAAAAGAGCAAGAGCTCCATGCAGATCAGGATCGATCCCGACAACCCATTCCGAACCCGAATCTCTTCTCAACTCCTCCTCGTCGGGGAAAGGAAAAGAGAGAGAGCTCAGCCAGTCCTCCTTTAGCTGGGAATCGGGAGCCGCAACTCTAGCCCTAACCCTAGAAGACCCATCACGAGTAGACCCATTTGCGTTGAGAGCCAGCCGATGGATTTCTTTGGAATCGAGAGAAGGGGAGAAGAGACTGGTGATGGCGGAAGAGAAGCGGAGTTTGGATCGGAAATTGGCAGAGATTGTGTGGATGGGAACGGCTGGGCGGGAGAGGAGGCATCGTGGTAGGGTTTGGAGGGATGCCATAAAATTGATTTCGCGGGACGGACAAAATAAAATAAGAACTCAAAATAAGGGTTTGGTTGGCGCACTCGAAAGATAGAACAAGAGCCCTTTTTTTAAAAATAAAAAATAAAAAATAAATAAAAAAAGCCAGGGAGGGGGAGAGAAAACCCTCCCACTGGACACCTGCCTCGCCAGGTCATATTCGATTCAGGCTGCCACTAAGCTACCAGAGTGGAGAGAAAACCTTCGCTGTAGCTGTCTTTATTGGATTCCCGTCCTGTCAGGTCATGTTCGACTCGAACCGCCACTAAGCTACCAGAGTGGAGAGCTCCCCCGCCTCCAGTCATGTGCCCCCATCCGAAGATGAGTATATTAACCTGACTCCATTAAGTTACCAGAGTAAAGAGTTTTCCCCGTCCGTAGTCACGTGTCCCAAAAAAATTTCCAGATTTAATCGGGTTCGAGCCTCAAATCCATGACCTAGAGAACAGAAGTAAAGCTCCCACCAACTGCACTACCATCTTAGTAATAACAAGAATCCATTTATCACCCTATAATTTGACCTACACATATACTCCTTTTCTGGTATAACTATCTTACTTGATCCTAATTTTATCATACTATATTCGATTCGGACCATAATTCTTTTGCATATCCTCTCCACCACCTACACGGCTTATTTATTAATAACCAGCCCTTTTAAGAATAGGATCCGTTTTGTATCCTTTGCCCATTGATCTGATCGTTTGAATGACATCTTACACAGATCTCCAAGCACTGTATTTTTTTTATTTATCTATGTAGATGGATTTTAAAATAACTATGGTGCGATCCAACACATTTGTCCGAACTACCCCTGTCACAATGCAACCTAGGTTGGAAAGAACTTCGTGTAACTGGAATACATACTCACTCTTTTTATTTGTTAATTAATTAATTTATTTATTTAAAATATGTATAATGTATTTATATTTATTAGGAACAAGATGACAGAAAAATTGTTCTCACAATCCAAAAATGAAAAAATGGATTACTTTCTCCATATTCTTACCCTGTGAGATTGCTCTCCGTGTTTATGTTCTTAAACAATTGATGGTATCTACTTATCTTATGAGTATAACTTGGTCCCTGTTTATATAGCAAGACGTGCATGTATGAATTCTTATGATCCAATCTATTAGCCATGGAATGGTGTTTTTTTGTTTCAAAGTTGGCAGTTTGAGAATGTCCGATAACATGCAGGAATTGATTAGCTATTTTCATGACCTAAAATAGATGGTAAATATTTATAAGCTCTTGGACATAACATTTGCTTGCACCAAAAGTTGACCCGTTAAACAAAGTTGTGCTCTCCTACCCAAAAAAAAATAATAAATTGTGCTCAAGCTTATAATACATCCTAAAGACATCCCATATAGAATTTTTAAGGTAGGAGTAATTCTTTATCCACCCGGATGGTACAGCAAAAATACATTGCTAAATATTATTGAATCATGTTAAGTCTCGCTTTTCAATATATATTTAATGCCTACAACTTTATCTTTTCTTTAAAAATTTTGAATGATGAAAATATCCATCTTTTATAACAAAATTATGACACTCGTTAGCTTGAATTATGGCACCCCTTGACTTGGATTATGGTATCTACGTATTATAAGACCGTGAGATATTTCTATCATTAAAAAAATTTAAAAAATTTTTAATGATAAAAATATTGTTGATCTTGTGACATCCTGTAAATATGATTATGATATCCTGTTCACAAGGAGTATTAGCATTTTTATCATTCAAAATTTTTAAGAAAGCAGGTATTAGATATATTTTTGAATGACGAAAATATCTGTTCCTCATGACATGTTTGCAAGTAATGTATCAAACCCTGTTCATAGGATGTCATAAGGTCAAGGATATTTTTGTTATTAATTTTTTTAAAACTTTTTCAATAATGAAAATATCCTCGACTTTATGACATCCTATGAATGGGGTTATGATATCCTTTTCACAAATGGGTATCATAAGAGAAGGACATTTTCATCCTTCAAAATTTTTAATAAAAAATAAACTGTAGCATTAAATACATATTTGAATGACAAAAATACCCTCCATGTATGATATTTATTTGTGAATAGGAACCTTGTTCATATGATATCATAAGATAAGGGATATTTTCATCATTGAGAATTTTTTAACTTTTTTCAATAATGAAAATACTCCTTGCTTTATAATACATGGGTATCTTATCCAAGTCAAGGGGTATCATAATCCAAGCCAACGAATTTATAATTTATCATAAAAGGGATATTTTCATCATTAAAACTTGTTTTAAGAAAAAGTAAAATTGCAGCATTGAATATATGTTGAAAAGCAAGACTTGCATGACATGTTCAAGTTAAGCGGTGTGTTTTTTCTCCACCATGGAAGTATACAAAAACTCTCTTTAAGGTAGTTCTCTGAATTATTAATTACAAACATATATTGCATGCCATATTATTTCGTAATCATACTTATTATTATGGGCCTTCACCTTGGCCTTGGCTAGCCTAGATCTTGGCTATGGTCAAGGTGGGTAAGGGGTGGCTATGGCCGACCTGATATTGTCCAAGGGCTGAGTTCCAACTCAATAGGTATGCAATTTTTGAAGAGCGACCTTCTCTCGAGCATTAGAGGACCAAATAAAATAATTACAACTACCTATATTCAACCAATTGTAGATAAAAGACCATAAGGTGAATCTTCATCCCAATGCACTTTTTAGAAATGGCCTTTGCCCGCGATGTGTATTCCCACGTCTCTTCCCCCATAAATAGAGAGGGAAAAAGGGAGTCCAAGTAAGTCTTTCAAGCCCAAAAATCTCAAGTCACTCCTCTCCCGCTTCTTTCACTCTCTCCATGTTCTTCGAATCCCAATTGACTTAAGTGTTGAAATGACTCCACCAAAAAACCTTCTAGCTAGCAACCTTTGTGCAAGTTTCAACTCCAGCAACCTGAAGGAAGCTACATCTCCACCACCCTGTCTAATTCTAAGGACATCGCCACCTTATCTTCTTCTAAGGAGATCAATCCGATCTCGTCAGGTCAAGTTTCGGCAATAACATATTAGTACCAGAGGTAAAAGCTCCAAATCTCGTTTCGAAAGAAAGAGCACTCTACCATGAGACCATGAAGAAGAGCTTCAAATGCCTGATGCCATTTTAATGGTGTTCAACCCAACAATGTTGAACAGGAGGTCGTGGTGCCAAAACAAGCCCAAGCATCATCGCCTGTCTCCTCGGTTGGCACTTGCGGTCATTAAAGACCAATTTAATAGCCTCGTCTAGTATATGCAGGCCTTAACCACTGTGGTGCAAGAAATGCAGCAGGCTACTATAGCTCAACTTGTATTTGATGCACCTCGCTAGGATTGTGCTCAACCAGCAAGTTAGCAATCACCTCCTCGTAGTCTAAGATAGAACATAGCTAGCATAGCTGACCTAGAAGTCTTATCTGATCACTATGTAAGTGCTCACTAATCCCACAATCAAGTAAGAACTTTATCCTGAGCAGCTTCTCTCTTCTGCACTGAGATCCCTATATTGCTCAAGATACTGAAGTAGAGAAAAGATTTCAAGAAATATAGTGGCGGATCAAGATGTTGCAAGGCCAAACTCAGCAGCATATTATGAAGCTTAGCTTTAATGTACAGCCACTATTCATCAAGAGGATTAATTATAGATGAGTTGATTTTGCCTCAATGCAAGATATTGCAACTAGAGCCCCACGACGGGATCACAAATCTTGTCTATCATTTAAAGAGATTTAAAGCTTTGATACTCCTCCAGGGAACCACTGAAAGCATTTTTACCACGCCTTTCCATCCACCTTATTGAAAGCAGCCTGGTACTAGTACTTAAGTTTTCTACTTGGTTCAATCAGCTCTTTCGAGCAACTTAACTAGTCATGCATAACTCACTTCATCAGCATTCGAAGATAGCACCACAGTTTGGACTCATTCATTAGCATCAAGCAACAAGAGGGCGAGTCTCTCTAGGAATACATCAACCACTTTAATGCTACCAATCGACGAGGTCTATGACTTGGAACAATCAATTATTATAACTATCCTCTAAGGTGGGCTTCTTAAGAATGCCTTTCTCTTCTCACTCGAGGAGAGATACCCAAGGGCTTCATTGAAATGCTGGAAAGAGCAAAGAAATATGCGAACGTTGAGAAAGCATTGCTAGAAACCTAGGTACTAACATTTTGATTTCTAAGATTTCTAAAACCACAACAAATGTTAAATCTAAACAACTTTTTTAGAGAGTATGCAAATATTTAATTTAACAACTATAACAAAATCTAAATATGGTTGATTAGATAACATAGCATAAATAATCAAATCTGAATACATAAAAATCAAAAGAAGAAAAATACTTATCTTAAGTGCTTTCCTTTCTTCTACCTCCATTGGGTTGGATCCGGTGGATGATCAAGATTTCTATCAAAGTCGCATACATGCCCAACCTCTATTGATATCCACACGAGACTTGTTCTTGATTGAATCCATGAAGACACAATGCTAGCTCTTTCACAAGCTTCTCATCTGGCTTATATCTGAATCTCCTTCTAAAAATCGAAGAAAAAAGGCTTGCAACCTTTGCACAAACTCTTCATGCAAACCATTGAGACTTCTTCTTGGATGCTTAAGGGAGAACAAAATTGTTTCTTCTCCTTTTCCTAAATCTCTCAAGACCTTCTCTTTGATTTTTCTAGGCATGAAATTAGGTGGAATGAAGAAAAATATGATAGGAAGAAAGAAGTGCGGCAAGGTATGATGTATTGAGAGATGTCCACCGGCTCAATTTTTCTTTCCTTTTATTTTGAGTTTGTCACACAAACTCATCCCAATTTCCACGCCACCTTGTTAATAAAAAGCTAACTTAATCTGAAATACATTCAAATTAAGAAGTGGCAAATAAAAGAGAAATGACATTGAAGGAAAAAAATTAGCAATGAGAAGCTTTTTTCCAGCCTTCCTTCCTTTCTTTGATTTGTCACACAAGTAACCCATCCCACGCCTATCTCTTGATGCCACATCTAGATAAGATCCTATCTTATCTTAATAACAATTCAATTCAAATCAACATGGGCGACAAGAAGGTGTAGATAAATAAACCAATAGTGAGAAACTTTGTGTGAGGAGAATAGTTATGCGCCAACCTTCTCTTCATGATTTTTATTTGTCACACAAAATAAAATCCAATGCCCACAAACCTGATAAAGCTAATCCTTATCAACAACCTTCATTCAAAATAAAAATAGTTAGGATCAAGTTTATTAAGAAGTGGAGAGAGAATCTTAGAGAGAAGGGCTACTAACTCTTGGCATGCCTTTCACTTACAAAATTGTGCACACCAATGATTCCTCGTCACAAATTACCATACAACCCACAATTCCATGCCAAGAAGAGAGAGAGTAGATCCAATCCTATTGGATATAGGTGTTGGGGTTCGTTGAGTTCAATTAGAGTTCAATTCAAATTCGATGCAAACATGATTCAAATCCAATTTGAAAAGGCTATCAATCATATTCCAAATAGGATTATAATTCAAGTCCAACTTCGATAACTAAATCCAATTAGACTTAAATTAAATCAAGCCCAATTAAATTAAATTAAATTAAAATTAATTAAGACTTGATCCAAAATTTAATTAAGTTCAATTATATTGCAACTCTTGCAATAAAGTTTTTGGTGCTAAAAATTAACAGCTACTAAATTTATAACCCTTACAAAAATAGTAATTACTAAATATATAACTCTTATATAGTAATTTCTAAATTTAATCAAAGCTCTTGATCAGGTCAAGCTCCTGTTGTATGTGATCTCTCATGTTTCATTATGTCTAGTATTAAGACATACATGTTCTCTATCATAGTATCATCAAAACTCTTTCAATGGATCGGAATAATTTCAACTCAATCCTAACAAGAATCATTGATCTAAAAATGATCCAAGTGAGGTTTCACAATCCACTAGGAATACCTAGCAGTATGTAGTGGCAATCCAGCAGAATAGAAAAGTGAATTCCTAGGTATACTTCTCACGTGATCAAGTTTCTCTATCGAGAGTCTCGATAGGATGCATGTCATTGAATCTCATCAAATCCTAGGTATCCATCATATGCTAGACTTAATTAGCTTGAGTCCAATCATAATTTTCATAAAAATTCTTTGAATTATCATGCTATTATGGCCATAGATTTAAGGACTTAACATCTTAGATCGCATAGGACCGCTCCTCAACTACTAAGATTGATAGATTCTCTATAGTACCCTCCCAACTCTTATAATGAACCTATTATAGCTAACATATATCACAAGGTCCTATATGGCTAGGAACCATATTTACGTGCTTATTAAACTACAGCAACCCCACTATAAGTGACCAAGGTACTGCAGGTCAAGAAACTTCTTATAAACTATAGCATCAATAAGTCACTAATGAGTGAGTAAACATCCATATAACTTCTCGTACTGATCATGCTTAGTACTATTGTTCTCTAACAACCATCTATACTCTCACTTTAATGTCCCTACATCGTAGACTCGAGACTCGTTTATCAAAAAGGAAGCGATCCGTGTACCAGTCTTGATGGATCAATCACCATCTTTGTGATATTCAATAACCATGAATATTTAAGAGTTAACCTATAATGACATATATCTCAAATTCTTAACTCTTAAAAATATGTATCATTATCCATTAACTCCTTAGATGATATGGACATAACATGCATGGATAAAAATATCTAAATTTGGAATATTGAATATAATATTATATCATAGAATAAAAATATGTGTCTGCTAGATTGGTTTCTAGAATATACATCTAACAAGCATGGGCTTGATATGAAGAATTACCTGATGTCAAGTCCTAGGAGAATAAGAAAGATGGCAAAAATAAAAATAAGAAACAAAAGCATGAAAGCCACTGAGGTGATAAAAGATCACGCTGATCTTGGACACCTCATCATAACCGGATAAGGACTCCACCTCAATATCGCCATTCTCGATCTTCATCCCGAAGGTTTAGGAATTATATCATGCTTAATGCATCCAGAGCATAGATATTGATTGAGATTGAAGGCTAAGGAGATTTGCCACCACCAAGAAAGATGCTAGCTCTACTTCATAGGCAAAACACGAGAAAGTATTATTAATACCATCATGATCAAAATATTGCTAATATCATCATGTCCATGGAAATGATACTAAGAAAAATTTATAACTCAAGGATGGGATCAAGACACTCATTGGGCACGGACAATTTAGGCAATATATGGAGGAGCAACCAAACTAAAATGAGGCTAGATCGAACTACCATGGCTTGAAGACCCTCAACAGAACAAACCTATGGCTTTAAAGACCCTTAACAAAACAAACCTATAGTAGGGGTAATTTATATGATCTCTAGGGGGTAACTTGGGGGCCTAACCCTAGCTATGGCTGAGGTGAGGAGGAGGTTTAGAAGAGGTGAAAGATTGAAGATGAAGAAGTCATCTTCTCTAATGCTAACCTCGAAGGGATATAATGCCCCTATGATGATCCAATTATAGTAACTTTGGACATGGATAATTATAATATACACCATATTTTGATTGATAATGAAAATTGAGCAGATATTTTATTTTATAATGCTTTTATAAGAATGGATTTGTCTTGAAATTAGCTGAAGAGGCTTAACTCTTCTTTTGGTCGATTTCTTTGGGAGTGCATGTGGAAGCAGTTATCTTCTTGTCAATGACTATGGACCAAGATTAAATGCCCTTCGAGTAGGAGTATCAACTTATCACCTACTAGTTAGATTTCCAACTTTGCATGGAGTGAAGAGGTACAAGGAAATCAAGTATTGGCTAAGGAGTGCTGTATGGTGACCTTGCACGAGAGAGCTCTTGCAGATTGACATCCAGGATGAGCTAATATAGAAAAGGAGAGGATCCAATAGAAAATCTTGTATTCATTGCACCGTGGACTCCAACCTGACCAAAATAGTTCAGGTTGGCTCCTACCTAAATGAATAGGATCATCAATAACTTACTTCGTTTCTTCGATCAAACTTAGATATCTTTGCCTAGCCAGCTTTCGACATGCCATGCATAGACTCGTAGGTCATTATGCATTGTCTGAATGTCAACCCAGAGAATAGGCCAATCTAGTAAAAAAAGAGGAGCTTTGTACTGAAACACTAGCCTATGAGGTGCTGTAACAAAGCTACTTTTGGCCAACACTGCCATAGGATAAAGTCAATCTGGTGTTAAGGTATGATCAATGCCGGAGGAATGCCAACATTTAACATGAACCTTCATTCCCCCTAGCACTAATTAGTGCCCCCTAGCACTTTGCTCAATTGGAGATGGATATATCTTCAGATATTTTCTAGACATAGTTGAACAAAAGAAGTTTCTACTCATCGTCGTCAGCTATTTCATGAAGTAGGTAGAGATAGAAGCATTGGTGTGCATCACTAAAGCAAAGGTTTGTGACTTGTCTAAAATTCCATTATTTGATGATTTGGACTACCTTGACATTGTCTAGTTAGACAATCTAAGAAGAAAGATGAATTATATTTTTTTAAAAAAAAATAACTTAAATATGTGCTACTTTTTAAATCTTGTGAAATGATAGTGACTTTATAATGAAATACTAAAAGTAAAAGCAATGAGATAAGAAAATACTTATAAACATATAAAAATTTTATAGTGATTCTGTGTATACAATACCTACATCCACTTTTCAAGCCTCTTCTTAGAAATTTTTATCATAATCTCTCTCAAATTATAATTGGATTATTTTCTCGGGCTCATAATCCAAAATCTTTATAACTGAAACTTAGCTAAGAACCTAACTTCAATCACTAACTGAAGTTAGTTATAAAAGAAATAAAAGTAGATAGATTAAATACAAAGCTCCTTAAAATAAGCTAGAATAGAACAATAATGCTCTAAAGAAAAACTCCTAAGAATCTAGAGAAATCCTCAAGCTTGTCTCCTTGTTGAAAAGCCAATGATTGGAAGTCTTTTTAGATGATTGGAAAGTGATAGCTCTCAAATCAATGCTTCTTGATTTTTTCTCTTTTCTCTTGATTCATCTTAAAATATTCCCAGTTCTTGATATTCTTCAATAAATTTAGTAAACTTTTAACATGTTTCCAGAATCAAAATAAATATTTTTAATCATTGAAAGATGAAAAATGGCCATTAGATTATAATCTGGATATTTTTATACTTTCTATAGAACTAGTCATTGGGCTATTAGTAGTTCTCAAGTTGACTTAGAGTTCATTCAAGCCGACTTGGATTCCATCCGAATTGGCTTGGTCCAAAAATGAGTAGACTCGATTTCAAGTCATTAAAATTCATCTTTCTATTTTCTACTATTGAGTTGACTGGGGTTAATGGGATCAACTTGGTTTCTAATCTATCAAAAATTTAGCTTTCTATAATATATTGTTAGATCGATCAGATAGTTGGGATCGACTCAATTTTCATTCAAGTTGGCTCAGTTGACATTGAAATTGACTTGGTTCCTAGGCCACAGAATTCAACCTTTTATAAATTCAACTCCCCTATTGTGTTAACTCGATTTCCATCCAAGTCAACTTGGTTGCATGCCGATTGAAACTCTTGCGTACTAAGTTAAAATTTTTAGCTTTTAAAAAATTTTAGATTTCACTTTCTAAAATATTATTTTTGCTTAAATTTTACTAACATTTTTCCTTCTTTAGAGTTTCAAAAACATGTCTTTACCGCTAAGGCGGTAGCCTGGTTGGTAAAGGCTTAGCCTCACCTCCCATCGGTCACAAGTTCGAGGCATGATCATCGCAGGTGACTCGATTAAATCTAGAAATTTTCCTAGGGCACGTGATCGGGGTGGTGAGAGAGCGCACTACTCCGACGTCTTAGTGGTGTCAGGCTAACGTACTCATCAATGATGAGGAGGGTACGCAGAAAAAATACGGCCCGAATCGAACATAGCCTGGCGGGGTTGGGGCCCAGTGAGGGTAGCTATACTAGGATTTATCCCCCCTCTTTTTTTTTATAAAAAAAAATATATGTCTTTCTCATCAAAATTTATCACTCTTAGATATTCCTTTTAAGATTTTGATATTTCCTAAAACATGAACTTAATTTATTAGTTACACTATATACTCAAATATTGTATTATTCATCAAAATCAATCCTTAGGACCAACAATCTTTTTCTTTTTGATGATAATGATAAAACTTTAAGTATATAAGCAAATGATATCAAGATAAGATATAGGTATAATTTGGGTCAAATTTTTAAAATATTTCCAAAAGTATTAACATTGCAATATTCTTATGATATCATTTATCTTATAGAGTTTCATTTTCTTGTTATTAGAGCATAGCAAGACTATCAGAGCAGATCTCAAGGAGTTTTAATATTCGAGTATATTTATATATTTAGTGTCAAAGCATATTATAGTGTCAAAAAATTATCATAGTATAGTTATCAGAGCATATATTTATGAGTATCACAATATCAAAGTATCATAGTATCAAGTATTAGAATGAGTATCGAGCATCATAGAGTTTCATTCTTTATTTTAGGATTTTCTATCATTTGCATTTTAGACTTTTATTCCTTTTTCTCCCTTTTTTGTCATCAACAACAAAAGTAATCATCATAGCGCATTATACAACTCCCCCTTTGCAAAATTTTATAAGAATTTTAGAAGGATAATAATAGGTATCATGAATATTATTTATAAAGTAAATACACAACAAACATAGTATTATATTATGGTACAAAACGCGATAAAATGTGATGCCAAAGTAAATGTACTATACACAAAATGTGATACCAAAGTGAATGTACTACACACAAAATGTGATACCAAAATAGTATATAGAAATATAGTGTTACATACGATAGTAAGCAATACATATAGCTTAAAGATATCTTACAAACTCTAACTCTAACTCTGATTACCAAAGTGAATCTCCAAAGTCATTGAGGATCCAGCTCTGTAGGATGATAGATCAGCTATCTAGCTCCTAGTCCTAGGGATGGACCTATGGCAAGAGGTGGTTGCCTTGCAGACAATCTAATATAAGTCCTAGTGGGTGTAGATAGGCCAGACTGGATAGGTACAAGCTGGGTGGAGTGAGGGGCTAAAGCTTTCGGGGCCAATCTACTTAATACTGCTATTGCTGAATCTATTGGAGATGATGTTAGATTTGCTAGGGTTGCTTTTGAAACCATCATTTCAATTACGTGGGATAAGGTGCGAGAGATACAATCCAAGTTGGCATGCCGAGACATGCCCAATCTATCAATGGCAATCTTATGTTTAGAAATCTAGTATCAAGTATCTCTCTAAGTCTCTATCTCGGTAGTTAGTATAGAGTCTCTGGGCTGCTCAAAATAACTCTGCATCTTGACCTAGAGCCCACAATTCTATTAGATAAGGCCTGAATCTCTATCCTGACAAACTGACTTATCACCTTGGCAATCCTCTAAATTAGCAGATACGTCATGTCTGCTCAAGTGACAAGAAGCACCAAGTGTCCTGGGTGTAGGTATCAGAACTAGAGGAGGTGTAGGTGACACTCTAGGTGGTGGAGAAGATGGCTCAACTCTATGAGCAAGGGACTCTGATGGATTTGCATGGTGCTCATATCCTAATACTCCATTAGTCTAATGACCACTCACCTTTCGGTACCCCATCCTATGTAGGGTCTGATCATAGTACTTTTCATCACTCAGTAATTTCTTGAGGAACTCTCGCTCAAGAAAAATACTAAATATCTCAAAAACCAGAGTTAGAACCATACCGTATGGTAGGTAGACATTCACCTTCTTTGCTACCTCTCTCATCAGAATCATCATCAAACCTGGCAGGCTCATGGGAGTATCATGAATCAAATGATACATAAGTGCCAACTCCCTCTTGGATACAAAATCGAATCTACCAATCTTAGGGATGAAGATCCTCCCTATAATATGGTGCAATAATCCCATGTTAGTGGCCAGGGTGCTAGCTATTAGGTCACTAATCCTGTCCACATCATCCCTATCCATAACACATTTCAAACCAATCTTCCTATTAGCAAGCCTCTATAGTATGATGCCCTGGGATGAAACTCTAATGATCCAACCTAGAGATGCATCTGTTAGGGTAATCTCAACACCTTTAATAGTATAAGAGATGCCCCCTAAAATTCTCTTCAAGTTTCCGTAGAACTCTCTAACCAATCTAGGATAGGTAGGGATGTTTAATTTGCAGAATTGTTCCCACCCTTGACCTCTGATCCATTGCCTAAAAAGAAAATCTCCATCATAAAAAAATTTAAAGTTGATATATCTTCTAGTGGTCACTGCTCTCCTAGCTATCCTCTCGGTTTGGGTACGAGAAGGAAAAGATACCAGTGCTGAGGCTGAGGGTTCCATCGACCATAGGGGGTTGATTGAGTCGATGGGGCCTTTTCATTCCGAGTGGCTTCCTTTCTTTGTCATTTTTCTCTCCCTAGTAGCTTGGACTACTTTAGACCACGGATGCTTCAATCTTCAAGCAAGCTGCTTCCAAGATCCCATCTTCATAGAAACAACAAAGGATTATGTTGACTCTGGCCTTGGTTTTAATGAATGACACAATATTTGAGTATGTACTAATATCATGTTGAAGTTTTGATATCAATGTTTTAGATACCCTTCAAATTTAACAGAATATAGACTAATATGATCAACCATTAAGCAAGATAATTATATATTTTTAGATGTCTTTACAGTATGGAAAAGCTAAGAAAATCATGAATTATTGAAAACTTGAGAGTTGGAATGGAAGAAATCTTGTTAAAGCTTCAAAATTTCATATTTGGCACATATTTTTAGATGGCACGGGTCAAGCGTCGATACAAGGAAGTGGTGAGTCAACCTTCAAAAAAAATCTAGGAAAGAAAGAAATTTGGTATACAAAGTTTCAGCCAGTATAGTCAAGTATCGACACCTAATGATGAAGTATCGACTCAAAAATCAGCTCAAGATCTGTGAGTTCTAGTAACATGAAATAATAAAAAACTAAATTTTTGGCAGTGAAACAATGAGAAAGTAAGAGCAAAACTGAAAAGGAAGATGGCTATTTATAAGAGTTTGGATGGTTTCGATTTGAGAATAATTCACCTGTCCTCCCCCCCTCCTGCACAGATGTGTGCTAAGTGGTAACTCTTTATTGGAAGAAGTAGATCTCATGCATATTGCTGTCTTCAATGGCTTAGATTGAAAAGTAGAGTAATTAGATGGACAACAAGCATCCATATGGCAGTTTGTGGTGATATTATGGGCTCAATCATTGAGATGCATTAACTGCCCTATAGCAGACTCAGTCTTAAGATTTTACTCTTTTTATCCGACCTCCGCACGGGTTTAGACTTGAGAGTGGGGGGCAAATATTATGGGCCTTTATCCCAGCCTTGGCCTACCTAGACCTTAGCTATAGCTGAGGTAGATAAGGGTCGATAATGTTTGGCATGACGTAGTTTCAGGATTGAGTTCCGAGTTCCAGCCTAATAGATATGTCATTTTTGGTGAGCAACTTTTTCTTAAACATCAAGGGACCAAATAAGGCGGTCACAACTACCCAGATTCGACTAATTGAGGAAAGGCAGCTATAAGATGACTTTGTATCGCAAACGCGGGACGAGATCACCTCCAATGCTATCCTTTCACACTTTTTTAAACATGGCCTATGCTTGCAACGTGTATTGCCATGACTCTCTTCCTATAAATAAAGGGGAAAAAGGGATTCCAGATAAACCTTTCAAGCCCAAAAATCTCAACCCACTCCTCTCCCGTTGCCCTCTTCCTAATCTTCGAATTGTTGGGATGTGCGCAGTGGATTAAACTAGTTTAGGCCTCAAAATAATTCCTGTTTACTCACTTGGGCAATTAACCAATCACAACACAGGCTGATATCAAATCAAAAGAAGACGAGATTTACATGGTTCGGCAAAATATTGCCTACATCCACCAAGAGGAAAGGAGTAATCCACTATAATGTGACCCAAATCTAGGTACAAAAGGAATACAAATATCTAGATAACAAATGCCAGATTAAAAATAAAGAGACATAATAAATAAACAAAAGAGGATGAAAGAAGCATGAGAAAAATCCCAAATACCAGGCCTCTAGCTTTTCCTGGTGCCTAGATCGAAGAATAAATTCTCTAAAATTTCTTGAGATTTTTTTCTCTCTCTCTGTCTCTCTCTCTGTGTGTATATCAAAGACTGCAGGCTCTCTGTGGTTAAATAACCATCTGAAACGGCATCCAAAACAGACCTAAAATGAGTCCAGAAAATCCAAAACACTCCTAAGCCGTCAAATCAAAGAACAAAGGCTTAGATCGTGCCAAAATCCATGCAAGATACCCTCAGATCAAGTCTAATCAAGCTCGGATTAATCCCAGCCATCTGATCGATCGATTGGACGGTCCAGAACGTGAGAAATCGCGTGGACCGCGCGTACATCGCGAGAAACCAAGGGGAAACCGCACGGGAAACCAGGGAAATGCCCCAAGGGGGGCGCCGCAAGTGGCTGGGCCGAGCCTACGCGCGCGCCTGCCCGCTGGGCTGGGTCGAGCGCCCGCTTGCGCCACGCGTTGCACGTGGGTCGGGGGCTTCGTGGGAGCGTTTCGTGGCTGGGTTTTTATGGCAGCATACGTAACAATCCTAACCGACTTGACTGTCGAAGCGCCTATTGAAAAACCTTATGACCAAGAATTTTTGTGCAGGTTTTGACTCCAGCACTCCAAAGGAAGCTACTTCTCCACTGTCTCGTCCAATTCCAAGGACATCACCATCTCATCTTATTCCAAAGAGATCGATTCGATTTCATCAACCCAGATTTTGGCAGCAATACCTATCATATAAATACCTTTTTAATGGTTCCATTCCATGAGCATTACTTGAACATGGCTCGTTAAGAAACTGGACCGATATTATAAGTATCATCTTCAACTAGTTGGTCTCAATTTGTTTGACAAACCTGATCCAACCCGTGATGGGGTAGCTGATCAAACCTGCCCCTTAGACAAGTTACATGTAGTACAAAAATAGGTACACCTACACCTCCAACCGGAATTTGTAGGAATATATCAAAATGCTTCCTTGCCACATTATATTCTCCACGTTTCTTCACTATTCTCATCTTTTCCACCAACCATGAGATGGAGATACTGATATGGTCGTCTCTTCCTCGCTGCACCCGTACTCTATGGGCTTCTTTCCTTAGAAAAATGCCTCATCCCACGGTTGCCTCCATTATTTGCCTTTCCCAAGCATTGTAGTTTTTAGTTAGGTGAACGATGACTATTTTTTATTGTACCAGGGAAAAAAAAAAAAAAAAATGACTCTTTTTGCCTTTTGTTTAATCCACCAAAGATCCGCATAAAACCTTTTTAATTCACGGGAGGCTGTCATATATTCCATTCGTGAGACTGCCATGGCTTCCAAGAACAGGAGAGGCTTGTTAATTTGTTTTGTCTCCAAGTAATTGGTGTTATATGCGTGCGAGGGCCATGAAATCCAAGGTCACCAAGTAAAGCACTACTTCATTATTTCCCATGTCATCCAAGAAGTAACTTCATATTCTACTGGGGTTCGGGTTATATCATGTAAAAGAATGATCGGCCTTCTTTCACGGTATTGATCGTATTAAATCGCATTCTATATAGATGCCGAAGCACTTCAAACTTTTATTTATCTACTTGCATAGATCTTGAAATGATTGGATTCATGCGAAGGAAGACAAATCCTTCTTTCGTGTAAAAGACAGAATCCCTATCCTTCTCTTAGGGAAGGTGTTCCGGTCTGAATTCTATTTTTTTTTTTGAATAAAAAAAAAGAAATTGGGAGAAGAGGGCGACCAGCATAGCTATCTATTTGGAGATGACCATGAGGGTTTTTATTTCATTAGAGAATGTTTGATGTATAGTAACAACAAAGATGGCTTAGCCATTCCTCATCATATTGGATGAATATGTTATCTCGGTTCCATCGATCCAATATTCAATCCCACGCATTCATGGCCAGACATCCAAGATAAATTTTTTTATTTAATCGATTTCAATCGTGACTTGAATCTTAAATATGAAAGGCATAGAATCACAATCAGTGCCGACCGAACTATCATCTTGATAGTCAGTTTGAATTCCATTCACATTTAGGTAGATAGCTTCTATGGTGATGCTTGTCATGGCTTCACATACATACATGTCCATATTATTGAGGTTGGGGGCGAGTGCTATGCATGACTGCAAGTCTCTGGACCATTAACAAACTTGGCTGTCCGTTTCTTCACTACTAGTTGCTAAGCCAGCTATGCATGGGAACTGTGATGGACCAAAACGAGGGATGTGGGGCTGCATCCATGGCCTCGGAGTGTGGTTGGTCATTGGTTGCATGCTTTGGAAGGAAAAAAGCCTGAGCAAGTTGTCGTTGACGGGAAAGAGTGGAGCGAGCAAAGTTTAATGTCATGACCAAAGGTTACATACGCGTTACAACAGGAGCAAGTTATCCATCTCCTCTCAAACAAGAAGAGAGGGGATGATGTGGTACACCAATAATATTAATAAAAAAAAATTTGTGGGATTTGAGGCTCATGTCAAGTTTAATTATGACATTGAACTTATATATATATATATATATAGGAGCCTAGAATGAACTATCCAGAACAGAAGCTAAGATTCTTGCCAATGAGGCTAAGGCATTGAGCTTGACCTCCCTCATATATAGAGCTTTCAATGGTTTAGATCAACCAGAGAGCTGTGTTAGATTGGGATGAGTTGACATGCATCACATTGTTACTGGCTATTATTCAGTCTAATTTCGGATAACAAGAGGAGGGGGGGGGGGGCATGGATTGGCCCAGGCCTTGTTGTTGTTGCAATAATAATTAGGACATATAATTAAGTTTTATAAGAATGTGGGCACTTTAATTAAAGACCAATTTCTATTTCAGATAACAAGTTGCAAATTGCCTGTCACCTCTCCTCCATACTTCGTCGAATTTGCTATCGATGATCGAATATACAATGGTGCGAAGGCTTGCAACATAGACTTTGCAGGTATCAGAGACACCAGAGACATGATAATTTACTGGCAAATATGATGGGCCCCATGCCAATTGCAAACCAATATTGGTATATACTTATTGATGGAAGCTGCAAGTTGGTCCTGAATAAGATCATATGTGCAAGCAAAATTTCAATTCGCATCATTTTGGCAAAATATACATTCACCATTAAGACGGTAGTTTGGTTGGCAGGGGTTTTGCCTCGCTACCAATAGATCATGGATTCGAAATAGTTTCCTGGGATCTGCGATAGTTGATGTGAGTGAAAGACTATGAAAATTTAAGTATCTTGAATCGAACATCATCTGGCGGAGTGAGAGTATGTGGGATAACTGTACTGGGTTTAATCTTTCTATCCCTTTTATTTATATATATATGACATACATTCCAAATATGTTGGGTTCCATTTGATTTTTTTGTACCTGCTGCGTTTTGATCAAATGGCACCTCCTATGGATCACAGCAACTAGTGGCTGGAACACCCTTCTTCAATTTTAATATTAATATATAAAATCTATATGTGCTTGAATGTGAATAAATGGGTCAGGTTCAAGTTCCCACCAAAGAGGAATGATGCACAAAGAAAGGCGGATGGAAAGGGAGTTTGCAAGTTCACGTCAAGAGCATGGCCATGGTGTGATAAACTAGCGACAACCAAGAACAAGAGATGGTAACAGGGGATGATGAGGTTGCAATTAGAGGAGCACTTGGGCCACACTTGGTCTGACATGAATCAGGAATTTTGATATGATTGGCCGCCCGAGGATTCTCTTTCAAATAATATAGAATTTGGCATGTGAACTAGCTCATGCACATCCCTGTCTATGGCTCACAAGTTTATTGATCAATTAGCTATGGTTATATTATTATTTAGATCCTATTATTTTACTCATGCAACATAGAAGATATGAGTATAGATCTTATTAACCGTTAATGAACTTTATAATGTATGGACTGATTAGCATTATTAACCGGATTATATTCCTCCTTAACTCATATATATATATATATATATATATTTGTTTGTAGAAATCGTAGGATATAAGATTTTGTACGTTCATAAAAGCGTCTATCCCATTAAGATGGTATGTGTAAAATAAAGATAAAGAGGAAGATTTATACTATTATTATTTTCCTCTTCTACAAGGCACTATTGCAATTGCCAATTCTCGAGACTCTCAACATATGTTTGGTTTGATTTTTAACGTATGCTTTCTTTTACAATTTTATATTCTAATTTCAAACATATTATTTATGGTATTTATTAATTTTTTTTATATTAATAGCAAAATTGATACCTTATATGAATCATAGTTTGTCATCCATCCAGCTAGCCAAAGAATGAAATATTGAAATATCATGAATCTATTGTTGTTGTTGTTGATGGTGAAGTTAAAATGAATTGATTTTTATTCATGTAGAATCATGATATATATAAAAGAAATACAAGTTTTAAGAAGATAGAAAGGTAATACTGAAAAGAAGAAATTTTAGAAAAAAATTAGTAAGGAATCGTATAGATGAAAATTTTTTGATAATTACCATCAATTTATAATGCTTAAACTCAAATTTGAAAATCTAAGGTTTCGTCTAGATACCACATGGACTCGTAACCTTCATAGTAGACCATTCTTTGCAAGAAAATAACTCACATGTGTCCAGACACACAGGGCCATGGTGCCTGTCCCTTGGCCATGAAGAATGGATGAAGGGCAGATGGCAACTCACCCTCCTAATAGTAAAATTGCTGACCCAAACCTCAAGCAGTCTCAGGCCCGGTCAACATGCATGCATGGGGTAAGCATGAGAGGGGGAATTTACAAGCAACCAACAAGACCTTTTTGTTTTTTCTTCTGGAGCAATCAATGGCAATGCCTCTCTCTCCTGTCCTGGGAGAGCAGTAAAGGACAGCCTGTGAGTTGAAGAGGTCATCCAAAAGCTCCAACTCTTCATATCAAATGAATTCTCTTTTTACTGATGGACAGAACAAATTCCCCCTCAACAATCCCCAAAGAAAAGCTGGAAAAGCTGGGCTAAAGCGTGTCTTTTTCTTCCTTTCCTGCTTTCTTTCTCATTCAGCATCTTTCACCTTTGTAGCAGAATCCTCTTTTCCCTTTCCCATCCTCGATCACTTAATTCGTCCCTTTTCTTTTCAATTTGTTCATGGCATCAAAATTCTGTCGAAAAATTTCCAACCTTTCTTTGTCTAAGCTCTCAAAGTTGTGTTTTTTATTCCCTTTTGGTGCATTATGTAACTCGATGGCCCTTTCTCATGTAAAAGGCTAGATTTTGATTCTCTTTCGGCCACTTCGTTTGACATGTTGTTTTCTTGCTTTTGTGATTGTTAAGTGCGCCTGGAGGTCCCAGACTCTCTTATGTTTTCTTCTCCCATCTGTTTACTCTCTTTCAAATTTTCTGAGTCCTTTCTTGTTGAGTTCTGAATCTTTCTTTAAATCCTTCTTCCATTTTGGACTTGGTTCCCATGGGACTCTGCCACGGAAAACCAATCCAAGACCCTCCAATTCAAGAAGAAGGCCCTGTGATTCCCAGCGATGAGGGTCCTCTGCCGAATGCCGACACCCCGAAACCCCCAAAGTTCCCTTTCCTGAGTCCAAGCCCTTTGCCGAGCTCTTACAAGAGCTCGCCGGCAAATTCCAGCGTGAGCTCCACCCCTCTGCGGTTGTTGAAGCGGGCATTCCCTCCTCCGTCTCCGGCGAAGCACATCAAGGCTTTCCTTGCTCGCCGCCATGGTTCGGCGAAGCCGAACGAGGCTACGATCCCTGAGGGAAGTGAAGCTGAATTGGGACTGGATAAGAGTTTTGGGTTTTCAAAGCAGTTCTTTTTGAAGTATGAGCTTGGGGAGGAGGTCGGCCGCGGGCATTTTGGGTATACTTGCTCGGCGAGGGTGAAGAAGGGGGAGTTGAAGGGCCAGGAGGTGGCGGTTAAGGTTATCCCAAAAGCAAAGGTCGGTTTTCTTTTCTTTTTTTTTTCAGTTATTGTATGATTTTTCTGTTTCATATGTGAATTTCTGTCGAAACTGTTCTGCCTAATTCCGTGCCAAAATTCTATAACTTGAGTTCAGACCAGCCCTCTGGATCTGTTGCTTGATTAATCTTAAATTCGTAGCAGAATATCCATGAGGATTACTGTCAACTTCCAATTGTACAAATATATATGGAAGGAAATTCAGATGAATATTGATAATTTTGTTTTGCAAACTTTAAAGTAATCTATTTTGTAGATCTTATTCTTGTTAATGTTTCATCAATGCAAACCAATCCTTTTCCATGTTTGAACCTGTAACTGATAATAATTGTTGAACTTCATGTGTGATTTAGATTTTTTACTGACCTAGTGCGTGAATTTTGAAAATTTGCAATATTTTCCTTAGATGTGTTTCACCATCATCAGTTTTATTTTTTTCTTATTTTCTACAAATTTGCGTCTCCATCTTTTTTGCTTTTGTGTTATCATCTAAGCGCTTGATCTGTTTTTGGTCTCGGTGTGCACAAAGAAAATTTCTGCAATTCAGCCAGTTCATATTGCTTACTACCATTGCTCTGGCAGTAATTGGCAATTGGATCCGGGCAAATAACGAATCATGCTCCTATTCTTCCTAATCTAAATTCTTTCTTGGATGACTGTTGGCTTTTCAAATTCTAAAATCCTGATTTTAGATGTTACATACAAAGGAGTTTTGCCAATGTATGTTTGTTAGTAGAACAATCTGAAAACGTACTGGTTAATCTCACAGACTATATTATGGCAGATGACAACAGATATTGCTATTGAAGATGTGAGAAGAGAAGTGAGAATATTGAGATCTCTCACAGGACATCAGAATCTTGTGCAATTTTATGATGCATATGAGGATGAGGACAACGTCTACATAGTGATGGAGTAAGTGCTGATTACATATTTATGACTCATTTAGTCATTCTTAGAATCCACACACCATTGCTTCTTGGGAACTGAAAGATGAATGTGAACATTTTGGGAGGAAAAAAGCTACATACATGCACCAGATGAAAGCAAGGTTGTATGCGGCTTCTGAAAGTTCCGGTGCTGGATATAGGGAGTTACAGATGTTGTAATTTTTCTGCATGTCCCTTCTCAGTTCAGTTCATCTCTGCATAGTTTCTCATGCAGCATTCTATAATTAGTTATTACTAGACATTAAAACTGTGTGACAGTTGTATTTGATGCATACATATATATGCACAGACATAATTATAAAAACACATATCCAGATGCATGCACATTAGATTTTTATGATATTCTCTGCTATAATAAATTAAATTTATAAAAATACATAGCAAAAAGCAGCAGAGTGGTTTGTCTGCGAATCACTCTGGACCATGACAAGACAATAGTTTTTCTTTTGTTTATTTGGTATGATATACATCCCATCTGAATATCTCAATAAAATTCCACCCTTTTGCTTTCAGAGGAGCTTGATTTGAGGATTTGTAGGAAACTGCAGCACAATCCTATTTTCAATTTTTTTATGCATATGTTTTTTTCTTTAGTTCAATCATATGAGATCCATCATTATATAATTGATTAATTGTTCATCTAAAAAATATCCTTTCCTAGAATTTGTCAGGTGACATTTTTGACCGAGGAAGTTTTTAGGCCATTTGGAAAGAAAATCAGTTGAGCATTGAAGATAGATTCCATTCTTCTATTAGCAAAAGATGGGGACAAGTTTGTGTACCCTTTCAAACAAATTATATAGGAAAATGGAAAGCAGTTTCTTGTAAATGATAACAGTTTGAGGGCATTAGATGACTATTCTAGAGGGTGGTTTTTGCTACTTTGAACAAGTGGAGTTAGCATCAATAAGTTTTAACAAAGAAAATCTTTTGGTAACAGACTGAACTATCATGGACATCTTGATTGGTGTAGGTGTTTGAATTCAATCTGGATGACTGCTTGATTTGACATGTTGAAATTGAATTTCTTCTTTTTCTTCTTGCTTTTACTGAAACTACTGTAGTACTTCGAACTCTGTGTGATGATATGGAAGGAAAGGAATTCAGGAGTTTTCCTAAGAAAGAAAGCTCAGTACATTCCTTTCACAAATACTACTTAAACTTTCTTGGATGACTGGTCCATTCTCCTCAGTAGCAAGGACAGACTTCACTTCTTTTCTACATGGAAGAAGTTGTCATCTGTCCTCTCTTCTCCTTGCTTGATCCTAGAGTCCTTTTCCTCCTTTTCGCTCTTCTTTTCCATGGAGTACTTCTCCCTCTTTATTTTCCTTCATTTCTTTCCTTTTTTTTCCCCCTTTCTCATGTTTGTTAACTCTTTCTCATTAAAAAAAAAGTTTGTTAACTTTTTTTTAAATGTTGTTTAATAAATGGGTGGCTTTGCCCTCCCTTTCCCTGAGAAAAAAAAAGATAAGAAAAAAGGAACTCCCCTGCTATTTGTTCTTCTTTATATTTTGCTTGGGTAAATCTCCTTGGTTAAATCTTAGTCATGGTCTAGCAAATCTTGTTCCACAGATTTGAGATTGGGAAGAAATTTCTCACATTGCTTTTATTTTATCATGTAGAACAATGTTGTTGTCTCATTGGATTGTGGCCTGTATTTAGTGGAGGGGCTCCACATGTGCTATGCCTAAGGTCTTATCATGGGCCACAGACCTGAGTCTACCGAGGGGTTCAAGGCCAGAGTCTGTGACATGAATATTGGAGGCAAGGTCTGCAGTTTTGGAACCAGCACCCATGTCGGTAGGCCTGTGGTACAATATGGTATGGTAGCATGCCATGCCATTCCAGCATAAACCGGCAGGAAAACTGGCAAGGGAGGGGGAGAGAGAGAGAGAGAGAGAGAGAGAGAGAGAGAGAGAGAGAGAGAGAGAGAGAGAGAGAGAGGGCTTCGAAGATACAGTATTTTAGAGTATTTGTGAAGCATCAAGTTCAATTTAAACATGCAGCCAATATACTAAAATATGATTTAAAACATCTGATGCTTTTCTATGTTGGTCAATTAATGCTGGTTTTGAAGTTACAGTACATTGACATGCATAGTTCTTTTCTTTTTCTTTTTTTAGGTGGGGAAGGGGGTGGGTCCATATATGTAGAGCCTCATATGTATATCTATCCTCATAATTTTGTATATGACTATCTATTATGGTTCATTGGGCCATAAAGTTAGGTCTGCAAATGGTTTAAGTCAAACCTGTGACCTGACTTGGTCCTGACCTAGTTACACCAGGTATGACCTGGTTCTTTGGACCCTTTTGAGACTGCATCAGAAAAATGACCTGTTTGAAAAATTGGGTTGGGTAGGGTTCATCTGTTTTCTAGCTGATCCGTACCCATCTGGACCTACCTATGTATTAACTGGGAATAAAATGGGCTAAAGCCAAACATTAATATGACCTGATTCAACTCGGCCTTGCTTGATCCAACTCTACCTAAAACTGTAACTTCAAAGTTCCCAAATCATATCACACACCTTGTTGTCATTTTAGATTTGTAGGTTGGGTATAATGCAATTTCTTGGTAGCTTAAAGGCTTAATTAAGGCTGAATTGCACTCTTGCAAGCAACATGAGTAGTAACAAACTACATTAACACCTTTTTTGAATTATTTTACTTGGTACAAATGCAATTATTAATTTCCTTCTAGATATATATTGGTTTTTTTTTCAAAAAAAATGCCTTGGAGCCATACCTAGATCATATCTGACCAAGGCCTGTATTGGAAAGTCTTCATAGTCCTCATATACCTGATCTCCTACCTCTTTTTTCCTTCCTAACTTTACTTTTCTGCCTTCTTAAGGCCTATAATATTCTCCTTCCTAGTTTCACTTTTCTGCCTCTTAAAGTCTGTATCTGTTCTATATATATACTATGATTCAATATGAATAAAGCATATTCAGTGGCTTTACTGTTTCCAACATGGTATCAGAGCCTTCTAGGAATCCCTAATTCTTTCCTTCTATCATCTCTCTAGAATTTCTAAAAAAAAAATCCATATCCAAAAACCCTCGCTCCCAAAACCCTTCCCGACTTCCTCAACGCCCCCCAAACCGCCGCCAACGCCCCCAAACCCTCTCTCCCGCCACCAACGCCCTCTGCCTCACTGACGGGATCGCCGGCCCCATCGAGCTATCGCCACCGTGCCATCGCCCCTCTACGCCCTCGCGTTGTCGCCACCTGGTTCCATTGCTACCATCCTCGTCTCCGCTTCCATGTCAATGTCCTCGCCTCCGCCGTCACCCTTTCAGTCGTCATGGGTCTCTGCTGCATCTCCCTCACCGGCTCCCGTCTCTGGGCCTCCCGCTCCAAGCCCTTTGCCTACATCATCGCTGCCATCTCCACCAACCCTACCTCCACCGCTGCCACCATCTCCCACCCTTGCATCGTTGCTCGTGCTTTCGCCCAGGCTCCGGCCGTTGCCCATGCTCTGGCCTCCCGCCCTCACGCTGTCGCCGTCGCGCCCGTCGCCTCACCTCACTCCGGCCATCGATCACCCCGTCGGCCTCGCCTCTGCCTCCACATCGTCGCCGTCAGCCTCGCTACCAAAGTACCACAGGAGATGCTGTCAACCTTTAGACTTTTGCCCTCATGCCATTGAAGGAGCTCCCTAAGGGTAAGATCACCTTTGATGATCCAGTGATCCTAGATGTAAGGTGGCACGATGCTTTACCATCCCTTCTGGCGATCTAGTGGTGGATCCGGCATTGTGATTGACCCCTTGGACGGCTTTGAGGGCATTCTCACTGGGCATCAGAGCGGCAGTGATCAGCGGGAAGGAGCTCCTTAGATCCATCTTGGCGAACAAGATGAGAAGCTAGAGCGAGCAATAGCATATGAATGGTTTGGGAACATTGATTTTTGTCCTCTCTTGAATAACTTGGTGAAGGATATTTTTTAATCTTTGTGGGCTCTTATGAAAGGCAACATTCTAGGTTTAGAATGACTAATCTAGTTACCACTCAAGACTTGGAGAACCTTCTTAGTAGGCTGCTCGCAGTCCAGGTTTCAACTGTCTAGCCAGCAACTTAATCGGGAGGATCTTCGCGAGAGAGTACATCCCTTAATACACTCCAAGTTGCTGTTAAGCTCGATGGATCAGCCACGTATTTATCCTGGTCTAGAAGTACCCAGCTATTTGTCAAAAGCTGTGGTTTGGAGGGATACTCACCGGCACAGTACTGCGACCTGTTGATGGAGTATCAGGAGTGGCTCAATGGGATATGAAAAATTCGGTGGTCATGGCTTTTCTACTCAATACTATGGTCCCGAGTGTCTCACGGAGCATGCAGCTATTGGAGATCGCACATGAGATATGGAAGGCAGTGGCTCAGATATATTCTCAGAAGGCTAATCCTGTACAGGTATATGAGATCTGGTGCCAGTTGAGGCAGCTTCGTCAAGGCACACTTTCTGTTACCGATTATGCTACAGAACTAAAAAGATTATGGGTTGAAGCTGATCACTACTGTACCTTCTTTCTGGAATGCTCTGCAGATATGCACTGATTCTACAGGCACCTAGAAGAGGAACGAGTCTAAGATTTTTTGTATGGCTTGATTCTGAGTTTGATCCAGTTCGTGTACAGCTCTTGGATCGGGACGATATGCCAAGCCTGAGTCAGGCATTCTTTACTGTGTTGCGGGAGAAGATGAGGACTAGAATCATTGCTTCTACTGAGCCTATTCACTCTGCCCTCACAGCTAAATCATTGCTTCGATCTGGTGCACAACCGTCTACTATCTGCAATTACTGTCATAAGCTTGGTCATGTCAAAGCCATTTGTTAGGAACTACATGGTTGTCCCTCTCAATCTAAGCGGAAAGATTGGGGGCGTGGTTGGGGTCGAGGTCGTGGTTAGCAAACTGCACATCTATCTGAGAAAGTGAAGGAGTCTTCTGCTCGTTATTTTCTTGACGACTATTAGACCATGAAGTGGTTGATGGACCCATATGAATCTACTTCCAGTTCCTTGCCTTCCCCAGCTTTGACTAGCCCGTCATCACCCATTTCCAACTTTGCTCAGTCAGGTATTACTTGTAGTATAGGCCATGCATTTGGTTGTTTGGATACGTCTTTTTCATGGATTCTTGATTCTGGTGCTTCTTGTCATATGACTGGATCTTCTACTTCCTTTAGTGCATACTTTCCTAGTTCCGGTTGTGATCGAGTTTGTTTAGCCGATGGATCCCTTTCAATTGTATCTGGTAAGGGAACTGTCAATTATACACTTACTCTTCAATTATCATCCGTCTTGCATGTCCTTACCTTTCCCATGAACTTGTTATCTATTAGCTCTGTTACTCGCGATTTAAACTGTTCTGTCATCTTTTGGCCATCTCATTGTATCTTTCAAGAACTGACAACGGAGAAGGAACTTGGATATGGTAAAATGCACAATGACTTGTACTACCTGAAAAATGAAGGGGAGCGGCTTCATGATGCTTTGTCAGCAAACACGGCTTCTTCTGAGCTTCTGCTTTATCATAGAAGACTCGGTTACATCACCTTTCTTGCTTTACGTCAGTTGTTTCCTACTCTTTCTCACTCTTGCAAGAAGATTACTTTAGTTTGTGATGATTGTGAATTTGCAAAACACATCCATGAAGTGTATCCTGTTTTGCAATCATAAATTTAATATTGTGCATTCAGATTTTTGGGGACCTTGTAGAGTACTGTTTTCATTATAAGGCATCGGTGATTTGTTACCTTCATTGATTGCTACAGTCGGGTGACCTGATTATACTTACTGAAGAGCAAGCATGAGGTATTTTCCTGTTTTAAAGAATTCATAAACTGGTGGACACCCAGTTTGGGATGAAGATTAGAATACTCCGATCGAACAATGGTATGGAGTATACAAATCATGCATTTCGTACCTACTTGCATTACCCACTTGCATGATCATGGGATCATTCATCAGATGACTTGCGTCAATACCCTTGCACAGAATGGAGTAGCCGAATGGAAGAATCGACATTTGCTAGAGGTAACTCGCGCTCTCATGTTTTCTATGCGAGTTCCTAAATTTTGTAGCGGGAGGTTGTTCTGATTGCAGCTTACCTCATCAACCATATGCCTCTTCGAGTTCTTGACTTCAAGTCTTCACTTGAATGTTTATAAGGAAAGATCGAATACATTGTCTTATCTCATGTTTTCGGCTGTGTATGTTTTTCTCGGGACCATGTACCATCTGTTGGTAAACTGGATCCTCGAGTTCTGAAATGCATCTTTGTAGGTTATTCTGCCACTAAGAAGGGGTATAAATGCTATTATCTACCTATACGGCAAATGCTCGTCACCATGGATGTGACCTTTCAAGAAATGGTGCCTTACTATGTGGCGGAACAACTTCCTCGGCTTCCGGATGTACCAAGTGGTGTTTTTATATCCTATGAGTTCTTGACCACGCCGTCTAGGAGCCCTTGGCGTGAGGGGGAGCATAGTGGTGATGGAAGTAAGGAAGTAGAGATTAATGATGCTCAGGACGATCCAAGTACGGTACTGGATGATGGTATTCAGGGGGAGCAAAGTGAGGTTATTGTGCATTCTCCAGTCATCCAAGCTTCTGCTCTAAGTACAATTCCATCCAGGTCTTCGAGTCCTCTTCCTTCATGAATAACGGTAACAATTCTATTTTTTCTGATTTAGATATTCTTATTACTAAATGAAAGGATTCCCGCCTGATCGTCCCTTGCTATCACTATGATATTTCTAACTATGTATCCTATGAGTCCCTATCTCCTTATAAATCCTTTGTAGCTAAATTAAAATCTGTGAGCATTTCTATTGATTGGAAGGTAGCTATGGCAAATCCAAACTGGAGGCAAACAATGATGGAGAAAATGAATGCTTTGTTAAAGAACCATATATGGGATCTGGTCACTCTACCTAACGGAAAGCAACCAGTGGATTGCAAATGGGTGTATACAGTCAAGCATAATCTCGAAGGCAAACTTGAAAGGTATAAGGCTCACCTAGTGGCTAAAGGGTATACACAGACGTACGACATCGATTATAAAGAGATCTTTGCTCCCGTGGCAAAAATGAACTCAGTACGTACCTTGATCTCATGTGTTGCTAACTATGGCTGGGAGTTACATCAGCTATATATGAAGAATACCTTTCTTCATGGAGATCTTCAGGAGGAGGTTTACATATAGATTCCTCCTGGGTTTGCGAGCAGAGCTACGGCAGGGAAGGTGTGTAGATTACGGTGCTCTCTCTATGGCCTTAAGCAGTCTCCCTGTTTGAACACTTCAGCTCTCCCCGTTTGAACACTTCAGCTGGTAGTGCTCAAAATGGGATATTCACAAAGTAATGCGGATCATATTCTATTTTATGAACATACTGGTGGAAAGAGAACTATTTTGATAGTATATGTTGACGATATAGTTATCACAGGAGATGATCTCAGGGAGATTGCATGGTTTAAACACAATCTGGCTTGCGAGTTTAAGGTTAAGGACTTGGGATTGTTGAGATATTTTTTGGATATTGAGGTCTCTAGATCATCTCAGGGTATTTTTTTGACTCAGCGAAAATATACTCTTGACCTTCTTACTGAGACTAGAATATTTGGATGTAAGCCTGCTAATACACCTTTTGATCAGAATCATAAATTAATGGCAAATGGAGGAGCCCCTGTGGATCATGGGAGATATCAGTGATTGGTAGGGAAACTGATTTATCTTTTTCATACCAGACTAGACATTACCTTTGCAGTCAGTGTCATCAGCCAGTTTATGCATGATCCACGAGAGCAATATATGGAGGCAGTCTATCGGGTACTACACTACCTTAAAATATGTCTGGATGGGGATTGCTCTTTACTCGACATGACTCTTTGAGGATAGAGACATTCACTGATGCAGATTGAGTAGGTTCACTGGATGATCGGCAATCCACTACTGGTCACTGCACATTCGTTGGCAGTAATCTAATTACTTGGAGAAACAAAAAGCAATCTGTTGTAGCCAGATCGACTACAAAGGATGAGTATAAAGCAATGGCTCAGGAAATGTGAGCTTTTCTGGCTACAGAAATTACTCTAAGAGCTACGCCTTCTGAGTAAGTCCCTTATGATACTGTACTGTGATAATAAGACGGCAATTGATGTTTTGAATAATCCGGTGCAACATGATCGTATCAAACACATTGAAATTGACCGCCATTTTATCAAAAAAAGGTAACCAACAGATAGATTTGCATCTCTTTTATCCGCTCAGCTAATCAAGTGGCAGATATCCTAACAAAGGGACTAAGTTAATCTTCCTTTTCATCTCTTGTTAACAAGATGGGTCTTCGAGATATCTTCATCCCATCTTGAGGAAGAGTATTTTAAAGTCTTCATAGTCCTCATATACCTGATCTCCTATTTTTTTTTTCCTTCCTAGCTTTACTTATCTGCTTTCTTAAGGCCTGTAATATTCTCCTTCCTAGTTTCATTTTTCTGCCTCTTAAAGCTTGTATCTGTTCTATATATATACTATGATTCAATATGAATAAAGCATATTTAGTGGCTTTACTGTTTCCAACAGCCTGAATGTATTGGAATGGGTTTGGGTCATGACTCATGATTGACCTGACTCTGCCCTAATGGCCTGATGCTTTAAAATATTTTTTCATTCAGCTGACCTCACCTGACCTGATTGGTTAATAATTTGGGTTTGGGTCCAAAATCAAAACTTGAAAAAACCAGGTTGATTCATGATCATGCTTAACTCAGTCCCAACTTGGCATAGTTATGGTATATCGTGATAATTGATTTATAATTGAATTGATTCAACTGTTTTTTAAGTGCAGTTGACATATATTCATTCTCTACAGAATACAGATGTTTTTTAGTTGCTGATATGTTGTAATATTCTTGCTAAAAAATGTTTGTAAGTTCCCTCTAATCCAATTCCATGAGACTGATTTGCATCATGGCTTTATGAGAAAACCATATATGCTCTGAAAGTTTGAAAAATGCATATTCATCATTACCCAAAATTATCCAAGACTCTAAATAAGAAAATTTGGAAAAAAATTATCAAAGACTATGATGACATAGATGCATTCTAGCTGATATTCTTTGATCTCAGTACAGCCTGGTATGATTTTGTTACACCTCATTTTGGAGCTGACCTGGACAGATACAAAACCTGTAACTTAATTCTTGTATAAACAAACATCTGGTCTCTTGAATTATATGAGCTTATAGTCATGTTTCATATTGATCAGGTTATGCAGAGGAGGTGAACTATTAGATAGCATACTTTCAAGGTACCCTTTGCATAAATTGTTCAATTTCAAATTTCTGGCAAAATGTTGATTTTTGATCTTTTAAAAGCTGCTGGTGAAGATATCTTCCATCGTTATCTTAATTTATTTATAGGGGTGGAAAATACTCAGAACAAGATGCCAAGGTTGTCATGGTCCAGATTTTAAGTGCCGTTGCTTTCTGTCATCTCCAAGGTGTTGTACATCGTGATCTCAAGCCAGAGGTGATTGTTTGCTAGATTTAATGCACAAGCATACACACTTGCCCATGCATGAGGGAACTTGCATGGACAGGCACATGCATGCAAATGTATGAATACACCTGCACAAGCATATGCGCAGACATGCAGACACAACACATACACTTGTGCGCATGCACGCACACAAATGCACATGCATGCAGAGACATTCATATATCTAGACAATCTTTTATTTCCTCTCGTGCACAATTCAATCACTTTGCTTGCTTTATGGTACAGAACTTTCTTTTTACTTCCAAGGACGAGAATTCTCCCCTCAAGGCTATAGACTTTGGTTTGTCAGATTTTGTGAAGCCAGGTTGGGTTTTAATTATGACATCATGTATCAGTGGATTTTAGCTTGTTTGACTTTGTTTCCTCTTTGTTTTGTATCCTCTTTTACTTAAAGAATAACATGTTACCATCACTGGAAACATGCAGATGAAAGGCTTAATGACATTGTTGGAAGTGCATATTATGTTGCTCCTGAAGTTCTTCACAGATCTTATGGTACTGAGGCAGATATGTGGAGCATTGGTGTTATTGCCTATATTCTTCTATGTGGAAGTCGCCCGTTCTGGGCTAGAACTGAATCGGGTATCTTTCGAGCTGTCCTGAAGGCAGAGCCAAATTTTGAGGAGGCTCCTTGGCCTTCGTTGTCTGCTGAGGCCAGAGACTTTGTCAAAATGTTACTAAATAAAGATTATCGTAAGAGAATTACTGCTTCACAAGCTCTTGGTAAGTTCTTTTCCTATTTAAGTGGCATTTGGTAATCCAAATAGGATCACCATGGTTATCTAAGATCACCAGTAATGTGCATCCTATGGTGATCCGATTCCAAATGATCCAAGATCACTTTATTTGGTAGGCTATGATCCAGTGATTAAAGATCTCCAGGTATCCATGAGTAACATATTTGGTATTTCACGAGAATCCAAGATCACAAACCATATAATACCAAAGCTATCATGATATATTTTATAAAAATATATTTATTAATTATATAAAATATATTTTAATAAAATATTAATATATTTCTTAATATATTAATAATTAATATATTCTATAAAAATATATTTATTAGTCCTATAAATTATTAATCCTATAAAAATATATTACTTATTATTATATAATTATTATTTTATTGTTACTTATAATATATTATTTATCAATACAAATATTTCTTTTGATTATAAAAAATAATGCATACTATATTTAATATTTTATTATATAAGTATAAAGTATAATAAAATATTTCTATTCTAATTTAAAATTATCATTGAATCATAATATGACAATAATATGATTAATAATATCTTATAATATAATATAATATAATATTAAATATATAATATTGAGATAATATATTAATGGTATATTGATATATCAATTTTTTTTGTTAGATTGAGGAATATTTTTATCCTTAAATTTCAGTCGAAGATCATTGCTTTGTGGATGATCTTAGATCCCGAACCTCAAGGTCGGGTATCCCATCACTGGATTGGATGGTGATTTGATGAGTAAGAGTGATATGGGATCACTATCACGTAGGATCACCGTGGTGCATTCAAACATGGTGATCTCATTACCTCTATCCATAGCATTTTTGATATTGGATTGATCACCTCATACCAAATGTCACTTTAATAGTTTCAGTTTTTCATATTAAGTTATTAATAACTAAAATCTGATTTCCATGCATGCACAGGTCATCCTTGGCTTCGAGATTCACAGGGTATTAAAATTCCTCTGGATATTATAGTTTACAGGCTTGCCAAAGCTTATATATGTTCATCATCTTTGAGGAAATCTGCTTTGAGGGTATGTTGTCTCTCTTATATACAAAGTCAGTTATCGTAACTAACTATAAGTTTCTTAATCATTCAAGTGCTAGTACCAATCAACCTGTAGTTATGTGTTGCATCCTTGATAAAAAGGGCAACCTAGTGCATGAGGCTCCTACAATTGTGGATCTGGAGCAAGTTATATGTACACACTCTTTCCCTGCATACAAAAAGGTTGTTTTCATGTTTCGAATCCATGACTTCAACATCATAATGGAACAACTTTATTATTGTGCCAAGTTATGGCATCCTTAAAGTGATCTAAAATTTTGAGACATATAAATACTGAATTAGCTTTTTTTTTTGTTGAATAATATATTGGCACATACTGCAGGCCCTTGCCAAGACCTTGACAGTGGATCAGCTCTATTATCTGCATGAGCAATTCACATGGTTAGGGCCAAACAAGAATGGCTGCATCTCCTTGCAAAACTTCAAGATGGTTAGTTTTCTTTATCAAATGCCTACAGTCTTAATGGTAAACTACTAATTAATGCTGAGAACTGATAGGCCTTGATGAAGTACTCGACCGAGGCAATGAAGGACTCGAGGGTTCTTGATTTTGTGAACACGGTATCTTTTGTGTGGGCACTTGTGTCTTGATGATTTCTGTTTTACAGTTCCGAGAATTTACCTTTGTTGTGTCCTTTTCATGGATATAGGTAAGTTCTCTTCAGTACCGAAAACTAGATTTCGAAGAATTTGCTGCTGCTGCCATAAGTGTGCATCATCTGGAAGGACTAGATAGTTGGGAGCGGCATGCACGTCGAGCATACGAGTTCTTTGAGAAGGATGGGAACCGTTCCATAGTGATTGAGGAACTTGCATCGGTATGATCAATTATATTTGAAAAACGGTTCATACAATTCATTATCATGTTTATTTCAAGCATGGAATCTTATGCTCTTGAATTACTTTAGAATTTCCCAGCTTATTTCGATTTTCCAACCGAAAGAGAAACTTAATGATCATGCTTGTACAGGAACTTGGGCTCAGTCCCTCAGTCCCGGTCCATGTTGTTCTACAGGGCTGGATAAGGCATGCTGATGGGAAGCTTAGTTTGATGGGATTCATCAAACTTTTACATGGGGCATCCTCACGCTCAATTCCAAAGGTTTAGCCAACGACTGGATCAAAGAATTCTACTTCTTATGGAACAAGACTTTGAGAAGCATTTAGTTGAATCATGAGTCAAGAAAGCTGATCATGCCAAACCATGCAGGTCCAGGACCAAGGCATGTAAAGAAAAGGGTGAGTTCTTGCCAAGATCTTGAAGGCTGTCCTGGTCTTTTTGTCATATCATTCTTCTTGTTTGTCAGTACACATGGTTTGTGCAGTAAAGCTGTTAAGAGGCATCCACAGATAAAAAAACAGGGAGTCTTGAAGGCTCAAGTAAATTAAATCTTCTTCTGTGGTTTTTCCACTCATATCAGTAAGATTCTAAATGTTTCGACACAGCATGGAATTGCTTGGCCTACACCTCTTTGTGAATCAACTAGGTTAATGATAATAAAATCCAGATTGAGTTATTACACAAAGAAAAGAAAGTTTCTTTTCTTTTGTTTTCGAGAGATAAAGGGAGGGAGGTGCACTCTTTTTAATTATCTAGGTCCAAATATTTAGAGATGCATGTCGAGGATCTTTAGAGTCATCAAATTACCTAGCTGGATAATTGAACCAATCAAGAATCCAATCTGCTGGTGGATTTTCATGGTGGACTTTTTATTAGTCTCGGCTTTTCAGTGAGTAGGATTATGTTTATGGTCTATCAATCATGTTTTCTCAAAGCCATTCATGCAGTCGTCAGTCAGGGGAATAATATGTTAAGCATGGGTACAGGTTTTTCCTTTTTGTTTCCAAGGGTGCAAGGCTTAAAATAAGTTGGATGGATACCAGCCAATTCAGAATCTGTGTCTGAATCTGGTTAGACTTGGACTGTCTTTGATCCTACCTGTGTTCAGAAAATACTCTAAAAACTCTAGAACTTGAATCCATATTCAGGTTTAGTAGCATTTAGGCATAACCATGAGTAATGAAAGCCAGAATATCAAATTGGGATAGGACCCAAAGGTAAAAGAAAATACAAAACAAAAATAATTTAAGGGAATCAATGGTTTAGAGGTATTCAATAGACTCCCTTTGCATTTTGATCAAACTCCACTTCTTAACTGTACCACAGCCCCAGCAGCATCACGTCGCCAAGCTGTTTGACCAACATTCCACTAACAAAACGCTTCTCAACATCACCCCACAAGCATATGGACTCGGAAAGAAGGCACTCAATTTTGGTTTAACTTTTTCTAATCATCGAAAACTTAAATTATATTAATCTATTTAGAGGCAGTAAGGGTATCCTTCTCCAGACAAGCAGCCATTGATGGTGGTCATAACAAGATTGTGATGCAATGATTTCAAACAATTCCAGCCTGATACTATTCACAAGAGTGCCGAGCCTTTTATATGATGAGTTATTCTTTGTGCACTGCATGCCATGCAGTGGCCCGTATAATATTTTTTTATTGGTTCAAATGTATCCACGGTGGCATGACGGGACGGGAGCTGAGCGTGACTAGCATTAATTATCGTTCAGCTTTTATTTAAAATTTTCGTTTAGACCAAAATATCCTGAAACAGTATTATGATACTCTAATTCAAAAACTATGGCATCTTAGTTCAAAACTTACGACATCCTAGTTCAAAAATAACCTGAAACAGTATTACGACATCCTAATTCAAAACCTACGACACTCTATTTCAAAAATGACAACCATGCAGGAAATATGAAATAATATTACGATATCCTATTTCAAAAGCTACGACATCCTAGTTTAGGCAACATGACGGAAAAAAAGTACCGGAGGGAAGGGTATTTTAGTCTGGACAAAAATTTCAAATAAAAGCTGAAAGGTAATTAATGCCAGTCACGCTCAACTACCGTTCCGTTATGCTACCGCGGATATATTTGGATCAATAAAAAAATACGGTGCATGCCATGTTGGATTTACTGTACCGCACGCGGTGCAAAGACCTTTTCTTATATGATTACATTTCATAGTAAATAATTGCTAATTCTGATGCTCTGAGATCGAGCTGGTTAAGATGCTGCTTCTATCTCTAGAATCTAGTAGTCTGGAACTGGTTGGTTGTTGTGATAAAATCATGAATTCCTCGTCCTGCTTCATTTTCCTTGCCCAAACTCTCTCTTTGGTGTATTTGTTCCTCTTATTTTGTCTACCAAGTCTCAGAAATCTTCTTCATCAAGATGGCCATTCTACAGAAGTTTTAGTATCGTGGCATTAGTCCATCTTCTTCGAGCCACATCTCCCTCCCTTGTCCCTTTTCCATTTCCTTTAAACCGATCAATAACCTTTGCCTTGAGCCATGGTACGTCTGACCGCAGATGCCACTCCATCATGTACTGCTTAAACTGGGGCCACGACCATGCCATCCTCCAAGTTGGTCATCAAAAGTGCACCTCGGCATGCCTAACAGATGTTCTTCATGCTAGAAATGCGTGACAAATCCTGGTTTAACAGTGGAAAGGAGGACACCTACTGCATCATTGCACCCATGGCCAACCAAAGCTGCCTCAAGGGTCTCCTTGGCTTCATCAACTCAGAGTGCACCACCTGATGGCCAGCCATTTTGCCTTGCCTCCGCTCCCACCTCGGTCTCCTTGTTCACCCATACGGTTTTTTTTTTTTTTTAAGTTAATGCAAGTTTGATCCCAACTCACCCATCGAGAGATGAGAATGTAAAAGAAAATAAAAAAAGAATGATAGCTGAGTTTTGGCAAGACTTTTACCAAAGGGTGATAGGAATGCTACTTTGCTATTAATTGGAACATCCAGATCCTGGAAAGGAAAACTTCTATATCTTGGGTGGAAGATTGACATTGGTGAACTTAGTGCACTCTTCCTGTCCTCTCTTCCTACTATATATTAATCTTTAAACTTTCTAAATGGATCATTAACAGAATTGATCGAATGTGTCATGTTTTTGTTTGGAGGGAAAAGAAAGAAATTAATTAGCAGTTTCATTGCTTAGTGAACCGGGACTCTATTTGCAGATCGAAGGATCAAGATGGTTTGGATGTTAAAAATCTTAGAATAGATGAATTGTGCTCTATTAGTAAAATAGGTATGAAAATTTATTTCAGATAACGATGCTCCTTGGAGAAGATACATCAAGTGTGCTTATTTTGTTCGAAGAAAGTTTGGGCTGCAAGTAAAGAAAAGCACTTCCAGAATATCACTAATTTGGAAAGATATATGTAAATAACTCACTACGTTTTGGTATTGCCTCGTCTTTAAGTGCCTTCAGAATTTTGGGAGGACACTTGGTGTGGACCAATACCTCTTTGCTTTATATATTTTGTATGATCTATATCATATAGCAGTTAAAAAGGGATCATTAAACTCAGATCTTCACTCATGTTGGGTCAATGTAGATAATTAGACATTCTTCGATCTAACCTTGCTTATTATATGAGACCTTCTTAGGTTTTGGATACACCTTCATGGGAACTCAGCAAAAAGTGGTTCCTTCTCGGTCAACTCTTTTTACAATTTCGTCAACGAGGACTTGTTTATCCTTACAATAAAGTTATTCGGAGAGCTGAAATACCTAAAAAAGTCAAGATTTTTCTTTGGCTTGCTTCGTGCAATAGGCTTCGTATTAGAAAATTTTTTGTCAAAAAAGGATGGACTATGAGCATGAGCTGTGCATTCCGTGGGGGAAACATAGAAACTGTCAACCATTTTCTTGTTGAATGCCCATTCATTCGGTCCATTTGGAATGTCCTTGCAAATCAGCTCAAAGCTTGATATCAACCCGATAGCTTCTATCAGCTTTGGACAAACTAGAGGAAAGCCAACTTTGTTATATCACTCATCGTGCCTTCGATCAACTAGCTGTAGCCTTTTGTTGGGAGTTATGGTGCAAGCGAAACTTCAAAATTTTTCTAAAGAAGAAATGCTCTCATGCAATGGTGATGTATAAAGTTTTCTACAAACTTTCAAAACTTGAGAGTATCCTTGTTCGGTTAAAAGCAAGGACAATCATGCCACTCCCTGGAATACTGTTGCTTTCCTAGCTTGTTGTCCTCCTTGATTGTAGCTTTTTAGGTGTCCAATGAAGTTTATGATGTTGGGACATTGTTATAAGATTCTTTTCCTGGTTTGTTGTTTCCTCTTCGAGTTTTCACCCTATCCCTGTTTTTGGTATCTGTAACCAACTTGATTCTTTTGACTCTATTGTATTTGTATATGTAAATATCCCATTTTATTGTATCTATCTAATAAACTTGGTGGCTTTTGCTTTCTCTTTCCTTAAAAAAAAAAAAGAAAAAGAAAAGAGTTGCAACATTTGATAGGGATTTAATGAGAGAGCATGATATAAGACTGACCTCAGAAACTTGCAAATTTTATTCCGAGCAAATAGGCTGCTACATGGTTCTGAAGGTGAGTAGCAATTCAACATGCATGAACGAAAAAAATTCTTGGTTGATTGCACTCGATGATTTCATGCTTGGAAATATCTGGGGATATATGTATCTATCAACATTTTGGAATTTTTAATCATTGCAGACAGCTCGAAGTGCATGGACCTGTAGAATGTTGGATATGGTTGATGATAATTATTCATCAATCAATCTGTCGAGAATCTCCGATGCTCGGATGCATTACTGAGAAACCGTAAATATGTATCAGCATTGACTATAAATGGTAATAGACAATCCACAAGCAAACCTCCAGCGAACCTATGAATGCATAGAACTTCACGGAATTCCATTGATCCCCTGATTTTAAAATTTCGATCACTGTGGACAGCTCCAATTATGCAAATATATAGATGTTTGGGCAGATGACTGGAATTCATGGTTTGATCCGTCTCAAATAAGTTTGTGAGAGAAAAACTACCGATAAATATCATTGTTGCCCGCAAATAGAAATGCAAGCACAAGTGTGCGATCCCTTCAAAATTTAGATGCGATCAGCAAGGTTTTAAATCTCGTGAGACAGGACTATTTCGGCTTTTTCATGGAAGAGATGTACTGGCATCCTGCTCTGTCCCGACACTCGGGACATGAATGTCCTAAGATATTTCGATTGGAATGATTGGATGCTAATAGGACATCCAATCCCGAAGGGATGATATCCTATCCTATCCTCGTATTCCGTGGGATGTCCTTTCAGAATTTGAATTCTTAGTTACCAGGACACACTGTGAAATCTTTGAAACAGAATGTTGAAAAACTGACACATTCCCATGATGTTCTCTTTCTTCTGTCAATCCTTTCTCGAAGTAGTGTAATTGCTAGAACCAAGTCCGTGCTAGAAAGACAGCCACAAAACCATGGTGAACAAGAGCTTTCATTAACAGGAACTTCAGCTGATCTGTGGCTCAAACAAAAGATAAAACCACTGGCAGCTGTTTAACCCAAATTCTCCCAAACTCGATTGGACAAGAGCTTGTCATTACACAAGGAAGACCACTCATGGAAGAAAATGACCTTGATAAGCAATGGCAACAATGGAAGATTGCTTATTGAGGAATAATATCCTTGCATTCACTTCTTTCCACAATAGCCAAGTCATAGCCACCAGCAACATAATTAAGGATAATTGGTTGTGCAGCATTGATAAAGTTTCTTCTCCTCCAATCAAAACAAAGATTCTCAAAAGTAGCCTGTGGATGGAGTACTCTTAACAAATCCCATGCTGTCTTCTAATCGTGGAGAACAAACAGCAGGTTGAAAACAAATGATCAAATTCCTCTAGTTCTTGATTACAAAAACCACATCTACCAAGATTTTTTCAAAGTTTCCTTACACGGGTAGTCTCTTGTATTTAATTTTTCCTTCTAGCATAACCACAAAAAAAAAAAGAAAAAGAAAAAGAAACAAAAAATGCATCGATATCCTATTAGAATTCTTTAGTTAAGCATATTTGGACAATAATAGTACGAGTGATCCCTTGGAAAGTCCTCATGCATGCTGCACTTAATTTTTTAAATTTTAGTACTATGTTTGTTAAATGCTCCAGAATTGAGCTAATAACGGCGGGTATACGTTTTGGCTGTGGAGTTTTAAACTCTTCAACTTAATTATTATGACAAGAGACTTGCCATTGTGATGGGAAATGTTGAATAGTCCAAGTTTTCTTCTTTGGATTTGGTGACAGAATGGCTGACTAAAACTCTTTAAAACAAGATTTAAAAGACATAAAAATGAACAAGTTTTCATTATAGCTATCCGATGTTTTAATGTAGATAAACAAGCTCTTGATTCAGAAATATCTTTCTTCTCCAATATATGAACAAAAACCAGCTACTACCACCGCCTATAATTAGAAAATAAAATGAAATAAAAGAATTCATGCACCTTAGAAGCAAAATCTACGTTTTCATGAGACTGATTGATTTTTGAACAACTTATTAAAAACATCAGACATAAGAAGTTATTTATAATTGATTTTTTTTTTTTTCTTAGTTTGCCTGACAGGCATCTTAACTTCATTTTGTTAAAATATGGAAAACACCATCAGACCTCTCTCTCTGCCTTTTCTATTAGCCTTGCTGTTGTTGTCGTTTTTTTTTTTTTTAAATTTTAAACTTCCTAGATTTTTTACTCATTAAATTTGTTTTAATTTTGTAAAATAAACTTATAAACAGATCTTTTCTTTTGTTTTTAAAAATGAACTCATACTTACCGACAACTTGGCAGTTTTTTCTTTGTAAAATAAGCAAGCTTCTGTATTAGAAGTAGAGCCAGCTTAAATCAAGTTGAATATAAGTAATATTAGTGTTCATCATTAAGGTGCCAAGAAAGGGTTTGTCTAGTGTCAGGTGTACACCTTCTGTGAAGAAAAGAATGTTGGGAATTGTGCTTGCTTTGTAGGTAGCATGAATATGTTGAGTTACCAAAAATGTGCATTATGGGGATATAGAGCAAAAGCCAAATTGTTGTATGGCAAGCCATTAGCTAGTCCTGGTGGGATGTGCAAACCCTGCATTTTGTACAACACTTTTAGTCCAAATGGAGCCATCTGTTGGTGAGCAAACACTTACCCAAAAAAAGGAAATGTTACATGAAAATATTCTCTTGTGATCATTGAGATATGATATATATCTGTGTTCTTTTTTTCTTTATCTTTTTGCTTTAAGTTTTTTTTTTTTTTTTTTTTGACTATCGTATTTTGTTTTTGTTTTTATTTTTTTTGGAAAGAGTCATGACAGATGATTTCATTTAACCAGGTCTCTTCAATAAAAATCTGATCAGGAAGTTCATTTGCTTCATTTTTTAATGTAGCTAGGAGATGTCTACAAATCTATATATATATATAGATATGATCAAAACCAACAAGAAATGTGATTATTAATGTTTCCCATGAACTTCTTTAATTTGTGTTATAAATATATATAAAATCATATCTGATCATATTTCTTTTGTGCTTTAGCTAGTAATCAAACAGCAAATCAGGTCAAACCACATCTTTTATTTATCTAGAGACGTGCCCTATAATCCGATCGAAAACATAATCCTCCGGTCTCCATTTTTATGCCTTTTAAATCTTGTTTCAAAATGTTCTAGTCAGCCATCCCGTCACCAAATCCAAAGAAGAAAACTTGGACTATTCTACATTTCTCAGCACGATGACAAATCTCTGGTCATAATAAGAAGTTGAGAATTCAAAATCCCACAGGCAAAACGTATGAAACACCCAAGTATCTCCCACCAAGACCTCATATATATATATAGATCATTCCCTTGGTTACAGTGGAAGCAGGAAAGAATAAAGTCCGTACAGTTCTATCAGCCATCTTTATCAAGCTACTCATCTCTATCAATGGAAGCAGCTTTCTCGTTCCCAATCCCAAGGCGTTCCAAGCTTAATTCTAATGCTTTTTCAAACCCCATGAGCCATATCTATGCTTCATCTTTGGATTCCTTCTATAGTGCACCAGCCAGCACTTCCACTACACCAGTAGCTAGCTCAGAGACAAGTTCAGATACTGAAGAATTTTTGTTCAAGACTACCCCATCTTCTTCCATGAGTTCTAACCACTCTTCCAAACTGCACCAACCCCCTGTCATGGCCTTCGCCGACGAGCTCTGTCATGACAACCAGTTTCTCCCCCTTAAGCTCCCGCCCCGCCTTCAATATCCCTCTCCTCCTCCTACTCCTCCTCGACCAAAGCCACGAGGTTCCATATGGAAGCTGCTGGGGCTATCAGCACTTGGCTTCGATAACAAAGACTTCGATCCTTTCATCGCAGCAATGGAGCGCATTCAAAAGGAGGGCATCATGTCATCACAACGCCGTAAGCCAGGTGATTCAAGATTAGGCGAAGCTGCTGGAAGTAAATGGGATTCCCATGAAGGAAGTAAGAAGAAGCCGAGGAAATATAATATCATCCCATTCCTTCTTGGTGTAACAAAAGGTAAGGGAGGAGTCAAGGATAAGGTGAGCGATCATGGTGCTGGGGTTAGGGAGCTGAAGAATGAATGGGTACAGAATAATGGAGATGATTACAATGCAAGGATGGTTGATATCAAGGAGATGAGGAGGAATGGATCGTTAACACGTTACAAACGGAGTCGCGTGCAGTTCTTGCCTTGTTTCGGGTTTGGTCCGAGATTTATGATAAGCCAACGCAAAGAATATTAATTATCAGAGAGAGTCCAGTGTGAGTACGCTTGCTTGAGTGCGTGGTTGTGTATCATTTAATTTATTATCCCACCAAAAATATAAGTTTGTGTTTGTCCATGCATGCATGCATTCGGCCGAATATATATATATATATATATTTTGTGACGGAGGATTTCGGATCCCGACGAGACATTCTGTGGAATATCGAAATATGATACCATCTTATATATCGGGACAGGATGTCCCGCCAATATTCCAGCATTTCAATCGGATATCTTCGAACATTCTTATCCCGAGCGTGAAGATGGGATGGGATGCCAATACATTCTATTTTATAAAAAAATTGGGACAACCTCGTGGCATTTAAAATCTTAATTGTGACCGGCAGAAAGTATCGAAGCTGCCCTTGGCTAACAATGGTTGAACTCATTCTCTATGTCCTTTTTGACAAATGGTGATGGCCGGGGATCATCACCACCATTAATTCCATTTTCTATGAAATGATAGGAGCGTAGAACGATAGAAGAGCTAGGGAGTAGAACAATGTGATCAGCTCTATACAAATATGAAGAGAACGGGGGGATCAAAACCGACCAAAAGGAACCTCTAATTAACCTACAGGCCATGAGTGTATAGAAAATTCATTACATTGCTAATAAGGCACGAACCATATCCAGCTAAAGCTCGACCCCTTGAACAAACATATATTTGAGCCCAAGACATGTCCACCTTATAAAAATCAATCAAAAGCTAAAGCCCAGGGGATAAATTTTTCATGATTTATTGGGTTTATATTTGCTATGAAACATGATCAAATGTGGTTCATTGGTCTAGATGTCCAGCTCAAACTTGGTGATTTTGTTAAATGGAACCACAAAGGACTCGGACCAAAATTCATCCATTCTGTAAAAATCGTTTTAAGGGTATAATAACCACTACATATTTCCAATTGGATTAGCCTAATCCTAAGTCATGATTACCAAGTTACTTGACTTTACATAAATAAAAATTAAATTTCCTTAGTGATCACAAGAGCTTGTGGCCTGAGATTATATTCGAGACTATATGGGCCAAATTGTATTGAGGACACTAGACTAGCTTCATGCTTTTTCCTGCCCAGCAGAGCAATCCACCACCTTAAGGCTTCAACTGCTTCATCTTCCCCAATAGCGAAGATGTACTCAATATCGTAGTTCTGATGTCGATCGAACATAATCCTTATTGTTGAATGCATACCATTTTCACAATCTATATATCCGATTAATTGAGCATAATTATACTTTCTAGTAGTATCTTTGAGAGAGAGAGAGAGAGAGAGAGAGAGAGAGAGAGAGAGAGAGAGAGAGAGAGAGAGAGAGAGAGAGAGATTTTTCATTGAGACTTTGTCAACTTTATCAATGAACACCAGCAATGTCATTTTAACTATGAGAAAGCATGCACCCTTTCTATTTTCAAGGTGGAGGTTATAATGATATGCAATGCTGATTTATATTAATCACATCGTTTAAAATTTTTTCCTAATTATGAACTATCATTAATTATTATTATTTTATTAAAAATGGATTGATTATATGATCCATGTTGATGAATATGTATATAAGTTCAATGTTGTTAGTAATCCTTATGATTGGACTATGAACACCTTATATTGGTTGGTATGGTTGGGATGATACAGTATAGGCCTTGGCCCAACTTGGCCTGTGATGGGAAGGTCTGTTAGAGTTTGTTTAAAAATAGGCTAGGTTCACTCTTCACTCCTCAATATCTTCATAAGGTTAGTTCTCATGGCTTGTCCTGTCGAATAGCTACTTGTGAAGAGGATGCTGGAGAGAAAGACCTGGCTTTTAATATTCATGTGAACTTCTATGATTGAAGATTTGGAAATTAATGACCAATACAGATACACGTCTAAATCTAAAATAATTATTCATTTTTGATTTATATGAGAATTACGGATCTATTGTTTGTTCAAATACGTTGTTGAAGATAGTATTATTTTGGTGTTCTAACAATCATGCATAGGATCTTGGGTTGAAAAATTGTTTACATGTGGTATCAGTGTAGGCTATACATGGTTTAGAACCTTTTTTGTTTTTAATTTGTTTCATGGAGAAGGACCTTGGTTCTTTCTCCCATCCGGGGATCATGTTGGTCTCCTCTTGATGGTGAATTTTCAACTTGATGGTGGTGGCGTGGTGCATCATCGAGAATTCATGAAGGAAATCAAGGAAGAAGAGCCACCGTTCCTTCTTCTTCTTCCTACCATTCATCACCTGAAGTGGTCGATCACAGCCAACCATTCAGGAGACAGGGTGGTGGTTCCTCAAGTTGGTGGTCTTCCATTGGCTTTAATAAAAAAAACCTTTTTCTTATTCGTCTCCTCCTCCTCTATTGTACCCTCATCGATGCCTATGCCCACGATTGGTCTCCCTCTCCACTAGCGGATGGGTGGCCGACAGAGAGATCATGGAGGCTGGCATCTTCTTCATCTCCACCACCAGATGATGGTCAATCCATCATCAAAGAAGGGAGGGATTTGACAATGAGAAGATCTCCTAATCGTCAATAAAAGGGATGGTGGAGAGCGGAGGATCCCATGGAAGGGGTGACAGACCTTGGTAAGAAGATTGATGGTTGGGAGAGGTGCCATTTTGATGCCTCTTCCTTCACCCTTAAGGAACCAGTGTGATTTGGCTCATCAGCGGTTGGGAGATGGTCGCTGGTGGCTGGGATGGGCCAATGACCCACTAGCGGTTACATCAGCAAGCTTAGGGATGCTGGCCATAGAGGTTCATCGATAAAAAAGGGGACAAACTAGATCTTCTTTTTGGTGGTTTCTCTATCTTAATTGCCGACGAGCCGATGGTGGTTGGCTTGGGAGGCGCGCAGCCACCAAGCTGGGCCTCAGGCGTCTAGCCAAGAGGAGATCGAGCGAGGAGGGGTGCTGTCGTCTCCTTTACCTGATCGTGAAAGGAAGAGGAAAATGATGGTCTTAGCGGGTTTGGATTATTTGGGTTTCGAGTTTCAACCCGTTTATAATCCGATCCACTAATTAAGTTAAGTCAAAATTGATGAGTGGTTTGAACTCAATTACACTGAGCTCGGTTTAATTTGGATTAGGAGAATTTTGCAGTTAGCCCCTATAAAATTGTAAATTACATTAAAGTAACTGTTGTTCCTAACTGAATTTATTTTTAAAGGAGTTATTTTTCAGATAAACCCCTATACTATTTGTTATTTATGGTTTAGTCCTATATTATTAAGTTTTTGCTAAAATTACTATAACTTGCTCATTTTTCATCCGATTTAAATGATTTTAGACCATTGGACCTATGATGGTTTGAAGAACATTTTGGTTAAGTTCTTCATGTATAATAAAATATTTAAGTAATTTATAAATTATTTATATAATTTTACTCACTATTGCATTATTCAAGTATATTTTTATGTAGCCTCAAAGAGCCTAAAGCACTCTATAGATCTTGAACTCTCATTATATTTTGGAATTACATAAGGATGTATTTATTACAGTTGACCAAAAAAATTGTAATTAGTTGCGATACTTATTATATGCTATAATTCTTATCCAAAAGTAATTTATAGTTGTATAATAAGTATTATCGGTAAAAATGACTTTTGGAATGCAATATTATGTTATAATATGATTAGTGGGGTGCATGTTGTTAAGTATCCTATTCGTGACTGATCTTTTGGGATATATATATGGTTAAAATATGTCATTTTATTTGTTTGGGCATTTGTTTTCTTGTATGAATAATTTTATAGGTTGGTATAAATATTTATCATCAAAGTATTTTGTTTATTCTAGTCCATAAAATGTTTCATCATGAGAGGGTTATTTTTTGGTTATGGCATACAACTACCTACCAAAGGGAATTATTGTATATTTTAATTGAAAAATATTATATAGAGCATTGTGTTGCGAAGGTGCTATAGCTTTCAGAGATTTGTCTATCCAAACGAGATAGATTCATGAATGCTAGGATATTTCTTTTACATGTAGCTCATGTATAGAGCACTTATGCATATTGCATATTCTACTTAAAAAAAAATATAATATTATATTTGGACTCTTATATATTATTTATATATATGTCTATTGATTAATATTTAGCATTCCTGCAATTTTTAATTATATAGTAATTTCGATGTTAATAATAACAATGTTGTTGTTGAGGTTTTAATTGGATCAAATTATAAAAGGTTGAGATATATTAGGCTTAAAAAATTTGTCAGTTTAAAGGAAATAGATTTTCAAATGCCTCGTACCCTTATTATGTTAACTTTTATTTTTGAAAGAAGATATATTAGGTCTAGAAAGTTTATCTGTCCAAAAAGAATAGATTTTCAAATATCTTGTATTCTCATTATTATTTTTAAAGCTTATTTATTTATTATCTATACCTTTAATATATTGTATCTATGTATGATCTTATTTGTTATTTATTTATTTAATGTCATCATGAAGGTCATTACTTGTCGATCCATGATTGAAAGGTTTATGAATTTTAATAAATGGTGACCACCAAAGTGGCCCATTCATTGAGATTTATAAGATCATTCTCTAAGATATTTAGAAGGGATTGAATAACATTACTTTTTGAAGAGAAATACCTTATATGGATCACTTTCCTTTTAAAGAAAGTTTGTACCTAGGGCTCTCATTAAAATAATACTTATAAATATTTTCATGCATATATATTGTCTATGTTTCTTTATTGATTAACTGCATAAAGATAATTTAGCAATTAATATATTTGTATTCAATAGAGTTAATGCTCCCATTATAAGTTTGACCAGAATAAACTATAAAATATAAAAATTAAAATTATGTTTGTACTAAGTAAGGTAGTTTTGGATATTACTTTATGTAATGATCCTCCATCTTAGATGATTTATAAGAGTACTTTAGATTAAAGCTATCTATAAAAGTACTAGAACGTGAATTATTTTATCGATGAAATATTAAAAAAATAATTACATTCTTGGTATTATACCTAATAATGGTAATATAATATAATTTTTGACCTCATTTATAAAAGATTTGTAGAATCTGATAAAAGAGAGCCTGAATAACTGATGAATAAATAAATTAATAAAAAGTATGATGGCATGATGGTATTGGGACTCAAGATTATTGCACATAAATCTAGAATTTTGAGTTTTCTATCTCTAATATGTTGCTTACTCATCGTATTTTTAATTTTCTTGTTATGCAATTTAGTTAACTTAAAACCATACAAGTGGAATAATTAATAATTTTAATTAAGAATTTTATCCTATTTTGTTCAAAAATTTTGATACTTTTAAGAAAAGAATAAGAGTATTGATATGGTATATTAGTCACATTCCAAGATCTCATACATAATAAACAAATAGGATCATTTGTCAAATATTTATATAAGTATGGAATGGTTGTTTAATACATTGTGCCTAAAACTCCTAAGCAAAATGGTATGATTGAAAAGCAAAATCACACTTTGAATGATATGACTTGAAGTGTTCCTAGGTTGGCAGTCTAGACAGTGGTCTAGCCTGTGGGTTGAAACCCCCTTTTTTTTCCTTCTCTCTCTTAGGCTAGGCTTCTCACTAGGTTTCTCCACCTACTTGGACTTTATTCAGGACCAATTTTGAGATACTTTTCCTAATAACCTCCATCTTAACTTGACATTTGGCCTCCACTTGACTTTGAGAGCTTCTTGAAGGATTTCACGCTCTCATGCCATGGGGCAAATGCCTGATCATGGATGGGCAACATGGGAGTTGAGCTAAGTCGCTCGATTCCATCTCTATCATATGCTGTGCTTACCTCGGCCCGAGACTTGCTTGGAAAAGCTTCTTATGGTAATAGGAACTTTACCTTATGATGTTGCCTATTGTCCTTTCAATTCTCGCATCATGTGCTCAATCCACTTGTTGCTAGAGTCCACCTTGCACTGGATTCCTATCTGTACCAGGGACTTTACCTCTCACGAGACTTCCTGTCAAAAAGTAGTGGCTTTCATGTTTTTTTCCTTTTAAAATGATCCTATTATCATGCAAGACCTTCAAGATTCCATGACCAGTTCTTCACATGTAGCCATTTGAGTCCAATTTATTGAGAAACATCAGATTCTTGCAAAAACTAGATATGCATTGAACTTCATCCAATTTCTTCACTATCTTAACATGCACCTCCAAGCTAACTATTTCGATGCCTGTGATTACACAGCTCGATTTGTTTGGTAATTGATAATACCCTCTTTGCTCTCTAAAAAGTCAAATAGCTCCTCTCTGCATATATATGATATGGACATGCAGAATCTAAAATTTACTAAGAAGAAGGGAATACCTTGTCAGATACTATGACTACATCACTGATGTATCTATCATCATCATTACCATCAGACACCACCGTAGCAATCCTTATCTGATCTCCGAGTTACGGGCAATCTTTGATACGATGCCCTAACTCATCATGCCGAAAGTATTTGATCTTGCTTGCATCCTTCGATCTCGATTGCTTATCTCACGATCCTCTATCACTCCACCTTCTATCGCTTGCTCCTCTAGAAACTATCAATGTTGAGTTCTCACCTGAACTCAAAGCTTGGTTCTCCTGCTTGAGAACCTCATTTTAAAGTAATGCCGAGGTGACATCCTCCATCGAGATGGTGCTCTTCTCCACTAGAAGAGTAATTACCAAGGACTCAAAGGATTGCGGTAGAGATGATAGCAAGGCCAATGCCCTGATCTTTTCTTTCACCTTCTCACCTACACTCAGAAGGTCAATGAGGATCCTCTAGAAGTTACTTAGGTGCTTTTGCATGCTCTATCCCTCGATCGTCCATAGTTGGTAAAACTACTTCCAAAGGAACAACATATTAGTTAGAAACTTTGCCATGTACAGCTCCTCGAATTTCATCCATAGCACTATCGGGAAGTCTCCTGCAGTACATGGATCACCACCTCATCCACCAGATATAAATGGATCGTACTCACCACCTTCATCTGGTGCCACCTCCAAGTTTTTTCTTCTATGATGGCTGGTCTCTTCTCATATAAGAGACATTGATCAATCCCTACTGGATGAGCATATCTTTTACCCTCGCCTACTAAAGAAAAAAATTGCTCTTTTCATCAAATCGATAGATGTTGACTTTGATTGCACTCATCATCCTCTTTGATCTTGATCAATCACTGATGATTTGAGACTCTGATACTAGTTGTTGGGATATCAATTTGTACTAATATCATTCATGTCGGGATCACTGGTATGGAATACGGATCCCCATTTTCAGGATCTCGATTAGCAGTGTTGATGCCGCAGGAGAAGGAAGAAGAGAGAAATAAAATATAAGATTCAAGTAATTGGATATGCAAGGTTTTGCTATGAAAAAAATAGACTTATAAGATTGAAAACTTTCACTCTCCATCCCGTACAAATCTCTCAACAAGAAATTTTAAAATTTCTCGTACAAGCTATCAACTAGAAATCCCTCACAACTCTTTTGATCCTCACATCTAGCCTACTCCTTTGTTATAGATTTATAGCCTCTGCTGTGAAGAGTATCTCACCAAGAGTCCAATGATTTAAATCATATCCAAATAGGAGTCATGTAGACTTTTCAATTCACATCTGATTGTAGGAGTAATAGAGGTCATTGACCGGACTTGATCTATGCCAAAAATCACATGTGATCAGTCTAAATCTACATATCACACCCGGAGATGCTTGCAGCCATCCGATCCATACATGATCAGCATGCATCCATCGAATCACATCAAGATCCATGAAAAATACCATCGCAGTGGACATTGCACAGATAGAGGAAAATAGCAATAGCCATTTAGGCCTTGGGCCACCGTGCACTCACCACGCTGGGCCGACGATCTGGATCGTGGTTTGGCTTGTGGGCCAGTCTGGTCTACAGGCATAAATCCTTTAGTTTTTTCTTTTCTTTCTCTCTCTTAGGTCAGACTTTTCACTGGATTTCTCCACCTGTTTGTACTAGATGGCCAAATTCTTCGTACTACAAGACCAGAAGCCTCGAACTCTTTGATGTACAAAGATAAAAAACTAATGTCAACATGCTTGTTTGCATGGAGATTAAATTTTGTTGGGTAAATAAAACTTAATCATTTTTTTTACATTGTGATGTCGATTTTTCTTTTGATAAATTGGAAGAATTTTATAGTGCAAGTGTTAATTAAGGATACAACTACGTACATTCAACTTATGATAGACATTTTGATTTAGCAAGGGGCAATGAAGAGAATGTCGGGGAAATAACTCAAGTTGTTTCAGAGCAAAGCTAGCAGCCCAATCGATTAGGCTATTAACTTATGTAAAATATGGGTGACTTCTTAATGGGCGAGCTCCGTGGTTAAAAACCATATATGCAACATTATCGGATGGGAGAGTAATCATTGGATATATACAAAATATGATAAGGAAGAATTGCTTGAGACCAATGATGTAGGTGCAATATAGGTATATTACTAAGGCAAGTTATTATTTTTTTTTCAAATTCATGAAAGATTATGAGATGCGAACATGGTAGAGGTCTAGATTATATTTCCAACGTCCAACCAATTTCCTTTGGAAGATCACTTTGCTTAAATCAATAATTTCACTTGATGGATATTGACAGTACATGTTCCATGGATTCATGTATAAAGGATGCAATGCAACCATAAATCACCATATTTCTAAATTAAAAAAATAAGAAGAAAAAAAACTCATCATGCAGGCATGAAAGTATATATATATTTTTAATTGTCATTGTAACTACATTTTATTGTAATTTTGAGTTAAATAATTTTTATTTATATTCATGGTTCAAGAAATAAAATATTTCGTATTAATTCAATAAACAAGTATATATAGGATATATTTGGTTTATAATCAGAATTGAAATCAAAATATATTGAAATGAGACCTGAAATAACTCTGGCATTCTGGTTTATGAATGAAACCATGATCAAAATGAAATATGAATTTTAAACATCTAGATTAGATTTTGAAAAAGTTAAAATATTTTTATTTTTTGATAAAATAAAAATTTAAATAAAACACCTTCTACTCAAATAGTTGAAACAAGAACAACCATTCATTCCCGTTTACATTTTTACATATCCTCGAACTAAAAATTGGAATCGAAGAGCATAATAGTGATTCACCATGTGTTAAGAGCGAGAAAGTCCATAGAAGTCCAGAGATGAATGAGAAAGGAAAGCAAGCAATTAGGGTTCTCATGAATCTTCCCTACGGGAGTGAAGGGAGTCCTGGAGGAGAGGGAAACAAGTTTGGAAGACTTGGCCTTCATGGAGAGAGCTCAGGTTTTCGTCATCATAAGGAGATTGGGCTGTTTCAACATCCTTCTAAGGGACAGGATGCGCCAAATAGGTCCTCGGGGGATGCTGGGATTGCTCAAGAGCCTTGGCAATCTTCGATGGGAGTGCAAGGGGATACCAAAGGAGTTCATGGAGGTGCCTCTAGTTATTCTCAATGATCAGAAGATGTGCCTTGGGGACCTCGGTGGGAGTTCAAATAGGAAAAGAAGGACCGACTATGGATTCAGGATAAGGCTGGTCACAGGTCGTTCAAGGAACCAGGAGATTTCATTGGGAATCATCTAGAGCTACAAATGAAGACATTTCAGCTTTGGAGGAAAGATTTTTTCAGGTTATCGCTTTTTCTACTAATGAGGTTAGTCAAGTTAGAACTAAACTTAAATCTGCTCTTATGGGAAGGTTCTTGGGTAGGGGATTCCCTCTAGAATTTATTCAAAAGGAGCTTAAGCTTCGTTGGGGATTAAAAAGGGATCTCTTGGTTTCATCCTTATCAGAAGGTGTGCTATTGTTCTAGTTGCAATCTGAGATGGAGAAGGACTGGGTGCTGGAAAATGATCTCTGGTCCCTTACAGGTCAATTATTGGCCTTGGAGGAATGGTGGCCGAATTTTAAGCCTAGCCATGATGGAGTTCATCAGGCTAAGGTTTGGGTTCGATAGCAGGACTCACCAATTGATCTTTGAAAAAAGATAAAATTCTAAAGATAGCCTCTGCTACAGGCAAACCCCTTGTTCTTGGATGAATGGATGGAAAATTCTACTCGTATGGGTTTTGCCTAGGTGTGTGTGCTCATCAATGCTTCCCAAGCCATTTGTCCTAGCACTAAAATTATGATAAATAATGAGAGCTTATGGTAGGAGTTCATTTATGAAGAATTACCAGAAATTTGTTATACATGTGGACATATCCTCCTAGACTCCTCTGAGACCTGTAAATGTTTGGAATTACCAAAATAATTGCGAACCAAACCTATGTACGGACCTTGGATTAGAGTTGCTAGAGTTGTGGTGCAGAGTTAGCATAAAAAATCTCAAGAAGGACAAATACTACTCCTGAAAAAGGGGATGTTCAGAGTTAGTGGATTCACAACAAAAAATAATTAAAACGAACTCTCCTACTAAACCGACTTTATCAGGACAAGAGGGCCAGCCAAAGGGCTCTTGATTTGCTCCCTTGATGCAAATGCAAGAAGCATTACCACCTGATTGATGGAGGGTAGTTCATCCTCCTTAACAAAAGGAGAATCATCAGTGTTTGGTGCATAGAAAGAAAAGAGAAAATGCTCACAAATCAAAACAATTACTAAAGGGAGTCCTCATAGATCCGATTCTCCTTAAAACTCGAAGGTGATCATTCACGAGGAGGGAAGCCTGCTACATGAACCTGGGATGCAACCGATACTTCATACACTGAAGCAAGGGAGGAATATTCCAAATGTACAAGAAATCTGGTGACCAGTTGTTGGTTCGATATTGAAGTAAGGAAATATAACTATGAAATGGGATGTACCCCATCTAATCGCTCGTGTTGAATAATAGGTACATCATGCGAAGTACACATCATATTTATATTTCTCAATTAACACAAGTCCTTTCACACCAGACGAATATGAGGGAGACACAATCAACCCTTCAGTTTGCCTTGATCCTGTTTTAATTGATGTTCTTGTAATTTAATCTATCTTGATTATAAAGCCTTCTCTAGATGAGCCTGGAGGGGTGAGGCCTACTTGTCATATAAAATAAGAATTTTAGTTTGGAACTGTAGGGGAGCTGCTAAGTCACCCTTTGTGAATTATCTTAAAAATATGTTGCATCAATATCAACTTGATATATGTTGCTTTTTGAAAACTTGGTTGTCCTCTCAAGCTATTGACCGTGTGAAGCATATAATGGGCCCAAAGTTGGGGATTTATATGATCAGTTCTAATGGCCTGTCTGTGGGTATTATTATCTCTTAGAAACTTGATATTGGTCAAGTTGACTTTATTTATACTAATAGATAGGTTGCCTTTGGTATCATTTCGTCTATCACTGGTCAATTTTGGATGATGGCCTTTGTTTATGCTTGCACTTGTGGTATTGAAAGAAGAGTTCTTTGGGATCAAATCCTATCTACTAACTCCATTAACTTTTCGTTTATTGTTATTGATGATTTCAATTATATTCTAAATAGGGAAGATAAAAAAGGTGATAAATACTATCAAATCACCAGGGACATCAGAGAGTTCCGTATTTATATTTCCATGCCAGGCCCTTACTAATATAGGTTTTACGAGGCCTCCTTATATATGGTGTAATAATAAACTTGAAAATGCTAGAGTGTGGGAAAGACTTGATCGTGCGTTTGCTTCTCAGAGTTGGATTACTTTATTTCCTGATTCTAGCCTTCAGCACCTAATTAGATTTGCCTCAGATCATTACCCTATCCTACTATCAGTTTCTAGTTATAAGAGAAGAAAGAAGATTTGGTTTAGATTTGAGAAGATATGGCTTAAATGTGATGTGATAAGACAAACTATTTTGAAGGCTTGGAAATCCAAAGTTACGGGTTCTCCTCCGGTTAAACTATCCAAACTTCTGCATAAAACAAAAATTAGACTATTGAGATGGAAAAAATGTATTGAAAATATTTTTTTGGAAAGGTCAACGGTTGCAGAAAGATATTTATCAGCTCCAACTTAAAGAAGCTCAATTTGATGAATTTTTTGAATATGATCATGTTCAGCTTTTGGCTTTACTTCAAAATTATCATGCTAACCTCCAAGCTCAAGAAGTTTTTTTGAGACAAAAATCAAGAATAACTTGGCTCAAAGGAGATTCCAACACAGTTTTTTTTATCATTCTACAATCCTAAGACAAAGATAGAACACCATCTATCACCTTGTTGATCAAAATGAAAACCAAATTAGGGAGGAGAGCATAAGAAGTTTAGTGTTTTCCCATTTTCTTAATAGGTGGCAAACTCGAGGGCCAGAAGAGATGGAACATTTACCTTTTTCTAGTACTACTGTAAGTCAACCACAAAATGACATGTTGATCAAATCTCTTACTATGGAAGAGGTTACAGCTGTGCTCAAAGAGTTGTAACCTGACAAAGCTCCTGGTCATGATAGTTTTCAAGCCCTATTTTTTCAATACTTTTGGCTTATAGTTCACAAGTATTGGATGCTGTTATCTTTGTGCTTAACCAAGGTACTATGCAAGATATCTGGAAGAGAACTTTTATTACTTTAGTACCTGTTGACTCCACTAATTGATTTTGATGATAAGCAAAATAGTTAAGTATAATTTGAGGACTAATGATTTGCTTTAAGTATGTTTTCATTGAAAGGATGCTCACAAAATTTGAAGAAGCCCAATTATGTTGAAAAACCAAGTTTGAATGGAATGATTGCACAAAATAAAACTTGGACACTCAAAGAATTGGTTGAATGAATGACTAAGGCAGATGAAAATATGTTCCAGTACAAGTTCAGCAATTTCTGCATTTTTTTTGATGATGTGTCAACTCAAGATATCGACACATGACATGATTTGTGAAGATGGTGTGTCGACTCAGGCCGGTATGTAGCAATGTTTCAAATAACACAGATGATGTGTCGATACATAGATCTTATGTGTCGACTCAAGGTATCAACACATGGATCAACACATCGCTTGAGAATTTCAAGCCACAGAACTTGCAGAAGTTGAAGGAATAGTTGATGTGTCGACATACGGATCTTATGTGTCGACTCAACTGAGAATGTATCGACTCAGCTGATTTTTTCAGAGAATCTGAATGGAACAGTTTGAACTTGTTTCGACTCAAGAACATGTGTCGACACATGAAGAGGAAGTGTCAATACATGGAGTTCTGATAACAGTAACGGCTAGTTTTTTCAAGCACATAACTCGCCCAAATGCCCTCTAACGGCTAGTTTTTCAAGTATAATGGCTAGATTTTGATTTTGAGGGCTTGGGAAGATATATAAAGGCTCCAAATCAAAACAAGAATGTATGTATTGAATATCCTAAAAGAGTTTAAAGAGAAAAGAAGAGAGAAGAGCCTTAACTACTATTCATTCAAAGCTCAACCACTCTTAAGCAAAGGGAAGCCTTCCAAGCATTTAAAGCTATCAAGTGCATTGAAGATCATTCAATCTTGGACATTCAAAAGGCTTCAACAAGAGCAAAGCAACACTACATCGAGCTACATCGATTTATTTGCTTTTTTATTGAAAGCTTACATTAGTTCTTTGTTTCTCAATCTTATATCTTGTAAAGGTTATTGGTTAGCCTATTGGAAAACCAAGTGAGGTTATTGGTGAGCCTTGAAAACTAATTAGGTTAATGGTTAGCCCGCAAGACCACTAAGGTTCTTGGTTAGCCTGGAAAACCAAGGGATGTTTCTAGTTAGCCTTATGAAAACCAATTAGGTTCTTGGTTATCCCGTAAAATCAAGCAAGGTTGTGACTTGTGAGCCTTGTAAAATAAGTCGGGTTTTGATTAGTGAGCCCGGAAAACTAATCGGCTATAATCATTGGATTATAGTGATTCCCAAGGTGATCTTAGAGAGTGGATGTAGGTGCATTGTTGGCACCGAACCACTATAGTTTGTTGTGTTTGTGATTGCTTGTTCTCTCCCTCCTTGCTATTTATATTTTGCTTATTGCTTTTAATTTCCGCTGCACTATTACTTTAGAGCATTGCACTTTAATTTTAGTACCTTGTTGAATTGAATTGCATATCTTGTCTTGTGAAGTTTGCTATTTGTTTTATCAAGCTTAGCTTTAAATTTTTTAGAGAACCAATTTACTCCCCCCCTCTTGGGTTGCTCTCTGGGCAACAAGTGGTATCAGAGCCTTGTTCTCAGTATATAAGCTTTACCGCCTTGAGTAAAGATCTATGGCTACCCTAATTGGTACTAGTGTAGTTGAGGGACAAGCCTCAAATAGACCTCCATTTTTTAAAGGAATAAATTATACTTATTGGAAAACTAGGATGAGGATTTATATGCATTCTATAGATTATAATTTGTGGAAAGTAGTTGACAAGGGTCCTCATATTCTTTCGGTGGTGGTTAATGGTGTTTCCATCCCAAAACTTGAAGATGATTGGGATGAAAATGATATTAAACAATCCAAGATCAATGCTAAGGCAATGAATCTCTTGTATTGTGCATTAGATCCTAGTGAATTTAATAGGATATCTACATGCATGTCTGCCAAAAAAATATGGGACACACTTGAAGTTACCCACGAGGGTACCGATCAAGTGAAGATACTAAGGTCAATATGTTAGTGCACACATTGAGATGTTCCGAATGGAACCAAATGAATCTATTACTGATATATACACACATTTTACAAATATTGTAAATGCTATGAGGAGTCTTGGTATAGTCATATCTAATGCTGATCTTGTGAATAAAATTCTTAGGTCATTACCGACGTCGTGGGATCCAAAGGTGACCGCAATTCAAGAGGCAAAAGATGTAGACAAGCTTCCACTTGAGCAGCTAGTGGGATCGCTCATGACCTATGAGCTTAACTTTAAACAGAAATCAATGGACTTGGATAAAAAGAAGAAGGGGATCGCTTTTAAATCAAATGTTCAAGAAGAATCCTCAATTGACGAGTCTGATAATGATGAAGAAGAAGAAGGTGAAGAAGCCCTCCTTGCCCAAAAATTTAGAAGATTCATGAAGAGGAAGAAGTTTCCCTACAAGAAGAAATTTTAATCCAAGGAAAAGGGAAAGGAAAAAGAAAAAGAGAAAGAAAAAGAAAAAGAGAAAGAAGTACCTATATGCTTCGAGTGCAAGAAGCCCGGGCACTACAAATTTGATTGTCCTCTCCTCAAGAAATTAAGGAAGAAACTAAGGAAGAAAGCAATGATGGCCATGTGGAGTGATAATGAAGACTCCGGTTCAGAAGAAGAGCAGACTAAAATTGCAAATCTCTGCTTCATGGCACATCAAGATAATGAAGAGGTATGTTCCGACTCTGAAGTTGATTTTACTTTTGATGAACTTAGAAGTACTTTTGAAGAATTGATGCATGATTATAAATTAGTATTATCTGAAAATAAGAGATTAAAAAAGCATGCTAATAGTTTCTCATTAGAAAACAATTCTTTACTTAATATGTTAGTTCTTTGAAAACTAAACTAGATGCTTTGGAAAAGAAAATTAATGCTTTAGCTATGGAAAATGAAGTTCTAAAAAGACCTAAACATGTTGTTTCTAACAATGATCTTTTAAAGAAAAACAAGGATTTGAAACTTGAAAATGAAAAATACAAAAATGAACTTAAGAAAATCAAACCTTTTGTTGATAAGTTCGCTTATAGTTCAGAAAAGCTGAATTTACTTTTGAATAATCAAAGAGCAGTTTTCAACAAGGCAGGTTTAGGATATAAACCTCAAAAGCAACAAAAGTATTTCAAAAACTTCTTTGTGCCTGCATCATCCAGTATTACTTGTTTTACTTGCAAAAAATTAGGTTATAAATTATATCAATGAGCTTTAGAAAAATCATGTCTTTTGGTAAAGTGTGGGTTTCAAAAGGAACCATTTTGAATGCTAACCCGAAAGGACCCAAGTTAGCTTGGATACCTAAAAACAAAGCTTGATCTGATTGCATATGTGTCTTGCAACCAAGGAAAACAAGCAAATTTGGTATTTTGATAGTGGTTGCTCAAGGCACATGACTGGAGATGTGAAAAAATTCATTTCTCTTGAAGCTTTGAATGGAGGGAGTGTGACCTTCGGTGATAATGGTAAAGAAAAAATCATTGGAATTGGTAAGGTTCACATAACTCCTTCTAATAGTATCAGTAATGTACTTTTAGTAGATGGTTTAAAGCATAATCTTTTGAGCATTAGTCAGTTTTATGATAAAGGTTTTCAAGTAGTTTTTAAATCATCATATTGCATGATTTCTAGTCCATATTTAAATGGAGTACAATTCATTGAAAAAAGGCATAGAAAATTTATCTTATAGATCTTGATGATCTATCTTTGCCAAATGAAAATTGCCTTGTTGCAATGAATTCTACCAAGAAAGAGACTAGTTGGTTATGGCATAGAAGGTTAGGACATGCTAGTATGTACCTTATTTCAAAACTTTGCAAAAAAAAATTAGTTAAAGATTTACCTGAAATCAGTTTTGAAAAAGATAGAATTTGCCAAGCATGTCAATTTGGAAAACAAGTCAAAACTTCTTTTAAACCAAAAGGATTTGTAACTACTAGTAGACCACTTGAGCTACTCCATATGGATCTCTTCAGACCAACTAGAACATCAAGTCTAGGAGGCAAGAGATATAGATTAGTTATTGTGGATGATTTTTCGAGATTTACTTGGATTTTCTTTTTAACACAAAAAGATGAATCATTTTTTGTGTTCGTAAAGTTTTATAGAAAAGTTTCAAATGAAAAAGGTGTTTCAGTCGTTTGTATCCATAGTGATCATGGAACCGAATTTGAAAATCAAGATTTCGAAAACTTTTGTAATGAAAAAGGATAGAACATAATTTTTCTGCACCTAGGACACCTCAGCAGAATGGGGTAGTAGAAAGAAAAAATTATACTTTAGAAAAAATGGCATGCACTATGTTTTGTGAAAATGATTTGCCAAGATATTTTTGGACTGAAGCTATAAATACAACCTGTTATGTTTTGAATCGAGTTTTGATACGCCCCATTTTAAAGAAACTCCATATGAGCTTTGGAACCAAAGAAAACCAACTTTGAAATATTTTTGAGTTTTTAGTTGTAAATGTTTTATTTTGAACAATGGAAAAGATCATCTAGGAAAGTTTGATGCCAAGTCTGATGAAGGTATCTTCTTAGGATACTCTACATCAAGCAAGGCATACAGAGTATTCAACAAATGGACTTTAGTTGTAGAAGAGTCAGTACATGTTGTATTTGAGGAATCTGCTAACAAATCCTCAAGAAAAGAGGATACATCTTATGATTGTGCAGGTGCTGACAATCTTCAGAAGCTGACATTGGATGATCAAGCTCAACCAAATGAAGAAAATCAGGACAAGGGTGAGAAAGAAGATGACACTCTAGTGCATCATGATCTACCTAAGGAGTGGAAGTATGCTCATGGACACCCTAAGGAATTAATCTTAGGTAATCCATCTAAAGGGGTAAGAACTCGAGCTTCTATTAGAAATGAATGTGATTACATAGCTTTTGTATCTCAAGTAGAACCTAAATATTTTGAAGAAGCTGAAAAAGACTCTAATTGGATCAATGCTATGCAAGAAGAACTAATACAATTTGACAGAAATAATGTTTGGACACTTGTAGAAAGATCATCTAATGTTTCAATTATTGGCACTAAAAGGGTATTTAGGAATAAATTAAATGAAAATGGTTTTGTCATTAAAAATAAAGCTAGGCTAGTTGTTAAAGGTTATAATCAGGAGGAAGGTATTGACTTTGATAAAACTTTTGCTCCTGTTGCTAGACTTGAAGCAATTAGACTATTGTTAGTATTTGCCTGTTTTATGAACTTCAAATTATTTCAAATGGATGTTAAGAGTGCTTTCTTAAATAGTTTTATAAATGAAAAGATTTTTGTTGAAAAACCACCCGGATATGAAAATCATGCACATCCTGATCATGTTTTCAAACTGCACAAAGCACTTTATGGATTAAAGCAAGCACCTAGAGCATGGTATGAAAGGTTAAGCAAATTTCTTATTGAAAATAAATTTTCTAGAGGAAATGTTGACAAAACACTATTTTTGAAAAGGAAAGATAATGATTTATTGGAAGTATAAATATATGTTGATGACATCATTTTCGATGCTACTAATGAAATTCTTTCTCAAGAGTTTGCTAAGCTTATGCAGGGTGAGTTCGAGATGAGCATGATGGGAGAACTCAACTTCTTTCTCGGACTCCAGATCAAGCAAACTTCAGATGGTATATTCATCAACCAAGCTAAGTACACAAGAAAAATTATTAAAAAGTTTGGGATTGAGACTACTAAGTCCATAGGTATGCCTATGAGCCCCTCATGTAAACTAGATAAAGATGAAAATGGTAAATCTATAGATCAAAAATTATATAGAGGCATGATAGGCTCTTTACTGTAACTGACTGCTAGTAGACCAGATATTATGTTCAGTGTTTGCATGTGTGCTAGATATCAGTCTGAATCTAAAGAATCACATCTTATGATTGTTAAGCACATTATTAGATATCTGTCTGATACTATTAGTATTGGTTTGTGGTATGCTAGAAATTCTTCTGCTGAATTGATTGGATATTCTGATGCAGACTTTGCTGGTTGTAGATTAGATAGAAAGAGTACTAGTGGAACTTGCCAATTTCTTAGAGTTAACTTAATCTCATGGTTTAGCAAAAAACAAACTTCAGTTGCACTATCCATAACTGAGACTGAGTATATTGCAGTAGGAAGTTGTTGTGCTCAAATTCTATAAATTAAGCAACAACTTGAAGACTTTGGAATCAAGTTGGCTAGAACTCCTATTAAATGTGATAATACCAGTGCTATTTGCTTGACTAAAAATCCTGTTCAATACTCTAGGAGCAAGCACATTGAAATTAGACACCACTTTATTAGAGATCATGTTGAAAACAATAATATTTTGCTTGAATTTATATGTACTGAATTTCAATTAGCTGATATTTTAACTGAACCTCTCTTGGAAGATCGATTCTGTATGATTAGAAGAGAGCTCGGGATCATCAATCCATTTGATTAAATCTTTACTCCAAATTTGACTCAAATTAGATCTATTCAACCTTATTTTTGATGAATTGTGATTAATCATTGATGACTTGACTCTAAAAACCTGTTATTTCAATTGATTTTGATCATTCTGTGAAATTCCTGACTTTTCAGTTTTTAAGTGATGTGTCGACACATCATGTGTCGACACCAAAATGTGTCGACACGTGTGAGTCGACACTTGCCCGACGGCAAATTGAGATTTTAAGGGTTTTCGAACCATTTTTCTCCCAAAATTCATTCTCCTCTTAGTGGGGACACCGGAGGCACCAGAATAAGACGGAGGCTTTTCAACCCTCTATGAATTGATCAATAATTTATGAGTCCATCTGTAATAAGGGCTTAGCCCATCTGAGTCTATTTTAGTTGTTATTTGAGTCTGTAATAAGGGCTTTTCAATTATTTTTTTTTTCAGCAAGACAAGTTTGGAAGTTTTAGGGTTTTGTTTAGCATTTTTTGCATATCTTTTAATTTTAGTATATTTCCTACATATTAGGCCATAAATTGCAAGTTTTCTTCTATTTAAGAAAATACAAAAAAAAAAATACATATTCTCCAAAAATACCAAAAACATCTAAACCCTAATTTGCATCATCATCTGCCTGCCATCATTGCATAATCTACCTTTAAGGGCACTCTTGCTATGTCAGATGGGGAGAGGATTTGATCACCTATCCTTAGCCCAAAACCATATCCCTTGCATTCAGTCCCAAGCCTTAACCTAAAATTAACTAGACTTAATTTGCCCTAGTGGGCTAGGGACACCAACTGGTCGGGTCCGGGCTAGTATTAGATCACCGTGTCAAGTTAACCTATGTGTGCCTTGTGCTCAGTGTCTAGAACGGTGGTTCAGGGATTCAATCCCGAAGGGCTTGTGTGCTGGTCCGCCTACCTGGCCAATCTCTGATTGGTGTCTAGGATTGGCAATCAGGGACCTAACACTCCCCTTACACCTGCCTGACTGAATATAGGGTTACTATAGGCTAGTTTGCCACCCTGATTGAGCATCTAGTTTGGACTCTAGGTCTAGTCAGCTATAGTCGGTCTGATCGAGTCTTGCATGAGCACTAGATCAGGGGTTTCATATCACCCACCTCCTTCACAAATGTCTGAACCCATGAAAAATTTGCAAGCCCAAATAAAAGCACTCACTGAGCAACTAACCCAATCCATGGCCCAGTTAACTCAGTCTAGTACCCAAACAAACAATAGAATTGACCATCTTGCCAACAGGTTTGACCAGTTAGAAGGCCGTGTAGGGACCATACAAAGAACCCATGGGTCACAGTCTGATCCACATCCTGAGTCCCCTCAACCTAGGAGGACCCCAAACCCTAATCCATACCATGAGGTCAAACCTAGGAGAGCTCCTCATCCTGACCCATACTATAATCCTGAACCTAGGAGGACCCCAAACCTTGATCCATTCCGTGAGGTTGAACCTAGGAGAAACCCCCAGCTTGACCCATACTATAATCCCGATCCTAGGAGGACTCCAAACCCTGATCCATACCTTGAGGCTGAACCTAGGAGAGACCATCGTCCTGACCCAATCCCTGAGATTCGTCCTAGAAGGACCAATCAGGAGTTTGTAGACCAGGAAGATAGATCCTATTTACCCACATCCTATAAGCCTAGTATACCCACAACCTATAGATCTTATGACTCCAAATCCTATGAACCTAGAATTTATGAATCCAGAACCTATGAACATAGATCCTATCCATCCATTCCCTATAAACCTAGTATACCCACAGCCTATAGATCTTATGACTCAAAATCCTATGACTCTAGAACCTATGAGCCCATATCCCATGAGCCTAGTAGACCCAACACCCAATATTCTGACCCATATAGGGAGTCCAACCCTAGGAGAACCCAATATCCTGACCCATATAGGGAGCCCAACCTTAGGAGGACCCCATACCATGATCCATCCTTAGAACCTGACCATAGAGCTGACCCAAAATCCTATGACCCCGGATCCTATAATCCCATGACCCATAGATCTGCATCCTTGTCCTATGAGCCTAGAGAACCCATAACCCCTGAGTATCAGCCTAGTACTAGTCAGGTTTTCCCTAGTCAACTTGAACCCTATAGGATTAGTACCCCTAAATTTGAGCCCAGTAGTGAGCCACTACCCCTTAGGCAACCTGAACCTACTAGGACTAGTGTCCATAATCAGAAACCAGGACCTAGCCAATTTTCTCCTAGCCGATCTTCTCCTACCATTCCTGAGATTGACAAGGCTTACATTAATACGGAAGTGTATGAAGCTGATGCGAGCCTAGTGGATGAGTATGAAGGAGAAGAGGAGACACCTTTAGTAGACCTAGAATTAGCTGACCTAGTAGATACCCAGGTAGAAACCAACCTAGAGCTAGTTGACCTTGACCACATCCAACCTAAAGCTATAGTGGAAGAACAATTAGAGGAAGAGAACTCTGATACTAGGATTTTACCTGAGGAAATACTAGAAAAGGATCTAATTGTAGAGCCTACTCCTAAATTCCATGAACAAGAAGACTTTATTCAGGATTTGGCTTACTTAACCCATTGCCCTCAGGATGAATCCCTTCCTTCCATTCCTATTGAAGATCTCTTCCCAGAAATTGTTAACCCATCCTTCCATAGCATGGACCTTTCATTGCACATAGATATTCCACAATCTCGTAAGATTAGCCTTATTAGTCTAGGATTAATCCCTGAAATGCCTTCTTTTATCCTACTATATCCAACTAACCCGGAACCTTTATCTCTACCCTACTAAACTAATTCTGAATCCACTTCCTATTTTCTGCCCTTTCCAGACATCTCCAGCATTTCTAGGATCATTAGATTGCATTTAGTTGAGATTAGCGTATTGCATGCATTCATTACGCATGTTAGGTTTGCATTATACTTCTGGCATACCCTTTGGCATTTGCTTGGAGTCCATTGTAAATACTCTTGTGCACACCACACTAGGGTCAGACCTAGAGAGTCTATAGTCTCTTAAGTTTAGGCCCATAAAAGTCTAATAAATTTCCTTCAATAGGAATGCAAAGTCGAGTCTATTAGGTGTTAGTTTGAGTTCTTTGCATCATCTTGTTAGGAGTCTGCATGTGATTAGCATATTCACCACCTGCACTAATCTTAAAATAACTGGCTAATTCCCGAAGATGGACCAAAAAATTTGATGTAGTGGATTCTATCTTGGTTAGGCTCAGGCCTAAAAGAAGTTTCATGCTCACAGAGCCGGACCTTTTAAAGTGATAGAGAAGGTTGGATCAAATGCCTAGGTGTTAGACTTGCCTTCGGATTTGGGCATTAGTTCTACCTTCAATAATACAGACCTGGTTGAGTATAGGGAACCGGCAGCGATACCTAGTGAGACCTTTGGACCTATTCCTTTTCATTGTGAGTGACCCTAACCCAGAGTGTCCACTAACAAATTGGCCTGAGAGAGGTGAATGAATCGAGCGTATCCTGGACGATCAAGCCATCACGACCCGGGGCCGTGACTATCAACGCTTCCTGGTCCGATGGCAAGGCCAGCCAGAGTCGGACGATTCGTAGATTTCTCGAGAGGACTTGCAATGCCTCAACCCAGACATTCTCGAGAGATATGTGAGCCTGTCTGATCTTCACTCGACAGGGTCGAGTTCCTCCCACCCCGAGAGAATTGGTGGGGACACCGGAGGCACCAGAATAAGACGGAGGCTTTTCAACCCTCTATGAATTGATCAATAATTTATGAGTCCATCTATAATAAGGGCTTGCCCATCTGAGTCCATTTTAGTTGTTATTTGAGTCTTTTGAGTTGTTATTTCAGTTCTGTACTAGTCAGCTCATGTTGAGCTAGTTCAGTCCAATGCTAGTCAGCTCATGTTGAGCTAATTTTATTTTTTTGAGTCCTGTCCAAGCATACCGAAGACTCAAGGCTATATCATACAAGTGAAGACCAAGTCCAACTAGATTGAAGACATGGAAGTATAGCCCAAGTCCAACCCAGCTTGAAGATTTGAAGACCCCAGGAGAAAAAATTCAGAAAACCCTGATTCCTTGCAGATGCCCTCCAGATGCCCAGATTCCCTTCCAGATGCCAAAATATATTCATATACCAAGGCATCCATGATTTTAGAGGTCCATCTGTATCCTAGCCCAAAGAAATCAAGCCCAGGCGCCAAGCCCAAGCCCCTAAGAAGCAAGATACCAGGGAATATTCCTGCTATCTGGCTACCAGGCCACCCCAGCTTCCAGAGGTCCAAACTCATGCGCCCGAGCCCCTTTGGGCCAGCCTCTTGCTGCTCCTAGAAGCCCAACACGCCCCCCTAGGTATCCTTGGAGTGTTGGCCAAGTCAAGAGAATTTTTAGGGATTTTTTCTATCTAATGTTTCCTTATTTTCTAGCTAGGGTTTGAGAGGGAAAAGGATTATTATGTAAAGATTTATGTGCCCTTACTTGGAGCCCAAGGTTAAAGGTCTATTTAAAAGACCCTAGCCTCTTGTATGAAGGGATATTTTGATATATGAAATAAACTTTGAGTTCTTCTATTGTTTTGTGTGATTACCCTGCTATGTGCATAAAGGGGTTTGAGAGTTCTTCTTCCCGGTGTTTGCAACCATCTTCCTGTCACCAACCATCCTTCCAGCCCTCTCCAAAACTTTCTTCCCTTTGCTGTTTTCTTTGTTTTCTTAATTTTCTCTGAGTTTTCTAACCCCTAACAGGTTGTTTGCAGGTCCCCGAGTTCCTACGAATCCAACGACTCCAGCCAAGCCTCAATCGGACCACCGAGCAGAAAGCTGGGTATCCGCGGGTCTTTGGCTCAGTTTTCCAGGCCGCATCCATCGAGGAACGAGAGATCCCTTCGTTGCGATCTTCACCGGGCACTTCAGACGTTGTCAGGTACACCCCCTCTACCTCCAGTCTTATTATTGTAGGAGAACTTGCCCTAACCGAGGCTTCTCAGCCCCGGCGATCCTTCTTTAGTACTTTTCTAGGTTCTAGTCTGCATGCTTGGCTTCAAAAATTTATACAAAATTCCCTACAACTAATTTTGATCTGAAATTTGGAAATTAATCACCTAACCCCACATATAAAACATACAAAAAGAATTGTATGCATATTAGTCCCGCATCACCTCAGAGCCGACATCTCGATTCCAAGTATCCATCTTATTCATCATCTCATTTCCTTGCTTTTACCCACCGTTTTCTTGGATTTGGAGGTTTGGTGGTCATTTTTGATTAGATTTCCTTCTAGGTTCTAGCTCCTAAACCCTAGAAACTTCCTATTTCTACCAAAAACCTTGCCCAAACCTTGATTATTGATAATGGGTCCTTGCAAACAAGTCGTTCGCCGACCGTGTCACTCACAGCTTGAAGAAGAGTGGAGAACGAAGGCACGACATGAGTCTAGGGCACCGGATCCGCCAGCACGACTGTTGTTTGCACCTTCTAGTCAGATGAGCTCCAAGACAGTGGTTGGAGGATGTCGAGTGGACTTCTTTTTCTTGGACCAACAGCATTTTCGGATAGGAGAGTGCATCCGACAAGCTGGTTTGGCATCTTTCTGTTCGCTCAGCGAGAGATACAATCCCGGGCTAATGAGAGAGTTCTACAGATCACTTGCCCATGGATTAGATGGCTGGATTGCTCAGGTCAGAGGACGGGATATTCCCATTTCAGCAGAGATTCTGAGCAGAGCGTGGGATATACCCATGACTGGATCAGTTATTGACAGTCTGTTGGACAGAGTTAGTGGGCTCCGGTGCATTTTTGAGTCTGATACCTTACTAGAGGGAGCCACTGTTCATGCTTCGAGACTGTCTGCGGAGATGAGGCTGCTACATCATATAGTTGCCCGGCTTCTTCTATCGAAGACCGGTCGATTTGACTATATTGCCGAGCGAGAGCTGCTCGTGATGGTCTCCCTGATTCAGTGGACGCCGATTTGTCTTCCTATTCTGATGGTTCATCAGATTACTGAGGCAGCGTCTAGTCAGCGGCTCTGCTTGCCGTATGGCATGGGTCTGACAGTACTATTCAGAGAGTATGGAGTCAGTTTCCAGGATGAGCCTTATCATACTTTGATCCATACCGATGTATATGACATCAGGTCATTGCATCACATGGGTTATCATTTAGTCCGAGGCCAGTGGACACGGAGGACACCAGGACAGGCCAAGGATGCAGCTGACATTGATGAGGACATAGTAGAGGAGGAGCGGATTCTTTTAGGTGAGGCTGGACCGAGCGAGGCATAACTTGAGATGGCAGCACAGCCAGCTCAATATGATCCTTCTACATCTGCCCAGCCACAGCCAGCACAGACAGAGACTCCTGGTGTTTCAGATACTTTAGAGGACAGAGTCAGACACATAGAGATCGATGTTTTCATCATGAGGCAGCATCTTGACATGTTTATTACTGATACGAGAGAGATTCACATTAGTCTCAGTGATGGTATTTCGGCTATTCTCTTGGCTCTGTCCAGATCTTCTACGAGTGCTCCTGCTGCAGACACAGTTCCTGCTTCTGTTGATGTTCTTGCTCCAGCACTAGCTAATGACATTGCTGATATCGACACTAGTGTTAAGACTAGAGTTGGAGATGGAGATACAGTGATTGGAGATATTGATGGAGATTAGGTGACTGACTCAGACCATTTCAACAATGCTGATCTTACGTCAGAGCCAGTTGTGGAGGTGACGGATGACATGCCTGCGAGCCCAATCGACCCATCTTTCTCACATGTTCCGATACCTGATCCATCCTCTCCTTCCAGATCGGTTGATCACACTCTAGTTCTAGTTCTGATTCTTATTCTCAGTCCTATTATTGATTTACCTGTTGTTGACCTACCTGACATTGATATTTCATTCATTGATTCTCCTGACATTCAGACACCTATCATTGAGACCCCCACACTTGAGACACATATCGTAGATACACTGATACCTTCCATAGCTGATACTATTGTTCTTGATACGCCTGTATCATCAGCTGTTACACCTACTTTTGATACTCCTACCCTTCATACATCCTCATTGATTCGAGAGCTTGGGTTTTACACACCCGGCTTTCAGTATCTTGTTTCCGGTCCTACTTTTGATCGTACTCCTACTCCAACTATTGCTGAGATGATTCGCCCGATTAGTTCAGTTCCTGTGGAGGATGTAGCTTCTATCTCTACTGCTTCAGCCAGAGGTCGGACCTATATTCATCACAGAGGACGTGGACACCGTACCCCTCCTCAGTCGACCAGGACTAGACTTCGAGATCTTCGACCACGATGGCTACGAGCTCGATCTTTTACTGATACCGGACCGATCGAGATCGATTCATCTTCTGATGACTCGATGAATGAGAATTAGGACATTGATGTATTTTTAGATAGTTTTATATTTCTGGATAGCTTACATTTATGCTTATATATACTTTTACCTTTGTTATGTACTTGATGTACAAGTTCCTGACATATATGAAAAGCCTTTTATTTTCTCATTTCTATGTATTTGATCAAATGAATGGTGTCTTGAATTGCTTTTATACATTCTATGACTATGCTTTGTCTTGTTTATTCATTTCCTTTACTTCCTACCTTTTTAATGATAACAAAAAGGGAGAGTAGTTCATGATTTTATTTAAGTATAAATGTGTTTACTTCTCCAAACTAAAGGGGGAGTAACTTTTAATTTTTAAAAACCTAAATTTATGAAAGGGGAAGCTTTACCTTTTGTCAAAGTAAATTTGATTCTCAAAACCCCTCTTTCAATGTTTTTGAAAAGATTCTCATGAATTTTGTTATGAATCATTAATTCATGGGGAGCTTTGTTAATTGCTAAAATTTTCATTGTAAGAGCATCATGATACATGTTCTTAATGCATTTAAATAAATATCAGAGTTCTGACAAAGCTCTGATACTCTCTATCTTTGAAACAAGCTCAAATTCTATTACTTGTGCTTTGAATGATTATATCTTTAAGCAATGATTAATATACTTAATGCTTTCAATATTGTGCATCTTGATCAATTCTCTTAAAGCTTTATTTTTAAAGCAATTTATACTTAAGGATTTTGTCATCATCAAAAAGGAGGAGATTGTTGACTCCACTAATTGATTTTGATGATAAGCAAAATAATTAAGTATAATTTGAGGAATAATGATTTGTTTTAAGTGTGTTTTCATTGAAAGGATGCTCACAAAATTTGAAGAAGCCCAATTGTGTTGAAGAACCAAGTTTGAATGGAATGATTGCACAAAACAAGACTTGGACACTTAAAGAATTGGTTGAATAGATGACTAAGGCAGATGAAAATATGTTCTAGCACAAGTTCAGCAATTTCTGCACTTTTTTTGATGATGTGTCGACTCAAGGTGTCGACACATGACATGATGTGTCGACACATGAAGATGGTGTGTCGACTCAGGCCGGTACGCAGTAATGTTTCAAATGGCACAGATGATGTATCGACACATGGACCTTATGTGTCGACTCAAGGTATCAACACATGGATCAACACATCGCCTGGGAATTTCAAGCCACAGAACTTGCAGAAGCTGAAGGAACAGTTGATGTGTCGACACATGGACCTTATGTGTCAACTCAATGTGTCGACTCAGCTGAGAATGTATCGACTCAACTGATTTTTTCAAAGAATCTGAATGGAACAGTTTGAACTTGTGTCGACTCAAGAAGAACATGTATCGACCTAATATGTTGACACATGAAGAGGAAGTGTCGACACATGGAGTTCTGACAGCAGTAACGGCTAGTTTTTTCAAACGCAGAACTCGTCCAAATGCTCTCCAACGACTAGTTTTTCAAGTATAATGGCTAGATTTCGGTTTTAGAGGCTTAGGAAGGTATATAAAGGCTCCAAATCAAATCAATAATGTATGTATTGAATATCCTAAAAGAGTTTAAAGAGAAAAGAAGAGAGAAGAGCCTTAACTCCTATTCATTCAAAGCTCAACCATTCTTAAGCAAAGGGAAGCCTTCTAAGCATTCAAAGCTATCAAGTGCATTGAAGATCATTCAATCTTGGGCATTCAAAAGGCTTCAACAAGAGCAAAGAAACACTACATCGAGCTGCATCGACTTATTTGCTTTTTTATTGAAAGCTTACATTGGTTCTTTGTTTCTCAATCTTATATCTTGTAAAGTTTATTGGTTAGCCTCTTGGAAAACCAAGTGAGGTTATTGGTAAGCCTCGAAAATCAATTAGGTTGGTGGTTAGCCCGCAAAACCACTAAGGTTCTTGGTTAGCCCGGAAAACCAAGGGAGGTTTTTGGTTAGCCTTGTGAAAACCAATTAGATTCTTGGTTATCTCGTAAAACCAAGTGAGGTTGTGACTTATGAGCCTTGTAAAACAAGTCGGGTTTTGATTAGTGAGCCCGGAAAACTAATCGGCTATAATCATTGGATTATAGTGAATTCCCAATGGGATCTTGGGGAGTAGATGTAGGTGCATTGTTGGCACCGAACCACTATAGTTTGTTGTGTTTGTGATTGCTTGTTCTCTCCCTCCTTGCTCTTTACATTTTGCTTATTGCTTTTAATTTCTGCTGCACTATTATTTTAGAGCATTGCACTTTAATTTTAGTACCTTGTTGAATTGAATTGCATATCTTGTCTTGTGAAGTTTGCTACTTGTTTTATCAAGCTTAGCTTTAAGTTTTTTAGAGAACTAACTCACCCCCCCCTCTTGGGTTGCTCTCTGGACAACAGCACCTAGAAAGAGTAATCCTTCTACTATTAATGACTATCGGCCTATTAATTTATGTAACACTATTTATAAAATTGTTGCTAAGATTCTGGTTAATAGACTATAGCCCCTTCTTTCTACTTTAATCTTTGCTAAACAGGGAGCTTTTGTGTCGGGTCGAAGCATTACCAACAATATTTTAATTAGTCAAGAAATTATGCATTCTTTGTTGCATGCTTCAAGGAGGAGAGGTCTTATGGTTATGAAAGTTGATATGGAAAAGGCCTATGATCAGCTCTTGTGGTCTTTTGTTCTGTGAGTATTATAGCATTTTAGTTTCTATCCAAAATTCATTGATATGGTCTTTCTCTATATTGCAAACTTTTAATATACTATCTTAATTAATGGATCCCCTACTGATTGGGTCCTTCCTAATAGAGGTCTTCGTCAAGGTTGCCCCCTATCCCTTTATTTATTATTTTATGCATTGACTTTTCTTTAAATTTCTTAAATTTGCAATGCAGTAACAATTATTAAAAGTCTTTACTCCAGTTAGGAATGGCCCTCATATTTTTCATATCTTTTATGCGGATGACATGCTATTGGTCACCTGAGCTATAATTACAGATGGCATTTGTCTTAAAGCTATTCTTGATGCTTACTGCACTATGTCAGGGCAAACCATCAATATTTCAAAATCTTATACCACTTTCAATCCATCAATCCAGAGAAATATTAAAAGAAGTATATATTTTGTATTACAAATTATTGAAAAAAAGGAGAATTTGGAAGTATCTTGGGGTACCTTTATCCAGTAACAAATTAGAAAGGAATGATTTAACTTATCTTTCTGATGCAGTGATTTCAAAAATTGATAGCTGGAAGTGGTGATCACTATCATTTGCAGACCGAATGACTTGAATTCAATCAGTGTTGTCATCATTATCTAATTATAATATGGCAATTATATATCTTCCAAATTTTATGTTGATGTGGCTTGAGAAAGAATTTAGAGCTTGTGGGCATCCTATTGAGAGGCGAGGCATGCATCTTGTCTCTTGGCATAACATTTGCACCTCGAAACATAATGGGGGGCTTAGAATTATCTCTCTGTTTGACAAACATAAGGCTTTATTTGGTAAATTGGCAGCTCAAATAATCTGGAATCCATCCTCTCTTTGGGCCTAACTTGTCAGTGCTAAGTATAGATTTTCCGGTATCTGGCATAAATACAAGAAACCTCCTAAGTGTTCTCATACCTAGACTCGGATTATGGAATATCATCGCAAAATCAGCTTTCAATTCATTTAAACGATTGGGTTTGGGGAGAGAATAAGTTTTTTAAATGATCCATGGATATCTATGCTTCCTTTATCTGCTTGGCCTACATTTCTAAATATGGATATTGATGTTCAGGGTTGGAATATTAAGTATTTTATCACTCCTGAGAGAAGCTGGAATTTTGAGTTATTACAAACCCTTTTCTCAGAAGATCTGGTTCAATAAATCATTAAGATACAAATGCCTATGGAGCTTTGGAAGGATCAATTATGTTGGGGCCCTACCGGTCAATATCGGGTGGCCTAGAAGGATATGTATCAAATTCTCTGCCAACCCAAGTAGGAAAATCATTCCCCTTTTACCTGGCTTTGGAAGTTGGAGATTCCTATTAGTGTTAAGACTTTTTGGTGGAAGCTTCTAAGGCGCAAACTATCATGTAAGCAACTCCTCTACAATAAAGGTATTATCAATGAGGATCAAATATTCTATGATATTTGTTATTCTCAAATTGAAGATTGTGAGCATATTATTAATAATTGTCCATTTGCACAAGATTGTTGGCAGTTAATGGCTTATAGCTTTGGTTGGATGTGTAATTTTACTTCCTTGTTGGAACTAGAGACTCTACTATCTTATTCTCAAGTAGAGAGGGATATCAAAAGTATTCTTGCTTATGCTGCGTGGCTAATTTGGAAGGCTCGTAATGAAAGACTTTCAAAATACCTTTATGACTCGTACACAAGTGGTTACGTGCATTGATGTTTATTACACTTCAAATAAGTACAATTCAAATTCTAAGCAATTTGAAAGCCAGTCATGGAACTGGAAAGGTTCAAACCCTCTTTCAACTCAACCTATGGGCCCCAAACTTATTTGTTGGCTTCCCCAACCCATGGAAGTTCTCAAGTTGAATTTTGATGCTTCTATTTCTAATGTTGCTACTTCTATTGCTTATATTATTCGTGATTGTCACGGAGTTTTAATCCATGCAGGGGCAAACTGATTTCGTAAACTAGTATCCCAAATGCTAAGCTTATAGTAGCTTGGAATGGGATCAAAATTTCCTTACTTCATCTTTAGGTTAATGAGCTACTTTTGAAGGTGATTCACTAATGGCGATAAGGTGGATGATAAAAAAAATATACTAATTGTTCAGCTATTAATCCTTTATTGCAAGATATTTTATCTTTGAAATCTTTTTTTCACTCAATATCTTTTCATCATGTGTACCGTGAAGCTAACCGAGCCACAGACTTTTTAGCATCATTAGTTTGGCAAGGCGAGTTCACCATTCACCATAATGATCCGATTCATCCAGATCTTATGGCTATCATGTGGATAGATTTTTATGATATTACTTTTGAATGATGATGTGCTTGATAAATTTGTTATCCGACAAGTAGTCGGAATCTATTGATACACTAGAATGTTGGGAGGAAGTTCAAAATGTCATAACTGAGATTATATGCTTTTCATTTCCTAATTCTTGTCTTTTATACTAAAAAGACTATCGTGTTGGCATGTATGGCCCTTCTTCCTGCTCTTGCCCCCACTCTATAATAATGGTTGGAAATCAGGAGGAATGTACGTTCCAATTTGGTTATAGCAAAACTTCTGCATAGCTTTTACTTGAACATCTGCTATGCTTATTATTCATCACTTAGAGCACCTATTCTATCTCTACACTAGAAGAAAGGAAGATAACAAGAAAAAACAAAATACAAAAATAGAAGATAAATGATGAAAATTCTGAAAGAAATGGGATAAAAAAATAAATAAATAAAACAAAGAAATTGAGGAAGGAAAAAAAAGAAGCAGTAAATTTTTTTTTTTTACTTTTCTATTTTTTGGTGCAGGTGATACTCATGTTGCAACAAGGCCAACTAAGTCTAAGATACTATTGTTATTTATTGCTATGAAATCAAACTAACGCTACTCTTATTTCTTATCATATTTTACTCCAACCAATCCATAACATCCGACAGATATATCCATTTTTTCTTTACAAAGATATGTATTTTTCATCTAATGTTACCTGTACCGAGAGAGACACTATGCCACCATACTTTTGTTACCATCACATTTGGACAGCTTTGTTATTGTCAGTTTTTTATTTTTTTTTTTTGATAGTAAAAAGGGTAGGGAGGTTTTTATCCCGGTGTAGCTCCCTATTCTGGCCCCCAGCCCACTAGACCTTTGTTCGATACAGGTCATAATTTTTCGCGTACCTTTTTCATCAACTAGTGAGTACGTCAGCCTAGCCCCACTACAGCACCGGAGTATCAACCGGTCCACCCCCAGTCACGTGCACCCCGAAATTCCAGAATTTTAATCGAGTCATCCATCACGGGATCATTTCTCGAACCCGTGACCAGGCAAGGGGGGAGCCAAGCCTTTACCAACCGCACTACCACCGTAGTGATATTATCGTTAGCTTTTACTTCAAGGATGCTGTCATCAGTTATCTTATACTGGTATTATTATATACTTGGTTCTTACAAGATTTTTTATGTTGCTTTTCTGGTATATTCACTGTTTCTTTATAATCGCATATCAGCAGGCAGTGAGATTATACATTTACTTTACTGTCATTTTAGCTTATGGTTCTTCATTACTCTATACTGTCGTTGCTGGTTTAGGCAAAGGTTTCTGGTTATGCTGCCTCAATCACCTTCTACTGGAATTTTTTCTGTATGCGGACTTTTGGTTATTTATTTAATAAAGCACTGGTTCCACATATATGGTTATCTATCCTGGGTTAAAACTCTGGCATCTACTCCTTACCTGCAATGAGTTTAAATGTAGACTATGAGATTCATATTATGCAAAGAGAAAAATCACTATTTTCTACAAAGATATATCTTCTATATCCAGCTGTCAACATATTCTCATGTTCTTTTATCAACTCTACTCATATTTGGTTGCAGATCAAATTACTGTTATCTCTAAATTAATCTTGTAACATACCAAGCTTGCATTAGGAGATCAGAGCCACATTGGATGCTGTTTTCTTTCTACTTGGGAAGCAGTTCGTTGGTTTTATACAGTATACTTCTTTGTGCATGTTAACTGTTTGGTCTTCAGCTTCGGGCTTTCGTCTTCTGCCTCCGTTCAGGATGCTATTATATTTCTGGTGCCGTTATCATCCTTTGTTTGCAATGTTATTGTTACATGGTATTATATTGGGTTTGCTGCTTCATGTGCTTGGTTTTTGGAGTCACCAAATGTTAGTTCCAATATGCTATGTCATATCAAAACTTATAACTGGGCCATCTTCAAGCTATCTTTCATGCTATTGAACTTCATTTCTAATCAATCTTTTGGGAATGCAGTATACAGGATTTATTATCAGATGAATCATTGGTGGAGGTTTTTTTATCTTGCTTAACAAGTTCAGAACTCTGCTCTCTCTTATGAAGCTCCATCATGTTCACTACTTCTGACTTGCATTGCATAAAATCTTCAATATAAAAACTATTGGACTTTTAATGTATTTCAAATCACTATTTATTGGAAGAATTGGCAGATGCAGTATTGGTACTTTGATTTTGAGTTTATATCACTTTATTTCAGCCACACGACTGTGTCATATCCAGAATTTGCCTAGGAGTCTTTGTCATATGCCTCTTACATTTGTGCTGAGGGAAATAAGTCATTACATTTACTGCTGCCATTTCTTACAAAGGATCAAGCTCACTATACAACTCTTCGTAATCTTCTCATCAACTGCTACTGGTTGCATTATGTTCTCTTAGGCACATTATTATTCCCTCTTATGTTTATTGCACAACTACTCATCCAGCACCAGAGTTTATTATAGAGCTATCAATGGATCGGGTCTGGATTCGAGACCCGCGGGTATTTACCCAACGGATCCAGATTTAGCATTAAATTTGGACCCGTTTATCCGGACCCATTTAGCTATAATTAAATGGATCCGATAAATTCGGGACCCAATTATATAAAATAGTATGATATATATTTATATATTAATATATATTAATGATGTGGCAACATCCGCTAATGTGGAGCTTACATAGTCGCCAGCCATCAGTCGCACGGGTAGGGACTGCCACCTGGACGCGGCCCCCGGATGGAAGGCCAAGGCCAACTCCCAGCCAGGGTCGAGCTCAGAAAGCGAGCCCTCCTGCTGAGGTCAACTCTTAGCCATGGTCGAGCTCGGGAAGCGGGCCCTCCTGCTGGGGTCAGCTCCCAGTCGGGGTCGAGTTCGTAAAGCGAGCCTCCTGCCGAGGTCAGCTCCCAGCCGGGATCGTGCTCATAGGGCGAGCCCTCTGACTGAGGTCAGCTCCTGGCCAGGATCGAGCTCGTGCTCCCAAGGCGAGCCCTCCTGCTGAGGTCAGCTCCCAACTAGGATCATGCTCATAGAACGAGCCCTCCGACTGAGGTCAACTCCCGATAGGGATCGCGCTCATGCTTCCAGGAGCCTGCTCTCCGAAGTAGGGCCTCACCCCCCATCCAGTGGGAGTCAAGGTTCCCACCAACGACATAAGGAAGGGGGATGGTAGAAGTCTAAAATCATGGCAGGGAGGAGCCTGACCATCCACAGCCCCTAGGAGGTGGCGCATGCCCTGTCATAAATGCAGGACCTGCAACGCACCCCGTGCACAACCTGCACGATGCAAGCTCTACCAAGTTCCCGTCCTATAGCATGCCGCCACGTCGACGATCGCATAACTGGAAGACTGCAACCACTACGACGGTGAGCTTGTGCCTTTCCAAGAAGGGTATTCCACTAAGGCCCTAGGTCCTATGACACTCCAACAGTCTCCTCTGAAATGGAAATGCCCCATCATGGCTCGAGGCTCAGTGATTGCCCAGGGACAGGGAGGCGACAGCGAATAACAGAAAGCCCCATACTTGGTTTGGGCCACCCCATCTATATAAGATCGACGAGGGAGGTAAGTAAAAAAAATGTAAGCAACGGACACGCTCTTGGTCCTCCATTATCTTCTTTCACAGAGTTCATCTTATCCTTCTCTCTTCTTCACCCTCTAGGCACGGAGAGTCTCCCAAGCTCTCCGCCACAGAGGTTCTGTTTCCCTCAATTGTCCCACTGACTTGATCATCGGAGTGTCCCCATCGGAATCCCTGACACGGGTCTCCTCTATTTTGCAGGACCTCCGGACGAGGGAGCCAACCGTGAAGAGAAGGAGCGAGAGCCCGACGTGTCAGAGCTACGGGCCATGACAATCTTGGGGGGAGCCTCGGGGCCCCCGGGGGGAAAGGCGAAGAGAGAGGAAGAGGCTCCAGGAGGTCCACGGATTGCCTCCCCCTCTGGAAGGACCAGTCCGAGTGGAGGGGGAAGGAGGAGAAGCAGCGAGCTACGGCAAGCCCCTCCGCCATGAGAGGGCACCCAGGGAAGGACACTAGGACACAGCCAGAAAAAAGGAGGAAGGTAAGTGAGCGGGAGGGGGAGAGAGGCAAGCAAGCAGCCAAAAGCTTCCTCCCCTCTCCCTACTCTCCATTCTCTCTTCCTTTTTGCTATTTGATAATTATCATCTTGTCACCCCCTGGGGCGAGGGAGTCCCCCAAGCTCTCCATCCCAGAGGTTTTGTTCCTCTCGATCGTCCCACTGACTTGATCGTCAGAGTGTCCTCATCGAAATCCCCGGCCTGGATCTCCTCTATTTTGCAGGCCGAGCAAGCCAAAGAGTCGACCCCCGAGGGGGAAGGGGGCATTCCCGATGGGAGGAGGCACCTGACGCGATGCGACCATCGGAGCTATGGGCCACGATGATCCAGGCAGCAATAGATTGGCGTGCCAGGAAGGGGGGCACGAGCGATGGATGATTCGGGAGCTAAGAGGATTTCGGCCAAGGCTGAGGATCCAGGCTCTCCAACCGACGGGGCGATAGTAGCCGCCTCCCTGGGGGGCAAGCGAGGGACACGAGAGCTCCCTCTTGGGAGCCCACCCGAAGAACAAGAAGAGAAGGGTTTGATGATAGCAAAGAGAGGGGCTTGTATTCGTGGGTTTCCTGAACACTTGCCACCTTTCGTGACACTCTCCGATTAGACCCAGGATCCAGGCATTCCCCTACGCGTGGGACTTCCGTCACCTTATACAAGCCTAATGGGTAACTCCCTCCCCCATTACTTTTGCAATATGAGAACTGTGTTACAGCTCTACAGGAGGGACCCCTACACCACCATTAACGGCAAGCATCATGACCTCTCTCACGGTCCAGAGATGGCAACAGGATGCCGCCCACCGCGCGACTTGCAGCGGGACAAACCAACAAGAGACAAGGCTTGATCCCGAGGGATAGCCTGCCAGTAAAAGATGATGCGCTACTGCAACCCTCGTAAAGGACCCCAGCGAAGGGGTCGAAGCCCGGCTGGGTGGAGCCTACTACCTCACCGGTCCCGGCGCCTCCCGACGCTCGCGAACGTGGAACACAGGCAATTTAAGATAGTGCTACCGATGATGTAAAACTCTCTCTTAATTATCTAAGTCCCTTTTTCGTGCAACTTTGTCTTTCATCTATGCAGGGATGTTTCCGTCTGACTCAAAGTCCGACGAGCACAAGCCGAGCCCTTCATCAGGCCCGCCTTCCTAAGCCATGCTCACAGCCCGGAGGCGGCACCAAGATGCCATCTACCCATGACTCACAGCGTGGCGGATCGAGAAGCTCGGCGCCCTCAGCCATGCTCACAGCCCGAAGGGGGCACCAAGATGCCGTCTACCACGAGACTCACAACATGGCGACTCCTCACCAATAGAGCTCACTGCCTGGAGGTGGCGGCAGGACAACCCGCCACCTACCGCGTGACTCACAGTTCAGCACCCTCAAGCTGGACACTCCATCAGGCCCATGCTCACCAGCCTCATAGCCGAGCTTACAGCCTAGAGGTGGCGGCAGGGCAACCCGCCACCTATCGCGTGACTCACAGTTCGGCACCCTCAAGCTGGGCCCTCCATCAGGCCCGCCCTCATGGCCGTGCTCACAGCCCGGAGGTGGCACCAAGATGCCGTCTACCGTGTGACTCACAGCATGGCGGATCGAGAAGCTCGGTGCCCTCAGCCTCGCTCATAGCCCGAGGGCGGCACCAAGATGCCATCTACCACATGACTCACAGCTTAGCTCACCCATAAGTCCGGTGCCCTACAGCCTTATGGCTGTGCTCACAGTCCGAAGATGGCACCAAGATACCGTCTACCACATGACTCACAGCATAGCGGATCGAGAAGCTCGACATCCTAAGCCACGCTCACAGCCCGAAGGCAGCACCAAGATGTCGTCTACCATGTGACTCACAATACGGTGGATCAAGAAGCTCGACGCCCTCAGCCTCGCTCATAGCCCGGAGATGGCACCAAGATGCCGTCTACCGCGTGACTTACAACATGGTGGATTGAGAAGTCTAGCACCCCACAGCCTCATGGCCATGCTTGCAGCCTGGAGGTTGTACCAAGATGCTGTCTACCGCGTAACTCACAGCATGACGGATCGAGAAGCTAGGCACCCTTAGCCTCGTCATAGCCCGGGGTGGGCGCTAAGATGCCGTCTATCATGAGACTCACAGTGTGGCGACTCCTCACTAGTCGAGCTCATAGCCCGAAGGTGGCGGCAAGGCAACTCGCCATCTGTCGTGCAACTCGTAGTTTGGCACCCTCAAGTTGGGCCTTCCATCAAGCCCGCCGCCCTCAACCGTGCTCACAGCCCGGAGGTGGCACCAAGATGCCGTCTATCGTGAGACTCATAGCATGGCAACTCCTCACCAGCCGAGCTCGGCCTGGATGTGGCGGCAGGGCAACCTGCCATCTGCCGTGCAACTCGCAGTTCGGCACTCTCCAGCTGGGCCCACTCCAGCGGCCCCGCACTTTTCAACCGGGCTCACAACCTTGAGGTGGCGATAGGGCAACCCGCCATCTACCATGAGGCCCGCAGCTAGATAATCTCCAAGCCAGGTCCTTCCGACAGACCCGCGCTCAGTTGCCCAGCTCACATTCTTGAAGTGCAGTTGGGGATTCCTGGAACCCTGCCATCTACATGTAACTCACAGTTTGGCACCTATAAACCGGGAAACTCATGAAGCCGCGCACCCACTGCCTTACTCACATTCCAGAGATGTCTGCCGGGAAACTCCAGAAGTCCCGCTTTCTGTCGCTTGACTCATAGCATGGCGAACTGAGCCGGGATATTCCAGAAGCCCTGCATCCGGTTGCCTTGCTCACGGCTCAGGGATGTTGGTGAAAAATCCCTGAACTCCCATCGTCGGCCGCCTGACTCACACTTGGCAAACTAAGGAGGCCCCCCAGAAGCAATCTAAGCTGAAGGAAAGAAAAATAGCAAGCAAAGTGGTGGCAACACCAAGCATTCCAACTGGAGGGAAGAGAAAAATTATCCCCTATTGAAGTGTCCCTCACATTAGAGAGAGGCCCCCAGCAACCCGGAAGGCCATGCAGCAGATTCAAGCTCAAAAAAAAAAAAAAAAAAAGAAAAAGAGAAAAGAAGAAGGAAAAGAGAACAACAGTCGTAATGGAAGAGGCGCCTTCATTGATCAAAAATCTCTTACATCCTATGGAGGCTCCCGACAGGCCGAAAGACTTTCTAAAATCCTAAGGTACAAGATGAAAGGAAGACGGGCTGAAGCCCCATTTCCGCTCCATGCCCGATTGGTGAGCGAGTCCCCTCAGCGCTGACGCAACACCCACTAGAGGGCTCTAACCTTAACCTCCGTGATTGGTGTGGGAGGCACCGGTAGGGCAGGTTGGCCCTGCGCTCTACCCTCGAGTGGCTGGGAACATGCCAATCCCTCCTACCCAAACGGATGGGTGCCCTTCCTCAGGAGTTCACCGGATCTCTAGATCCCGGCATCGGCTCCGCCTCCCCATCCTTGGAGTTCACCGGTCCCATGATTCCAAGGATAGCTACAGCAGCTCTGTGTCAAGATGCTCCTGTTACCACCACAACGGCCGCGACCCCTTCCACAGTAACCATGACCCGAGCCACCACCTCCTCCTATAAGATCTCCGGTTTTGCAAACCAGGAGGTGGCTCCAGACACCTCCGCTTTTGAGGCAGCCTCTTTCTTTGCCCCAGCTACGCGACCAGAGGCTCTCTCCCTCCACATCCGTGGGGGAAGCTTCAAGCTCAGTGGATTTCTTCGCTGAACTAGATGCCCTCGCTTTGACGCTGGTCGGTCGCTCCTGGAGAGCCTTTATTTGGCCCTCCGAGTCTCAGGTTAAAATCCTGAAGTCTACCAAGAGCCCTCCCTCAGCACAGGCCGAGGAAGAGGGATCGAAGAAGGAGAAAATGGAGGCCAATGCTAGAACAGGAAGGGGGCCGAAGAAGGAGGAAGAAAGCTTTGCAAAACCCTGGCCGCCTGTGCCCGAAGGCCTTTTAAAAGCTACATAGCTAACCGGAAGCCACGACATGTCAGCACCAGGAGTCTCCTGATGCTTCGATTTGTGGAACATATGCCTTGACCCAGCCAAGGCATTGATGATCCCTCCATTGGAAAACTGAGTGTAGCACCCCATTAATGTAAAGGCGCGGTCTTTAGGGCATGACCAGTCAAAGCATTGATGGTACAGAAGACGCGTCCCTCCACGTCAGCATGGTCGTTACTCCCATCGCCTCGAGCAACGCCTCATTCTCCGGGCTCGGGAGTGGGGGACATCTTATGTGGTAACATCTGCTGACGTGGAGCCTACACAGCCGTCAGCCGCATGGGTGGGGACTGCTACCTGGATGTGGCCCCCGGATGGAAGGCCAAGGCCAGCTCCCAGCTAGGTCGAGCTCAAAAAGTGAGCCCTCCTACCGAGGTCAGCTCCCAGCTAGGGTCGAGCTCAGAAAGTGGGCCCTCCTACTGGGTCAGCTCCCAGTCAGGGTCGAGCTCATAAAGCGAGCCCTCCTGCCGAGGTCAGCTCCCAGTCAGGGTTGAGATCGTAAAGCGAGCCCTCCTGCTGAGGTCAGCTCCCAATCGGGATCATGCTCATAGGACGAGCCCTCCAACTGAGGTCAATTCCTGGTAGGGGTCGCGCTCATGCTTCCAAGAGCCAGGTCTTCGAAGTAGGGCCTCACCCCCCATCCAGTGGGAGTCAAGGTTCCCGCTAATGACATAAGGAGGGGGGATCGGCAGAAGTTCAAAATCATGGTAGGGAGGAGCTTGACCATCCATAGCCCCTAGGAGGTGGCGCATGCCTTGCCATAAAAGCAGGACCTACAATGCACCCCGCGCACGACCTGCACGATGCAAGCTCCACCAAGTTCCCAGTCCTGTAGCATGCCACCATGTCAACGATCACACAACTAGAAGACTACAACCACTACGACAGGGAGCCTGCGCCTTTCCAAGAAGGGTATTCCACTAAGGCCCCATGTCCTATGACACTCCAACGGTCTCCCCTAAAATGGAAATGCCCCATCATGGCTCGAGGCTCACCGAATGCCCAGGGACAGGGAGGCGACAGCGAATAACAGAAAGCCCCAAACTTGGTCTGGGCCACCCCATCTATATAAGATCGACAAGGGAGGTAAGTAAAAAAGAGGTAAGCAATGGACACGTTCTTGGTTCTCCATTATCTTCTTTCATAAAGTTCATCTTATCCTTCTCTCTTCTTCACCCTCTCGATGCGGAGAGTCTCCCAAGCTCTCCACCACAGAGATTCGGTTCCCCTCGATCATCCCACTGACATAATTATCAGAGTGTCCCCATCGAAATCCCTGACACGTGTCTCCTCTATTTTGCAGGGCCTCTGGACAAGGGAGTCGACCGTGAAGAGAAGGAGCGAGCGCCCAGGGGAGCCCGACGCGTCAGAGCTACGGGCCACGACGATCTTAGGGGGAGCCCCGGGGTGCCCCAGGGGAAGAGCTCTCAGGAGGAAGGCAGAGAGAGAGGAAGAGGCTCCAGGAGATCCACGAATCGCCTCTCCCTCTGGAAGGACTAGTCTAAGCGGAGGGGGAAGGAGGAGAAGTAGCGAGCTGCGGCAAGCCCCTCCACCATGAGAGAGCACCCAAGGAAGGACACCAAGACACAGCCAGAAAAGAGGAGGAAGGTAAGTAGAAGGTAAGTGAGTAGGAGGCGGAGAGAGGCAAGCAGCCAAAAGCTTGGCCGGCCAAGCGACCAGCCAAAGGGATCCTCCCCGCTTTCCGCTCTCCACTCTCTCTTCCTTTTTGCTATTCGATCATTATCATCTTGTCACCCCCTGGGACGAGGGAGTCCCCCAAGCTCTCAATCCCAGAGGTTCTATTTTTCTCGATCATCCCACTGACTTGATCGTCGGAGTGTCATCGTTAAAATTCCCGGCCAGGGTCTCCTCTATTTTTCAGGCCGAAGAGCCGGCCCTCGAGGAGGAAGGGGGCGTTCCCGGCGGGAGAAGGAGGTACCTGACACGGCGGTGACGCACCAGATCTACGGGCTACGACGATCCAAGCAGCAACAATTAATATTTTTATCAACTGTTAAATCAAAGATCTAATGGTTAAAAATCAAAATAGTTTTAATATAAAAGGCCTTCAATTCTGTAGCCCTAAATTTTTTCCATTAGAGTAAATCGCTAATCCTCCCTCCCCCTTGATGGTCGACCGCCAATGCCTCCCCCCTCTCCAGTCCAGATCGGCATCCATCACCGATCATCTCCTCCCGATCATAGGTGGTTCGGTCATTCCAGTGTCACTCCATCACCCCGGTCCCCGTCTGACTGTTCGATCATCACATTCGTACCTCGCCATCAACCCATCACCCGACATCGTCCCTCGCCGACTATCGTTGCTCCGACATCGTCCCTTGCTAGCTGCCGCTGCTTCGAGATCGTCCCCCATCCCTCCGGCTCTCCCTTCCTCAGATCCGAGCCCCACCGGCCATTGCTGCTTCGACTTTATCCCCCGCCAGCTGCCACTACTCCAACAATGTTCCCCGTCGACCATCGTTGCTCTAACATCATCCCCACCTCTCCCTTCCTCAACTACACGTTATTCCAAATGCTCAATTCTTTTGATTAAGATTTCTAAATTTTTTTACTAGTGATGATATAAATGAGTTGTGATGCTCTTATTTATTTTTTGGAATATTTATTATATTTTGTATTGATACATTATTTCTTTGATTTAACTTTTTGTCATTGCAATGACTCATTTCAGGCTTTTTTTATTCTTATTTTCATGATTTTATCCTGCTAAAAGTAAAAAAAATCAAAATGAGTAGTGGAGTGTTTCTTGCATCTTTTCTATGTCTCAGCTTTGTCTTTATCATTCCTACTATTAAAAAATAAAAAAAAGAATAGAATCTTCCACTCCTACAAGTTTATATGCTAAAACTCCATATCAATTTGCTACACAATTACTTGCATAATTTATTTCCTAGAAAGTTCATTGTCACAATCTTACATCATATTTTGCCTTTTTTTTTTCGATAATATTTTTTTCTACTGATATTCTTTTCTAGCTTCAAATTACTATCCATACAGATATTATATTGCATTTACTGATATTCTTTTCTAGGTCCCCATGGTGGTACCTTCCATTTAAGTCTGGGTCCGGATCCAGATACCTGAGATCTATTCAGGTCCGGGTCTGGTATTTCAAAATGAGACACATCGAGTATTCGGATCTGGATCTGGATCCAATAGCTAAGATCAGGTAGATCTGGATATCTGAGTTCCAACCTGAATCCGATCTATTGACAGTTTCAGTCTATTATATTACTTCTACAACCGCATTGGGCATTCAGGGTCAACTTCGGAGGCTTCCTATTGGATTTCATGTTATTCGCACAGCTATGTCTATTTTTTTTGAGACTTTTTTGTTGAAATTTAAGTTATTTCATTTTGTAAATATTTTTTCTTGGATCCTATATTTTCTACTATTATTTTGACTTGTAACTACTCTTTCAACTTGTTTCGAGCTACTCTTTTGATTTTTACATCACTTTGTAACTTTTTTCCGTATTTCCTAATATAATTTGGGATGCCATTTACACCAAAAAAAAAAAAAAAAAGCGCGCGTAATAGAATGCCTAATGGCCCTAATCCATCCTCCACCATATCCCGACAAAATCACTGTTTCTAGATTTTTTTTAAAAAAAAACCAAGTAGCACTGCAACGTAACGGCATGTGGGCCAACATTCCGTCTTACGGCCCTTCCATCCACCAATCATAAGACTCCTAACTGCCACGTAAGCATCCATCCCAATGAAACCAGGGCCACCTGGCCCACCTCACCTCCCACCGCTCCATGGCCGCTCTCAACTCCATACGTGTGGCCTCCATGCAGGCTAAAGCGTTTTTCACACGTGCGAAAGCCTTGGACTTGCAAACCCAAGCAAACCCGTGTTCACAACTCACAGCGCAAAAATAAAGGTAAAATGAAGAAGAAAAAAAAAAAAAGGGGGGTTCTCTCGTAGAAAGAATTGTTACGTACCTCCATTCCAAGTCGCAGGCGAGAACGGAAAAAGAATTTCCCGTTCGTAGTTTAAGAAAATTTTTTAAAAAAATTTCCATAACGAATTAAAGTTCGGGACGGAGCAACGACAACAGGAAGAAGAAAAAGATGCCCATTTCCCGCAGAGAACCCCAGTTTTAGCACAGATTTCTCTCCTCTTCTTCCCAAAATACAGGGTTGGGGTTAGCATTAGGGTTTAATAGCCATCGAGTTCTTTGGACCTTGAAATTTAGGGTCAGGGCAAGATTTCCTTAAGAAAAGGTGCGATTTTTACGGTTAGGGAGGATCCCCGGAGATGCCGCACATTGTTCGGGACCGGCTCTTCTTTGGCAACATCAGCGAGGCGGCGGCGGTGCTCCAGAGCACGAGCACGGAGTTCACTCACGTCCTCTCGCTCCTCAGCTCGGCGTCGATCTCCTTCTTCTCGGACTGGCGGCCGGGCCTCTCGATTCCGACCAAGGAGATCCGGAAGGTGTTTGTTGGGGCGGATGAGTCGTTGCCGAAGAAGTCTTTGGCGCCGGAGAAGCTATTGTATTCGCTGGAGTATGCCGGGCCGGAGCTGAAGCTGGTGAGGATGGCGGTGCCGCTGAGGGACACTGAGGACGAGGATTTGCTGGATTATTTGGATGTTTGTTTGGATTTTATCGATCAGAGTATGAAGGAGGGATCGGTTTTTGTGCATTGCTTTGCCGGTGTGTCGAGAAGGTATGGATGTTTATCTGATAGCTTTCTGGGGAAATCGTTTGATTAGAGTTAGATATTGCCATTTGCTCTGATTGATATTGCTCTTTTTGCGGTGAAAATTTGATCTTGGATGCGAGATGTTTGAGCTTTGTCAATATTTATGATCTATAACTGATTTGATTTCTCTTTTACTTTGAATATCCCCTGATTTTGTGATTGTCGGATAGAAATCAGTTGTTTTGTAATCCATTGGCTTTGAAAGGTTTTTTTTTTTTCCTTCACTAACGTTATTGGTAAATGACAAACAGTGATAGAGGATGCTTTGTAACTGTTTGCTTACATGGTTGGTGGACAAAACCTAACTCATGTTGAAAAAGATGCACTAATGGAAGGACAAGATTTCTTCTTGTTGCAGAACAATTGCTCCCATAATTGCTATATGGTTCGGATGGAGCAGCGACCTTTCATTGTGATAATATTCCAGGAATTAGTATATTAAGTCGATAATAGGAATAAATAGTGTTTTACAATGTAGATTTCAATATAATAGATTATGATTTCCTTATGATGTCAACTGTTTAGGCTCATCATTTGAATTTAGTTGCGCCCAACCGGGAGATGACCATCTGTTAGTTTTTCTTCCTTTTCTTTTCTTTTATTTTTTTTCCCCAAAGACTGAAGGGATCTAATCCCACAACTACATGTACCAGCTATAACCCACCTAGGCTGGAGAGTGCTCTAACCTACCTAGGCTGGAGCCTAGCCCCCCAAGCTTGCACAACCAGGCTTTGCTGAGTGGGGTTGAAACAAGGGCCAACGCCACTTGGAACCGAAACCCGCAACCTCACTTAGAGGGAGAGATGTAATATGATCTGAGCGCTTTATTACTTACTGCTTTTGTTTTAGGAGAATTTAATTGTTGGTGTACTGGTTTTGTTTTTAGTTAATCTGATTCTTGGCTTTCTTGGTCCATGCATGGTGTCACTTTTGGATTCCTTTTCATGTTGGATTCCATTTAGGGCATGTTTGGCTAGGGGGAGTTGGACTCTAGAATAGAAATAGGAATGAGTAACTCCCATTCCAGCTTTTTGTTTGTGGAAAGTCCCATTCAGATTCTCCCATTCAGATTCTAGAAGGAATAGGAATGCACCAATCCCCCGAAACCCAACTTGACTTTCTCCTAGCATTAAAATCTAATTTCGATTCCGATTCTAATTATAGTCACAAACCAAATGTGTCGAGGAATATGACCACCGTGATTCCCATTCTAATGTATTCCAATTCCAATTGCGAACCAAACACACATCCTTTTCTTCTGATGTAAAGCAAAGTTTGTTAATAAAGTAATACATTCCTTTGGCAGCTAGTTGATATTAAAGTAGTTGAGCCTTGCATTTAAGAGTTTTATTTTTCCAGTACTAGCATTTTTGCTCTTGGAACCTAATATTGGAGTTGTTATTCAGGTTGATCATTACGAATGTTTATTTCATTAGGATTGTGTCTGTTTACTCTATTTACACCCTGTTTCAGTTTATCTACCTCTGGTTTACATGCGCTTTTTTAATTTTCTTTGAATTGTGCATGTTTTGTTGCAGTGCTGCTGTCATTACTGCATATCTAATGAGAACAGAACAAAGATCCTTAGAAGGTTTGACTAACTATTTTCTGTTTGTTTGGTTATTATTTGAAAGCTTAATATTACTGACTTCTTGGCTTTGAGATATGTTGCATTGAACGTTAGTAGACTTGGCAGAAAAGGTGGATTAGCATGATCAAATTGTCTCAGTAATTTTATACCTCTTCTTTTGTTCCAGATGCACTTAAATCCTTGCGAGAAAATTGCGAGTTTATTTGCCCAAATGATGGTTTTCTGGATCAGGTGTATTATTGTTTGATACTGCATTGGTAATATAAAGCGCTGTCTTGCACAAAAATTTTAATTTTCTTCCTTCAAATAATTGCAGTTAAGATTGTTTGAAGAAATGAGTTTTAAGGTAGATACAACAAGCCCCATCTATAAACGCTTCCGTTTAAAAGTCTTGGGTGAGTTTTCATATCACTCTGGATGGTGCTTTGTCTAAATAGATTGAGCACCAAATGAGAATATATCTCTTTTGTTCCATCAGCTACCTACTTTTGTTTGTTTAGTTCTTTATAGTGTATATCTTTATGTAGAGATATTTATTCTTCATTTGCATATTTTCATGACCTTGATGTAAAAAATCTCAAAAAGGTTATGTGATCTCAGGTATTCACATGAAGCTGCTACTTGTTAAAGATTCTTGAAAACAAATGGTCATAAAGTTCTATAAATTATATAACTAGCTACATCAACAAGATTTAACCCAAAGCTGACATATAACTTGCCAGATGGGACAGTTGCAAATTTTGATAGTTATAGAATTTTCTTTGGAAAGCTTGTTAACTTGCTAGTTACAGTTAATCCTTGTAATTTTATATTATTCTTATATAATTTGCAGAAGTTTTAAGGCCATGCTGTACCGCTGCTTTGTATTATTGTATCTTTTACCTCTGCACAAATATCAAAAACTTCTTTCCATTCACATTGTAGACTTGAACTTTCCTTTTTCTTCTTGATTCATTGGACTTGGTTTTTGCGTTTGATATCTTGCACCCTGTATATGACACCATTAAACCAATGAGTTCTTGTGGTTGCTTGATTGCTGTTATAAAAGAAAGCATGAAAACTCAGTGTTTCTATTTAATTAAAGAGAAACTATTTCTATGTTAGAAGATCTGTTGGACAAAATATTAGTTTTCTAAAAGAGATGCCCAGTATCTAGGACAACTAATTGTCATAGAAATCTCTTTTATGTCCATCTTATCCATAAAACGTTGCATATTGGTGGCAGAAGGTACCTGCTTGGAGATTACTTGAAAAAAACATAACTGTACACTTGCCTTGCATGTATGACTTTAATTATGAAAGAGATTAGCATTTAGATTTGAGGAAGAAGTGGTTAACATGCTACATAAAAGTGTATGACCTCAACCTTCAATTACTCGAGTTAATAATTCTAGTTTAGGCATGTCCACTTTATATCGTCAGCATTGAGGTCTGATCAATAACCAGTATCTCTTAAGAGATGTTTGAGTTTAATTCTGAAATAATGCATAAAATTTTTCAAACAATGATTACTCAGACACCGTAAGAAATAAGTGTTGACCCTAGAATTGATTTTGATGATTATAAAATATTGATGCATGATATGTTACTAATTATTTTATAAAGATTGTTTTTTTAAGAGTATCATAGGTTTAAAAGATGTTTGAAGTGGTTTGAAAGATGTTGGAAGAAGTTTGGAGACTTTTGGACAAAGCTCACTTGAGTCGACTTGCTGAGAATTCGAGCCGACTCTTCTAGAATGGCTGAAATTGAGTTCTGAATAGAGATGACTCCAGAATGGCAGAACTGTAATTATTCCAAAAATCCGAGCTGACTTGACTGAGAAGAGCTGACTCGACCAGAGTGAAGGTTCTGGAGTATTGAGAATTCGAGCCGACTCGAATCCCAGAATTCTGGATAGTAACGGCTAGTTGCAGAAATTATTTTTCTTCCTTCCAACGGTTCCAAACGGTCATATTTCATTTTCCAAGGCACTCCAACGGTCCAAACAACCTGAGAACACTTCCAAAACTTATATATAATGGATCAAAGTGAAGAGAAAAGACAGAAGCAGAAAAGGAAAAAAAGAGAGCTTCAATGTTCAAATTCAAGGGAGGGTTCTTCACTTCCTATCACAACTCTTGAAGCTTTATTTGAAGAAATAGGAGAGCTTAGAGGAGCTACATTCAATGGGCTAAAGCTGCAACCATCCACTCTCAAGGAGTTTGTATTTTGTGTTGCATTGTTTATTTGTTTGTTTTCCTTGTTTTTGTTTTGAGTTTTTGGTGAGCTCGTGAAAACCAAGTTTGGGTTCTTGGTAAGCCCGGTGTAAAACCAAGAGTGGATTTTTGGTGAGCCCGTGAAAACCAAGTTTGGGTTCTTGGTGATCCCGGTGTAAAACCAAGATTGGATTTCTTTGGTGAGCCCGGTGTAAAAATCAAAGGGTGTTGGGTTGGGATTGTAATCTCGGTAAAACAATCCGACTATATTCTAGGAAGAGTATAGTAGAAATCCTAGGTGGTGCTTGGGTAGTGGACATAGGAGCTGAGTTGCTCTGAACCACTATAAATTGTGGTGTTTGTGATTGTTTTGTATAAGTTGATTTATTTGCTTCCGCATTTAATTCTTTAAATACTTCACTCACCACACTAAGATTTCAAAAGGGCCATACTTAACAAAAAGTTTTCATTTCCAATTCACCTCCCTCTTGGGAAAGTCACCTGGGCAACAATTGGTATCAGAGCAGTGTCTCTGTGCCTCTAGTTTAACAACTAGGAGTAAAGATCAATGGCTATCCACATGAGCACACATCTTGCCGAAGGGCAATGTTTTACATGACCTTCACTTTTTGTTGGCACAAACTATAGCTATTAGAAAGCACGCATGAAGATTTATATTCAAGCTATAGATTTTAAATTATGAAAAATTATTTTAAGAAAACCTCCCACACCCATGATAAATGTCGATGGCATAAACATTCCAAAATCGGAATTGGATTGGAATGTTTATAAAATGCAAATGGGACAGTTGAATGCAAGAGCAATGAACCTCTTGTATTGTGCTTTGGATGCTAATGAGTTTAACCGGATTTCTACTTGCACATTTGCAAAAGAAATTTGGGATAAACTTAAAATCACTCATGAATGCACAACACAAATTAAAAATTCTAAGATCAATATGCTCGTGTATGATTTTGAAATGTTTAAAATGGAACCTCATGAATCTATTTATGAAATGTTTTTGAGGTTTACTAATATTACTAATAATTTGAAAAGTTTTGGCAGAATGTGCTCTAATGCAGATATTGTTCAAAAGATTTTTCGATCTTTGCCAAGAATTTGGGATCCTAAAGTAACTGCAATTCAAGAGGCAAAGAATTTAAACAATCTGCCATTAGAAGAGCTTCTTGGATCACTCATCACTCTTGAACTCACAATGAAGCGCCGGAGAGAAGAAGAGGAAAAGAAAACGAAAACAATTGTACTCAAGGCGACTACTGAAGAAAATGAAGAAGAGTTCACAAGTTCATCATCCGAAAAGGAGCAAGATGAAGATGAATTAGCCCTGGTTATGAAAAGTTTAGAAAATTTATAGATAAGGGCAGATTCAGAAAAAAGAGGTATAAGGCTAAGGGAGAGCCATCCAAAGAGAAAGAAAAGAAAAAGAAGGCATTGGCAGCCACTTGGAGTGACAGTAAAGATTAAAGCTCAAGTGATAATGTAAAGCAATCAAAAACTATCAACACATGCTTTACTGTTCTCCAAAATGAGGTAAATTATGTACCTAACTCAGAATTTACATTTGATGATCTTAATAATGCTATTCATGATTTAATATCTGAATATAAAAAGTTAAGAACTAAGCATCAAATCTTAAAACAATCATATGATATGCTTCAAAATGAAAAAAATGATGCTTTGAAAAAATATCATATTTTGCAAATTGAATTAAATTCTATTTCTGAAAATTGCAAAACTCTTCAAAAGGAAAAGATTGAATATCTTGAAAAGAATGAAGTATTACATGAAGAAAATCAAAGGTTGCAAAAAGAAGATGAGAAACTCAAGCCTTTAGTTGATAAATTGACTTTAAGTTCAAATAAGCTTGAGTTATTATTAAACAATCAAAGATTTTCAAGTAGTAGAGCTGAAATTGTTTGTAATTCAAATTCCAATCTTGTTGGAAGAAAGATTTCAGCTCAAAACGAATTTCAAAAATCTAATGCTATTTGTTTTTGTTGTAAAAGAGTTGGGCATAAAGCTTATATTTGTAATTTCAGAAAGAAAAAAAAAATGATGTAAAGAAAGTTTGGGTTCCAAAAGGAACCACATGTACCAACTCCAATGGATCCAAAAAGATTTGGGTACCAAAGGTGTCCACTTAGCTGTTTTACAGGTTTGTCTTGTAGCCCATTATAAGAAAAAGAAGATTGCAATTATAAAGTGGCTGTGCAAGGCATGAAGTAGGGTGAAAGGGCAAGTCTTCATCCTAAAGTTAGGGCAAGTGGACTAATGGTTTTTAGAAATAATGGCAAATGGAAGATTATTCATATTGGTATAATTTACTCAAACCCTTTCTTACTTTTTGATATATGTAATGCTAGTCATTTACTTGAAGCAATTTGCTGTGTTTATTGTATTTGATATTTCAAGATAAGTTAAATGTCAACTATGCCAAAGTTACTAGTATTTTTGATCATGTGAAATTTATTGAACTTTGACTTGATATTCAAGTCTTGTGACAATGAACCATGAAATCAAGAGTTCTAGCTTATTCTAGTATAGATAATTTGAGATGTGCTAGCATACTTAATGTTTTAAATTGATCATGAGTATAGATTGATTTTGATGATTTTTATAAACTCATGACTTTAATTCTTCTATTAATATTTATTTATTTTTATTGATACCATGTTTTACATTACTATCTTGCATGAATGCTTAGAATGAATGTGAAAGAGAGAGGAGCGTATATGTTAGATAAAAAAAAGGAATTAAAAATCATGATACCCCTAACAATTAGTATTTGTAACAATTGATAACATAAAGAAAGGGGGAGAAAAAGAGAAATTATTGACAAAAATATGAAGGAAATAAAAAGAAGGTGAAATTATCTCAAAACATCCTAATATTCTTGTGGTATTATAAAATCATTGATTAGTATCCCCGTAAAGAATGGTTAAGAATACTTTTTGTTGATGTCAAAAAGGGGGAGAGATATAAGGTGTCATGAAAAAAAATATTTTAAAAAAGAAATTATTGATAAATTTAGGAGGAGCTTATTGCTTATATGATACTTGTTAATTTACTTGAAATACAATCTTTTATAGAGTTAATTTTGTGCTAAAATTCTTTTTCATGCCCAATATTTTGTTATCATCAAAAAGGGGGAGATTGTTGACCCTAAGATTGATTTTGATGATTACAAAACATTGATGCATGATATGTTACTGATTATCTTTGTAAAGATTGTTTTTTTGTAGAGTATCATAGGTTTAGAAGATGTTTGAAGTGGTTTAAAAGATATTGGAAGAAGTTTGAAGACTTTTGGAAGCCTTTTAGACAAAGCTCACTCGAGCCGACTTGCTGAGAATTCGAGCCGACTCTTCTAAAGTGGCTGAAATTGAGTTCTGAATAGAGCTGACTTCAGAATGGCAGAACTGTAATTATTCCAAAAATCCGAGCCGACTCGACTGAAAAGAGCCGACTCGACCAGAGTGAAGTTTCTGGAGTACTGAGAATTCGAGCCATCCGAGCCGACTCGACTCCCAGAATTCTAGGCAGTAACGGCTAGTTGCAGAAATTATTTTTCTTCCTTCCAATGGTTCCAAACGGTCATATTTCATTTCCCAAGGCACTCCAACGATCCAAATAACCTGGGAACACTTCCAAAATTTATATATGATGGATCAAAGTGAAGAGAAGAGACATAGAAGAAGAAAAGGAGAAAGAGAGCTTCAATGTTCAAATTCAAGAGAGGGTTCTTCACTTCCTATCACAACTCTTGAAGCTTTATTTGAAGAAAGATGAGAGCTTAGAAGAGCTACATTCAATGGGCTAAAGCTGCAACCATCCACTCTCAAGGAGTTTGTATTTTGTGTTGCATTGTTTACTTGTTTGGTTTCCTTGTTTTTGTTTTGGATTTTTGGTGAGCCCGTGAAAACCAAGTTTGGGTTCTTGGTGATTCCGGTGTAAAACCAAGATTGGGTTTCTTTGGTGAGCCCGGTGTAAAAACTAAAGGATGTTGGGTTTGGATTGTGATCCTGGTAAAACAATTCGACAGTATTCTAGGAAGAATATAGTGGAAATCCCAAGTGGTGCTTGGGTAGTGGACGTAGGAGCTGGATTGTTCCGAACCACTATAAATTGTGGTGTTTGTGATCGTTTTGTTTGAGCTCATTTATTTGCTTCCACATTTAATTCTTTAAATACTTCACTCACCACACTAGGATTTCAAAATAGCACATACTTGAGAAAAAGTTTTCATTCCCAATTCATCCCCTCTTGGGAAAGCTACCTGGGCAACGATAAGAAGCCTTGAAATGATATACTACCATACATTAGGCAGTTTTGAGATATGGTATTTATGTATATCACATCATTGGCTTACCATTTAGGTGCATATGGTCCAGCTAGCAGACTTGCTAGCACATTTTATGGTGTCTTTAAAGTTGTGATCTGTAGCATTGGCAGTTTTATGATCAATTGCTTACAAATAAATGGTGGACATCATTATTGTAGTATATGACCTCCATCTTGATATGTCACCAACTTCTATAGAGCTAATTATGTTCATGTCAGAGAGAACATTTTTGAGCCTAAACTTGGTGCCATTAAAATGTGTTGCTTGGCTTGGAGTTGTTCATAGCTATGTTATATGGACACTCATGTCCAGCTCCAAAAATCCGTGTTACATACATATATGTGTCAAGAAAAGAGATGCTTAGATACTTATGAGGTTCTATGGTTGCCACTTTAATAAATGGTGGATTGCTAAACTCATCTGACAATGAGTTTGACCTTCCATTTTCATGTTCGAAGTGAGTATTGTTTTGTTCTAGTCATTGGCCTGTGGATGCTGGTCCTTAACAAGAAATATATTTTTTTAATATTTCCTTTTGATATCTAAACAAACAATATTAAAGGTCTGTATATATTTTATTCAATATTATAATTCATCCTACGCATCTCTTTTAACCCTCTTGCTGAATCAGACACTGGGATACATGTCTGAATCCAATTCTCGAATTCATGCCTATGCAATAGTAAGCATGCACAAGCCTGAAACAAATAAAATAGTATTAAGATGAAAGAATCACATTTTGCCAGGGCATTAATGAATCTGTTAGCCTCAATTGATTGCAGAGTATCTCACGATGATGATTTTTTTTCTTTATTTGACATTAACTGTGTATTCCTATATTTAGCCTTGTTAGCTATAATCCTTCAGATATATTTTGTGCATCACTTTCTACAACTGTGAGAATTGTTTCCTTTTATTTGCATGACACAACAAATACTGTGTGATTATCTACCTTTCTCTGTTATCTTGTGTTTGTGGGGCCCCTTTTTTCATTTTGGATATGGGTGTTTGTGTACCTGATTTCGACCCTGCCAATCTTTGATGGTTGAAACTGTTTTCTCAGGTCATTCTTATAAACCAGGAGAAAAAATAGATGGCTCCATGTTTGGAGCTGACCCTGGTTTGCCTGCGGAGTCCAACCCTTACCAGGAATCCCCCAAGGGAGATCAGGAGAGAACTGCCTACCGCTGCAAGAAGTGCCGCAGGGTTGTTGCATTGCAAGAGAATGTCGTTGGCCATGTAGCAGGCGAGGGCGAGACCTGCTTTGAGTGGCAAAAAAGAAAAAGTGGCAACCCCTTCAACAGGTTTCAGGAGCCAGAGTGCACCTCTTTATTTATCGAGCCTTTGAAGTGGATGACCTCGGGTAGAACAATTTGATCCTTTTTTCCAGATCTCTACTTTTCCAAATTCCATACATTTACATTTGGCTGGAAGCAAAGCAAGCCTGGCAACTTGGCATTATTGTTTTTATTGTTAACTTGTGACAGTTGAAGAGGGTGCATTGGAAGGAAAGCTCTCATGCATCCATTGTGATTCACGCCTAGGGTACTTCAATTGGTCAGGCATTCAGTGCAGCTGTGGCAGCTGGATCACCCCAGCATTCCAGCTTCATGGGAGTAAAGTGGATATCAGCAGAATTTGATCTTTTAGAGAGCATGCTGAAGCAAACAGCAGGACTCCCTCTGTGTATATCATATGCAAAACAGCCTCAGATAATGCCCCTCTATAAGCATGTGGAATAGAGAACTCAAACTACCAAATCTGGAGTATTGATTCAGTTTATCATCTTCCTCATTCAGCTTGCTCGCTTGGAACCATCTTTGCTTGTACACGATCGATTTTTATGTCGAGCAAGCAGTGTTCTCATTTGCTCTTCTTGCAACCAAACTGCAAAATATTTTAATTTCTTGCAGTTGGGTGTGTTTATAAGAGCAGCTTTAGGTGGTGATGCATGCATGGCACCTTTGGAGTTGAAACTATGTATAAATTAATTGAGAAATTGAACCATGGAATTAATATAAGGTAGCTCCTGCTTTCAGTTCAAGGATGTGTGATTTCCTTCGATTTTCAGAAACATTTATTTCTGTCTATATATTTGAGAACCGTTCAAAATTCATGACAACTCCTATCAATGATGACCCTTTTAAATGATTCTGTAGCAGCCTTTGTCATTTTTCCCGGAGTACATGGCACTCGGGCAAGGTATCGTGATCCACCCAACAGTTGGATCGTGATTAAATTCTAATGTGATTTAGCTGCTAATTTCTGGCTCGTTCTGTCCAGAGAGCATGGGTCTTTTAACTGCAGGCCACATAAATCTCCAACCTAGCCGGTGCTAATGCGTCTTGTCCCGGATTGCAACGTCTGGACCTCGGCCCTCTTCTAACCCCACAACCCCACCCCTCTCCCCACCGATAAACCCTCCCCCACCAATGTCCTGAATATGGTCAGGTAATGTTTTGTATGTAACTAGCAAATCAGAACAAGCTTTATACAACTATCGATCCTCATCCATATAGATGCTCAAAAATTCAAACATGATGACTGATGGTTAACTTTCACCAATCTGGAATATTAAGTGGTCGATTAAACATACTATCACTAATCAAAGGATTGAGCCATTGACAACTACAATTTGTTCGGCTAAACTATGAACTCTCTAAAGATCAGAGTTACCATATGCCTTTTCCTTAGCAAGAATATCTAACCATACATGCGTTCATATGATGCTAATTTGTAAGCATTCTTTTTTTTTCTTTAATCTCGGAAACAGTAAACATCTGATCAGCCTTTAAAATGGCGAGAAACCTATTCTCATCTCCATCAAATACTTGGCTTTTAGCATCTCTAAAACACCAACACTGAAACCAGAATGGAGTCGATCACCTCGATGCAGTATCAAGCTCGGAGACAAATGAATATGGGACCGGTTCACTCATCATGCTCAGATGTCAGGACTGCAGCGGAGCAAGGCAGTTTTGGAAATGGTACACTCGATTCTTTCACTTCCTGACAGAATAACGCTATTGAGTCTGTGCTTCAAGAAGGATGTTGGTGGCCACATTGATATCATTTCTAGCATGTATCAGCGCCTGTCTGGCAGAATTGCTGTCGAATCCCATGGACACTAAAGTGGCAACAGAAGTTTCTGATGCCTCTGCAACAGAAGTCCGGGCTGCAGAAGGATAGTTTCCCTGCAATAGATTAAGAATTTAAGGAGATTTGTAGCTATTCAGATGTAAGAATAAAGAAGATGAAAATATTTGCAACAATTGATAAGCAAGAATATTAGAAGATGAAAACCCTAGTTTTCAACTCGAATGACAACCTCCTCCACCCAGAGATTTTTCCTTTTCTACCTAAATTTCTTATATATCCAAAATAATAAGATATTGAAAATACCCCAAAAAATAGAGTGCTGCATTACAAAGATTATCAACTTCAATATAATGCAAAAAAGAATGACAAAGAAAGAGAAAAAATAGCTTGGTAGGTTTATGCTTATGGAATTTGGAGGCAACAAATATCTATTGCCTTTTGATCCCCATCAATTTGACCTATACACACAGACTTTAATCATTCTTTTAGTACTTGATGTGCCAGTTCTGGATTTATTTAGGCCTTTAAGTAGTGTTATTTTGGCATTCTCATCACTCCTTTTTTGTTAATCACAATATGAAAACTGAATCACTTTGAGCCTCATCAAATTCTTCCATTCTTCTCTCTCCTTTCAAACTTGGAGTATAACATTAGTTTTTCACTCATTCGATTCAGAAGGTATGACATACACCATATTCCTCTTAGATTTCTCCATTCACTGATATTAGCTCTTGGCATCATTCATCTCACCACAGTTTGGTGCTTGTTTCAACTTAATCATGCTAAGGTATCCAGAATCTTACATTTCGGCTACCAGAACTGCTCCAGAAGTTTTCTCGAGAACTACTTCAGAACCCCTCTGACCAACTATTTGATCCACCTATTATTCTCGCTTCCCCATAGACTGAAGATTAACATCAGATTTAGTTATGTGGTCTAGCCATTTCACTGTTCATGTATCATGGATAATCCAACCTAAGTAGAGGATACCAAACCAAGATTTTATTTTCCATTCTTTGGGGTAAAGAAACCAAAAAAAATTAAAACATCAGATCTAGTACCCTAAAATCCCCTCATCTGAAATCATCAGCACCATCAAATCCTTAATTCATCCCAAATCTTTCCTGAGAATAGGCCTCACCTGACCCAAATATACTGGGTAAACAAGTTGGATCTAAATCCAAATTCTGGACCACAAATTAGAATGTACCGGGGTCATGCCCGACACAATCTAATCCACCAGTGCACCTATAAAAAGTGATTTAATTAGATGATCATGCAACAACAGAAAATACCACAAATGATTGAATTCAATATTTTTCCAAAAGCCGAAGAACCAGAAATCTATGAACAATAAATATTGATGCCCAATAAATATTTATAACCCATGGAAAGTTCCTAGATGTGTGGCATAGCTCATCCATGGTTTCCTTTTTGCTCATTACATTCTCTGATTTCTCTAATTTTCAAACTAATTTCTCGGTCAGAACTGAAAATTTCTATATTTCTCTTGTTTCTTACAGATGCATAACATTTTACTACCCTGCCCAGGTTCTTTTACAATGCCTGACTACAACAACCCATCTAGACCAAACCCAGAAAAAGCATTTCAAGACTACTGCCATGGAAGCCATACTCTAGAAATGGAAGCTTTGACCTTGGTGATTGATAAAATTTCATATATTCTATTCTTACAATAAGATAACTTGATGCAGGCCAAGCCTGTCCCAATACAAAAGGGAGCCCAAACTGGAATGGATCCAACTGACAATGAATTATGTACTGTTAGAAGCCATCCAATAGTGTGCAGGTCACCATCAAAAGGAAGCTTTTCTGGAAGGCTTGCCTGTGAAGCAACCAAGTTCAAAGTGGACTCCAAGACATTCAATGGCACCAACTGATGGACTGAAGATCAAGGAGATGACTTTGAGACAAAATTCCAAACCAAAAGCATCCAACAGTGGAACAAGTTACCATCAGTGCGATGTGATGGCAGGATAGCCACTGTCCAAACACTTTCGATGACAATAAGTTCACCATTGGAAGGCTTTTTCTTCTAGAATCACCAATCCAACGAGAAGTGCTTAGTCTGCAAGCTTAGGGCTTAGTTTTTGACTTCTTTTCGGACTCTCAAGACACCACATCATCATTATCCGTTGTATGGGTCCCAAAGCCTATAAATACCCCCTATGTATCCCAATTTTCCATAAGTTAATGAGAATTATTTCTTTTAGATGCTATCATGCTTATCTTTTCTTTGCATATCTTTTCATTGCATGGTAGATTCTACATTGACAGCGAGGCCAGCTGGTCGAGTCCTTGGCTGCGACATGCCTCGAGATGTCAGGTGGTGAGTAAAAGAACTCTGATAGTGAGGCAAAGAAGTAACAGTTATCCTTTAGCTCTTAGATCTAGTTTCCTCATTCTGAAATTTCTCTCTCTCTCTCTCTCTCTCTCTCTCTCTCTTCTTCTTCTTTTTTTTCTTTTTTTTTTTTGGGCTTTCTAACTTCTAGGTTTAGATCTTATCATGCTTAGAAGAATTAGTTTGTTGTTTAGAAAATTATAATCTTCTGCTGTTTCATGATGAAGCTCACATCAGGCCTTCCCCACCAATATCATAGCTGCAACTGCCTCCTAATAAGATTTTCTTTCTACCCAAAGCTATTAGTATGCCCACCAAAAATTGCAAATATTTAAATTATTAGAAATCATAAATTTACATTATCTCATCCAAAAAAAATAAAAGAACCACATTCCAGCATATTCTATACAAGGATGTTCCCTAGAAAACTTGCCTCCGTGTGACGAGAAGGATAAGATGGTATATTTCCTATATTGTTCCCACTTGACAATGGTTGTGATGAGCTACTCGAGGAGGGCCATGACAATCTTGAGAAAAATGATGCTGCAATGTCTGGAAACTGCACAATGTACAAATACTCAGTTGTCATATGGAGGAGGAAGATCTTGCCCCCCAAGAAAAAGAGACATGCATCCAATGAAAAATTGGAAAGTAGCAACATTCGAAGTTACTCCTCGTATAAATAATCTTCAATAAAGGCATGGAAGAATATGATAAATATTAAAGCATACCAAATATTAAAACAATAATAAGTCACGACCATAATCAAGTACCTTCCCATCAATTTAATGCTAGCCAGAGCAACAAAATGCAGATATTTGTCCACCTAAGGCATATCTTGGATGATGTAGTTACATACTTGCAAACAACGGAGTCCTGAGCTACAAAAGTGAAGGGTATTTATCTGTGTGCATCAGGAAGAAGGAAAGGCCTTACAAGCCTATCTTAAGAGAGGATCTACCATTTACAGGAAATGACAGTGAAGAATGAGCAAGTAACCAACTGACAGAAGTAAGGCTTACTGGTTAAGACTATCTCAATGGCTGGGTCATAGTCTTATGTGAATCAAAGACTCAGTTAATGCTCTAGAGACAATGATGTGATTGCATGTGCATGCATTGATTTAAAAGTTAAAAAAAAAGGTAACAAATATGCTTAGCTTCAATCACTTATAAAACGAAGTAGACAACCATCAAATTTTCTGCTATAATAAGTACATGTATTACCTATAAAAAGAGATAAAATTAACAATATCTGTCAAGGGTTTAGGCATCACATGCTATGCTCAGGCCAGCCAAAGGCTGACCACTTTCATTTTTTTTTCTTTTTATCCTTTTTTAAGCAGGTGCTTTTAAAATTTTCCCGATGTAGTTAAGAGTTACTTCATGCATCAAAACAAATAACCTATATCTATATACAGCAATATGCAATCAAGAATGAAGGCCAATTGCTGTGCAGCATGTAACTTAAGCAAATATGACATCCTAACTAGTGCGTCTATAACAATAATTTAATTGTAGTACTATACTTTAACCATGTCATGACTGGACAATAACTATCAAGTAACTATGGTGTAATAACTGTACTTTTCCTGTGCTAACTGTAATAATTAGGTGAAAGTGGAAATCCTCTGATCTCCAAGCAAATAACATCTGCACCCTCTCCAAGGCAATGAACTGGAGGAAGAAAAGGTTGTTTTAAACTTTCTAGTTCATATTCCTCAATACCAAGCTGTGACAAACCAAATTGAATAGGCATGGTCTGATACCACTTGGTAGCGCACATGTGCTCTTGTGCCAATCCAGGCCTGACATGGTGCATGCCAGGCAGGAGCATGAATCAGCATGGTTCGCAACCAGAACTTATATATGTGCAGATTACCTAAGAGAACAGGCTTACCACAAAGTCGAGCAAGTATACAACTGTCAAGAAAGTCGAGCAAGTATACAACTGTCAAGAAAGACCAAAACAATTAAAATAACAGATACAATAAGAATTGTGCTCATTCATCCTCTAGATATGACATCTGACAAAAAAAATTTGACCTTACAGTTCGACAAGTTGCCCATGCATCTGGTGGCATTGCGTGATAAGTGATGTGCTATAACATTAGACAATGTAAACACAAGATAGCCTACACACTGAAAATTAGTGCTAGAACTCCTCTTAAAAGATACAAGGTAAATCAAGATTAGCCTGAATCTCACCAGCTAGCTATTATTGATTCTAAGAGTTTAATAAGTTATGGTTGAACTGCTTAACGATTTCATTAGAAGGAAAGAAGCCAACAAATTTTATGTATCTTAAGATAACATCTTCTACATGTCAAAAAAAATAAATAGGATGTAAAAAACAGTTCATGTGAGCTTCACCATAAGGTCACTTGAGATTATCAATCAAGGAATCATATTCCAGCGGTTAATGATGATCATGTCAGTATTCAAATCTTACCTGTTACAAAAATTCATAATTCTAAAGCAACTCTTAAAAAACTTGACAGCATTAGTATCACTTTTGACAAGTATCATACATACAAATATAATACATATACAGATATGCATGCATACATATACACTATTACACACACACACACACACACACACACACACAAAAATAAAATAAAATATAAACAAATATACACTCACATAAGATAACTAATTGTTTCAGGCCATCTCTGCTGATCATTAACCTGATCCTAATTTATAGTTTCTTGTGATGCTTCAGCCAGCCATGTCAAACAGCATCTCATTCAACAGCAAAAGAGAATCGAAATACCTTCCATCAATGATAATACCTCATAGAGTGATCTCCTCATATCAACTTAATAGTCAACTCCAACATTCTCAACAGGTAATCATTCATGATCCGAAAAAATTCTAATCCTATTACTTTCCAAGTCCCAATTACAGAACCACATTTACTGCCTAACTTTTTTCTTCTTTTTAGAAAAGCCAATGAATGTAGTTCTTCTTGCCGATCATCTCTCCACATATCTTTTATATAATGGTGAAATTAACATTTAACATTTCAATTTGGATCAGATCACTTAGATGAGCATATTAGATGTTACTGGCAGACATAAGATTAACATAGTTGCTATTTCACTTTTGTTTTTTTGGTCGCATTAGTGGATCCAAAAGCAGGGCATATACAATAGTTGCTTCAATTAATGGAGAAAATTTGGATTGCCAGAACTCCCAATGGTATAACACGAGTTGGGTGTGTACAGCCATTATATTGGCTGCATGTATGACTACCTACCAAAAGGAGAGGATGTATAACTATTGTCATTTGATGAGAAGCTAAGCATAGGCAAATGAATAATTTGCCACTAGTTCTTAATTTATACTCTGCATCTGATGAAGCTAATAGCACCGCCTCTTACAATCTTTATGTCATGCAATGATGGCCTACAGTTTTTATTACATTATTTGAGGAATTTAGCATTCTTTTGCTTTACATGCAACCACAGGACTGCATACTAGATTTTTTATTATAAAATAGTAAAATTATTCAATTATATCATTAACATCAAATTTGATTTTGAGATTTCAGATATGTTTTCCTTTTGTTATATAATTTAGATTAGGAGATAAAAAGATTTCCTCATGCATCTTTGTATAAATGTCCTGTACCTGTAGACAATTTCATACCATGACAAGCAATATTACAAAGAGAACACATGATCCTTCTGCCTTCGTTAAATAGCATTTGAATAACCTCTAGAATGCGCTACCCTTTTCTGGCATCCTACCATACACAATAAGTTAATTATACCTTCCTATAACACTGTTAAGTATTTAGTTAATTACTTAAGATAAAACAGTATGAATTAATATTATCAAATGTTTCCTTTTATTTGTGACTACCAGTCCTCATTATGCAGTATGATAGTTTTAATGGCTGCTTAAAAAATCCGAATAACAGGACAACAAAAAGTCTTATACAATAATCACATTTAAATGGCCATAATGACAACATGGGCTTGTTAAACAAAGCCATCCAGAAAAGTTAGTCGATCCAATTTCATCCTTTTTTTTTTATTTCTCCAGCATAATCTAATTCATATATTTTCTTCTCACTAGTAATATCCAGGTGGAGATTGGTGAGGGGCAAGCATTAAAAAATTTTTATTTATGTTGTAGTAATTCTCTAGAATATCTACTGAAAACTAATTGTTGACAAGGAATTTAACTGGTCCATAATGTATTTCAGGCCCGCTGAATCTGGCTAAAATAGATAGGTAACACTAACATACAAATTCAGTGTATAAAATGTAAGTTCTCCCCAATTGACGAGATCAAAAGATTTTGTTTTAACCATTTTAGAGTGTCTTCTATGCTAACCTTCATCTTACGGATGCCAAATGCATTAAGCCGATATAAGGATCCAGCAAGTATGCCACATATGCCAGGTACTACAGATCTTTTCCAGGATGAAAAGAGTAGCTGAAGATGGTGACAGAAATAAGATCAGTTGCTACTAACAATGAAAAGATTCAATATCAATAAATAATGGAGTTCTGGAATAGGCTTGACCTGAAGACCTGCCAAATATATAAATGACTTGTCAGTGAAGTTTAACCCAAATATACGGAATCGTGATGAAACTGGAATGTCAAAATAGAAAGGTACAAAGGCAGCAAATATAAGACCATATGGTCCGGATACCAATGTATTCAAGGAGGAATCTGCAGAAAAAAGAGAACAAACTCCATTTAGAGAACTTAATCCTCAGAAAATATCTATAGTGCAAGCTAAAAAAGTGAAGATGATATCAGGTTTTACGAAAAGGACAATAAAAATTATGTAGACACAATCTAAGACTTGAGAAAAAATAAATCCAGAAAGCACAACTGACATCCATGGCAAGAGAGGTAGTATAAGAAAATAATTAATAACAAGAAAAGGTTAAGGAAAAACCAAGCAACTTCACGTGGTCTAGAGGATAAACTGCATGTCATGGCCAAACAGACAAGCAGAATCTAAGCAGCAACTTTAAGCAAATGGTGATATGGCAGTGTTTGGTATATAGACATTCATCTTTTGGTATATATAAAGATCTATTAATTCCCTCTCTCCTTGAGCATAGCTGCTGGAAAGGTTCCTTTCACTAGGGCCCACGTAGGAACCCATGGACAATATTCAACCCAGTCATGAAGGGGTTCCTGCTGCAAGATGCCTGCCATATTTAGCCTGACAGGCAGCCACGGGCTTCTATGTGCTGATGCTGCAGTTTTCTACTACCCTACTTCTAATTTGCACTCTTTGAAAAGTCACCATGCAAACCCCCTGGCCTACTTGTATTGCAAGATGGCCCTCCTTCCCTCACCGTTTGATTGTGCCCCATGCTCTCCTACATTCCAGAAATCAAAAAAAGAAAAAGAAAAAGAAAAAAATCTGCAGGATTCAGAAATCTTGTTCCATCACATTGCTCAATGCCACAGCAGGGCCAACCCTGCAATCTCCACGATCCCTCTGGCCTCTCTTTCTAGCTGGTCTCTTCCTCTACCTGTCATGCTCACCTCCTCCCTCTCTCTCTCCCTCTCTCTCTCTCTCTCTCTCTCTCTCTCTCTCTCTCTCTCTCTCTCTAGGCATTCTATCCTGCAGATTCACACGCTCTCTTTTGAATTCTCTCTCTATCTCTTGTATGATTTATGCATAGATTGCTGTCTTGTATGAATATAACATGGCTATGTGAAATGCTATTGGACCGATGCACGCATAGTCTGTGATCATGCATGCCAAGCACAAGCATGACATCATTTGTGCCATGCCAGTGCACAGTCGACAAGGCACTCACATGCAGCACTCTAATCACTGGTCTAGTTATGTATGACTAGATCTCGACAAGTTTAAGAGAAAAGATGGATGGTGGTGATTGTCTATCTAACTAATAGTTTAGATGCCCATTTTTTGGGATCCAAGATTGTTACCATTTAAGATCTACAGTTTTTCTCTTTTTCCAAGTAGTTTCCTTATATTGGTGGGATTTGGGAGTCCAGGCTTTTCAAAAGAGAAAAGATAGAAAGCTGTCACCCCAACAGCCCAAGAATTCAGGTTCTCTCAAGATGCACATGTTTTTCTTTCTGAACCCAAATTTTTAGGAGTTGAATGCATGTTTTTTTCCCTTTCGCAGAGAGTTCTCTTCTTATATATAATATAGCACAGAATTAGAAGGAAGCATCAGATAAACATATATGTTCATCAATCAAGAACTTCTAAAGTTCTGATAAAAATCCTCTGTTTTAATTGTCATATTCTTTCTCTTCTATAGTTTAAGTGAAATATAAAAAGATGTGATAAAGTAAAAGAAGAGTGTTGACAAGTACGATAAGAGAGAAGCACCGCTCAGAAGGGAGAAGTTTATCCTCCTTCCCCCGCCCCCACGCCCCACCGCCCCCCCGCAAAAAAAAAAGAAAAGGAAAAGTGAACTGTTTTGAGACAGGCATGGGAGGTGGTCTTGACATGTCAAAGGCTGGGCTCACACAAAATCCTTCCTTACTCCGCCATTTAATTTCTCTTTATACATCATATTCTTGTGAAAAATGGCAAAGAAAAAAAGTTGCAGTTTCACTCTTTGGAGCAGCAATGGGGACCATATTATACTGCAGAAGGCCGAGCCTTTATGCCAGCATCAGCTCTAGACCTTTCCCATTATATAGTATTAGATAATAACATAGTAGGGGATCAGTTGTATGCCAAAGACCAATTCACTAAAAAAAAAAAAAAAACTTGTTGGCTAATAAATTAAGATACACATATGCAATATAAAGAGTATATTGTGAAAAGAGTAAACCTCTTGTTACACATACTATTCGGTTCGCTGCATTATGAAAACTTATATTCCCAATCCCTGTCAATTTTCATTAATATTATCTTTTATTTTATTAATATACTTCAATCTATTTCCTAAAAGAATCCTGGTGGTTAAGTAGCATGTACAGGACCAAAAAGCCAACAGTTTAGTCCCTGCTAGTTCTTGACAAAATGTCACCATTACACAAATCAGGCTAACAAAATTAAACATCATCCTTTTTTATCACTAATTAGCCAATATAGCACAACTGGCAGAACAGGAAAATTAGTAAGAGCATAATTGTGCAGAAAAAGGATACATCAAGTCAAACTGGATTAATAATGCATGCTAGATAATATCTATTGGATAACAAAAATTAGCATAGTCTTCAAGCTAGATTACCCCTAACGAGAATAACAAGTCAAAGAGAAGCAAGTAGCTGATATTGCATACCTTTCAGGTACAGCAAAGCTAGGATCTCAAAAAATGATGACACTATCAGAGAAAATGATATGAAAATCTGCATATTTGAACAAAAATGGATAGCAAACTAGTCAGAAAAGGAATGATAACAGACCTCATTTATAAATGCATTTCAGACGAATGATATAAGTTATGAAAGTAGAAAAGTATATCAGGATACAGTTATTGGCATTATTAGCATGATAAATATGAGCATAAACTCTTTGAAACTCAAAACTTCTATAGTGATTCATAACCTCCTGGTGGTTGACCAATGCTTTAACTCCTGGTTCCTCCAGTCGTACATGCAACATCCCGCCGGTGCATTAGGTTGAGTGCGAAAATCTAAATTTAGTGGAAATTGCATGTCCCTAAATCTTTTTTCCCCTTATTTCCTCTTATTGTGATAATTTCTCGCATGCTTGGTGTTGATGTTACTCTTTAAGGTGGCGGATATCTCCAGATGAAGAAGGTGCCTTTTTATAAGGGGGAAAATGGTGGAAGCCAGTCATAGTCGACCCTCGATCATAGGTACCGGGGCGTATCATGGGAAGTGAAAGTTTTTAATTTGTAGGGTAACGCGTTAGCCATTCCACCAGTAAAAGGAGCAAACGTGTTTCACAACATACATCAAATGCCCATAAATACTTACTGAGTAAAGTGGGAAAGTAAATTACTTACTGAGTGTTTATTAGAGCCTATCTGCCTCTCAAATACCCTGAAATAATAAAGCAAATATAGTCCAAACATCAACTCTGGTGTTGAAGAAAAAGCAAACACTGAAGGAATGAGCCTCCAAAGGTGGAATTTTGGGGTAATATCCTGCAATAACAAAAGACTTTCTTATTCGACTCAGATTTGGTACTGTAGGACTTTATGAATAACACTATAAAACATAGTACCATTATGGAGAAGACACCATGTAATTACTTATGAACTTATAAAGAGGAATTCCAGATATAATATAAACCAATCTTGGAACCCCTTACGGAAAGCAACTTAAGACCATGGGGTTTTCGCCAATCAATAAAACAACAAAAATGAGTCCCAATCAACTTGGTAACAAACTGCAGATGCCAAACTGCACGAAAAAAGAAACTTACCTCGGAATGCACTTAATATTTTTTCCAAGCAATCCAAAGATGGCTAAGACTAAAATTATTCATAATTGCATATGACACGAATTAGAGATCTAGTGGAGTGGCAGATAGGACATGAGATCAAATCTAAATAAACAAACACAGATAGGCTTCAAGCTGGCACTCGACATAAGCTAACTTCGAATTAAACGCGATAGGAGGAAACTCATCAATATATCGAGCGAAAAACACAAAAATTTGAGGGAAAACAGTGCAATTTGAAAGACGACAAAAATAAAGAAGGAATTTTCAAGAAACAAAAGAAATTGGGGGGAAAAAAAAAGGGGGATTTTTATGGAAAAAGAACAAAAAAAATTGAAAACTAGGATTATTTTAAGAAAAAAAAGGAACCTGAGACGATAATCCGAGCCGCGGAGAACGACCCTGAGCCCCCAATAAGATCGTGAGGAGAGCGCTCGCGATGACGAAGGTCCTCGTAACGGGAGCATTATCTGGAAGAATTAAATCCCGAAAAATTTTAAAGAATCGTGCATCAAGGGAGCTTGCTACTAAAAATTAAGAAGCGTTTATTAAATAATTGGTTTCAAGAGTTTTGGGAACGGAATCGCTTACGAAAACCAGAAGGTCCGCCGTTCATCTTCGAGAAGGAGAAGAGAATCCAAACGACGATCGGGGTTTGCCAAAGGACGAAAGGGGATGGAGAGGTGACCTTTTGCTACCCCCGTTTATTCGTATGGGAGTTCACTGCACGCTTCCAAGCTGTGACGCTCGGCACTCTCGTGGGTCGGGCTTTGAGATTCACGGTGGCACATCTTGATGCGCTTGCCGTCATCAAGGTCGTTAATATCCATATCTACGTCTATGTTTATAAAAAATATAAATATCTATATAAATAGATGATTATCTGGATGGCTTCTAAATATTCAAGTTTATCCATAATTTTATTAAATTAATATTATATATATATATATATATATATATATATATATATATATATATATATATATATATATATATATAAAGAAAATGGATAAGAGGATAAATCCGAATGTAGCTATCCCCGTAAGCTACGCAGCATGTTTTCATTAATCCGATACCATCAAGGTACCGACTAGTTAAAACCATCCAACCATCATAGACTCAGAATCATCACGGGCTCGAGGGATAACCATGAACTCGTGATCAGTTGATTATGAGGCAAGATCCCAATCAGATGGACTATCACGAAAATATTTCTATTTTTTTAAAAATATATATATAACTATATTGACATATTATTAATTTTATTTATGATCCATTTAGTATAATAATTTTGATTCCATGATTATAAAATTTAGTTATTTAACTTTAATTCATATTTATATTTATACTTTTAATATCCGAGCTGTTTTTGTATCTGTTTAAAATAATAGATATGAAAATTTTGCATCCAATTAATATATGTATATGAATTAATCAAATAAAATAAATATGGTATTGATATTCTATCCATATTCGATCTTATTTCAGTTCTAAAGATTTGAAAAATCTATTATAATTCAAGATTGTTATTTTTGTTTATACTATTTTTTAGATAAATTATGATTTATTATTAAAAATTAATTCTTTTGAATTTTTTAAAGATAATTGTATAGTGTAAAAATATAATTTATTGATTAAGCAAACAATTATTAGAAAAATAACATCACCATTTTATCATATATTGCTAGTTAATTTTTATTATAATGTTATAATACTTGTTGGGATTCGGCTATGCAATGAAAATAAATTTTTTTTTTTTATTTTAATATCTTGAAATATAAGATAATCAAAATTCTGATCCCATAAATTGTCATGCAGATTATAAATAAGCATAAAAATAGGTTAGTAAAATAAACGTTTAAACATTAATTGAAGGAGGCAAGTTAGTAGTCTATAAGATATCCAAATGGATGTCCTCATAGTCCACAGAGAAAGGAACAAGGATCTTTCTATCAACAACCTTTTCTTGAATTTTTCTTTATCGAAAATTCAGGACCTATTAATTTACCTAATTCAAAATCCTACCTTCTCTTCAAAAGAAAACCACCAAGAGGATCAAAAACTTTCACGAAGGATTTAATCCAAATATAAGATTTTTCTTCACAAAAAAAACTCACTCATCCCTAATCTTATCATTGAGGGATTGCACTAGGATAGCACTGTATCCCTGGTTAGAACCTCCCTATTTTCCTTAAATATTCATTCTGATGAATATCATATCTAGAGAAATAATATGGTACTAAAAATCATATTTTTAATTTAGGTCCTAACCCTTATAACTCACAGTTGATTTGACCTTTCATTTATCATAGGTGTTATGTCCTTTTTTTCAGCCATAAATGATATGATCTTTCATTAGCCATATGTTAGAATACTAAAAAAATTAGCTGATTTAAATCTAATTTAAATCAGTTAAGGCATTTATTAAAAGGTTTTAATCCATTTTTTTTTTATCAAACCTCTTCATTATGAGGTATATAGAAGAAATCCAATCAAATTGAATTCCTCCCATGCCGCTTCGCATTCTTGCATGCATAAACCATCATAATAATATAAATGTTTATAGGCACCTTTTCATTCAAGAGAAGTAGTCTTATATGAGAGGGACTTTATCTCTCTCCATATGCCTCATAAATAATCCCCTTAAAATACGGTGCCCGACAAAGTAAGAAAGGGTGCGGTGGCTTGAAGGAATTTTAAGAGTTGTATGAGAGAAGAATTCTTCCTTCTCTTGTGCACCTAACATAGTTAGATTTAATGTAACAATTAAATCCATGATTAGGCTATTAAGTGGTAAGATCAACCAAGTAATTAAATAGGTACGACTTAATCAAATTAAATTAAGGTTAGCCTAGTCTAATCTAATTATGTTAACATAAATAGGAACCAAGATTAACCCATGTACTAGCATGGCAAAATTAAACTATAGAATTTCAATTAAATTTCAAATTGATCAAATCAATTGATCTAAGACCAATTCCCAAAGTGTGTGACCCAATGAGTTCTACATTTTAGCTAGCAAAAGGCTTAGGCTGACCCAATTGGTCAGTTTCTTGAAGTATTTATGAATGATTTTTCTGTGTTTGGATCTTCATTTGATGATTGTCTCCAGAACTTGACTAAGGTACTGAAACGATGTATGGAAACGAACTTAGTCTTAAGTTGGAAGAAGAGTCATTTTATGGTTCATGAGGGAATCGTGCTCGAACACATTGTTTCTGAGCGAAGGATTGAAGTTGACAAAGCTAAGGTTGAACTAATCTCGAAATTACCTCCTCCGATTTCGGTTAGACAAGTACGATTCTTCCTTGGCCATGCTGGTTTTTATAGACGCTTTATCAAGGATTTCAGCAAAATTTCTTGACCATTGTGTGATTTACTTGCCAAAGATAATTCTTTTGACTTTAATAAAGAATATCTGGCCGCTATAACATTCTTCGAACTGCTTTGACCACTGCATCGATCATCAAGCCTCCAGATTATACCCTACCTTTTGAAATCATGTGTGATGCATTTGATTATGTTGTAGATACTGTTTTAGGAAAGAGGCTTAATAGGAAACCCCATATAATTTATTATGCTAGTAAAACTCTTTCAGATGCACAAATAAACTATACCACTACTGAAAAAGAGTTACTAGCAGTTGTATTCGTCCTGAAAAAATTTCGATCATATTTATTAGGATTTAAGGTCCTAGTTTATTCTGATCATCCATCAACCCCGATCATAACATCAACCTATTTTTAATAAAATAAAATAAAATAATTAATAGCAATTTATAATTAAAAAAACTCTAACATATCAATCTTCCAATAATAATTTAAAGCTTCTATCAATAGTAATAAACCTAAGATAAATCCAAGATTACAATCACATTATTTTCCTTTAGTAGCCTCTGTTCATTATATGCACGTCTAGGGTACATCAATACAGATCTTCATTGGTGGATAAATTATTTCCATTTAAATTGAATGGAAAATGGTAAAGAACAAAAAAAAGGAGACAACCGAGCTAAAATACACAGCATATCAACAATCAAATATAATAGAAACATTTTATTTGAAGCATCGAATCCAAGAACTTTTTCCACATATTCTTCTTAGTTTGCGATAAAATAATGTATCAGACCAGAAAAAACAAATCCTCTGCATTGTTCAATATTAATGCAAGCATGCAGGCTAGAGCTGTCAACGGGACAGGTCCGGATCTGAATCTCAATTTGGATCCATTTATCCGGACTCGGATCCGGACATGATTAGTCATTGTTAAATGGATCCGGATATGGATATTACATATCCAGACCCGACGGATCCGAAACCCGATTAAATAAAATAATATGATATATATTTATATAAATGTGGGATGTTGGATCATCATCGAATGGTTAAAAAAATAAAAGAATATAATCCTCCACTATTACAAGCCCATGGACCATAGTGGTATTCGGGTCCGGGTTCGGGTCTGGATACTCGAGATCCATTCGGGTCCGGATTTGTTACCTTAAAATTGGATCCGTCGGGTATTCGGGTCCGGGTCCGGTAGCTAAAATCAGGTCCGGATCTGAATATCTGGGTTCCGACCCGAACCCGACCCGTTGACAGCTCTAATACAGGCAGGCAGGAAAAAATGGCAATGATATATTTCTTGGATTCATTAACAGAACAGAATCTACCGTTGATATGCTTTCAGCTAAAATCTAAGAATATACCCAGGAGAATAGAGAGGAGAAGAAAGAAGAAAGAAATATGTTGCCGCGCCTCTACCTGGATCGGGCTTGGTTGGTTGCGCTGGAGAGCTCCTCTGCCGATCAACCTGCACAAAGTATCCTAGGCGCTGGAGGTGCTCCGATGAGGGATGCTCCGATGTTTAAGTTAGCGGGAGATTTGGAGCAATAGAATGGAGAAGACTGGAAGAGGGTAGCGTGGAGAGGGAAGAGAGCTCTTAGCCTTAAACGGAGGTCCCCCGGGTATCTTTTATGGACGTGAATGCTGCCAAATTCTGGGAGAATCAGAATAATGGCTAGGTGACGCAAAGGCATGGCCATGTCATGAAATCCGTTATAACAGAATTTCGGTACCAGCTGGAAAGGAGCTTCTGGAGCTTTCGAGCGGTTTCGAGAAGGATTATGTGTCGATCGGACTCAGCTGGAGACTATCACCTGGCTGATAGAGGGTACTCGCTAAGAAATCTAAGAAGTCGACCGATGAATGCGAAAGAAGGCTTCCGGAATTTCTCACATAGTGATGGGCTAGTCGGACCTAGCGGGAGTGGGCCATCTTCAAGTAGATCGGCTTTCTGAGTCGGCCTCGGACGGCCTGTTGGTCCACCGATGGGAGAATCAGTGAGGATCCCTACGAAAATCGACTGATGGGATCCCGAAAGAAGGGGGTCGTCTGAACCTCTCCTCCTCCCGTTTCAGCCGGTCGGACTTCTTAGCCCGCCCAATCCAGGATCGGCTGGATGGGTGTAACAAAATCTAACAGGGAAAGGAACAAATTTAGGCTTTGTTCCCCTTGCTTTTTGCCGGATTTCCTCTCCCTTGCAGTTGCCGTCAGGCATGCTGGCAGAATACATTCCTCTCGCCGCCGCTGCCGTCGCTCCACCCGCTGTCGAGGGCCTTCCGCCGGCACGTTCATCACAGCATTCCCCATCGCTGTCACCTTCACGGCGACATTCCCTGTTGCGGGCGCGTTTGTGGTGGCGTCCCCCGCCGTTGGTGCGTTCGTGGCGCGGTTCCTCGCCGCCGCGGCCACGAGCACCAACTCGCCACCTTGCGGCAAAGAGTCCAAGAGGGCCATGCCTTCGTCAACGTAGAGTTCGGGGGAGGGCTCGAGCTCATCGTCGGAGGGGATTCCGTCAAGGTGGCCGGAGAAATTTTGTTATATTCGCGCGAGAGAGGAGTCCGAGGGTTCCCTCTCTGGACGCTGCGAAGCGGCCGACATGGGTGCGTGACGGTGATGGACGGCTGGTGATGGTGGGACCTACAGTAGGCGGCCGCGAGGGACTGCCTTCTTGGCAACCGTTGCTCAAGGATCTACTTTCACCGCTGCGGTCATAGTAAAAGCACGACTCTATCTCTTCTCGATCAGTAGTTCGAGACATGATCCGTTTAAATTTTAAATTTTTAAATATACGTAATTGAGATGAAATAACTGACACTCCGGCATTGTAATAAAAAAATACGTGGAATTATGCGGCATGCATGTCTAACGGATTGGAAGCTTGATGTAGAAGCTACACGGAGAAATTTTTCTTATCTTTTTGTTCTATCAAAAAAAATAAAAAAAATAAAAATTATTTTCATATCTCTCTTCTTTTTCTCCTTCTTCTTTTTTTAAAAATATTTTATTTAAATTTGAAATTTTATAATTTTTATTGTAACTAGGGAGTAAAATCTATTGTCAGGCCATTAACCTTTTTAAATATTTTATTTAAATTTGAAATTTTATAATTTTTATTGTAACTAGGGAGTAAAATCTATTGTCAGGCCATTAACCTGGCATCGTCATACGTTTCTAAGACTTTGGCGATGCGTGGTGGCCAATTGGTTGTGGTTTATATTGGCATTTGTGCTAGTGTGGTGCTGGGAAGATCTCAAGATCGAGGGACAATTTTGAAAGGAGTGGTAGCCGGTTGGAGCTAGAGAGTTCCGAGAGGTTTCTTTCACAAGAAATTACTTTATATATATATATATATATATTTATATATATGAATATATCCGAGCTTACCATCCATAACAAAATATTATCCGATGGTAAATAAATTTATATAAAAAAATAGATTTTTTTATAAATATTTTTACATAATATTTAAATAAAAAATAATTTATTTATATTTTTTTATATAAAAAACTAGTTTTGAAACCTATTATTCGTATTCTTTTACATTACAACTTTCCTATATATAAGTTATTAAAATTTATTCATATTTTTTATTATATTTTTTTGCAAGTATAAATGAAAATAGATAATTAGATTATTGGAGATTAAATAATAAAAACATTATAAATGAGAACGAAGATATTTTAGAAATCAAATATAATATTTACTTATTGGTGGGAAAATGATTTAGCCCTTCCAGGTGGATAAGATTTTTTTTTTATTTTATGGATAAATGTATTTCAGAAAAAGTAACTTATCCATTTTCGAAAAGCATGAAAATATGAATAAATTGATCAATAAAAAAATTGACCAACTTTCTTATAATATATATCCATAAAAGAACTGGCTCTTAGAATAAGAATTATTATAAAAAAACATATCCATACTTACTATCTATGATAAAATATTTTAATGTAAAGATCCATGTAGTTGGACGTAATTTGGTTTGAAAAATAAATTCTATGTCAAATTATCATGTTTGATATAAAAAATAAAAAATAAAAGATAAAAAAAGTGATGAATTCTATGCTCATTTTTTGAAAGAAGTAGATAAAATAAATATCACGAAATATTGGTATTTGATAAATTTTTAAGTTGTGGTACAAAAATATTTTTAATAAAATATATTTATGATCATTAAATTTATTTTGATATCTTTCCAAATTCACTGAATAATCAGTTTTGGTAAAATAATAAAAATACAAATGGTATCATACAAATGGTTATGTGGTTATAGTCATTATATAAAAATTAATTAATGATAATAATACTATTTTAGTATAAAAAATTATTTTTTACTGATAGGTCTATTTATAAATCTAATTATATTTTTATACAGGATTATCTCTAACAAAACATTGTCATATTTTTCTAATATCATTTTTTGGGGAGATTTTTTCATCAACAAAATATCGTAAAAATTATTTTTCTCTGTAATTATTTTTTTAGATAAATAATTTTTAAGAATTATTAGATTATTCCAAAATTTAATATATTCCAATCAATTGGATCCTAAGAGATATGCTTATTTCAACATGTATATGACATCATGCAGAATCCAAGGTGCAGTTGCTATGTATTGGGCTCCGTGTCATCGTCCTCGTTTGAGTTGTGCATAGGGTTTTTTGTGGATTTATGAGCTAGGGATGTCCGAAGGGAAGAAGCTTCGGTTTATCGGAGGAACTGATTCCGATGGTAAGAGAGAGGGTGTGCGATCATTGACGAAGGTGGTGGAGGGATCAGCTCGAGCTCCGCTCTGGTCCTCTTACGAGCTTTCAGAGGTGGAGATTGATCAACTCCAGAGGAGTTTTACCAAGGTCTTGGTCATGTCGAGGACGGCGATCGACGAGTCTCACCGGAACTGGGAAGGAGTGGCAGTGATATTTCAAAGCTTGGGATGTAGGGTTTCGACGATCTCGGTGTCCAAGGAGGTTCGGGTTAGGCTGAGTTTGGACTATGAGCCGGCGGTGTTTCCTATAGGTGAGGACCACATCGTTCTCTGTCTAAGCTCGGAGGGGGATTGCTTGAAAGTAAAGGAGGGTGGGTCATGGTTTATTGGTGGATAGCTGATGGCTTTGGCCACGTGGGAGCCAAATTTTCTTTCGGGTCGCAAGTCGATAAACAGAACAGTTGTATGGATGCATCTCCCGGAGCTCCCTTTGGAGCATTGGCTTCTGTCCGTGATCATGGAGGTTGTGGGGGAAGCAGGACACCCACTCTCTATTGACAGCTTCACTGATAAGATGAGGAAGACCGGTTATGCCAGGGTAAGGGTGGAACTCGATGCTTCTAGGCCTCTGCTTCCAGGTGTTCAGATTTAGGAGCAGTGATCAGTTTTCTGGCAGCAATTTGTTTACGAGAACCTTCCATTGGTTTGCTTCCACAATGGCCAGATAGGTCACACGGTCGATGGTTGCCGGTTCTCGGGCGAATCCCAGCAGGTCAAAACGGTCTCCTCCGGTCTGTCTTTAGAGAACTTTGTGAATGAAGATGGGGGGAAGGTGGGAAGATACAGGGTTCGGAGGTTCCACAGGAAGTGCAATTGGTTAGCGGGGGTTGCCTCACGTTCGGACCGTGGATAGCCACCTTGAGGATTCGTCAACCTTATTCGGCAGGTGCTCCAGTGAAGGGGAGTCGGGAGTAAGACAAAGGTAAGGGCCCTGCTTCCTCCTCTGGCCCTTCTTCCTCTTCCCTGCCTCGATCATCTCTGGCTCCATGCTCTTCATCCCCCAATTTGCCGTCAGATTTGGAAGGTTAGCAAAAGCCAATGAAAGTGGCTCGTCGTCGCTCTCCAAAAACTGGATCTTTTGATCTGTTAGAGAGTAACAGAGCTTCCCAGGGGATGGAGGGGATCTTCGGCCTGCTTGCTGATTGTATGGATCTGGTCCCAATCGAAATGGGTCATAGAGATCAGTAGATGCTGAAGTATGGGTCAATCTCATTGAAGCGAACTCGAAGTCCTCCGAGGGCCTCCTCTCTTCCAACTCTCAAGTCAGCCTCAGTCTCGGCTACTCAGGTTAGCATTACTAAACCTTGTATGTTAATGGACAAGGTGGGGAAAGCATCCGAGGAGGGGAACCAATCTCTGTGTTCTAAGGCTTCTCCTGTAGCTAGTTCTTCTTCAGTATTGTGTAAAATAGGGGAGTTGAAGAGGGAGGTTAGGAGAGTTGGAGGGAAGTCAGGAAACGGTAGGGTTGGATCTGGTTCTTCTGGTGGCCGAGGGGATATGAAGGGGAGGGCCTTGGCTTGGGTCTCTAGGGAGGGGGGGTTTCTAGGTTATCTAGGGTTTCTGGGTTATCTAGGGTTTCTAGTGCTGCAATGGATGTTGGGGCGGTGGGTGTGATTTTTGGGTTGGAGGTTGTATCTGGAGGTGTAAGGGCTGCTATGGTTTCTAGGGTTTCTGATGCTTCAGGGATGTCAGGGGATTCTGGGAGGCTTGGTACAGGGAAAGGGTTTCTGTGGCTATGGGGGGCTCAGGCCTGGCTCGAGGATCCGATGCTTCTGAGAGGGGTTTTGTTGATGCTTTGGGTCCTGCTGCTGTTGATGGTTTGGAGGGTGCTGGGGGCTCTGGGCCAGGGGATATGATGGGGCATGAGGGTATCTATATCAAGCTCAAGGGTGCTCTAGAGGCTGTGGGTGGGTCTTCTGAGGGCCCGGGTCTAGGGGTAGACTCTGTGGGGGAAGGAGGACAGGGGTCTGGTATAACAAGGTTCAAATCAACCAAGTGTGTTGGGTCAGGAGATCAGGCCAGTCTGGTGCCTGGTTATCCTTATGCTTGTTAACTTTGTAATGAAAGTTTTTGTTTGGAATGTAAGGGAGGCGAGTAAACCCTCATTTTTATCTACTTATGGTAGGTTTCTTAAGTTACATCATCTCAGATTTGTGTTCTGCTGGAGACGAGACTTTCTGGGTCGAGTCTGAAACAAATGCGGCATAGAGTCCCCCGTGACTGGGGCTTTTATTCTGTTGATTCTCATGGCCTGGCCGGGGGTATCATTGTGACTTGGGATCAGGGAGCTGCCAAAATTAATGTCTTCCATCGATCTCCTTAGTTGGTCGCTATTGTGATGTCCGAACCAAACCGCCCTACATGGCTCTTATGCGGCGCCTATGCCAGCACGTTGTATAGGAAACGTAGGATGGTCTGGGAGGAGGCTTCTGCTCTGATTGATCAGGGTGTTCCTATTATTGTTGCTGGGGATTTCAATTCTGTAGATCGGACCGAGGATAAGCGGGGGGTAGACCCTTCTCGGAGGATGTTGGCACCAGGGAGTTTATACAATTTATTCATAACAATGGTTTGGTCGATATGGGGTATGTGGGTCCGTGCAATACTTTGTGCAACAATCGATCTGGTCCTGCCAAAGTATGGAAGCGACTTGATCAGTTCTATGCTACCCCCTCGTGGCTCACTCTGTTTCCGGAGCACATTGTTCATCATTTCAGCCGTATAGCCTCGAATCACTGCCCTATTCTCTTATCAATTGATCATGCAGTTCAGAGATCCACTCCTTTCATATTTGAAAAATTCTGGCTCTCTTATCCGAGATCCAGAGATATTGTTAGGGTGGTGTGGAGGATTCCGGTCTGAGGTGATGCTTTCTACCTGATTTCTCGGAGGAAGGAGTTGCTCAGGAGGCGTCTTCTTAGGTGGAATAAGGTTGAGGTGGGCAATGTGATGACTAAGATTAAGTTCGTGGAGAGTACTATTAATGCTCTGCATGACAAGGAGGATAGGTTAGGGTATTTATCGCAGGAGGATATGGAGGTTCTTCGATCCCACCTATCTTTGCATCATGCCTTTTTATAGAATCAGGAGGTTATCTAGCATCAAAAGTCTAGAGTACAGTGGTTGAAGGAGGGTGACAGAAATACCCATTTCTTCCATCAAGTTACTATTATTCATAGACACAGAAATAGAATCAAAGCTCTTTATTCGGCTGATGATGTTTTGCTTGAAGATGATGAAGCCATAAGAAGGGAGATTTTGTTATATTTTACTTCTAGGTGGATGGCCCCTAGCCATCTCACTCACTCTTTTTCTTCTTATCCTTCTATAGTTTCTGTTTCAGCGTTCCGAAACTCTGTGCTCCTAGCTCATGTGCTTGATGAGGAGGTTAAATCTGCCCTTTGGTCTTTCGGGTAGGATAAAGCCCCTGGTCTTGATGGGTTTCCCTTGTTTTTCTTTCGGTCTCACTCGGAGATTCTCCGTGCAGATATTGTGGCAGCCGTTCACTTGTTTTTTGCTTCTGGGAGGATGCCTAACACATGGAAGCAAACTTATGTTACTCTTATACCTAAGTGCTTTGATGCTTTTGAGCCCAGTCATTATCGGCCTATTAGCTTGTGCAACACTCTTTACAAAATTTGTGCTAAATTATTGGCCAACAGAATGAAGGCTATTCTTCCTCATTTGATCTGCAAGGAACATGGTGCTTTTGTTGCTGGTCGGAATATTTCTGATAATGTGCTTCTTGCCTAGGAGTTTATGTATGATCTTCATCGTGCTCCTCCTCGTCGCAGTCTGATGGCTATTAAAATTGATATGAAAAGGGCGTATGACTGCATTAATTGGGACTTTCTGTTTAGAGCTATGGATGATTTTGGCTTTCACCGATCTTGGATATCTAAGATCAAGTCGTGCATCATCAAGTCTACTTTTTCTATACTGATTAATGGCACTCCCATGGAGTTCTTTTCTTTGACTATGGGTCTCCGTCAAGGTTGTCCCCTCTCTCCATACCTATTTATTATTTGTGCTGATTTCCTGTCGAGAGCGATGCGAGCAGCTGTGCGCGATTCGGTGATTCAACCGTATATTCCCATTCCTTTTGCTCCTCCGATCTTGCATCTTTTATTTACAGATGATTGTTTGCTCCTCGGACGCACCTCAGTTATCTGTGCTCAGGGTTTTCGGAGAGTGATGGAGGACTATTGTTTGGCCTTGGGGCAGAGGATTAATCTTCAAAAATCGGGTATTTATTTCAGCCCCAGGACTTCCACCAGATTGCATCACAGGATCGGATATTATTGGTATTATAGAGCGAATGGTTCGCTCTCTTATTTAGGTGTCCCTATATCTGGTGCCAGGCTGAGCAGGACAGAGTGTGCCCTATTGGTGTCTGCTATGAGGGACAGGATTGATAGCTGGCAAGGTAGATCCCTCTCTTCTATGGGATGGATCACCCTCATTCGATCGGTCCTTACTTCTCTTCCGATATATCTTCTTTCTAATTTAGTTATTCCGAAGACTGTCATCCTCAAGTTGGACCAGATGATCTGTTCTTTCCTTTGGGATTCATCTACAGGCCAGTGGAGGATCCATTTAATCAAATGGGAGATAGTTTGTCAGCCGCTTCAGCTTAGAGGCTTGGGGATTCACTCTCTTGTTTCCACGGGAGAGGATTTCATGGCTATGCATGTTGCCAAATATTTTCTGTCTCCTGATAGTTTATGGTCTACCTTCATGAGGGCCAGGTATGGTGATATTTTTATTGATCCCGATAACCTATATGTTCCTCCCAGGCATTGCTTGCCTATTTGGAGGGAGATGGTTGCCAGGGCGTCGACCATTATGCCTCACTTTTCCTGGGTCATTGGGGATGGCAGTTCGATCAGATTCATGCTGGACCCCTGGATTTCGGAAATTCCTCTGATATAGTGGCCGATCTTTATTTCAGTGCTCACACCAGAGACAATTTCTATCTCTGATCTATTGGTTCATAGGCAGTCCCAGTGGGATCAAGGTGCTGTTGCTTCGATCTTTGGAGACATCCTCGATCATCGGGTGTTATCTATCATCCTACCGATCTTTCCTTGCCTAGACACCAGAGTGTGGAGACAGTCACTTCATCTCGGGTGTCGATGCCTAGTCTAATATTTATTTTTGCTCCACGTCCTCTGATGTCTCGGGACTTTGGATGGATTTGGTCTTTGCCAGTTCATCCTCGGGTCTCCTTTTTTTTATGGAAACTTGCATGGCATCGCCTTCCTACTTGGGACTTTCTGTCATCCAGAGATCTTACATTACCTTCTTCCTTCCCTGTCCGTGGAGCTGAGCGTGAAACACAGGCCCATGCTTTGTTTCAGTGCAGTTGGGTAAGGTTTGTGTGGTGGGTGGCAGGATTTCAGGACATGATCAGTCAGGTTGATGATGCAGATGACTCTTTTATGACCCTACTGAGCTCGGGCACTGTTTTCTCTTTTGGCTCTCTTCCTGCTTATTTAGTTTATCATATCTGGTTGTCTCGTAATCACCTTTGTGTTCAACTCTGTCAGATGGTCTTCCAGGATGATTGTCGAGAGAGCTCGGGTCAGTGCTGGGAAGTACTAGAGTTCGTCTGTGAGGTCTTCGGAGATCTGGGGTTCCTTTTCTATTCTTCGAGCATCCCCTCGGGTGTTCATCTCTTGGAAACCCCCTCCTCCACTTTTCTTCATAGTCAGCTTTGATGGGAGTCTTCGGAATCAGCATGGAGGTGCGGCTTTCGTTACTCGCGACTCTCGCCATGGTTTTCTTGTTGCAGGTGGTTTCTCAGTTCAGGATTCCTCCGTTTTTGGAGTGGAGTTATATGCGGCCTGGACGGGGATCAGGTTCGCCCGTTAGGTTCTCCATCTGGACTGCCTGATCATTAAGGGCGACACAGCGACTATTGTATCTTGAATTAGATAGACGCTGAGAGCGTCAGCGGCTCACCTTATTATTCAGGACATTGGGCTCCTCCTGCAGGGTTGTGCCCATGTTGCAGTGCATCACATTTATAGGGAGACCAACTCGGCTGCGGACTGGATAGCCTCCTTTGGGGCTTATCATACTGGTTCTTTTCTCTGGTCCGATTGGCTCTCTGCTCCTGTACAGTTTATGAATGTTTTACTTTCTGACTATCTGGGTTATATTCATTCTCGTTCCTCGTAATGAATATACCGTCTTTACCAAAAAAAAAAATGACAGCATGCAAGTAATATGGATATTTACCTTATATAAATTTTAGAACATTTCCCTTTAAAATTTTTAATTTGAAGATAACCCCTATTTTTGAAATTAATTTTTAGTTGTTGCTTTGACTAATTCAAAATATAAGGCCTATTCATATTTTATTTAGTTATTATTAGTGATTTATACTATATACACTTATGTCATATTCGTTCCGTGCATATTACGCATTATAAATTTTTAGATTGCACATGGTTGGTTCTTTATTTACATTAAAAATTTATGGCACCAAATAAAAGAAACCTACAAATTTGACATATCTAAGTGTGCACTGAGATTTTGGACCATTAAATAGCAGATGGTCAATTGGTAAATGTTAGGATATCTCGGTCTAAGTACGAACCAACCACCGATTTGACCAATTGAAGACATTTCTTCCGAACTATAAACTTCGGACCAAGGTATTCGAAAAAAATCAGGCAACCTATGGGCACGCCAAAGCTCTTAATGGGCCTACGGCACTTGAAGACAGGGTCTTTGGATCACGTCCTTAGGCTTCGTCGAAGAATAAGTCCTACGGCCCCTAAAGACAAGATCCTCAGCCTGAACTGAAGAATGACCTTCGCCAACTCCCGAAGACACGGTCTTCAGCTTATGTCGAAGACATAGTCTTCGGTCTATGACAAACATCAAGTCCTCGATCTATGCCGAAGACAGGATCTACGATCTGTCTCGAGAGGATCCGAGGACGAAGACATTCTCCGATTCAATCACGGAAATCTTCTTAAAAGAGAAGTATGAAGACAGGCTCTCGACCCGTCTCAGGTCTCCACGAACAGGACAAGCAATGTTTATCATCGACTATTTCCGAAACATAATCATGGTGCGTAACTCTAGCGGCAACGCCTCCGGCCTGGCTGCTGGAACTACCTGATAACTACCCACGATTCCAAATTATGGGAAAGAAATTAACTCATCCATCGTAACCGCTAGAGGAAGAATGGAATCACAGGCTGGACAACTCCTTATAAATAACGATTAGAGGGAATGCTCAAGGTAAGGCACAAGATACCCTTGAAAATTCCAGAGTCTTTCCCTTCTCTTTCCAGTCCTTCTCAGAATCTTCCTTATTCTGTGGCTAGAGCCCACCTCTGACTTAGGCATCGAAGTGTCCCCCGTCGGAGCAACTCCAGCCAGGGATTTATTTTGCAGGTGAATCAGGGAGCAGGCCTACGATCCAGTAGCTCCACCCGGTCAAAAAAGGGACTCTGCGCTAATAGATTGGTATGCCAGGAAGGGGGATCCTGTGCAACTTGCATGGTTAAGCTCCCTTCCTTGACCAAGAGGAAGTAAGAAATTTTTGATGGCGAGAGAGAAGACTCAGGTTGCCTCAATAAGTCGAAATCGTGCTCCATCCCAAGGGGGTGCACCCCTGATAGAGAACGACATTCCACCTCCCATAATTATCATGGGACAGCAATAGTTCGAAGCCCTCCTGAACCAGGTCACCAACCTCACGGCTATGGTTCAGGACTTCCAAAATAAAGCTTTTTAGGTGGGGCATCCGCCAGCCACCTCCAGACATAGCTCTCGATCCGGGAGGAGGAGAGCCCCTCGAGAGGGGTCCACACATCTCTCCCCCATCCTCGACGCTTTCCTGAAGGCCAAAGTTCAAGAATGCCTAGGCCCACCGATTCCCCACAGAGAGGGAAAAGACTTAGGCAAACTTCATCACCCTCTTCTGAAAACTCTACTCCCGTAGGGAAAGCGCCAAAGCAGGTTCTCCCTGACTACGATGGAAAATTTAAGGCCATTGAATCGGAGATGACGAAAATACGGGAGCAGAGAGATTACAATGATTTGGCGATATGTGATCTGCGCCCGCCCTACACCGACTGCATCATGACCGAAGTCATCCCTCGGCACTTCAGGGCCCCCCAGATGGAACCCTATGATGACACCTCTGATCCTCTTGACCATTTGGGCAGTTTTAAGATCCATATGATGATCCATGGAGCTTCAGATGCGATGTACTACCTCGTGTTTCCAGCCATCTTAAAGAAAGCTGCTCGGATGTGGTACTCAAGCATATGCCTAGGTACCATCGATTCTTTCTCCGAGTTAGAAAAATTGTTTGTCTTGCATTTTAGGAATTGTCGCAAGACCCCCCAGAATACGGGCACACTGTTCCTCCTTCACCATAATGAAGGAGAAAGCCTGCGAGATTACATCTCCAGGTTTAATGCAGCCACACTTGAGATCCCCGATCTCAACAAGCATGTGGCCATGTCTGCATTGAAGAAGGGACTTCGTACATCCAGGCTCACCTTTTTCCTAGATAAGAAGTTTCCCAAAAGCTACGCTGAGCTCCTATCGAGGGCTCAAAAATATGCCGATGCCGAAGAGCAGGTGGCAAATCGATGACTAATCGAAGGAAAGCCCCCTTCGAAGAAGAAAAATAACAGGGGACAAGGCCCCCCTATTTCCAACAATAACAATAAGTATGCTAACCACCGAAGAAGTCCTCCCATGCCCAAAGCATCGGGCGGGAGGTTCGACTTCTATAACCCCCTCAACCTCCCTCGTGAGAAGATTCTCTTGGAGATAGAAAAAGAAAACTATCTCCAGTGGCCACGTCCCATGAAAGCATCCTCTTCCGCAAGGAACAGAAATAAATACTGTCGATTCCACCGGGACCACGACCATAATACTGAAGAATGCATCCAACTGAGAGATGCAATAGAGGATCTCATCAAAAGAGGGTATTTGTGGTGGTACGTTGGTCGCCAAGGACCTTGGTCAGAAGCTACAGTCCCCCAATTGACTCCTGAAGAGGCTGAACTACCAAATCAAAGGCCCACCAACGGAGGCATGGGGGATGATACATCGACCTATCAACTGGAGAAGAGGCAAAGATGATGCCTCGAAGCGACTCAAGGACAACAACGCTATTCTCTTCTCCGATGACGACCTTGCGGGAGTCCAGCTCCCGCACGACGATCCTATTGTAATCTCGACCGTTGTGGCCAATTATGATGTACAATGAATCCTAGTTGATAATAGAAGTTCGACTGATATCTTGATCTACGATGCATTCTCTTGAATGTGTTTTCCTAGAGACAAGCTATGAAGGTCCCCTATACCACTTACCGGCTTTGGAGGAAATCAGGTTGATGCTGAGGGAGAAATAGTACTGCCTGTAACCCTCGGTACCGAATCTCAATAAAAGATACTACTGATCAATTTCACGATGGTCCGAACCCCTTCAGCCTACAACATCATTCTGGGATGACTTGTTCTGAACAAATTCTGAATCGTAGTGTCACCTACTACCTCCTGGTGTGCTTTCCCACCATAAATGGTGTTGGAGAAGTAAGAGGAGACCAGAGAGCGGCAGACAATGCTTGATGATCAAGGACAAGCACTCTAATGATCCTACCACTTGGGATCAGCTAGATCCGAGGGACTCGACTATAGATTCTAGCGAGCCTATGGAGAGAACTATCTCGATACCCTTAACTAAAAAGGACCCCACCAAGGTTGTGCAGATCGGAAGCATGCTTGATGAGAAAACTAGAACGGAGTTGATCTGCTTCCTCAAGGATAATGTTGATATCTTCGCTTGATCAGCTTTGGACATGCCAGGGATTTCCGTCCAAGTAATCACTCATCGGTTGGAAGTTGCCCCTGGGTATAAACCAGTCTGACAAAAGAAAAGAAGCTTTGCCCCTGAAAGACAAAAAGTAATAGATGAAGAAGTGAGTAAGCTCCTCAAGACAGGGTTCATCCAGGAAGCTCACTATCCCGAGTGGTTGGCCAATATGGTAATGGTAAAGAAAGCTAGTGGCAAATGGAGGATCTGCATCGATTACACAGACCTCAATAAGGCTTACCCAAATGATAGCTTTCCTCTCCCAAAGATCGACCAGCTGGTCGATGCTATTGCCGGCCACCAACTGCTAAGTTTCATGGATGCCTTCTCTGGCTACAATCAAATCCGAATGGATCCCCGGAATGAGGAGAAGATGGCCTTCATCACCGACAAAGGTCTGTATTGCTACGAGATGATGCCATTTGGGCTCAAGAATGTTGGAGCAACCTTTCAGAGGTTGATTAACATGGTGTTCAAGGAGCAGTTGGGGAGAAACCTGGAGGCTTACATTGACGACATGATCGTCAAGAGCGTTCTTAAAAAAAATCACATCCAGGAACTGGAGGAGTCATTTAGTGCCTTACGACGCCATCGAATGAAGCTAAACCCAACAAAATATGCCTTTGGGATCACTTCGGGCAAGTTTCTGGGTTTTCTCATTACCAAACGAGGGATTGAAGCAAACCTTGAGAAAATTCAGGCTCTCAAGGATATGAGGCATCCATCCTGTAAAAAAGAAGTCTAACAGCTAACAGGGAGGATCGCCTCCTTAAGCAGGTTTATCTCTCGCTCAACCGAGAAATGTCTTCCATTTTTCAAGGTACTTCGGTAGTCTCGAGGCTTCGAATGGATCGAAGATTGCCGTACCGCCTTTGAAGAGTTGAAGAAATATCTAGAGACCCCACCTTTACTTTCCAAACCTCAAGAGGGGGATGTGCTCTATTTATACCTTTCCATCTCGGACGAGGCAGTCAGTTCAGTTCTTGTTCGAAGAGAAGAAGACGGCTCTCAAAAGTCGATCTACTGCATCATCAAAGTTTTACATGATGCCGAAACAAGATATTTAAAAATGCAGAAGCTGATCTTCTCTCTGATAATTATGGCAAAGCGATTACGGCCTGACTTCCATGCCCATGCCATCGTGGTGCTGATCGATCAACCCCTCAATGCCATTCTCCGATGCCTTGATACCTCCGGAAGGATAGCCAAGTGGGTTGTGAAGCTAAGCGAGTTCGACATCAGCTTCCAGCCTCGATCAGCTATGAAGGCCTAGGTGCTCTCAGATTTCTTGGCTGAATGTACCTAGAAGTTCGAAGACGAAGTGCCTCCAGCAGAAGAAGGAAATCCGAAGAATACGGAGTCCAATTAGGTGCTCCATGTGGACGCAGCTTCCAATTCTGTTGGATGCGGAGCCGGTCTTATACTGGCTGAACTCGATGGCCACACGGTGGAGTACACACTCCGGTTCTCCTTCCGTACTTCGAATAACCAGGCCGAATACGAATCTCTACTTGCAGGTCTTCGGATCGCCAAGAGTTTAGGAGTTCGGAGACTCCAGGCTTTTTTGGACTCCCAGCTGGTAGTAAATCAAGTTAAAAGAGAATATGAAGCCAAAGATCCCACCATGGTGCAGTACATGGAGAAAGTACAAATCTTATCTTCTCAACTGGAATACTTCAAAATCATTCATGTTTCTGGATCGGAGAACTCCCGGGCAGATGCACTGTCTCGACTTGCTACTACAACTCTGAAATTTCTCGGTCGCACCTTCGTTGAGCACCTTGAAGCCCCAAGTATAGCTAAAGAAGCTATGGAGGTACACCAAATTGAGACCGAGCCAAGCTGGATGGATCCCATTACCAAGTTCTTAAACGAAGGTGTGTTACCGGAGGACAAGGCATAGGCCAAAAAGATCCGATGGATGGCATCTCAATATGTCATCTTAGATGGAGCCCTTTACAAGAGATCATTCTCTCAGCCCCTGCTGAAATGCTTGGGACTGTCAGATGCTGACTACACCCTGAGAGAGGTTCACGAGTGAATATGCGGTGATCACTTGGGGGGTAGGTCCTTAGCGTATAAAATTATACGCCAAGGATATTATTGGCTCTCTATCTAAAAGGATTCGACTGACTTCGTACGAAGATGCGATCAATGCCAGAGATATGCCAACATTCAGAGACAACGAGCGAGTCACTTGACCCAGCTAACAGCCTCCTGGCCTTTTGCTCAATGGGGGATGGATATTCTTGGCTCATTTCCGCCCATATCTGAGCAGTGGAAATTTCTCCTTGTGGCTATTGATTACTTCATAAAGTGGGTTGAAGCCGAGCCACTAGCCCAAATCACGGAGGGCAAGGTTGAGAACTTTATAAAACACTCCATCATATTTCGGTTTGGGATTCCACACATAATAATCACTGACAACGGGAGGCAATTTGATAATCCAAAGTTCAAAGACTTTTGTGCTCAATACCATGTGCAACATAGGCTGACTTCTATTGCCCACCCACAATCCAACAGAGAAGCCGAAGTAACTAATTGGACCATTCTCCATAGTCCGAAGACGAGGTTGAACGCTGCCAAAGGACTTTGGGCAGAAGAGCTAACCTCCATCATCTGGGCATACAGAACAATCCAAAGAATGGCCACCGGCGAGTCTCCGTTCAACCTGGCATACGGTACCGAAGCCGTTCTTCCTATCGAAGTCTCCCTCCAATCTCTAAGAACTGATAAATGTGAAGAGCCTGAAAATTCCGACCGTCGAAGAGTCGACCTTGATCTATTGCAAAGCACCAGACTCCAGGCTCAGATGAAAATGGCGATGTATCAATAAAAGGTCGCCAAATACTACAACTCCAGGGTAAAGGAACATATTTTCCGCACGGGGGACATGGTGCTGCGAAGAGCTGAAATATCTAGGCCAACTGAACAAGGCAAGCTTTCTCCCAACTGGGAAGGACCGTACCAAATTGAAGAGGTCATACATCCAGGAACGTATCAACTCAAAACCTTGGATAGTAAAACGTTGTCCCGGCCATGGAATGTGCAAAATCTTTGCAAGTATTATCAATAAACAAATCCCCAGAATATTTTGTGCAAATCTATCCAACTTTAAATGACCCGTTGCAACAGCAGGATGGTAGTGGTTTTTTCAGCCTGATCGAAGAGATCGACTAATGGCACAAGGAAGAGTCTGATCCATTCACCTTATCGATATGTCCGACGAGCACAACGGATAGCCCAATCAGGCTGCCGAAATGATCGAAGGCTTAGGGATGGTTCATGTAACCTATCATATGGAAAACCCGAAAACATGCCGGGACAGGCCTAATCAGCCTACCTTATGTTAAAAAAGTGTAGGGATTGTTTTTATAACCTACCCTATGGAAAATTCGAAGACACGCTGGGGCGGGCCTGAACAGCCTACCTTAACCATGACAGAGATGCACAGGGATAGCATAGACGCTATCCCCTATGGAAAACCCGAAAATGTGCGAAAGTGATTTTACATCACCCACTCTGCCAACATCAAACTTTCGAGTTCATATTTCATGTGATTCCAAGAAATATCATTCACAGAAAGAAGAAAAAAGTGGGAAGAAAATTTGTGCCTTCATTTCTTGTGCATCTTTACAAAAAAAAAAAAAAAAAAAGAAAGAGATTGCAGGAAATGGGAAAGCACATCTAGTGACCACCTGTCGGCCCTTTCCTATGCCGGTGGGGGGTGTCTTGCAAGGAGGATGAAGAAATGGGAAAGCACATCTAGTGACCACCTGTCGGCCCTTTCCTATGCCGGCGGGGGTGTCTTGCAAGGAGGATGAAGGAGCCTCGGGGTTCCCATCTGGATCAGAATCGACTCCTCGAAGTCAGAATCGAATTCGTGTCCAGGGAAGGGGACGGAGGGTTTGATGTTACCAAGGCCCTTCAAGTTATAGTACTTGAAGGCCTTATCCCTGCATTCCCGGAACCCCCAGTGATAAGAATCCAGAGCTGCCTCGGCAACCTCCTCTTTGAAAGCAGAAGATGCCTTGAAGTCCGAGATGGCATCTACCACATTCTTCCGGGCCTCCACCGCCTTTGCGATGGCCGCCTCGACCTGAGCCCTGGCCTCCTCCAGTTGAGCCTCGGACCCTTCTCTCCAAGCGATCAACGACTGGGTCATCGTTGTTGCTCAACCCGAGGAATCCTGGGCTGCCCCTTGCTCCAGTACCAATGGCTCTTTTCTTCTCCACCCTTCGAAGCTCGGGAACACTGAACTTTATTTGTTGGGATGCTAAAGAAGGAAGAAAAATTTCCAAAGTAGGAGTTTGAGATTGTGATGGCCTTTGATAGGGGAGGATAAGGTTCCATTTATAAGGACCTTACACCCATGACCGGCCACAAGGAAACGTGCTTCATGCCCTTTCCAAGACACACCAAAAGATGCCATATGTCGGAGCAACGCCTCGAGACCCAGATGACCGCTCAGGAGCGGTATAATTACCAATAACTACTCTTGGAATAGCAACCGCCGGTACTTCAAATCCAGAAGAATCTCCATCGTGCGGCGATGGCATTAATGGCTCTCTTTCGAAAAGGAAGGATATGGCGGCACCTAGGGCACATGAAAATATGACTGTTCGAATATCGACACACTCATCATGGGCAACGAGAATCATAATCAATGTTCCTCGATCATCGGTTAACAAGAAAATGACACCTGTCCGTTGTGTCCATTCCTAGACGGGCAAATTAATTATGGAAAAAGGCTGATATCAGCCTAGTTTGATCATGGACGGTCTTCAGCAACGACATTTCGATTTGCTTTGGAACTCGCTTTCGATGTTAGCCACAAGCCGAACAGTCTTCGGCTTCGGCCCCTCGATAAAAAAAAAAAAAAAGAGAGGAAAAAGGAGCAATGAAATTCAAGTCATCACCAAAGCCAGAAACCTTACGAAAACCATATTCAAAAATATGGCATAACATGTACAAAGGGAGGAAGTCACTTGGAAATTCAGAATAGTTCGTTAGTTACATTCCAGAGGGAAATAAGGAAGAGATACAATGCCTAAAGATACACAGATCCCTAAGCATCGGCTGGAGGAGACCCAGCATTGCAAGATTGGAGCAGTCTGTCGATTTGCGTAGAGAGAGTTTCCTGGAATTGGGTTGAGTCCAGAGGGCCTTCAACCTGGACCTCCTCAGCTCGACTCCCTCTTGGGCCGGGATTGGGATCACATTCATGTCTTCGGCTGCGATGGGAGTTTTTTCCTCCAAGCCTGGCACCTCTTCGGCCTCCTTAACCTGGGCTGAAATTATGCTGGGAATATCCTCCCTTAGACTTGGCATCCCTTTGATCTCCTCTTTAGCCTTGGCTCCTCCTTCTTCTTCTTCTTCCACAATGTTGAAAGCAGGGACAGTGTCAAGGGTAGGAAAAATCACACTAACCTTGGAAAGTCCATCGTTGAAACCATGCTGGTAGCTGTATAAGGTCGCTTCATTCATTTCCTGTTGAAACCGTGAGGACTTCCTGAAATCCGGTACAGCTTTACTCACCAACTCTTTCAAGACTTTGGACTCTCTCCTAGCTACTTCAGACTCTAAGGATGCCCTTTTGGCTCTTAAGGATGCCTCTTCAGCCCTCCTGTTCACCTCCTTAACTGCCTTGGTCAGGTCTTCCATCTTTCTCTAATTCTCCTTGGTGGATTGCTCCAAGGAATTGGCGTGTTCTCTACTCTTTCTCAACTCAGCCCCTTGCCCCGCGATTGTCAAATGGGCGTTCTTCAGCTCACCCCTCAGGTCGCGAACTTCGGCATCTACACGAACAAGACGATTCTCCATAGACTCTCTAGCTCTTCGGCCACCTCTTTTTCAGCCCTGTCCATGTGAAGCTCCTCCTTGAGGCCATGGATGAGGCTGTCGACATTTCCCAAGCCCTCCTCCATGAAGGTGATGTCATAGACCAGCTACATCGACAAAGTGAGGTTATGGACCGAACAATCCTTCGGGCAAAGAAAAAATGATGAGGGGCTCACCTGTTGCAGAGAAAAAAAGGCAGAGTCAGATATTCTGGCGAGGCTTCGACCTCGAATAACTACTAAATCATGAGGCAGCAACATATCCTTTAACACCCGCCTAGCCACGGTGGGGACCAATAATCCCTCTATGGGGGAAAGCTCCAAAGAGTCTGCAGGACGGCTCCCAGCTGAAGAAGCCTCATGAACGAACTCTTTCTCAACTTGTGGTGCCTTGCCCCTATCAACTGCAGGGGGCAAGGCGGTGGCACATCAGCCATCGGAGGTGGACTCTCCCTTATATGAATTGGAGAGGTAACTGCCGGTGAAGGCTCAACTAGCTGAGCCCCTGTGGGGGCCTCCATCATTGGTGCCACATTCCCTTCAGAGGCCCCTCTAGAGGATGAAGTACTCCCACTCTTCTCAGGACCATCCCTTCGAGCTTTCTTCCGAACCGTCGATCTTGTAGGAGGGGCATGAGCTGCCCTCTTCTCGAAAGATTGGCGGAGCCAGCTCAAGTTAGACTTGATTCCGCTACCTACAAACAGGAAAACCCCTCTGAGTCAATTGAACTACAACAGAAATGAGAGAGAAGAGGTAAAAACTTTCACCATTTATACCTAACACAGGGAACTTGCTAATCCCCGCAAGATGGAGATTCCTCTCCTCTAACAACTCACGGATAGGAACGGCTTCCGAGTCAGTTAACAAGTCATAATCAGACTGATCGGTCGCCAAAACCTTTTTTCCATCATTGGCGGTTAAACATGGCTCCTTCCAATCGCTACCGAAGTCCCACGGATCGATAGACAATACAAAGACGAAAATAGGTTTCCACCCATGGATGGCACTAGGCATATCCTTGATGATCTTGCGACCAGGTCAAGGGCCGATCACCCACCATCCGTTATCGGGGAAATTCCTCTTAAGCACAAAAAGAGTAGTAAATAAATTGGTCCCGGGCTCTATATTAGCTATGCAACATCGGACCAAAAACCCATAAATATTTTGAATGCTATTCGGAGTCAACTGCGCAGGCACTACTTGGTACAGGCGAAAGATTTTGATGAAGAAAGGATGCAGGGAAAATCGAAGGCCAGCCTTCAAATGGTCTACGTACATAGCCAGACACTCGGTAGCAGGTTTATTCACCTGTTCCTCAGATGTGGGAAGGATTAGAGAAAACTCCTCGGAAACGTGATAGCGTTCTTGGAGATGAGCAACCTTTCCCGGTGTAACAGAGCTAGGAACTAACTCTGGACTCACTACATCATCAGCCTCGGAGGGCCCGACTTTTTCTCTTTGGCTTCCTACAAACTCGGCCATGATAAAAGAGCGAGTCAAAGAAGCAAAAGAGAGATTCTCCTGTGAAAAGGATTGGTGACCAAGAACAGGGAAAGCTGGGCCAAAATTGAAAGTGTGAGGTTGAAGAAGCTTCCTCAGCCAGACCTTTTCTCTTTCTCAAAAAGAAACGAAGAAAAACCCCAATGCGACCCCCAAACTGATTTGACACAGAGCAGACCAAAGCTCATAATCCATTTGAATCAACGGCCAAGATGAAGTACATTCATCATCCAACAGACAAGAAGGAACCATGACAATCGCTCAAATCCCAACCAAAAGATTGGTTAAATCGTCATGCAATGAAAAAAGGAGAGACAGTCCCTGGCCCGCCCACTCCTTTTTCACCCCTCGATCAGGGAATAACAACTATCCATTGCCTGATTTCCAAATCAGCTGGCAGTTATGATAGACGGTCTAATTAGAGATTTTGTAATCATCCACTGCACCTTCCATCAGGAGGAAAATGACAAACCAGTAATACTCTCACTCTTCGAGACAAATCTTCACTTCGAAAACTGAGAGTAGGGGGTAACTGTTAGGATATCTCGATCCAAGTACGTACCAGCCACCGGTTCGACCGGTTGAAGACATTTCTTCCAAATCACAAACTTCGAACCAAGGTATTCGAAAAAAATCAGGCAACCTATGGGCACGCCAAAGCTCTTAATGGGCCTACGGCACCCGAAGACAGGGTCTTCGGATCACGTTCTCAGCCTTCATCGAAGAATAAGTCCTACGACCTTTAAAGACAAGATCCTTAGCCTGAACCGAAGAATGACCTTCGCCAACTCTCGAAGACACGGTCTTCAGCTTATGTCTAAGACAGTCTTCGATCTATGACAAAGATCAAGTCCTCGATCTATGCCGAAGACAGGATCTACGATCTGTCTCAAGAGAATCCGAGGACAAAGACATTCCCTGATCTAATCACAGAAATCTTCCTAAAAGGAAAGTCTGAAGATAGGCTCTCGACCTGTCTCTGGTCTCCACGAACAGGACAAGCAACGGTTATCATCGACTATTTTCGGAACATAATCATGGCGCGTAACTCCAGCGGCAACGCCTTCGGCCTGGCCGCTAGAACCGCCTGATAACTACCCACGATTCCAAATTATGGGAAAGAAATTAACTCCTTCATCGTAACCGCTGGAGGAAGAACGGAATCACAGGCTGGACAACTCCTTATAAATAACGGTAAGAGGGAATGCTCAAGGTAAGGCACAAGATACCCTTGAAAACTCCAGAGTCTTTCCTTTCTCTTTCCATTCCTCCTCAGAATCTTTTCCATTTTGTGGTTGGAGCCCGTCTCTGACTTAGGCATCAGAGTGTCCCCCGCCGGAGCAACTCTGACCAGGGATTTGTTTTGTAGGTGAACCAGGGAGCGGGCCTGCGATCCAGTAGCTTTGCTCGATCGAAAAAGGGATTCTACATCAATAGTAAGCAACAACCGTGGGACTTTTGTTGGTGGTTAATGTAGCAAGATGGCAATGGTTACCAAGCAAATTTGGATTGTGTAGGTTTTTTTTTGAAAACTTTGAATGCATCTCTACCTACTATGCATGACAAGAAGTTTTAATGTAGTGAGACATACGCATTACTAGTGTACACTTTTGGATTCAACATGGCCAACATGAGATATGACCATCACGAGGTTTCTATCCATGGTAAATTAAGGCAGTGCGATGGCACTAATTACTACTCAAATTTGAGTATTGTTGCCACGGAATCTCTCAGATCAGGTTCTCTCGACTTGGCTGGAGTGCGCGTCTCCCCCAGTTCCTGCAAAAACATCCCACAGGCCGGTGGTGTTTCGGCGGGGACACTTCGATGGCTAAGTTAGTGGGAGCCTTTGAGAAACAAAATGGAGGAATCAAAATGATATAAGCTCGTAGGGAAGGAAAAGCTCTCTTACCACTCAGGATCCCCCTTTTACCTTATATAGGCGCGGAACTTCACCAGAATCTATTAGGGGCCAGGCTGGGAATGGCCAATCTACCCCTAGAGAAATCTTGGTAGTGGACAGGTGGCACCAGATCGTGGGACCTGCAGGGTAACGGCACCGAGATCATGGGATCCGTAGAGTAATGGTGCTGAGATGTCAGGATTCTGTCATAACGGCATCCTGGTACAAGCTAGAAGGAGCCTCTGATGCCTCCGGGCCATCCTTGAAGCGGCTCACCTTAGGTCGTAGGTGCCCAACTAAAGTGGGTCGGTCGGATCTCTGGTGGGTCGGTCGGATCTCTGGTGGGTCGGTCGGATCTCAAGTGGGTCGGTCAGACCCCTAATGAGTCGGTTGGACCTTTGGTGTGTCAGCCGGACCTTTGGTCTGACCCGGTCGAAGGGTCGTAGGCTCTGGTCTGGTTCGGAGGAAAGCCAATTGGATATAACAGTTGCCCCCCTTGCTCTTGGCCTTTGGAAGGGCTTGTAGCTTCGAAGGATGAGAGCATAATTCTCGCATTGAATACATTTATCCTTAAGGTGATTGCGGATCTGATTGGGCATGCCGTGTATGGTCATTTTTCACTTTGAAAACTCGCGTTTGGGATAGGTATTGACACCGTATTGGAGGTGGAGGGAGCGGTAGTTAATGCAAAAGTGGTGCAATGATGAGTGGCCAACCTGGCCCGCTCAGTCGTCGGGCTTTGGAGGTCACTCGAGCGACATGGCGATATCTGGGTGGTTGGCACCATGCTGGGGGCGACCCCTCCACCACTGATCTAGCGATCACGTGGATCACGGCTCAAATGTGCTTCTTTTCATTGCATCAGCTTTTGCTATATGGGGAGTCATATCGCTTGACGCCTGGGTCGCAGCACTTGAGAGACGGTAAAAACCGGTTCTCTCAGGGGCTATAAAAAGGAGGCGTTGAGACTCTGGGTGGAGTTTCTTGCTACATCCATGCTTTGAAAGAGAGCGCCACATCCCACTATCTCCGTCCTCTTAGGAAACCAGCCCTCAGGTTAGTCTTCCTTCTCTTCAAGCCTCATAGTAATGGCCTCCAACCATAGGGAGAGGGAGCTAGGTCCCAATCAGGTCCAGTCTGAATTGACATGGGATCGGGTAGAGGCCCTTTAGGGTTAGATACAACATTCCTTCCACCCTGCATCTCACTATCCCGGACCGGGAAAGGAGGGTGACCGGGCCACTGAGCCCTGGAGCCCTCCCGATATATGAGGATCATCTAAAGGCTGGCCTTAGGTTCCCCTTATGTGACTTTTTCATCGAGGTCTTCAATCTTTATAAACTTATCCCTGCGCAGCTGACCCCGAATAGCATTCGGGCTATCAGCTGCTTCATGGTTCTATGCCAGAGAGCTGGAGCAGAGCCTAGGACCTCCCTCTTCACCACCTTCTTTGTTATGAAGAAAGACTTTAGGAGCAAAGAGTGGTAGGTGCTTAGCCCTCGTCCCGGGTGGAAGATACTCGGAGGTCTTCCGTTGGCCATCTACGGATGGAAATCCAAGTTCTTCTTCATGCACAGCCTTCGACCTTGGGGCTTTGACCTGTCATGGGGGGAACCAAGGCTGAAGGCTAATGAGGGGAGGATGGTGCTGATGGCCGACCAAGCTGACTTCAATGAGATGGAGACGGTCGACGTCACAATGGTGTATGAGTTGCTTCGGGAGGATAGCCTCCACTTGGCCGGAGTCAGTCACCACGGACACCTAGGTAGGGTAGAAGCCGTTGCCATCGGTCCCTTTCTCATTCTATAGGCTTTATTTTCTTCTTTACTTACTTCGGTTTTGCCCTTGCAACAGGAGAGAAGATGAAGCCCAATAAAGCGAAGGTAGCAGAATGGGTGACAAAGAGGAGGGCCACCTAGTCCGTGGGGCCGATCGCGGACAAGTCGAAGAAGCAGCGGATGGAGGAATGGCTCACGATCATAGTGGCATCGGAATCCTATGAGGATGATGTACCCTTGTTGGAGCGGTTGCTGGCGAAGGCGTTGGGACCTCCGCCCACTACTGAGGAGTCAGCTGCCCGACCGGAGCAAATTCCCTTTGAACTGACCGAAGTGGGGGTGGCCTTAGCCTTACCATTGGCTGAGCCATCAAAGACAGTTCGCCCCACAGAGAAGGGGAAAGGTGCAATTGGGAGAGCGAACGCCGATGAGGTCAGCTACAATACTTTACAATGTTGGCATGCTCTTCGCAACCCCCAACAGGCCAGGGATCTGCTCAAAGAGGCTATCACTGCAGTTGACTGGAAGGAGTCCAATCAGCGCAAGCTAAACGAGGTGGTGAGAGGTGCCTACCTCAACTTGATGAACGTAACTTATTAGCCCTTCATCTTCTTTCCTCTTCTCCTCTTCCCTTGTGTGTGACTAACACGGTTTATTGTTTGCGGCTTCTCCATGACATCTCGCTGATGGACGAGGGCCTTGATGAGATGGTTCATATGACAGAGTCCTCGACCAAGAAGGCCGAGGGGTTGGAGATGGCCAGAGCGGCGGCGGAGGCGTTGCAGAAGGCCATGGAGGAGAGGCTATCGGCCAGTCTGGTCGAAGCCGAGTCCTTGAAGAAGTAGGCAGAAGACCTGCAGATTCAGCTGGTCGAACGGGAGGCCAAGTTGAAGAAAAAGAAGGCAAAGATTATCTCTTTGGTCCGTCAACTGAGTGAGGAGGAGGAGTGGTCTGCTGACCTCGAGAAGAGTGCGCGGGCCAACCAGGCAGTGTCAACGAAGTACATGACCCAGCTGAGAGAGGCGAGGGAGCTGGCAGAGGAGCGGGTCCATGATGCTGTGGCAGAGTACAAGGCTTCCACAAGCTTCAACGATGAGATGGAGGAGACCGGAGTGACGAGCTACGAGTACAGCTTTGACGATTGCCTGAAGAAGGTAGCCGAAGCCTTTTCGGAGCTCGACTTATCTGCCATATAGTTGAGGCAGCCGGTGAAAGAAGAAGGGGGGCCGATCAACATCGGGGTCGACACCCAAGCTGCTGCCGACACGGGGCTGACAGAGGCATCGATCGGGACTTCAGGTGTAGCGCAGGAGGCTGAAGCTGAAGCTCCTCCAACCAGTCCCCCCTTGTACCCACAGGGCAAGACTTAAGGACTGATTGTAAAAGTATGCCCACTCTTGTACAAGAACCTTTCATTATTGAATGAAATGACTTTTTCTTTTGGTATATGTCTTCGGTGTTTATTTTTCTGAATGTGGAACGGTCGGCTTAGCCCAAACTCATCTCTTTTAAAAATATTTTTAAGTTTTGAGAGGCTGGTTTAGCCTGAACTCATCTCCTTTAGAGATATTTCTGAGGAACCTTTGAACTAGTCATTTATAGGGAAATCCCTCAAGTGTTTAAGGATCCCACAAAGTACTTTTCGATCGAGGTCGGATTTTGAAGGGGCTACGCTAGAGCCTTACCGATCGGGATCGGACTTTAAGTGGACTGCCCTAGAGCCTTTGCCGGTCGGAATCGGACTTGAGTGGGCTACATTAGAGCCTTTGTCAATCAGAATCAGACTTGAGTGGGCTGCCCTAGATCCTTTGCTGATCAGAATCGAACTTGAGTGGGCTACACTAGAGCCTTTGCCGATCGGAATTGGACTCGAGTGGGCTACCCTAGAGCCTTTGCCGATCAGAATTGGACTTGAGTGGGCTACACTAGAGCCTTTACCAATCAAAATCGTACTTGAGTAGGCTACACTAGAGCCTTTGCCAATCGGGGTCGGACTTTGAGTGGGCTACACTAGAGCCTTTGTCGATTGGAATCGAACTTGAGTGGGCTACCCAGGAACCTATGCCGATCGGAATCGAACTTGAGTGGGCTGCCCTAGAGCCTTTGTCGATCAGAATCGGACTTGAGTGGGCTACACTAGAGCCTTTGCCGATCAAAATCAGACTTGAGTGGGCTACACTAGAGCCTTTGTTAATCGGGGTCGGACTTGAGTGGGCTGCCCTAGAGCCTTTGCCGATCGGAATCGAACTTGAGTGGGCTATACTAGAGCCTTTGTAAAGTAAATTGCTATCTTTATTTATAATACTTACGGAGGTTATCTACATTCCAAGGACATGCCACTTGCCGTCCGTCTAGATGCTCGAGTCGGTAAGTGCCGACCCGGATCACTTCGACTACCCGATAAGGGCCTTCCTAGTTGGGGGAGAGCTTTCCTTATTTAGTTGGTCTAGATATCTCTGACCTCCGTAGAACTATGTCTCTAACCTGGAAGCTTCGAGCCTTGACTCGAAAATTGTAATATCTGGCCATTCTTTGATGATAGGTCACCATTCTCAAGTCCACCTAGAGTCGGGTTTCTTCGAGCAAGTCGAGATCAGCCATTCTTTGTTCAGAATTGGCTGGCTCGACGAAATGATCAATCCAAAAGTACTGCAAGAAGACTTCCACCGGTATGACCACCTCACTCCTGTAGGTGAGATTGAATGGAGTCTCTCTAGTCACCGTCCGGGAGGTAGTCCGATAGGTCCAGAGCACTGAATAAAGTTTTTCCATCCAGAGTCCCTTGGCATCATTCAGTCGGGTCTTTAATCCATGTAGGATCGTCTGATTGGTGACTTTGGCCTCCCCGTTGGATTTGGGGATGTCCGATTGAAGTTAACCATGGGAGACATGATACTGCTAGTAGAAATCTCGAAACTTCAAGTTATCGAACTGTCTTCCGTTGTCGATGATGATTGCCAACAGTATGCCGAACCGAAAGATGATGCAATTTTGGACGAAATTCTTCACCTTGGCTTCGCTGATCTATGCCAGTGGCTCAGCTTTCACCCACTTGACGAAGTAGTCAATGGCTACGATTAGGAACTTCTATTATCCGCATGCTGGGGAAAACAGCCCGAGGATGTCCATTCTCTATTGCACGAATGGCCAGGGGGTGGTCAGCGGGGTTAGCTGACTAGCTGGTCATTTTTGAATATTGAAATACCTCTGGCATGTGTCACATTTGTTGACAAAGTCTGAATCATCCTTCTGAATGGTTGGCCAGTAAAAGCCTTGTCAGATGATCTTGTAGGCTAAAGATCTACTTCCCAGGTGGTTGCCACATATGCCTTCGTGCACTTCTCTGAGTACGTAATCGGCGTCCAACAGCCCCAGGCACTTTAGTAGTGGTCGCGTGAATGACTGTTTATAGAGAATTCTATCAAGGATGACGTACTTTGAGGCAGTCCAGCGCACATGCTTGGCTTCGGTCTTATCTTCTGGCAGGGTTCCATTATTGAGAAATGCAAGGATGGGGTCCATCCAAGAGGCTTCTCGCTCCACTTGATGGATTCCCGATGTCTTTTCAGTAATGCTTGGGCTTTGTAGGTGCTCCACAAAGGTCCGATTGGAGGGGTTAGCGATGATAGTGGCCAATCGTGACAAGGTGTCCGCCCGAGAATTTTGCGCTCGAGGTATATGGCGTATCTCGAAAGATTTAAGTCGAGTCATGAGGCTCCATACCTTACTTAAGTACTTAGCCAGGGTCGGATCTCTCGCCTCAAATTTGCCCCTCACCTGGTTTACCACCAGTTGGAAATCAGAGAAGGCTCTGATCCGATCGATGCACAGGTCATTGGCTATCCTCAGTCCCACGAGGAGGGCTTCATATTTCGCCTGGTTATTTGATAATTGAAATGCGAAATGCAGGGCATATTCCAGGCTCTATCTGTTGGAGTCGACCAGGATCAAGCCTGCTTCGCAACCAGCAAGATTAGACACCCCGTCCATATGGAGTGTCCAGGCAGGGTCTGACCCTTCAACAATATCATCCCTAGGTGCATCGGCCGCTTACAGAGGGGTCCCCTGTTTCCAGGTACACTCTATTATGAAGTCGGCGATCACCTGAGCCTTCATGGCCAACCGAGACTAGAAGGAGATATCAAATTTGCCAAGCTTAATGACCCACTTGGCAAGCCGACCCGAGGTATCGAGGCTCCTGAGGATTGCCTTGAGAGGTTGATTGGTCAGGACAATGATTGGATGCACCTGGAAGTAGGGTCGCAGTCACTTGGCTGCTACAATTAGGGAGTAGACCAGCTTCTGTATCTTGGGATACCTTGTTTTGGTGTTGTGGAGTACCTTGCTGATGTAATAAATTGACTTTTGCTGGTTGTTCTCTCCTATCCGGACGAGGACGGAGCTCACTGCCTCATCCGATGCCGACAAATACAGATACAGGGGCTCTCCCTCAACAGGCTTAGCGAGTAAGGGAAGCGTTTCCAGATACGCTTTTAGTCTTCGAAGGTCGACCGACATTCGTTGGTCCACTATAAGTGGTCCGACCGCCGTAAAGTTTTAAAGAAAGGGAGACATTTTTTGGCCGATCTAGAAATAAAGTGGCTGAGAGAGGCTATCCGACCTGTGAGTTCTTGTACTTGTTTCTTGCTGGTTGGATGCCCCATATCTCTAACGGCCTTGATTTTGTTTGGATTGACCTCAATTTCTCACTGGGTGACCAGAAAGTCGAGGAATTTTTCCGAGATCACCCCGAAGGTACACTTGGCAGGGTTTAACTTCATTCAGTGGCACCTCAAGGCATCGAAGGACTCTTTCAGATCCTTAATGTAGTCGGCTCTCCGGAGGCTCTTAACTATCATGTCGTCAACATATGCTTCCATGTTTCTCCCAAGTTGCCCCTCGAAGATCCTGTTGATCAGCCTTTGGAAAGTTGCTTTGGTATTCTTTAGGCCGAAGGGTATCATCTTATAGCAGTACATCCCTTTGTTAGTGACAAAGGCTGTCTTCTCCTCGTCTTCCAGGTCCATGCTGATCTGGTTGTACCCGAAAAAGGCATCTATAAAGCTCAGAAGTTGATGACCGGTAGTGGCATCCACCAGCTGGTCTATCTTTGGTAAGGGAAAGCTGTCCTTCGGGCAGGCCTTATTGAGGTCAGTGTAGTCCACACATATCCTCTACTTCCCGTTGGCCTTCCTTACCATCACGACATTCACCAGCCAGTCAGGGTAGTGGGCTTCTCTGATGAAGCCAACTTCGAGGAGCTTCTTGACCTCCTCATCAATCGCTCTCTGCCTCTCGAGGGTGAAGTTCCTCTTCTTCTGTCGGACAGGCTTGTAGGTGGGGTCCATCTTAAGTCGATGGGTTATGACTTCTGACGGGATGCCTGGCATATCGGATGTCGACCAGGTGAGACGTCGGCATTGTCCCTTAGAAAGCTGACCAGTTCTGATTTGGCCTCTTCACTGAGCATGCCTCTGATCTGTAGGATCCTAGTAGGATCGTCCTCCTTAAGAGGTACGAATAGGATCCTCTCGACCGGTTCTCTGCAGCGGTCGGCTTCAGACGGGGATCAAGTTGTTCCAATGTGGAATGGTCCCCTGATTGTCTGTCCTGGATGGTCAAACATTGTCTGGCCATCCAGCGGTCCCCTCTCATCACTCCGACCCCATTCCGAGTTGGAAACTTCGCCAACAGGTGGTAAGTGGACACGATGGCTTGGAACTTGTTCAGGACCGGCCACCCCAAAATGGAGTTATAAGCTGATGCCGTGTAGACGACCACAAAATTGATGGGGAGGATTTTTTGATAAGGCTCTGACCCGATGGTCACGGGCAGAGTTATTTCTTCTTCTACGTTGATGGAGTTCCCCCCGAACCCGGTTAGCGGCATTGAAAATTCTTGCAGTCTGGTTCTAGACAGGTTCATTCTGGCAAAGGCATCATACAACAAAACTTCAGTGGAGCTTCCATTATCAATGAGGATCCTTCTTATATCCTAATTGACAATTACTACCGACACAACAACAAGATCATTCCTAGAGACCTGGGCCTCTAGGAGGTCTTCATCGAAGAAACTAATTACATTAGAACTCCGGGGCCTCTTCAAGATGTCCTGACCTTCTTCATCCCTCTAGTCGGATTGGTGGTGGAGCATGCCAACATTTCCATCGATGGGGCGTTGGTTGGGCAGCTCCATCTCCTCCGGGGGATCCCTAGCATTGGAAGCTTCAGGCCCGCTCCTTTGGGGTCGGACGTACTTATGCAAGTACCCCCGCCTGATTAGATCTTCTATCGCATCCTTCAATTAGAGGCAATCTTCTATGCTGTGCCCATGGTCACAATGGAACCGATAGTCCTTATCCCTGCTCCTCGACGTGGAGGGACTCCTCATCAGGTGAGGCCTTTATAGGAAGGTCTCCTTCTCTATCTTCATAAGGATTTTCTCCCTCTGAAGGGAGAGAGGTGTGTAAGTTTCGAACCTCCTAGGAAAGTCTTTCGACTTATGGCTGCGCATCGGGCTGAGTTGGTGCCATCGCTGGGAGGTTGGACTTCGAGAGCCCTATCGCTCCTCTTGGGAGCCGACCTCCCTTCAGCCTGGTGTCGCTTGCCGCTTGTTCTTCTGCCAGGGCGTATTTTTGTGCCCGGGCCAATAGTTCGAAGTAGCTTGTCGGGAACTTTTTGTCCAGTGAGAAGGTGAGCCTGGATGATCGCAGCCCCTTCTTGAAAGCCGACATAGCCACATGATCTTTGAGGTCCAGGATCTCCATGGTCATCGAATTAAATCGGGCCATGTATTCTCGGAGGGTTTCTCCTTCCATCTGCTACACGAGGAAGAGGCAGTCCGTGTTCCTCGGTGTCCGACTGCAGGTCCTGAAATGGGACAAAAAAATCTTTTTCAGCTGGGAGAAGGAGTGGATCGTAACCTGGTCAGATGGGGGAGAACCACATATGAGCCGCCTTCTTGAGTATTACAGGGAAGGCGATGCAATGGAGAGCGTTAGAGGCATCCTGCACCATCATGTGGGCCTTGTAAGTGCTCAGAAGGTCTAGAGGGTTGGTGGTGCCATCGTAGGCATCCATCTAGGAGATCTTGAAGTGACGAGGGATGGCTTCCCCCATAATTCTGGCAGAGAATGGCGGGCGGGAGTCGTATGCTAGCGCTTCTTCTCCTTTTTGCCGATCGACGAGTTTGGCAATTTACTCCTCCATGCGTTGGAGCTTACTGGTGTAGTCTCTCGGGTTTTCATCGTGTCGCTAGCCATCGTCGAAGACCGAATCCACGGAAGAGTGTGAGGCGGACCTCATTCTTTTCCCGTTGGCATGAGTCCTCTGCAACTTTCGGGGCTCTGGGGTCGCATGGGAGTGGTACCGAGGGACTTCTTACTGTCGGCTTCTTTCGATAGCAAGTGGATGACTAGTCTTGGATGCCACAAGTGACTGCTGTCTGTCATTGGCCGCGTCTTGAAGATTCTAAACCGCGGCGACAAGGGAATCGATACAGTTCAGAAGGATCTGGAACTGTTGCTGTCCCAGGGTAATGGTAGGTTGGGCGTCATCATTTTTCCTGAGAGATTCTCTCGAAGTTGCCTGGGAGCGGCCTCTCCTGTTGGAGGTATTTTGAGCTCTTCCTTTCACCATCGTCTTATCTAGTGGCAAATCCCTCCTTTCGAAGAAGGAACACAAGGACAAAGGTTCACCCTCCTTCTAGCACCAATCTGTTACCGTTGAATCTTCCGGACCGGGTTCTCTCGACCTGGCTGGAGTGCGCATCTCCCCCGGTTCCTGCAAAAACATCCCACGGGCTGGTGGTGTTCCGGCAGGGGACACTCCGATGGCTAAGTTAGTGTGAGCCTTAGAGCAACAGAATGGAGGAATAAAAAAGAGATAAGCTCGTATAAAAGGAAAAGCTCTTTTATCGCTCGGGGTCCCCCTTTTACCTTATATAGGCACGAAACTTCACTAGAATCTATTAGGGGCCAGGCTGGGAATGGCCAATCTGTCCCCAGAGGAATTTTGGTAGTGGCCAGGTGGCACCGGATCATGGGACATGCAGGGTAAAAACGCCGAGATCGTGGAATCCGCAAAATAATGGCACCGAGATGTCAGGATTATGTCGTAACGACATCCTGGTACCAGCTAGAAGGAGTCTCTGATGCCTCCGGGCCGTCCTTGGAGCGGCCCACCTTGGGCCGATAGGGACCCGGCTGAAGTGGGTCGTTCGGATCTCTGGTGGATCGATCGGACCTCAAGTGGGTCGGTCGGATCCCTAATGAGTCGGTCGGACCTTCGGTGGGTCAGCTGGACCTTTAGTCCGACCCGGTCAAAGGGCCGTCGGCTCCGGTATGGTTCGGAGGAAGGCTGATTGGGTATAACACGTATCTTAAATGTATCTCCACCTACCATACAAGTTAAAAGATTTAAACAGAGCTAGATTCATGCTTAACTAATAAATTTGGATAATATATTTAACTTTTGGACAATAGTTAATCTATTATTTGTTGCAACACCTAAATGTCCGTCTACATGAAAATCTAGTCTATGTAAATTATGTAGTACCCCTTTACTTTTCTTTAAATTAAATATAAGACCCTCTCACTAGTTTATAAATTCGAGTCCTTGCTTTGATGATCATTTAATAGTAGGTCCAATTATTATTTACTTCGGTTGTTATTTCTGATGTATATTATATATACACTTGTGCTATATTTTGCTTTTTAGTCATGATCGTTCTTTGCTTTCGAAACGTTATGGAAATTTTAGGTTATATTTTGGTTGGTTTCCTATCAAAATTTAATGGCAACTAATAAATCAAAAATGTAATTAGGCCCAACAAAATGACATGTTCGCATGCGGAGACTTCAAGGAGTTTGAAAAAATTTTTTGGATTGTCGTATTCAAGATGGTCCATCTAAAGTAATGACTTCTGTTGGTAATTAAAGTTAATGTATAATGAGATGGCAGTGGTTATTTAGCAAATTTGGACTGCCTCTTGCTTTGTTTGAAAATTTGGAGTGTATCCATGCTTACCATACATGACAAGATGTTTTAATGTAGTGAGATACATGCATTATTCGTGCAAGAAAAAAAATTAGTGCTTTTATATTCAACATGGCCAACAAGAGATGGCTGTCACATAGTTTCTATCATTAATAAATTAATTCAGTGAGAAGGCGATGATTACTAACCAAATTCAGACCGGATTTCCCTTCCTATTCCAGAAACTTGAAATGTATCCCTGTCTTTTAGAAATGTTAAAAATATTTTATAAATGATGATATATGTATGCTTGAACGACAAAATTTAATGCAACTTTACTTTTCGAATCATTATCTCTATATATCATCATGGCAACACCGATATGGCAATCTACATAGAAATCTACTTTATCCAAATTTAGGATTATTAACCCTCACCAAACTTTAATTTAAAGATAAGCCCCCTCTTGCACATTTTATTTTTATTTTTTTTCAGTCCTTGCTTTGACCAGTATTTGACAATGGGACCTATTCATATTTTGTTCGGTTGTTACTTCTGATGTGTATGATATGTACACTTATGATGTGTTTGTTCGGGGGCTTCGGAGATAATCCATGATGGATATAATCAGATTAACATGTCAAACCATGTAACGAGACTTCAAGATGCATGAACAAATTTTGAACCATTGGATTCAAGATGGTCGATCGGAAGCCGTGACCATCACCAGTCTTTGTTGGTAAAGTTAATGTAGGGAGACGGACATGGTCATCGACCAAACATGGACCATATCTTGTTTTGTTCGAGAATTTTGCAGTGCAGGAGGTTTTAATGCAATGAGGTGTATGCATTACTGGTGCAAAAAAAAAAAAAAAAAAAATGGAGCTTTTGGATTCAAGACCGATAAGAGAGTCAGGGACCACTGACTGCTATGAGGTTCTGTTGTTAATTAATTAATTTAGAGAGTGGCAGTAATTATTAACCAAATTTGGACTATATCTACTTTCTATTCAAAAATTTTGGAGCGTATCTCTGTCTACCATATATGGTAAAAAATCTAAATATAGTGATATATATGTGTTTTATTGGCAAATTTTTTAATTATATACTGACAATATCTCCATCTATCATTTATGGCAATATCTTTATGGCAGTTTGCATGGGTATGTTAGTTGCTTTATGTAAATTTTGGAGTATCACCCTCTTGCAAATTTTGAATTTAAAGACACCCCCAATTGCACTCAATTTAAAATTTAATTTTCCAGTCCTTGCTTTGGCTAGTATTTAAGAATAGGTCTACTTCATATTTTGTTTAGTTATTATTCCGGATGTATATTATATTCACATTGGTTATGGCTATTTTATTTACACTTGTTTAGCTGTTATAAGAGGATATTCGTGCGATACATAGAGAGGAATCAAAAATCAAAATATAATTTGATGTAATAGAAAAATAATAAAATCTTGAACAAAAGAATGAAAAAATATATATTGTAATCAAAGCTTGCGTAATTGATCCAAATAACTTGATTCGAAGTGTACCATACCGAACTAGTGTAGAACCAAGTCAGTTTATGGATTTAGTTTGAGACTTGATGGAAATTGGTTTGCATCGAGCCAGCTTGTTTCCATTCAATTCTAGCCAGTTTTGAACCCTTTTACAACTAGAGGGAGCGAAGAAGGCATATGTGAGGATAAGGAGAGGAAGTGAGAAGGTAAGGAAAACCATTTTGAGCTACTAGATTTCTTTATTTTAGTCCTGATCATTTGAAGCTACCAGATTTTCTTGTTTTCAGTCCTGATCAAACCTAGGGTTAGGTTTAGGCACCTCCCTCCTAAATTCTTTCTTTTTCTTCATTTAAAGCCTAAAATAAGTTGAAAATGACAAAAAAAGGGGAAATAAGGCATAATTCTATTTTTAGTCTTGATATATATTATAAATACACCTATAGCATGTTTCATAAAGCCTAGCTATAACTACAGAAAAAGAATATTCTATTACCAAAAAAAGAAGAAAAGAATATTTTATGTAAGATTTGATTGGCAACCATACACGGTTATAATAACAGCATATATGATTGGTTGACTACATGACAAAAAAAAAAAACTAATTTCTTATGTTCAAGGGGGAGTTTAAAGTATATATTGTACTAGTTTCACAATGGTTCGGGCTAGATTGGATTTCATTTGAAAAGTTTAGTAATCTAGATCCAATTTATATTCCAAACATATTATATCTCTGAATCCGAGTTCAATCTAAATAACTTCAGTCCAGGCTAGACCATATTAGTTTGGATAGATTCTAGATCAATGATTGGTCAATCCAACCTACTCGCAAACCTAATTAGGAATAATAATCAATTCCATGCTAGTTAAGTTCAAGAGATGGAACAACATCTTATGGTTTAAGGGAATGACAAGAAAATCATAGATTTTTGCATCAAATAATGAAAGAGAATTAATTTTCAGTACTTGCTAGCATATATTGTTAGACGTAGTAGGCTTAATCTATGGGTCAATATTTCAAAGTATACCCTAATTCATTGACAATGGTAACAAAGTTACTATCCTACAAAGACGAACAATCCAAAAACACGTAGCTTAAATGTAATCCATTAGTGGCAATTGTCTCCAAGATACCTCCTATCGCTACGTATTTCATGGAAATAATTCAGATATTCAAAAAATTACATGTTTATTTATCTCTCTTTTTTTTCGATGCAAGATGGAGGAAGTGTGAAGCTTCCTCCAAGTTTATTAGCAACAAAAAGTAGTAGTTATGTTCAGGAAATAGTATAGAAAGTCTGCTTAAGGCCAAGAACAAGAGTTGTCGAGTAATAGAGGTTAAAAAAATAAAATTGGGGAGCAACACAAGGCTTGTAGTTATACAATCACCATGACCATACGATGGTATTGTAAAGAGAATACGTAGATTTCATCGCAATCATGAAATTATAAAGAAAAAATATTTATCACAAGTTTCACAAAAAAATATTAAATACTTCTTCACTTTGTATGATCTCATACAATATCTAAAGATTCTTTAAAGCACCAGAGCTTTGTCACTACTGACATGCATATTATTGGATTTTGAAATGGTAAGGTTATACATGAAATTTTGAGGGTGCACCAAAGAGCATGACAGTTATAAGAGAATTATTTAAAAGAAAAAATTGGAAAAAAAAACATCCCCCTCTTATGTTGCCTTAGAGCTTCTTGCACATCCGGGAATGCTTGAACAAGTTCCGTTGCACGCATAACTTAGGCCTACTTTTAGATCATTCAGCTTGTCCCTCATCTATTCAAAGGACAAAAATAAAATTTCCTCAAAAAAGATAGAAACACAGAGAACAAGAAAGATCACCAAAATAGTAGAATAGGTGTAGATATTTTAAAGCAAAAGAATCTTGCATTCTTGTCTACCCGCATGAACCAACAAATGAGGAACATCACACACACCAACAAATTAATAAGGAGTAAGAATATATAGCAAGGGCTCGTATAATTAATACATACAATCTAAATTTATAACCAATAGTATATTCACTTACTTTTGTTCATATAATTTTTTTCCAGGTAAATGCAAGTCTAATATCTCATACAGTCAAAAAAGAAGCCAACAAGGAAGGAAAAACTTCATATCTGAATCGAGTCAACTAGTAAGCATAAAGAAAAAACATGAAGGTTAGGTGTTATAAATCCAAAAACTTTTGGAATACCTTTGATTTCTCCTTTAGGTTCCTCTGGAGAAAGTTCTACAGCTGGTTGTGGGTCTGACGGGGTAGAGGAACTTCCAGCTTCTGTAGGTTGGGAGGGCCAGGCTTCGGACTTCTGAGAAAAACTTACAGGTAAATGATAGCAATAAAGGGAATTCTTATTGGTCATCACAAAGATATAGAAAAGATTCTGAACGCATCATGGCATTGGATGTTGAATCTTACCTTCTTCCAAATCCTAACTGGTTTTTGCTTTAGATACCTTTGGACTTCTGGTATAGACCTGAATTTTGTTCTTACTCCTGGAAGAGTATAATACTGCAATGCCCAAAAATGTTACTTTGGAATAGGTATGATATCGTACAAGTAGTTTGCAGGAAAGAAGATACACATTTGATCAGAATGATTAGAAAGATTCAATGAATAAAGTTTGGATATATTACCATACTGCAAGCAATCAGTACGAGGGTAGAAGGAATGGTAAAAGAAATGTGTGTCATGATAATTCATGCAACATTTTATTTTTGCAACATTGCTATCCAGTTTATCCACTAGAATGCTTGCTAGATAAATACCATAAACTTCGAGATGTTAGATTTTTTGGTATTGGTAAAGCAAAATGATCCATCATATTTAACATTTGTATGCAATGTACAATGTAAAATAGCAAATGCACAAGATAAAAAAATTATCAGCCAAATATGGTATTTTGATCATGTTAGCTTTGCATGTTGCAATTAATGTGGTACAACAATTAAAATCCCCGGGTGTGGGTGCCAACAAATGCAACTGGTAAAATCATTGGGTTGCAGTTACTATTTTACTTTCAATAATAAATCCAAAAGATCTATCAAATATAAATTTCTTTCATCAAGCCTCCATGAAAAAGGTGGAGTGTTTGATTTTTTTTTAAAGTTATAAAAAGCGTATCAAACTATGAAATAACTCAAAATAGGATATTTATGAATGCTAGGGCACCCCCTTAAGTTGCCCTCGATAGAAATGCTTGGTGAAGGAGGGTCCATAACGCCTATCGGCCCCTTAATCCACATGAGATTGACATATGTATAAGAAAGATCAAGTGCAACCTCTAATACAAGGGATTGATGCTAGCTAATGACAAAACAAGAAACTCAAAAGTACTATCAATTTAACCAAAGTCATGTGATACAAACCTAATGATAATTTTAAAAACTTATGGAAGCCAAAATTAATAAATCAGGTATGCTCCACTTGAATCTTTAATTTTTTTAGATGCTAGCACAATAGGAAAGTGAGAAATAGCCGACATTTTTTTCTCGATGCTATACTCTAGCATCGGAAGGTGGTGCAAGGCTACCGATGCTTTTAAAATGCATCGGCAAGCAACAACATTTTTAAATGTTAGCAAGGTCCCGATGCAATAATAATAATAAGTTTGGTTCCCTCCTCTTTGTTCTCTTTCTCCCCCCATCTCCAAATTTTCATCTTTCTCGGTGTTTTCTCCTCCTCCCTAAATTTTCCTGACTATATATCAACCTCTCCACATGCACCTCCTTCTCCCACCCACCATGCATCGTAGAGCTCGGTGTGGCCCCATTGATGGCAGTAAGGAGGGCATCTTCTACTTGTCTCTTGTCCGTGCGAGCCGAGCATCGTAGGCTGACCGGTGAGGAGACAATGCAGAGGTGATTGAAGGCAGATGGCCATCGGAGGCAATGCAAAGGCGCTAGTCTCCCATCTTAATCTTTTTGTGAAAGTTAGCCTGGTTGGGATCGCTACCATCGAAAGCAATGCAAAGCTGGATGGCATAGAGGTTCTTAATCACCACCATAGCATGGATTGGCATCTAGCCATCGAGTATGCTCCACTTGAATCTTTAATCTTTTTAGACGCTAGCATAATAGAAAAGTGAGAAATAGCCAACCTTTTTTTCTCGATGCTACACTAGCATCGGGAGATGGTGCAAGGCTGCCGATGCTTTTTAAACGTTAGCAACAATATTTATAAATGTTAGCAAGGTCCCGATGCAATAATAATAAAAAGTTTGGTTCCCTCCTGCTTCTCTTTCTCCCCCATCTCCAAATTTTCATCTTTCTCGATTTTTTCTCCTCCACCCCAAATTTTCCTAACTATATATCAACCTCTCCACCTGCACCTCCTTCTCCCACCCACCGTGTATCGTAAAGCTCGGTGTGGCCCCCATTGATGGCAGTAAGGAGGGCATCTTCTACCTGTCTCTTGTCCATGCGAGCCGAGCATCGTAGGCTGACCGGTGAGGAGACAATGTAGAGGTGACTGAAGGCAGACGGCCATCGGAGGCAATGCAAAGGCGCCAGTCTCCCATCTTAATCTTTTTGTGAAAGTTAGCCTGGTTGGGATCGCTACCATTGAAAGCAATGCAAAGGTGGACGACATTGAGGTTCTTAATCGCCACCATAGCATGGATTGGCATCTGGCTATCGAGTATGCTCCACTTGAATCTTTAATTTTTTTAGACGCTAGCACAATAGGAAAGTGAGAAATAGCCGACCTTTTTTTCTCGATGCTATACTCTAGCATCGGGAGATGGTGCAAGGCTGCCGATGCTTTTTAAACGTTAGCAACAATATTTATAAACGTTAGCAACATCCCGATGCAATAATAATAAAAAGTATGGTTCCCTCCTCCTACTTCTCTTTCTCCCCCATCTCCAAATTTTCATCTTTCTCGATTTTTTCTCCTCCATCCTAAATTTTCCTGACTATATATCAACCTCCCCACCTGCACCTCCTCCCACCCACCGTGCATCGTAGAGCTCGGTGTGGCCCCCATTGATGGCGGCAAGGAGGGCATCTTCTGTCTTTCTCTTGTCTGTGCGAGCTGAGCATCGTAGGCTGACCGGTGAGGATACAACACGGAGGTGATTGAAGGTAGACGGCCATCGAAGGCGATGCAAAAGCACTTGTCTCCCATCTCAACCTTCTTGTGAAAGTTAGCCTGGTTGGGATTGCCGCCATCGAAAGCATGCAAAGGTGGACGGCATTGAGGTTCTCGATTGCCACCATAGCATGGACTGGCATTTGGCCATCGGGTGTGGTGGCTCCAGTCCGAGCCGAATCGAGACAAGATCCAGCAAGGAGGGAAATAAGGTCGATGCGACCAGAGGTGATGAATGTGTGGAAGGGGAGATCAGGGGTGACGGGGTCGACTCGAGCACTAGCATCGAGGAGGGCGGCAATGGTGTTGGTGCTATCGGAGGCATTGGCAAGGGTGAGGGTAGAATAGCAATCATCTCTAAGGGTATCGAGGTTGGCACCGACAGTGAGGGCAGAGATGAGGCAGGGGTTGCTCGCAGAGGTGGCGGAGAGGAGGGTGGCGAGGTCAGCAGGGGAGCAGGTGGAGGTGCCGCGGGAGATGAAGAAAGCAACCTCGAAGGAGTCAAATGAGGAAGAAAGCCTAATATTCATTTTTTTAAAAAAAGTAAGGCCTCCCTGATGCTTTAAAGCATTGTTATTTTTTTTTTAAAGCTAGCAACGCTTTTCAAAAGCGTCGAGAGAATCTCTCAACTCTTATATTGTCAATGCTTTATAAAGCATCGGGACACATTCCGATAACATTAATTAGCATTGGAAAAAACCTTTTTTTTATCATCTTTTCTTCCCTTTCTTGTAATGTAGGCTTGCGTTGTTTGATTATTTTCATAGTCTTCCAAAAGAAAGTACTTGTGTTTCAACAAAAAAGATTGTTAACAATTAATTCATAGTCAAATCATAACTTCCCTTAAAACATGGATTACAAATGGTTGTATAAAAGAGGTGTACCTCATGAGCCAATGGGATTGTACCCTAATCCTCAACGATCATCTTGAGCATCATCATAAAATAGTTACAATCTTTTTCTCAAAAAAAAAAGATCCTACCCTCTAAATACCATTTTACATGAGCAAATATCTCTCATGGATAATATACTTGCTTAAGATGGCTACTATTTCTGACTCTCTTCTGGCATCTAACTTACAACCTATAAGTAGTATAGGAAAGTTCATTGTATCATAGAAAAACCCATCATAGCATAGAAAAGTTCTCCATTACATAGAAAAGTCCATTACAACAAAGAAAAGTTCACCCTTTCAAATATTTTGATTGAAATTTGATTCTATCCAAATAGGCAAATGTAGAAAAAAATAGTAATAATATCTATCTTCAATATTGTAAACTAATCAATTCCTTTGCAACTTATAATAAGTATTTAAGGTTTATTGCATTATAGAAGAGGGAAACCCCAACTCTCATCGACAGATGTTAGCATAAAGCATCGACAAATGAACCACCATGCCAAATCCTATCGATGCTTTTAAAAAGCATTGAAACTTGATAATGCTTATAAGTATCAATATCTTTAAACCTAGTTGTTTCGATGCTTTTTAGATAAGTGTTAGTAAGCATTTCTATTAGATGATGTTTAATTAGGTGTGTCATCCAAATATCAATAAGATGATGTTTCTAAGTACTATTAGACACCACATAACTACCACCCACAGCCACCCCCAAATCATCCATCGCAGCCCTAATTCTTTGTTATAGTGGATAGAGAAGGAAAGGAGTATTGTAGTATTTCTTACCAAGGAATGAAGAAAATAGAACTCTTTAGAAGAAAAAAACTTTTTAACTTTATTTGATATACCTTCAACTTATATATACAAATGGCTAGAGTACATCCCTTTGTATAGAAAATATTACAACTCTTTAATTGCCTTCTACACAAAATACCAAGAGTCATATTTATGAATGACACTTTGGTTTTATATATGAAGAGGAGCACTAAAAGATATTGCTAATAACTAGATAATATTAATTAGTTTACTAATTCCGATACCATCTTTTAAAATAAGGTCTCTTGGGAACACAAAAAGTTTCTTTGACTAATAAATAGCATCTCTTGATTCCATGCATAATTAAATTTATTTATTTTCAACACCCCCTTTAAACTTAATTATCTTCTATCATTCATACCAAGTAGACCTTTGAATTTATTGAAAAGATCAACTCCAAGTGATTTAGTAAAATTGTTTGCATCTTGATAATGAGTTTTTACATAAACAAGCTCCACATCTTTGTTCTTCACATGCACTCGAATTGAATAAAAGCAAACATCTATATGTTTACTCCTTTGATAATAGACCGGATTCTTTCTTAAAGCAATTGTTTTTGTTATCAATATAAATTTGTGTAGCCTCATTTTGATCAAAATTCATTTTTTTTAGTAAGCTCCTTAGCCATATTGCATGACTAACACATGAAGATGCTGCAGTATATTCTACTTCACAAGTTGAGAAAGTAATATTCAATTACTTCTTTGAATCCATAAGAATGCCATATCATCCATGAAAAATACAAATCCAAAAATACTTTTCTGGTCATCCAAGTCTTTACCCCAATCACTATCGGAGTAGCCTTCAAGTTGAAAATTATTAGAATTGAAATAAAATAAGCCTAGACTTAGAGTACCTTGAATATAGCATGGGATTCTCTTAGCCGCCTTCTAGTGAAATGATTTTGGATCCTCCATGAATTGACTCACCAAACCAACACCATATAACATATTTGGTCTTGTATATGTCAAATATCTCAAGCACCCTATTAAGCTCTGGTAGAGTATAGGATCAATCACCTTGTCTTCATCATTCTTGGATAATTTTACACCATAACCATCGGTGTGCTAATTAGATTACAATCTTTTATTTTGAATTTTTTAACCACTTTGTTTGCATAGTGCACTTGGAAAAGAAAAGTCCTATCTTTTACTTGATTCATCTTTAAGACAAAAAAATAAGACAAATCTTATGTTAGTCATTTCAAATTCCTTCACCATTTCTTGCTTGAATTCTTTGATCAATTATGTAGAAGTGTCGGTAAAAATAAGATCATCAACATACACTGAGATAAATAATATGTTCCCATCCTTCTTTTTGACATAAAGAGCTTGTTCATAGGGCACTGAACAAAATCATTAGCCTTGAAATATGCTTCAATTATTGAGTTCCAAGTTCTAGGTGCTTGCTTCAAACCATAGAGCATCTTTTTTAATTTCAACATTTTGTCTTCTTGCCCACTTCTAATATAACTTTTGGGTTGCTTAATATACACTTCTTTATTCGAGTAGCCATTAAGAAATGCTGATTTAATATCAAGTTAAAAAGTTTTCCATTTATCTTGAGTCGCCAAAGAAATCACTAATCGAATGGTCTCCATTCGAGCAATAGGAGCAAAGACTTTCTTGCAGTTAATCCCAGCTTTTTGCTTATAGCCTTTAGCCACAAGTCGTACTTTATATTTCTCTACTTCTCTTTGTGCATTCTTCTTGACTTTGTAAAACCACTTTACTCCAATGAGTTTAAGCCCTCTGATAGAAAAGTTATCTCCCATATCTCATTCTTCTACTCTATAGCTTTTATTTCTTCATTCATGGCTTTCCTCCGCTTTTCATCTCTAATAGCATCTTCAAAAGAAATTATTTCTTCATTAGAAAAAAATAGATAAGATTTAGGGGAGTTGTCACTTTATATAAATCTTGAATGTTTCTTATCTTTAGTAATGTTAAACTATCTTCATCCGATGAAGTGGGAGATGAAGGTGGTGTTGGCTCTTTAGCTTACTCCTTGATTTGCTCTTCATCTTGTATTATCACCAAATTAGCGTTCCAATTCTGAATGCCATCTTCTTGGAACTTCACATCTCGGCTTATAATAACTTTCTTCTCCTTAGGTTCATAGAGTTTATAGGTTTTGGATCTTGCATTGTAGATGAAGATGCATGATAAGCTTTTGTCATCTAACTTGCCTCTCCTTTGATTTGGAATATATACATAAACTTGCACCCAAATAAATACCTTCAAATGAGAGATATTGGACTTATAACCACTCCATGCCTCTTGTAGTGTTACCTCTTCCAAATTATTTGTAAGGCAGCAAATAAGCAAGTAAACTGCACAATTGATGACCTCACCTTAAAACTCATTTGGCATCTCTTTTGTTTTATGTATACTTCAAACCATGTTAAGTATAGTCTGATTTTTTCTTTTCGTGATGCCATTTTGTTAATATGAGTATGGTGACGTCATGGGTCTCTAAATATCATGAGATTTGCACGAAGCTTCAAACTCCTTAGATGTAAATTCTCCTCCAGTTTATGATCACAATGCCTTGATGGTATAGCCACTTTGATTTTCTACCAAAGCTTTAAACTCTTTGAAAGCTTGAAATACTTCTAACTTTTCCTTCAAGAGGTACATCCATATTTTCCTACTGAAATCATCAATACAAGTTAAGAAATAATGACAACCTCCAAATAAGTCTGGAGTGATTGGTTTACAAATATCGGTGTAGATAAGTTAAAGTGATGTTTTTGTTTTATTGTAAGACTCCTTTAAAAAGCTTTTCCTTGGGTGTTTGCCAGAAACACATCCCTCACATATATTATTAGGGGCATCAATATAGGGTAGCACCTTCATCATTTTCTTACTTGAAAGAAATTTTAGAGTACCGAAGTTACATGTCCAAACTGTAAATGCCAAATCCAAGAAGCATCCTTCATACATGCACTTGGATATTTAGCAATAACATGATTTATGTTTAGCATAAACATGTTGTTATTTGACAATTGACATAGAAACATGAGTAATCAATTTATTGTATTTCCTTAGTTAGAAGTTTCCTTCCTTCAATTACATATCAAATACTTTCTTTAAAAGTTGCTCAATACTAAAAATATTGATTTTTATATCAGGCACATAATAGATATTGAAAATAAACTATTGGCTTCTATTTTTGAGTTGAATAAATATCTTACCAATGCCCTTCATCCTTATCTTGGAAGTATCTTCAAATAAGACATAGCCATTCATCGATTCATTAAGCTCCATAAAGATTTCTTTATGCCCTGATATATGGTTACTTGCACAGGAGTCTAAGTACCACATATTTTAATTGGTAGCTTCTCCTCTTTTTCATGCTAATAGAAGCACGTCATCTCCATCATCTTCCTTCTTGGCATAAACGACTTTCTCATGAACTTGATTAGATTAATTAGAGTAGCATTCAAATGACCAATGGCTAAACTTGTTGCAATTGTAATATTGAACATGACCATTATCATACCTTTGGTCTCTACCTCTTTGTCCTCTTTCTTCATGACCAGTTTGGTTGCCTTTTTCAATATTGTTATGATTACCATAGCCTCCTCCATAACTATAGGCTCCACCTCGGCCTCTACCATGACCATGTCCTCAACCATGATTGTGCTTTTTTTGGCTACTTTCACCTCTTGACTTCTCATTGTCATTGACGGAGAGCTTGCTTTATAAAACTTGCTCCAATAACTCTTGTCTTCTCTTTAATATTCTTTGCTCACGAGCTTAAAGAAAACCCATAAGCTCATCCATTGTCATAGAGTTATAGTCTTTGGACTCTTCAATGGCCACCACAACATAATCAAATTTATATTGATTTTCTTCACAACCCGATTATCATCAAATGTCTTACCGTTTCTCCTTAATTGATTCAATAACCATGCTTTTCTCTTTGTCCTTAATCCTTGCTCTATTATTAATGAAATTAGGATTGGTTAAACATGGGTAGCTTAGCATCTTCTCTAACTAGATTGGAAATAAATTGGCACCTGCTTATATTGAAGTTATGTTTGATTGCATTTGGAAGGTGGAAATCTATCTACATTGCCAATAATTTAATATGGGCTCACTAGATTATTATATTTGGTATCCTTGTTTGATAGCAATCCAAATTACTTTCCCAATCTCTATTGCCTTCCATGAGACAATCTAGATAGCCTTGAAAAGAGATGGCTATCTAGATTAATTACCACATCTTTAACAATGTAGCAATAAAAATTTTGGATAAAACTATCCCACAAAAAAATTACATAAAACTCAATGGCACCCCTTATAACTTCTCTACTACCCATCGACTACCCCCTGCCATCGCCTGCAGTTTCTCCGCCTTCCATTGATCACGCCCCTATTGATTTAGGCTTTATTTTTTCTTAAATTCTCTATATAAATTCTACGTGTATGGGATGATCCCATATCGCTTGTAAATACAAGTTTGCAGATTTATAATTTTTACAAATTAATTTAGGAGTATTTTAAAAATTAAATTTTATAATATCAATAATCTGATTATCATATTAAATATGTCAATCAAGATTTTTAATAATTTTGCTGTAACATTACCTGCATATGCCAAGCATAGTAATTAATAATACTGGTAATTTAATTGGTAGAAATCTATCTTAAGAAAATTCACATTACCTTTCAAGATTGCCTTGCAATGCATCAAATGCAAGTTATAGGTTTTCCTTGTAGTGTTTAACATATTTCTGATGTGCATGGCAATGCTTAACCCATTTAACTTGATTCAATCCATAGTGGCTTGAGTTTGGTTATTTGTTTAACAAAATAGTCAGATCCAAGTCTAGATTTTTGATCTATTTAATAAATAGGTCATGTTCAAGTCAATAGAGTTTTAACCTATCTTGTATCCAACTTGACCTTTATAATCCAACCCAATCACCCCTATTTATAGTATGCTTCTAATTTTAGGAAAATATAATGGAATTCATTTTCCAAATTCATTTTATATGACACATTAAATGGAGTAGAAAATATAAATTTCATGCTATTTACTAAAAAAGAAAGGCTATTTATATAGTCAAGCTCCATATATATTTTCATGCCTATGCTCAATTAAAGCAAGACATTCATGTTATACATAAAGATGCTTGTTTAACATAATTAGTATTGCACACGATGATGCAAAGAACACCATTGTGACAATTTTGTGCAACAATATCATTTATATGATTTGCTGAATGTGGTCATCAGGGGCTCTATCTTGGTAATCGTGCTCTTCCCGTTGCTCTTTTGGTGCTTTCTTTGAACATGTCTTTGGTGCATGGTGGAGGAGGGGTTTCAATGATGGAACAACAACCAAGGTTTGACTAGTTTGGGGGACGACGACTGTTCGTGGGCTCATGTAGTCCAAGGCCCTTAGCATGGTCCTTCCTAGACCTTGCATAAAATCATCGATGAGGAGATTGATAAGCTGCAGTCATACTTCTCCAAGGTTCTTGAGCTACCGGAGGCCATGATCGATGATTCTCGTCAGCAGTGGGAGAGTGGCGATGGTTGTGAGGAGCTTAGGCCAAAGGGTTCCGGCGGAATGGATTTCTAAGGAGGTAAGGGTGAAGTCTAAATTTGACTACAATCCATAGGTGTTTTCTTTAGTGGAGGACTATCTCATCCTTTGGCTCCGGTCGGAAAAGATTGCTCGCTGGTGAAGAACGACGGGCCGTTGTTTGTGGTTGGGCAACTTTTGGTGATGGAAGCTTGGGAGCCTAATTTCAATCTTGGTCGTAGGGCTATCCAGATAGCAGTGGTGTGAATGAGGCTGCCGGGACTACCATTGGAGTATTAGGTGTCGACGGCCATACTAACGATAGCATCATAAATAGGTAGGCTATTGTCAATTGATGATTTTATTGATTTATTGAAAAAGATGGGCTATGATCATGTGAGAGTTGAAAAAGGTGCCAGGAAATTGCTCAAGCCGGCTGTCCTGATCCGGGAGAAAAAGGAAGCTTTTTGGTAGCAATTTATGTTCAAAAATCTTTCACAAGTCTGCCACCAATGTGGCAGATTAGGACACTTCGATGGGTGTTGCCAATTCTCGATAGGGGAGAATGCTTCGGATGGTAAAGATTGCTCATTACTACCGGAGAATGTCATTACTGTAGCTGGAGAGGCCGGCTTGGAAACTCCAGTTCCCATGGTGGCAGAGGGTAAGGGTGCTGAAGAAGGGGATAGACTGAGATTTGGTCCATGGTTGGTCACTACTTGGATCCGCCAACCTCGGGCTCCTAGAGCCTCTATGAAGGGGAGGAGAGATATGGAAAAGAGAAGGTGCACGGTTCGTCATCATCGAACCCATACTCGTTGTCTCTACCCGTGACCTCACTAACGACCAACACATCTTCCCCAAACTCACTGCCAGATTCAGATGGGTGGTAGAAACCGACAAAGGTGGTTCGTCGGTGCTCGTTGGGAATGACCAAAGAGGACCACTCCGGTGATGGTGGTGCTCCAGCTACTGGTTTTGCTACCCTTGGAGCTTTGGGTGATAGAATGGAGTTGGGCTTCGCCGAGGAATCCGGCCCACGGGACATGCAAATGGTGGACTATGGAGCCTATTTGCTGAAGAGGGGTCGTAGCCCATTGAAGTCATCTACTTCAATCTCTAGTGGGATCTCTTCCTCGATGGTGGTCTCATCTCCGGTGGATTTGGCTTTTACTCAGGGGCTCCATGTGAAGATTGCTAGGACAAAGGGAAGGTTGGTTTGGTCAAGGGGGGAGGTGTAGAGGGGTCTTCTACTGGGGATTCTAGTCGGCCTATTTTAATTGCAATTATGGATTCTTCAAGCCAGCCAGCCACTAGTGCTAATTGTTGAGTCTTAGGTAGTGCATTCATGGCTAGTTGGGTCAATGTACATGTGTTGATCTGGTCTATCATGATTTTTCATGATGTGTCTAGGGCTAGGGTTAAGTCTGGCATGAATCCCAGATGTTTAGGCTCAATTTTGGACAGTCTGGGTCTTAGGGTCGGCTCTTCTATTGTAAGAGTCGACTTTGTTGGTTGGCACGTCTCGGAATCGGTGATTGTGGACTAGACGAGTTGGCTCAGATGGATTCGAGTCAGCTCGGATGCACAGTCAAAAAACCTGCAGTCTGGACGAGTTGGCTCGAATGATTTGAGTCGGCTCGGATACACAGTCAGGAAACCTGCAGTCTGGATGGGTCGGCTTGGATGATGGGTGAACTATTTTTGAACGGTACCAGCCAGGGATGTTTTTGGGATCTCGGGCACGTGTGACTGAGGTATATATATTGTATTCTCGTAAGAGGATGGTGTAGTATAACGAACTTCTTGGAAGTGGAAATCCCTTTCTCCCATGAAAATTTCTCTGTTTTCTTTTCTTCTGTTCTTGGTGTTCTTGATCTTCACAGACCTGAATCCTATCATGATCTTCAATGGAGATTGCTGGCAGATGGTCATCCACAACCTGGTGATACGCTTCTGTGATTGCTTTGTTGATCAGGGCATTCGTTCTTGATCGGGAACAAAGCTATTCTTGAGGATTTTGGTTCATGAAATCTGGTTGGATTTAGAATCGAATTCTCAACATTATTTTCAACATTTGGTATCAGAGCAAGGTTCGTGAAAGGAAGATCTCAAGATTAGAGGGTTGGAAGTAAGGCTTCTTGCAGGTACAGTTTTCATATCTCTTGAATTCTTGATTGTGGTAATGGCATCAAGTGGATTTAAAGTAGATTTTGAGAAGTACGATGGTAAGGAAAACTTCACCCTATGGCAGCAAAGAGTTAAAGATTTGCTAGTTCAACAGAGAATCTACAAGGTCTTGGTTAAAGAAAGACCGGAAAAGATTAGTGTTGAAGAATGGAAAGAGCTAGAAGAGATTGCTTTCAGCACCATCAGAATGTGTTTGGCTGATCAGGTTTTACTTGAGATGTGTTCAGAGACTACTGCAAAAGGTCTTTGGAGAAGACTGGAGAACACATACATGGAAAAGAACATGGCGAACAAGCTATGGCTGAAGAAGCAACTGTATAGCTTGAGAATGCCTGAAGGAGGAGACCTAGTTGCTCATATTCAGAGGTTCAATCAGGTTTGTTCTGAGGTGATCAGTCTGGATGTGAAGATAGACGAGGAGGATTGGGCATTGTTGCTGTTGTGTTCACTTCCTGGATCGTATAATGGTCTCATAACAACCTTGGTCTATGGAAAAGAAACTCTAAACTATGAAGAGGTTGTTGGTGTGCTCAGATCTAATGAGCAAAGGAAAAAGATCTGCAAAGGTAATCCTAATTCAAAGGTTCTTGCTATGAATGAGAGGCAAGGAAGATCCAAAGAAAGAACTAGGGAAAAGTCTAAGGGCAGATCTCAGTCTCGGAACCACAAGAATTTGAAATGCTACAAGTGTCGTCAACTTGAGCATATCTGGAAGAATTGTCCTCTTTGGTAGATGAAAAAAGGGAGAGCCAACACTAGTGGTGCTAATGCTTTGGAAAGCAATGGAGAAGGAGTACTGGTTGTATCAGATGGATCAGTGGATTGGGAGAATGCTTGGATTTTGGATTATGCATGCTCATACCACTCTACCTCACATCGGGATTGGTTTTACACCTATGACAGATCAGATGGAGGTAGTGTAAATCTTGGTGATAATCACCCTTGTATGGTAGCTGGAGTAGGCACTATTAGGGTGAGGATGTATGATGGAGTGATAAGGACTCTATCAAATGTCAAACATGTACCAGAATTGAAAAAGAATTTGATTTCTTTGAGCTACTTGGAAGAGCAGGGATATGTTTTTAGTTGCCAATCTGGTAGTGGATGTTTGAGAATTACCAAGGAAGCTTTGATGGTAATGAGAGGAAGAAGACTGAGCAATAATCTATACAGGATAGAAGGCTCAGTGGTAAGTGATAGTGCTGAGGTGCTTGCAGCGGCACGGGAGGAACAGTTGAAATATAAACTGTGGTACTATCGAATGGGTCATATGAGTGACCAAGGGCTCACGGAGTTAAGCAGAAGAGGGAACATCCCAGCTTTGAAAAAGGATGGAAATGACCTGTGTGAGCCATGTATCTTTGGTAAACAGCATAGAGTAAAATTTGTTGTTTATACCAAGCCAAGTGAAGGAGTGCTGGATTTGGTGCACTCGGATGTATGGGGACCAGCACCTATTTTATTCAGAGGTGGAGCAAGGTATTTTGTTACCTTCATTGATGACTTCTCTAGGAAACTGTGGGTGTATCTGATGAGGAAAAAATCAGATGTATTTGCTCGGTTTAAAGCTTGAAGAGCCGAGATAGAGAAGGAGACAGGAATACATGTAAAGTGCCTTCGGACTGATAATGGTGGGGAGTACTCTAATACAGAGTTTAGGAGTTACCGTGAGGAAAATGGTATCAAATGCCATTACACAGTAAGGATGACCACACAGCAGAATGGTGTTGCGGAAAGAATGAACCGGACACTATTGGAGAGGGCAAGGAGTATGAGACTGCAGTCATTACTACAGAAAACTTTTTGGGGTGATACTATTACTCTGGCATGTTTTCTCAAAAACAGGTCCCCTCACTTCAAGTTGGATGGTAGACTTTCAGAAGAAGCTTGGAGTGGGAAGGTGGAGCTTGGCCACCTGAATGTTTTTGGTTGCCCGGCTTATGTTGGTGTGGAGGCAACTGAAAGAAGCAAGTTGGATCCTAAGTCAAAGAAGATGATCTTTATAGGGTATCCACAAGGAGTCAAAGGTTACCTACCGTGGGATCCACAGTCTCAAAAGGCGGTGATCAATAGGGATGTCATTTTTGATGAGAGGAGCATCTTGAAGAAACCGGGGACTGCAACAGGAAATGCAGTCAATAAGATGAACAGCAGTGAGAGCCCATCACAGGTGGAGGATAAGCCTTCAACATCAGCTAGAAATGGAGTTTCAGTTGAGGTGGAGTTGGATAGAAAAGATTCTCCAGGAATGAAGGAGAGGCGAGAAGAATCAACTGTTCAAAGGGAAGTACAGGAGGAGCCACAAATAGTAGACTTGCAGGATAGTGCAAGGGGAGTGGCATTACATAAGCCTCAACGAATAATCCAGAAGCCGGTTAGATATGGCATGGATGAAGCAATCTCATATGCTCTTATATCTATGAATGGAGATCCAGAAAGTTTTGTAGAGGCCATGAAAAGTCCTGATAAAGAGTCATGGATGCAAGGCATGATGGAAGAGATGGAATCTCTCAGGAAGAATCAGACATGGTAGCTGGTGGATCTACCTAGAGATGCTCATGCTATTGGCTCCAAATGGGTGTTCACTAAGAAATCATTACCTTCAGAGCAAGGTGGAGTGAGATACAAGGCAAGATTGGTAGCAAAGGGATACTCTTAGAGGGAAGGAGTTGACTATACACAAGTATTTTCTCCTGTGGTATGCCATACTTCAATTCGGGTGTTGTTGTCTTTGGTGGCAAAACATAATTTGGAATTGGAGCAGATGATGTAAAGACAACCTTTCTACATGGAAGATTAGAAGAGAAAATCTATATGAAGCAACCTGATGGCTTCATTGAGATTGGACAGGAGAACAAGGTATGTCTACTTCAGAGGTCATTGTATAGATTGAAATAATCACCTCGTCAGTGGTATCACAGATTTGACACATTTATCTTGAGCCTTGGATTTCTCAGATATGAACATGATCATTGTGTCTATGTGAAAGATGTGGATACTATGGATGCTCTGTATTTACTTCTGTATGTGGATGATACGTTAATAGCCAGCAGAAGTATGACAGCTGTGAAAGGGCTGAAGAGAGGGTGGAGGGCTGGCAGGGTAGAGCCCTATCTTCCATGGACATGATAACCTTGATTAGGCCAGTCCTCACTTCTCTTCCGATGTATTTGCTTTATAATGCTGTTATTTCTAAGTCTATGATTCTCAAGGTGGAGCAAACCATCCGGGCTTTTCTATGGGGTTCTACTAATGTTAGTTTTAGGGAGTTCACCTTCTCAGGTGGCATGTCGTCTATCAGCCAATTCGGGAGGTGGGGATATTCAATCATTTATGGTGAGGAGGAAGGCTCTATTGGCGAGACATGTCGCTAGACTTATGCTGGGCCCGAAGAGCATGTGGACTTCTATGATGAAGGTTAGATATGGCTCTTTTTTTGCTTTATCTAAAGGGGGAGCTTGTGCTAGACAGTATTGCTATGCTATCTGGAGGGAGATAGTGGCTAGGATCTCTGAGATTACTTATGAGATGAGATGGGTGGTTGGAGATGGCAGGTTGATCAATTTTATGAATGACCCTTAGATTTCTGATATTTCTTTGGTCCAATGGCCAACTTTCATTTATATGGATATTACTAACACCATGACCGTTGCCAATCTCTTAACTCCAAACGGTACTCAGTGGAATCCTTGGATGGTCACTCAGACTTTTGGGGATATTCTGGGATATAGGGTTTTATCTATTGTATTGCATGTTCATCCTTACATCGATGTTAGGAATTGGAGGTCCTTTGCTTTGCCTAAAGTTTTTCTGTTGAAGTTGTATACTATTTTCTACTCGGAGTTGCATTGGAGGCTAGATATTGGATGGATTTGGTTATTAGGGGTACACCTTAGGATGTGCCTGTTCTTGGAGAAAGTTGCCTGGCATTGTCTCTTGATGAAATCTTTTTTCATTGCGAGAGGTCTTCATTTGCTCTCCTCTTGCCTGACCTGTGGGACGGATGCTGAATCTCTTGAGCATATTTTGTTTCTCTACCCGAGGGCATGGCATGTCTGGAGGATGGCTAGTTATAATTAGCTTTTCATGCACATTGACAATCTGGTGGATACCTTCTTGGAGTTGCTCCGGTCAAATACTGTTCACCCTCCTTCTATCTTCCTAGCCTATATTGTTTACCATATCTGGCTCACCCGGAATGTTATTATCTTTAGCTTCTCAAGATGCTCCACCAGGGTCATTGTTGAAAGAGTTCGGACCCATGTGGAGGAGTATCAAAATATTGACTGCATTGATCACGGAGACCTGGGGTTCTGATTCTACTCCTTGAGCACCCCATCGGGTTTTCATCTCTTGGGAGCCCCCTCCTTCGAGGTTCGTCAAGGTCAATTTTGATGGGAGTGTTAGAGGAAGAGAGGGGGATGCTAGGTTATATGTGGTTCTGGATTAGGCATTATTGCTGCTGGGGGTTGCCATCTACTAGACCCGACAGTCTCGATGATGGAGCTTCGGGGTAATTGGGTGGGTATTCAGTATGCCTGTCGGATCTTACAATCAGATCAGCTCTTCATTGAGGGTGATCTTGGCTACAATCATTTCCTGAATTCGGGAGGCTATGAGATCCAAGCCCTCGCACCCCCTTATCCATGATATTGCTCTACTTTTACAGGGTTGCTCGTCTATTGTTGTCAAGCATGTGTATCGGAAAATTAATTCTGCGACTGATTGGACGGCCTCCTATGTGGCCAATCACTTTGATCTGGTGTTGTGGACTCAGTTGGGAGAAGCCCCAGCATCTTTCTGGGATTTTATTTTCTCTGATTTTTTTGAATGTATGTTCACCAGAACTGTTGGTTGAAAGATCCATTTTACCAAAAATATATATATATATGTCATTATAACAATGATGGATCTGCAATTGTCATTGTTTTGTATGCCGTTTTGCATGTGTACGATGTAACTAAGATGTAAGAGAACCATCAATAACAGCCTTCCAATATATATATTACAAAGCCTGTTACTTGATCTTAAGAGTGGGCCGCATCATGGAGTATCAAGTTATAAAAACCAGAAATTTAGCTTGCAAAAGGTAACATATTCAGTAGCCGACAGACTTGTAAAAAAGGATTTGAACACAAAGTAATCAACTTTGTAACAAGATTTTTATTTGGTGTCTTTTTCCATCGAAGAAATGCATCATTCTTCGAACCTTGCTACTCCCTTCTGTTTTTGATTGTGCCCGTTTTGCTTTTTCTGTGACCCCTATTCGTTGTCATGTTTTACTGCATCTTATAGCCACCAATCTTTCACTTGAAATTTTAATTCCTCGATCCGTTCTTTGATTGAAGGTTCCACGCTAACTTTTGTGGATATATATCCGTGGACTTCTTGTTCCTAATTTACATCTTCTTCAAACGGATCAAAAAAAAATAAAAAGGATCATGGAGGAAATTTTATTATAATTATTGGGATAAACCAGTTCAGCATAGACTAATTACTGGTTTAAAAGTCTAATTGAAATCCCTTTTGAACCGGTCGCCCATACCAGAAAGCTTGAAGGTGACTCCACGGGCTGATAAAGCGATGACTTGACATTACCATTCCGGTCACATCGCAGGTACCGAAAAGGTTAGTCCCGAAGTATATCCCTGATCCATGCTGTAACAGGTGCCAGGTTGTCATGGGATGAGTGTTTTCTTGCTCAAACACCCGTGCGGCGCCCCGACATACCACGCACCAAGGCCAGCCCTCCTGAGTCCTTTCCTCGGACATACAGATAAACGCGCAGTAATCCAGCCACATAGCCAGGCATGCACCTCAATGTCCCTACCCAACAACACTATCAAACTGAATCCATGCGACACCCTTAAGTGCCTGCAAGCAACCTGACCCTCAGGCCAACTGCAATGTTCATGCGCACCTCCGTGCCATAACATTATACTCTTCCCAAGAGTGCTCCGCAACTTAGCACCTCTGTGCTGACCTGATGGCTTTGCCCCTAAAGCCAAGTACCGCTCATCCAAGTAGTTCCAAATTTGAGTACATTCATGCCATGACATAACCACTATGCCTCTGATCTGCAAGCTACCATGCTGCCCTTTAGGAATACATAGACCAAAATCACATGACACGATCATGCAATGCCTTCGCTCCGCATGAGGCTCAGGTAAACCATCTCCAGTGTCGCCTAGCCAACCCACCAAGCCAACACGACACATCACTCCATAGAGCAATGAATGATCGAACACATTCCCAAGCTTTCCCAGATTCTGCCTTTCCCATCTCCCCCACAAGTTCTTGTGTTCTGATCCCGGTCTTGCATCCTTAGCATGACTTCCCATCAATGGCCATACCACTCGACAATGTTCACGACCTGTTCGCACATCACTGCACATTGCCACGATTTTGAAGACCCGCGATCATATCGCCCAACATCCTATGTCCTCGGCATGTTCGCAACCAGTGCACTGCCATGATATTCGTATCCAAGTTTGCCCATCAAGTAAATATCTTCAACCGGCTAGTCCTTGCATCTTGCTATCCTCTCCTCGGCATGACCCACTTGGTCACCCTTGATCCTTGGCCCAGCTCCAAGGCATATATCTGACCGAACTTACATAAGCCACACTTTAACTCTATGACCGACCGGCTCCCATGGATCCCCGCGAGACATCAACCTGGCCAATGCTCACGAGACTTGCCTGTTCAGGTAGGCCAACCCTTGCCCGACTAGATTCTCTATCGCATCTTTGCTCCACCACAGAGATCAAGAACGCATAGGGTAGCCTGGACAATTCCTCGAGGATCAACCTCTCGGAAAGCCCCATCCCCATACAATGTGGCCAACTCGTTCAACCAACATTGCCCCAAATATCTCCACGTGAAATCATTGGAGCGTGGCACCTCCTTGCTTGCAACTGTGCCATGACAGACCTATATCCTACGGGCCTAGGGGAGTCAGGAATACAGCCAAAGCCCCGCATCCCTCCTCAAAACCAAGAGGATCCCTCGAGTCACAATATATATCTTGGCAAACCACCTTCATACCAAATATCGAGCTTTCCGAGTCTCCCGATATTATGCCACGACTGTGCCATTTCATGGCGAACCATTACTCCCCTCATTACCCCAACAAGGCATCCAGCTGAACTCCACCCCTGGGGTTCCAAGGTATTGAGGAGCATTGCAAATTCTTTGCCAAGCCAACCCTTTGCAACACCATGCCACGCCCATGCCGACACCCCCTGCGATGAGCTAATGGTTAAGTCCGTGACAATTCTCCCCCACTCAAACTGTTAACGTCCTCGTCGATGTCTAAACCACTGCTTGGAATTTTGGTCGCCATGACTAAAATCTTTTGTAGCCACTGCAACCCTGGTTCCTCGAGTCAGAGCTCTACGGCCTTGGTGTCCATGATCCTTTCTTCACCATTGAAAATCCATCAACCACCACACTGACTCTTCCATGGAACCCATAAACTAATGTCGGCCTCTGCCCTTAACATCCCCACAATCCTCTTACCATCTAAACTGCAATGCACTCCTTGAACTCCTCCAAGGCTTGACTCTCGATCACCTTAATCTTAGAGCGGCCACTGCTTCTTCTAAGTTCCTTGCGATCCTCTGACCATCCAATTTCTTGGCACTCCTTGGACTCCTCCAAGGCTTGACTCTCGATTGTCCCAATCTAAGAGCGGCCATTGCATTCATTATGCTCCTTTTAATGGTCTTCTCACCATCAACTTTGGCTTAAAATCCTTGCAGCACTCCTCGGACTCCTCCAAGGCTTAACTCTCGATAATCCTGATTTGAGAGTGGCCACATTTCTGCCAAAGAATCCACCTTATGCTCACTTCTAGCAATACAGAATGGCACACCTTGGACTGTCTCCAAGGCTTAACTCTTGTCCAATTGGATTTAGAAGCGACCAACCCCATGAGTCATCCCTGGCAACTCTTCCTTAAGTGCTTGGTCTTGCTTCATACCCAACTTGCGGCCCTGTGGTAATTCCGACCTTTTTAATCAACACCATACCTTTGGACCTTCCACACCGCACTGGTGCCAAGTACTAACAAGTCGCCTCCATTTCTCTGCACTGTCCCATACCAATGCAAATCCACAGCTGCTACCAAGCATGACCTTGATATCCGATCAAGATCACTTCCTACCTTGCTCGAGTCCCTCAACATAATAGTCTTCACTCTGAGCACCAACTATTTGTCTCTGCAGAACTGCGATCCATGCTGCTTCCCGGTCTACTCAGCCTGTCTTTACTGCCTCTTGTATCCTCACCTCGAGCCCAAAGTACCAGCATAAGGCTACCCCCTGGCCTGCCTCACTCCTCTGACTCCAGTACCTCGACACCCTCTTGCATCTGACATCTGAGCCTGATAATGCCTCATAGCATATCCAATATCAATGCCTTCACCTGGCAAATAATTTCACTGCCTCTAGTACTTCGACTTCCCATGCCTTCACCCTAAGAGCAATTCCACTGAAGTTCAATTCAAATTTGCCATTCAAGTGCTTCCGCATCATAGTCGCCCACACAAGAGATGGCTCATTCCAATGTCCCACATTTCTGTGCATCTAGGGCCCTCGACTTTCCAAGTCTTCACCTCAGCCTACACTTTATAAATTTTGGATGCTACATCTTTCTTTTGCACTGTAGACACACTCTAGTGCCTCAATCCGTATCCCCATCTTCTGCCTCTGTGAAAATTCTGGTCCCTCGAGATGCTCTGCCATGCACTTTGCATAAAGCCCAGCTGCTTTAGCATTCACAAGCACTCTTCATCCTGAATTCCATCATGTAGCCACAACTGGTGGACCTTCACATTTGTGGGCTTCCATCCACACATGCGATCGATGTGCAACCTTAAGCATTCAGCATCGAGCACATCGCCACTGCAACATGCTCCCCCGCTCTAAGTCGTTGATACCCACAACAGACTCAGACGTCCAGCTCCTCTAACACTAGACTTTCCAACTCTCTCTGGATTTTCTCCTGTTTTGGATACCCCCGTAGAAGCAGCTACAATCAGCATAATGTCGACCATTGACTGAGCAACCTTCGCTCTGATACCACTTGTCACGGGATGAATGTTTTCTTGCTCAAACACCCGTGCGGTGCCCCGGCATACCATGCACCAAGGCTAGCCCTCTTGAGTCCTTTCCTCGAACATACAAATAAACGCGCAGTAATCCAGCCGCATAGCCAGGCATGCACCTCAATGCCCCTGCCCAGCAACACTATCAAACTGAATCCATGTGACACCCTTAATTGCCTGCAAGCAACCTAACCCTCAGGCCAACTACAACGCTCATGCGCACCTCCGTGCCATAACATTATACTCTTTCCAAGAGTGCTCCACAACTCGGCACCTTTGTGCTGACTTGATGGCTTTGCCCTTGAAGCCAAGTACCACTCATCCAAGTAGTCCCAAATTTGAGTACCTTCGTGCCATGACATAACTACTGTGCCTCTGATCTGCAAGCTACCATGCTGCCCTTTAGGAATACATAGACCAAAATCACATGACACGATCATGCAATGCCTTCGCTCCGCATGAGGCTCAGGTAAACCATCTCCAGAGTCGCCTAGCCGACCTGCCAAGCCTACACTACACATCACTCCGTAGAGCAATGAATGATCGAACACATTCCCAAGCTTTCCCGGATTCTGCCTTTCCCAACTCCCCCATAAGTTCTTGTGTTCCGATCCCGGTCTTGCATCCTTAGCATGCCTTCCCATTAATGGCTATACCGTTCAACAATGTTCACAGCCTGTTCGCACATCACTGCACATTGACACGGTTCTAAAGACCCACGACCATACCGCCCAACATCCTATGTCCTCGGTCTATTCGCAACCAGTGCACTGCCATGATATTGGTATCCAAGTTTGCCCATCAAGTAAATATCTTCAACCGGCTAGTCCTTGCATCTTGCTGTCCTCTCCTCGGCATGACCCACTTGGTCACCCTTGATCCTTGGCCCAGCTCCAAGACATATATCTGACCGAACTTACATAAGCCACACTTTAACTCCATGGCCGACCGGCTCCTATGGATCCCCGCGAGACATCAACCTGACCAATGCTCACAAGATTTGCCTGTTCAGGTAGGCCAACCCTTGCCCGACTAGATTCTCTATCGCCTCTTTACTCCACCATAGAGATCAAGAACGCATAGAGTAGCCTGGACAATTCCTCAAGGATCAACCTCTCGGAAAGCCCCATCCCCGTACAATGTGGCCAACTCGTTTGACCAACATTGCCCCGAATGTCTCCAAGTGAAATCATTTGGGCATGGCACCTCCTTGCCTGCAACTGTGCCACGACGGACCCGTATCCTACGGGCCTCGGAGAGTCGGGAATATGGCTAAAGCCCCGCATCCCTCCTCAAAACCAAGAGGATCCCTCGAGTCACAACATATATCTTGGCGAACCACCGCCATGCCAAATATCAAGCTTCCCGAGTCCCCCGATATTATGCCATGACTGTGCCATTTCATGGCGAACCATTACTCCCCTCACTACCCCAACAAGGCATCTAGCTGAACTCCACCCCTGGGGTTTCAAGGTATCGAGGAGCATTGCAAATTCTTTGCCAAGCCAACCCTTCGCAGCACCATGCCACGCCCATGCCGACACCCCCTGCGATGAGCCAATGGCTAAGTCTGTGACAAGGTGGTGGGCTGGTCTTCTTCGGATCAGTCCAAAGAAGACTGGTCCGAAGAAGACAGCCACTTTATTCCACAACCCGCTCCGAAAAGGATGAATACGAAGTAAATATTCCAGCCCATTTCGAAGAAGGCAATTTCGATGCAAACGGCCAAGATGTCTTGAGCCTACTCTGAAGAGGATATGTGCAAAGGCGATCAACCAATTCAGCTTCGATCCCTTCTGAAGGAGTGGCCCTGAAGCGAATCTCCAACTGATCTCAAATCTCCATACATGGATATCGTTGTTATAACCAACCACGTAGCTACTAACTCCAACGATAGCAAGGTGGCCATAATCAGTCACGTAGCCATTAACTCCAGCACCAACAATATTGAGGTGGCCAGAATCAGGTAGCAACACTTATGGTTATGGTGGTTAAGCTAACCGACCCCATTTAACTAGAGGCAGGTGTGCTTAATTGCATTTTGGCATATCTACCACTATAAATACTTGTAAGAGGGGACACTCACGGTAAGAAAGGCATGTAAGCCAAGCAAAAGCAAACTTTCTTGAGTCTCTTTCAGAGAGAACTCTCCATTATGTTGCTCGAACCTTCACCGACTTAGGTATCGGAGTGTTCCGCCAAAGAAAATCCGGTTAAGGGATCTGTTTTGTAGGGATCCCAGGAGGCAAGCCAGCAATCCAACCGCTTCATCCCGTCCACGGGGATTCGATACCAACAATAATGAAGCAGAAAAATTGATCGATCAACTTATCAATCACTCTAAGATAATACAAACTTTCGTGCTTAGCAATAAATTCAAGATAACGAACAAAAACAAAAAAAAAGCAGCTTAAACACAGTCGATCACTATAATGAAATTAAAGATTTCTGTTTGAGGTAATGAATCCAAGAAACCTATCACACAAATTCTTCACATTGATCTTATATGTTCGTCACTTGCAAGCTTGCCTTCTATAAAATTAACAACGTATACGTAGCAGGTTAGAAACAACTTGTTCTCACCCATACCATGCACGTTGTTCTATATAGCATGCATGCATGCATGCACGCAGGTAACAAACATAACGCAAGTTTTAGTTAAAATCAGAGAACGTACACGAAAACAGATGGAAGGAGAAGGACGAGATGAAAGAATAAAGTTGGTCAGGGGAAGAGACGAACTGTATCTTTATTTCCTTTGCTCCTGCCAGATTTCCGCTCTCGCACGATCATCTGCAGGCCCTCTGGTGGAGTCCACTCAGCCCACCGCCGGGATGCTCTCCGTGGCGGCCTTTCCGCCAGGGGCACCGCCTCCAACGCAGGTGCATCCATGGGGACGTCTGCGGCCACGAGCACCAGCTCGCGGCCTTGTGGAAGGGCCTCGCCATCGAGCTGGGGAGAGGGGTCCGGCTCGGAGTTGGAGGGGACTCCGTCGAGGTGGCTGGAGAGTGGCCGGAGTTCCGGTGCCTGGGGGGAGTCGAAGGTCTCCCCCTCCGGACTTGGAGACTTGGGCTGTGAGGCGCTCGACATGGTGCCCGTGGTTGCGTGATGGTGATCAACGGATGGTGATAGGGGCAGCGACGGCGGCGTTCCGTGCTGGCAAGGTGCTGGGGCTCCCGAGGGTCCGAACGGCGTTCTCCTCCGGATTCGCATTTTTGGTATCCAGATTATATTGCAACAAACCAGCAAGGCCTCCTGTTGAACTCTCTACAACGTGGCAGTTTAGATGCTGAATTGTTTTGAGATGAGCGGTGGTTGATTAATAGGGTCACTTCGGTAACCAGTTTGTGAGCGGTGCCGTTGGAGTTTAGACAGAGAACCGTGGGTTGTGACCGTCTCGGGGTTTCCGTCGGAGAGAAATTAATGTAACGGCTACGAGCATATCTGGACGATATCTCCTTTTCCCGTTTTGGAATTCTGTAACGCTCTCTCCACCTGGTGCATGGAAGACAAAAAGGTTTAAATACAGTGGGTATACGCTTTACCAGCGCCAACAGAATTTAGAGAAGGATTTTAAATGGCCAATTAACACTTATGAAATATGTTTTTAAAAATTCGAAAACGAGAGCGTTATTCTAGATATTTCTTTTACATTTTAGGTCCTGAAATATGTTTTTTTTTTTTGAATTTTTGAGTTTTTTTTTGGGTTCTTAAGAATGCATTTATACTAAATGCAGCTTACCGAAAAGTAAAAGAAAAAGGATAGCGTTATTGAACAAATTTGGACTATTAATTTTTTCTGTTTGAAAATTTTGGACCATATCTTTATCTACCATACCATACGGGATAAAAAGATATGAATGCAGTGATATACATGCTTTCTGGACGGTATCTTCGTAACATTTTGGACCATATCTCGATCTATAATAATTTAATGCAACATCGAATGGCAGTTCACATGGACATGAAAATTCGTTTTAGATAAATGTTGGTGCATTGGCTCCAAAAATATATATATATATATATATATATATTCAAAAATAAATCCTCATCCACTAGTACTGAAATTAATTTTTGATTCTTGGTTTGTCTGGCATTTAATGATAGGGCTATATTTTCTTCTATTTGGCTTATTTTATGTATGCACCATCATGCAATATTTTGTACATAGTTGTACCCACTTTATAAAACTAGATATTATCAAATTTCATGTTAGTTTTTAGTCCATTTCTTTTTATATTAAAATTGGATGGTAACTGATAAACAAAATCTGTGCTGTTTGGGGATAATTGACTATGGAGGCTTTAAATGTCGAAAAAAAAATGATGGGTTATCAGATTTAAGATGGTCAATTAGAAGCCACGGTCTTCATAATTTTTTTGTTGATAAAATTAATGTAGTATGAATGGCAACTTATTGAGCCAATTTGGATTTTATATCTTTTTTTTATATTTAGGTGGAGTGTGGCTCTACTATCATATGGGACAAAATATTTAAATTTAGTGAGATATATACTTTGCAAGTTTTAGAAGAATTCCGAGCCATTGAATTCGATATGGCCTATCATAGTCAACTATCATGAGGTTCTCATTGGTAAGGAATTAATTCAGTATGATGATAATGGTTACTAACCAGTTCTGTTTGTATCTTCCTTTCTGTTTAAAAATTTTGAAGTATATCTCATCCTCTTGTACATAACAAAAATGTTTAAGTATAGAGAGATATATGCATTATTAGTGCTGCAAAGCATCTCCATCTTTGATTCAAGATGACTAGTCAAAGGTAACGACTATTATAAGATTTCTGGTAGTAATGAATTAATGTACCGAGATAGAGGCAAATTGATAAATATATTTGGATTATATTTTTTCTTCAATTTTGGATGTTTGAAGTGTAGTGGTCAAATTAATTTACTAAAAATTACTATACTCTCTCTTCTGGATGTAAGTTTTATATTATACACAGAGGTGAGAGATCTTTTGTCTTTATTATAACAACACAGTACTAACAAAAATGTTTAATATAATGAGATATATATTTTTCTAATTCCATAATGATTTATGATAATTTATTTCAAGATTGTAGGATTCAATTTGATGATACTTAGAGATCAGAAAACAAAATGATAAATTGAATAAAATATTAAATCAAGCATACATTGATTTCGTGGAAGATCCATGGTTCACATTGCAATGATTTGTAAAAGGAATAAGAACTATTGGTATAGGTCTTCCACTTTGTCTCCTCCTTATGCCTACCTCTTTAATGAAATAGGTGCCCTCTTAGAAACATAAAACAAAATTATATCTTAGAATTTCTACAGGTGAATATATATAGGAGTAGATCAAGGATCTAGTTCAGTTAGTAAATGTCAATGGATCAACCCATTATAGAATCCATTAACTAAATTAGGCCTATACCAATACATGTTACATTACATAACTAAGACAATTGAATCCAAATAATAACATGATCATATAAAAATTATGGACTCCATGACCATTCATTCAGGCATCAACTCAGCTTATATTTCGAAATAAAATCAAAATCAATTCATAATTAATGAAAGCCTACCTCAAGAGAATTTCTAACATTCTTCCACTAGAATAATATTAATTAATTATTTATTTATTTATAAAAATATATTTAATATATTTTGAAAACAACTTTCAGGATGAGCACATTTCATGTGGCCACAAATATCCTGAATGAACAATATCTTTAGTTCAAATCCGGTCTACTAAAACTACTAACATTGAATCATAACCGTCTTCATACTATTTATCGATATAAGACCATTCTATGGTTATAAGTGAAAGGAAAAACAGTAACGAGCATGCTTTCTATTTTAAAACTTTTTCAAAATAACATGCAGCGAAAGCATGATCGAGAGGATTAACATTTAATCTAAGCATGCTTGTAGAATTATTCTATGCTACTTAGTCCAAGATCTTGCATGAATGATTAATATAAACTATGAAATCATGAACTCATGCTATGAACATTTCAAAGCAATATATCTATATATGTAAAGCCATACCTCGTATGAAGTGGAGACACTCTCCGCTGTGGAAGATCCAGGAGGAAATAGAAGACCTCTGTTTAGCCGCACACGTGTCCGGCCTCTACGGGTGGTTCACACCAGGGCTCTTTCAAAATCTACTTCCACTCCAAGTGCTAGCTTGTTGTGGAACGATTTGATCAGAACTCCTTTTCTTCTTTCGATGCCGGACTCTCCGAATGAATGAAGAAACTCAAGAGATGGAGAATGAGTGGTTGAAACCCTTCCCAAACACTCAATCCCAAGACCTAGATCACTAGGTACAAATATGCACACTTTTTCAAAATCTTCACACCAATATAAAAACTAGAACCTTTCCTAGTTTCTTCCCTTTCTTCCCTTTTGATTTTTCCAGCATTTCTTTGCTGAAATCTTTCTTATTTTATTCTCCCATTTCAGCCCATTATGTAGGTGGAGAGGGAGAGGGAGAGTGGAGAGTTATGGGTGATAATGGAGGGGTTATGGGTAGTTTGGGGAGTTATGGTCATGGGAAGTTACATAACTCTCCAAAACTGAATTTAAACTTATTTAAATTCAGATTAATGTCTTAATTAATTTCAGTTCATAACTGAAATCAATTGGGTCAAGTGTGCATACATTGGGTTCAACCCAATTGGATCCAAACCTATTTTGAACCAAATCCCATTTGATTCATTCCTGATTTTTATAGCTCAATCAAATTGGGCTATCAAGTAATCACATTACATAATTCACCTCCATGCATCACCAACTATTAGTGAAAATTTTATGTCACAACCTTTTGTGACATCAAGTGTCTACACTTGCGAAATCAACAAGTGTCGACACCTACACAAGTGTTGACACTTTCAAGAATATCAAGTGTCGACACTTGGATAAAAAAAAAGCACTTTTTCTTTGTGAGTCCATGAACGATTCCCAATCGTTCTCCGATCACTAGATCAAGTAGAAACTCCTATGGTGTGTGACCCCATAGGTTCGAATACTAAGCCGGTAGCACTGGAACATTTCCAATACCAGTCAAAGTCGCCATCTAGCAATGACACCCGACGTTCGGATAGGTCGAAGTTGCAGAGCAACAATCAAGAACAAGGAAATATGGAAACCTTGTAATTAATCCCTTTGACCTCAATGCTCAGGAAGACTTCGGGTTAAACTGCCCAACCCATAAAGTCCATCAACAATGTGTCTCAACCTCACAAGTCTTGTAACACATTACAAAGACTACCCTGGCCAAGATTTTGCTAAATTGAAACACAGTAAGATATCTGCTCCAAACACTTTGGAGGGGTCAATCCCATCTTGATCCAATCACTGCTACACGAGTACTTAACTGTACCCAGAAACCTTCCATCCCTGGATTAGAAATCCAGATAGTCCAGCACCAAAGTACAGTGAGTTGCTCGCAAGCTACCATGATGATCTCATGTCTAAGGGATAACTACGTCCATATCAAAACTCTAAGCAGAAAAAGTACAGATGGGTCACGTTCGATGAAATGTCAAACACAATATCTGCATGCCATACCAGTGTCTCCACACTCCTTGGTTAAGAGGACAACCAACGACTATGGCACACAACGACCTATACTTGATATACTATCATCCTGAAATAAGTGTATCATTTGGTCGTGAACAATTTTAGGACTATATGATATATCCTCTCTATATCACATACAAATAGTCCTAAGAATTTTATCACTCAAGAACTCATTACAGAAAGATGAAATAGTGATGGACTGCCAGAATAAACAATTTATTCAATAATATAATTCATATACAATTACATCAAATGTACAACTGTCTACAGTAGAAATTGGCTTTGGAACATATTTCCCAACAATAAGTATTAGTAATCTCACCAATATAGATTCTAGTGATGTAATGTATGTAGTGTGAACTTTGTACTGATCTATCCCGAGAGTATGGTCCATACCCGTAGATCACGGCCCGTCCCTTTTAGGTATAGATCAATCAAGTTATCTTCACTAGAATAGAAAACTTACCTCAAAAGCGTGACTTGCATCCTTTAAAAGATTATCCTAGAGTCTAGACTGCTTCAAATAAAGTAAAAGAAAGCATGAATCAATATGCAATAAAAGAGAAGCATTTTTATTTCATAAAATAAGAAATACATCATAAAATAAATAAAAGAAAACAATTATCGGATTCCCCTGATTTCTGGATAAAATGGAGATCACGCTTCCTGGAAGAGGTAGCAGTAGTAGCACTTCAGCAGGTGGAACCGGTACGGTGGATCAGAGACAATGCGATGGAAGTCCAAGTAGTAGATTAGGATGAAAAAGAAATGGTGGTATAATGGGGCGAAGGGAGGAGTGCAGTAAAATATGGGATGATGGAGCGTGGACTGGAAATCTGAATACGAAAATTAGATTGGAAAAGTGATTTTGTAGGGTGTATGCTAGGTCATCGGTCACTAGAACCCGAACTCATACCCCTAGACCCAGAAATAGAAAGAACCTGTAGAGTTAGAGCAAACATATCAAATAGACCAGGTACTATGGATCCCAATCAAGGAAATCAAGAAATCGATCCTCCATGACAATTGAAGGAGTACTTCACTCCTTCAAAGTAACCTACTCACCCTGTATCCAAATACCCCCTGTAGAGGCCATCCAGTATGAAATCAAGTCCAGTGTAATACAGATGTTACTATCCTTCTATGGACTTGCAAATAAAGATCCCTACAAACACTTAGACGAATTCCTAGAAATCTGTTCAACTGTTAAGATACAAAATTTCTCCGACGATGCTTTAAGACTTAAATTATTTCCATTTTCCTTTAAAGATAAAGCTAAATACTGGTTGAATTCCCTAGATACTGTAACTATTTCAACCTGGGATCAACTTCAGAGGAAATTTATTAAAAAATATTTCTCTATAGAAAAAATAAATCAGATCAGAAAAGCCATTACCAGTTTTTTCTAATTAGATGGAGAAATGTTTCATGAAACCTGGGAGGGATTGAAAGAGTTGATTAGGAAATGTCCCCACCATGCCATACCAAAATGGTAATTAGTTCAGTGCTTCTATGATGGCCTGTTAGAAAGGCGCCGGCAAATGGTGGATGCCTCATATGGAGAAACGTTCATGCTAAAAAATGAACATGAGGCATGGCAGCTGTTTGAAGTCCTAAGTAAAAATTCTTTGTATCATATGTCTGCTGCCCGCAGAGATCTCCCCATAAGACCCATAGGACCTAAAAGAGGAGGGATGTATGAAGTCAGTCATTCTGTGGACATTTATAGCAAGGTAGATGAACAGTCCCAAAAGCTTGACCGAATATTGCAAGCTTGACCAAGGTAATAAATTCGTGTCTGAGTACATAGCGAGATTCGACGAGTTTGTCATGAGGTGTGGTGTAGCTGAGTCAAAGTCGGTCACCCTATCTCGGTTTCGAGCGGGCCTACATGAGGACATACAGAGGGAATTGTTTCTAAGAGAGGTCCATGACTTAGATCAAGCCTATCAGATTGCTAGAAACTATGAGAGATTCCAGAGAGGACCCGTTACCAGACGACCCAAACCTAATAGGTTTAGTACTCCTGGAAATAAGCCTAGTGTGAACCAATTTTCTAATAGCCGACCCAAGCCTACCACTCCACTAGCTTGTCAAGATGACAAAGGAAAGGCATCAGAAATACAAAGGAATAGGAACCAAACTATACGACGTTTCAAATATCAAAGTTATGGTCATTATGCTAGTCAGTGCCCTACATGAGCCTTACACATAGGAGAGTTAGATGAAGAGGATCAAGATGAAGTCTAGTTCATGCCAAGGAGGGATTGACGCCAAGAAAAGAAGAAGAGTTTCCGCCCACTTCTTATTTGAGAAGTGTTTTGTCACACAATTAGGAGAGCTCTCATTTCTCTCTTGTTGCCCATCTTTCTTTGTTGCCTAAAATTGGAGAAGTTCAAGTGAAGAGGAGAGCCTATCCATTTTTAAATTCAAGGAATTTCAGCCACTTCAAGGAGGGGATTAGAATCCTATGTTAGCTTCAATTATCTTGTATTCAAAGGAATTCAATGTTATCTTGCTACTTTGTATGGAGGGTCTATAAATACCACTCCATTCTTCCCCATTGTAACCATCTTTGAATCATTAATGAAACTCTGTTAGTTTGCTTCTACAACTGCTGGTTAAGCATTGTAATGTGAGAGTGCTCTGCTGGGTAAGCAGTGCATCTGTGTGTGTGGGGTGCTGAAGCCCTAGTTATCTCCCGAGTCCAAGTTTCAAGAAGCCATGCGCCTTCACCTTTCAACCAGTCCAGATCCAGATCTAAGCCGACCATCATTCTTTCCCTCTCTTTCAAATTCCTACTTCTTTTCCACCTCTCAAATCATAGTTCTTTTGCAGGATCCCTAGTGTTCTCGATCAGAAAAGAAAGTTTTCCTTACCATCCAACCATCAATGGAAAGATCTGCTCTGAAGGAACTGCTACTTGAAATCCTACCACGAGATCTTGAGAGTCGAATCCAGATCTACTGTAACAGAGTAGGGAAAATCATTATTTCTAAGTAACCCATCCGAATCTCATAGATCTGATTCTTTGAAGCAAGGATGTCCTAGTTTTGGTGGTTTCCTAATCATCGGATCCCGGGTTCTTTTTGTGATTGCATGCGAATTACATTACGAGTAGTTAATAGTAATTTTAGTCTATCTTCCTTAAATTTATTTGATAGCTTATTTGAGCTTGCTGCCATTGCTCATTAGAATTAAACTATTACTTGTTAGATTAGCCCTTGCATCCATCCCGCATCATCTTTGGTATCAGAGCCAAAGGTTAGACAAGGACATTTAGTGACTAGCTAAAATTTCTGCACTATTTTAGCATTGGATCTGGAAGGCTCTTCCATAGCTCTTTAGATCTTAGTTTTCTTTGCATTAATTTTAGTAATTTAGCCAGATTAAAACATGATCTGTAATCTTCTCTCATAGATTTCATATCTGAAACTTTTTCAAAAAAAAAAATCAGCCTGCAGGCCATGCACATCTTGGATCCAGAAGATTGCTGAAGCCTGACTCAATGGAGTCGAATTCTCTCCATCTCAGGGATATGATGGGGACATCGACTAGCCCAGAATCTGAAGCAGCATAGCACAAAACCTGAAGCCAGCCTAGCCCAGAACCTGAAGCCAGCCTAGCCCAAACCCTGAAGCCCTAGATCTTGAAGTCGATGAGGCACACATTTCGATGCAGTGCGGTTCTTAATGCAGAACCTCGATCAGATGAATTTACCATTATTTTAGGATTGGTTTGTTTTGATGTTTTAGGATTTATTGGATTAGTTTATTTTTAAATAAATAGTTTGAATATGTTAGGATTGAGGTTGAGGTATCTGAGATCAGGATATTGGAGATCTCATATTAGCCTATTTAATTATTTTATTATTCAAATAAAAATTAAGCGAAGAATATTTGGGAAGAGAAAACAAAAACTCATGGTTAAGGAGAGGGTGTTGATAAACTACAAGGTCGCTTTAGGTAAGAGTGGGCGCTGAAGCTTGGGTGGGTAATCCAACCATGGTTTTTCTTTTTTCTTCCTAAATTTTTCATTCTGTCTTTCTTCTACATCTATGTTATTTCCTCTTTTCCCTCTCTGTTTCCTTTCTCCTGAATCAACCACCGAGCCATCCCATTGGACTCCTCCCTTCCGCCACCACCTTGCACCTTCGACGCCGATCGGAACCCCATCGCTCACCTCCACATTCGTTGCAGCCATATCCACGCCCGAACCGACGACCGGTCCCTCTTGACGGACACAGGCCATCCCATCGAATCCACAACCACCAAGCCAGATCTTTCCAGTGAAGGCTTCTGCCTCCCTCCCGTTAGTGGGGAAAACCCCATCGCTCCGACATGCCCACGCCCGTGTCAAAGGGACCGAGCCTTCTCTTTTCTGCCTCGTCGATGCCCCAGATTGCCTCCACAAGATCTCCTCCTGTCCGGAGAATTCTGCGGCCAGACCGACATCCACCGACCCTGATGGATTCTGGTCGTCCATCTCCTCCGCTACCAGCCCACGCCCGTGACGCCTCACCATCTTTGCTCCCCTCTTCGCTCGCGATGCCACACCGATGCCCGCCCAGCTCGCTGTTGCCATGATGCCCGTCACCCGCCGGAGAGCCCGTGCCATCATCTTCCTGTATCACCAATGTTCCCTTCCTAGCGCCGTCGCTGGAGAGGTCATCGGTGAAACCCCCCCTCCGCAAGCCACCTTGATGCGGTTCCATGAAGGAGAGGTGCACCGCATGAACATGAAAGCAGTTGCCCCTCCTCTTTGCTGATTTCAGTGTTGCACGCTCCTCAAAGCTGCATAAATTTTAGAGACCTACATGGATTTCAGAGCCATAGCTGGTTTTCGCAATGTCGACTTCAAGTGCAGAGTATTCTGCAAGCTTCGCAAAGCATGCCGCCTCCTATGCCGACTTTAGAATAAAGCAGAGAAAAAAAAAACATGAGAAAAAAAAAGTGAAAAAGGAAATACTGAAAAAGAGGAAAATAAAATAGAAAAAAATAGAAAAAAGGGGAAAAAGTGTTTTGTTTTAATAATTGGGAGTTGAACCTAGCCTAAAGGTCATTTCCTAGCGGTCAACGATCCACCCTTCTCTAAAATAATCCTGATTGGAATCCGTCCCACATCAGTTTTGGTATCAGAGCAAGGGTTAGGCTAGGTTAGTCAATTTTATTTTTAATTACATTATTTGTATTAAAAAAAAAATTAGTTTGCATATCATGTGCATCCTGTAGCCAGAAGATTGCTGAAGCTTGACTCGACGGAGTCGAGTTTACTCCACCTTAGGGGAATGATGGGGACATCGACTAGCCTAGAATCTGAAGCCAGCCCAAAATTTGAAGCCAGCTCGGAACCTGAAGCTAGCCCGGAACCTGAAGCCAGCCCGGAACCTGAAGCCAGCCCGGAACCTGAACCTGAAGCCAACCCAGCCCGAAACCTGAAGCCAGTCCAGTCCAAAACCTGAAGCCAGCCCAGTCCAAACCCTGAAGCCTCAAATCCTGAAGTCGATGAGGCACACATTTCAACGCAGTATGGTTCCCGATGCAGCATGTTGATCAGATGAATTTACCGATGCAGCACCTCGATCAGATGAATTTACCATTGTTGGCTTTGACTCCTTAGTTTTGATGATTAACAAAAGGTTGAGTATATGTTTGGACTAATGTTTCATCTCTAGATAAAAGTTTCAGGACTTAGGTTATTCAAAAAGAGTATCAAAAGTACATTGATGAAACTAAGTTTACCTGATTTGGAAAAGAGCTCTTCTACCTTGGACAAGATCAAAATACTCAAATTGGACCTTCTTGTTAAGAAATTATTGACAAAAGAAACAAAGTCTTAGAGAAACTCAAGCATGGCACGCACATCTCAAAGAGTTTCAGAAAAATTCAGATCAGAGGTCGACCACCAGAGGTCGACACCTTGTCAAAGGTCGACCACCAGAGGTCGACTCATGAAGAGAAGAAAAGTTCAGCATGGCCGGCACGGCAAAATCTCAGTGGCACGCTCCAGAGGTCGACCACCAGAGGTCAACACCTGTCCAGAGGTCGACACCAGAGGTCGACTCATAGCCTGAGAATTCAAAATGGGCAGAACTATGGTACTCTGAACTTTTGCCTAAAATATACTGGAGGTCGACTCATGAGGTCGACACTTGATCCAGAGGTCGACTCATGAGGTCGACTCATGGCATAACGGCTAGTTTTTCTGAACTTCTGATTTGATTTCTAACGGCCATAAACGGCCATATTTTTGAATCTAACGGTCTTGTGGAGTTGTTTCAGCATGAATGAGGTATTTAACCTCCACCAAACTTCAAAAAAGACAAGGAGACAAAGTGAAAAAGTATAGGTTCAAAGTACAAAGCCTTCAATCACTTCCAAAGCCAAAAAGTGTGAGAAAACCAAGAGATTCCCTACCCAAAAGCTTTCCATTTTTTTGAGGAATCCAACATTCAAGTGTTTGGCATTTAGTGAGGTCCAAGATTCCAAGACAAAAGGCTTGAAGAGTCTCCATCAAGAGCTTCAACGAATTTATTTTTTGCTCAAAAGGAGTTTGTTTAGTTTTCATTACTTGTATTCATACTCTTTTGTCTTTAGCTAGTTTCAAGGGAATTTGAAACTAGAGTGAGGTTTGTTGGTGAACCAATTGATAAAACCAACTAGGGTTGCTTGTAAGCCCGAAGCCAAAACAAGTGAGTGAGGTTTGTTGGTGAGCCAATTGATAAAACCAACTAGGGTTGCTTGTTAGCCCGAAGCCAAAACAAGTGTGTAAGGTTTTGACTTGTGAGCCTGGTAAAACAAGTCGGCTGTAATCTAAAGATTATAGTGGAAATTCCCAAGTGGAGCTTGGGGAGTGGATGTAGGTGCTAGGTGCACCGAACCACTATATTTCTTGTGTGTTTGCATTGGCTTGCTCTTTAACTTCTTTAGCTCGTTAATTGTCATTTTATTTCGTTGCTTCCGTTGCACAATTATTAAAGCACTATCACTCTTCACCTTAGAACTTGATAGCACATATATTGTCTTAAATTTTTTAAATACCCAATTCACCCCCCCTCTTGGGGATCATATCTGGGCAACAAGTGGTATCAGAGCACCGGTACTCTCTTGTAGGTCCAACGATCTTGAGTGAAAGATCATGGCCGCCCCAATTGGAATGGGTATAGTTGAAGGACAAGCATCAAATCGTCCTTCTTTCTTTAATGGCACAAACTACACTTATTGGAAAACTCGTATGCGTATTTATTTACAAGCTGTAGATTATCATATTTGGAGAGTAATCACTAAAGGGCCTCATCAGCCCACTCACTTGGTTAATGGCATTATCACCCCAAAATCTGAAGAAGAATGGGATGACAATGACATCAAACAAGCTGAGTTAAATGCTAAGGCGATGAATTTGTTATTCTGTGCACTTGATCCTAGTGAATTCAATAGAATATCAAATTATATTTCCGCCAAAGAAATTTGGGATACACTTGAGGTTACCCATGAGGGTACACATCAAGTGAAGACCACTAAGGTGAACATGCTCATTCATACGTATGAGATGTTCAGGATGGAACCAACTGAAAGCATAAGTGAAATGTATACTAGATTTACCAATATAGTAAATGGTATGAGGAGTTTGGGAAAAATTATATCTAATGGTGAACTGGTTAACAAACTTCTCAGGTCTCTTCCGGCTTCATGGGATGCGAAAGTTACAGCCATAGAAGAAGCCAAGGATGTCAACACTCTACCTCTCGAGCAGCTTCTTGGATCACTGATGACCTACGAGCTTTCACTAAAGCAGAAAACAGTGGACAATGACAAGAAAAAGAAAGCCATAGCCTTCAAGTCCACTACAAAAGAAGAGTCAAGTGATGAATCTGAAGAAGAAGCTGATGATGATGAGACAGCCCTAATTACAAGAAAATTTAAAAGATTCATGAGAAAGAAGAAGGGCTTCTACAAGAAAAGGCCACAAAAAGGTGATCACAACAAGGAGAAGGAGAAAGAGAAAGAAAGGGATCCACCCATCTGCTTCGAGTGCAAGAAGCCTGGACATTACAAAACGGATTGCCCTTTGCTTAAATAGAGTAGAAGGATGTTGAGAAAGAAGGCCATGATGGCTACCTGGAGTGAGAGTGAGGACTCCAGCAGTGAAGAAGAGCAGCAGGTAGTCGCCAACCTATGTTTCATGGCCAATGAAGATAATGAGGTAAATTCTGAACCTGAAACTGAATTTACTTTCAATGAATTGCATGATGCTTTTGATGACTTAGTAATGGAATATGAAAAATTAGAATTAAAAAATAAGAAATTAAGAAAGCAAAATTTTGAGCTTACCAAAAATTCAAAAAAGTTTTCAAGTGAAATTGAAAATTTAACTCAAGAAAACAAGAAATTAAAAGAACATGTAAAGACTTTGACAAATGATAAAGATAATCTTTTTAAAGAAAATAATTCTTTAAAAAATAATAGAAGTCTTAAAACTAATGAGAATATTGAAAAACAAAATAAAGAACTATTGCTTCAAAATAAGAATTACAAGGAAGAGTTAGAAAAAGTAAAACCCTTTGTAGAAAAGTTTACCTTTAGTTCAGAAAAACTAAATATGCTTTTAAATAGCCAACATGCAGTGTTTAATAAAGCTGGACTTGGATTTAAACCACACAAACAGCAAAAACTTTACAAAAACTTTTTCATACCTGCATCTTCTAATATTACCTGCTATGCATGTGGTAAAGTAGGTCATAAATCATATGTTTGTAATAGAAGAAAATTAAATACCTTTAAAAAGATTTGGGTTCCAAAAGGAACCAATTTGACTAATCCTAAAGGACCCAAGATGACTTGGGTACCTAAAGTTTCAACTTGATCATTTTTTTGCAGGTGTGCCTTGTAACCAAAAATAAAAGAAGAATGTGGTATCTGGATAGTGGTTGCTCAAGGCACATGACTGGGGATGTGAAGCAATTCTCATCACTAGCTGCAATTGATGGTGGAAACGTCACTTTTTGTGATAATGGAAAAGGCAAAATCGTCGGAATTGGTAAAATCCATATCACCCCTAATGCTTATGTAGATAATGTATTATTTGTTGATGGCTTGAAGCATAATCTTTTTAGCATTAGTCAGTTTTGTGATAAAGGTTTTAAAGTAATTTTTGAATCATCTTTGTGCATGGTATCTAGTCTAGATGTCGATGGCATCAAGTTCACTGGTCTTAGACATGGAAACATTTACATGGTTGATCTTGATGATCTAGCCATGGAAAGTGGTCAATGCCTAGTGGCTAAGGAAGCCAAGGCAAGTGAAACTAGTTGGCTTTGGCACCGTAGGCTAGGGCATGCTAGTATGCAGTTGATTTCAAAATTAAGCAAAAAGAATCTTGTAAAAGAATTGCCAAAACTCACTTTTGAAAAAGATAAAATTTGTGCTGCATGTCAATTTGGAAAACAAACTAAGTCTACTTTCAAACCTAAAGGAGTAGTATCTACTACTAGACCCCTTGAATTATTGCATATGGACCTCTTTGGACCAACCAGAACCACTAGTTTGGGAGGTAAAAAATATGGGCTAGTAATTGTAGATGATTACTCACGATTTACTTGGGTAATGTTTTTAGCTCATAAGGATGAAACATTTTCAGCTTTTGTTAAATTTCATAAAAGGGTTTCAAATGAAAAAGATCTCACTATTGTTTCTTTGCGTAGTGATCATGGAACTGAATTTGAAAATCATGATTTTGAAACTTTTTGTAATGAAAATGGTATTAGTCATAATTTCTCTGCACCTAGGACACCTCAACAAAATGGGGTGGTAGAAAGAAAGAATAGGACACTTGAAGAAATGGCATGCACAATGCTTTGCGAAAATGATTTACCTAGATATTTTTGGGCAGAAGCCATTAATACCTCCTGTTACATTTTAAATCATGTTTTAATTCGACCTATTTTGAAGAAAACACCATATGAGCTTTGGAAAAATCGAAAACCTAATCTCAAGTATTTTCGTGTGTTTGGTTGCCGCTGTTTCATATTAAACAATGGCAAAGACAATATTAGTAAATTTGATGCCAAGTCAGATGAGGATATCTTCTTAGGATACTCTACTTCTAGCAAGGCATACAGGGTTTTCAACAGAAGAACACTTCTGGTTGAAGAATCGATTCATGTAGTGTTTGATGAATCTAACGAAAAATCTTCTAGAAAAGAAGATTCTATTGATGTTGAAACAGGTACAAAGAAACTTGAACAATTGACAATCAATGAAGATGAGCCCAAAGGAGATGATGATCAAGAAAGTCAAGATCAAATTCAAGAAATCAATGCAACTTCACCAAAACCATTACCTAAAGAATGGAGGTATGCACATGGACACCCTAAAGAGCTAATAATAGGTGATCCATCAAAGGGGGTAAGTACACGCTCTTCTATTAGAAATGTTTGTGATTATTTAGCTTTTGTATCTCAGATAGAGCCTAAGTCAATAGAAGAAGCTGAAAAAGATTGTAATTGGATTAATGCTATGCAAGATGAACTAAATCAATTTAAAAGAAATAATGTTTGGACTTTAACTGAAAGACCCCTTAATGTTTCTGTAATTGGCACAAAATGGGTTTTTAGAAATAAACTTGATGAACATGGTATTGTAATTAGGAACAAAGCTAGACTTGTTGCTAAAGGCTACAACCAGGAGGAAGGAATCGACTTCGATGAAACCTTTGCTCCTGTTGCTAGGCTAGAAGCAATTAGACTTTTACTTGCTTTTGCTTGTTTTATGGATTTCAAGTTATTTCAAATGGATGTAAAGAGTGCCTTTTTAAATGGATTTATTGAAGAGGAAGTTTATGTTGAACAACCTCCTGGTTTTGAAAATCATGAATTTCCTAATCATGTCTTTAAATTGCATAAAGCATTGTATGGTTTAAAGCAAGCTCCTAGAGCTTGGTATGATAGATTAAGTTCATTTTTGATGAAAAATGATTTTTCTAGAGGTAATGTAGATAATACATTGTTTTTGAAAAAGAAAAATGATGATCTCTTAGTAGTACAAATATATGTAGATGATATTATTTTTGGTGCTACTAACGAATGTCTTTGTCAAGAATTTGCGAAGTTAATGCAGAGTGAGTTCGAGATGAGCATGATGGGAGAACTCAACTTCTTCCTCGGACTCCAAATTAAGCAAACCAAAGAGGGGATCTCCATCAACCAAGCCAAGTACACAAGGGAAATTTTGAAAAAGTTTGGGATGGAGACCACAAAACCAATAGGTACCCCTATGAGCTCTTCATGTAAATTAGACAAAGATGAATGTGGTAAATCAGTAGACCAAAAATTATATAGAGGCATGATTGGTTCATTGCTATATTTAACTGCCAGTAGACCAGATATAATGTTTAGTGTTTGTATGTGTGCACGTTTTCAGTCTGCTCCTAAAGAATCACATCTCTTAGCTGTAAAACGTATACTTAGATACTTATCTGGGTCTATCAAAATTGGTCTTTGGTACTCTAGGGAGTCATCATATGAATTAATTGCATATTCTGATGCTGATTTTGCTGGGTGTAAACTTGATCGAAAAAGTACTAGTGGAACTTGTCAATTCCTAGGAGTTAATTTGATTTCATGGAGCAGTAAGAAACAGAATTCAATTGCTCTATCTACGGCAGAAGCCGAATATATAGTAGCTGGAAGCTGTTGTACTCAGATTTTATGGATCAAACAACAACTCGAGGACTTTGGCATCAAACTAACTAAGACACCCATAAGATGTGATAATACTAGTGCAATCAATTTAACGAAAAATCCTGTTCAACATTCAAGAAGCAAACATATTGAAATAAGACATCACTTCATAAGAGATCACGTTCAAAACTCTAATGTGTTAGAATTTATATGTACTGATTATCAATTGGCTGATATATTCACAAAACCATTGAATGAAGATAGATTTTGTATGATTAGAAGAGAACTGGGAGTCATTGATCCTTTTGCTTGAAACTCTTCAATTTTCATCAAAATTCCTCAAAAATGATTTATAAATTCTCAAATATGTTTAAAGGTTATTTTTCTAAATTTTATCAATTTTTTAAAAATTTTACAGAATTTTATTTTGGGTGATTTTTTGTTGGAGGTCGATACTTGAGATTTTCGGAGGTCGACACTTGAGGTCGACACTTAAGTTATGGAGGTCGACACTTGAGGTCGACCCCTGAAAATTTTCAGAGGTCGACACTTGAACGAAAACCTGCATTTTTAAAACCCGTCCGCAAGCCTTTTTTTCCCATTTTTTTCTTTACCTCTCCTTCGTGTGGTCCCCCTACAACTTCCCTAAACCTCCAAATAGTGGATTTCCACCCCTCTCCTCGATCTTTTTGGAAAATCCTCACCTCCTCTCTTGCTTTTCTTGGAATCAACCTTCTATTTGACCGTTTTCTTGATTTTGGACAACCAAAAGCCCTCGAATCTTTCTACCCTCAAATCTCGGCTGTTTTTCAATTGAAAACACGTATTTCTTTCGTCCGTTTCTTACCTTTTCCTCATTTACTCTCGATTTTCTCCAATCTCACAAACCCTATTTCACTATTTCACATTCTCCTCTTTTTCCCAATCAGTGAACCTCTCTTAGCCTTACCTCTTTGCATTTCTCCCTAAGTTACCCCTCATCCTTACACATGGGTCCGAGAAAACACCAGGCAGTAAGGAAAAGGAGATTGGAACAGGGGCAGGGTAGTACTGAGCGGCGAAGGAAAGTCAGACATGAGCGTGAGCCGACCCCAGAGCCACCTGCACCAGTGCCAGCCAGCCTAGTCCGGAAGAGCATTGCTAGTGGGAGGCGCGTAGATATTCCATTCTGGGATCAGCATCACTTCTTCATTGGAGATGTACTGAGAGATGCAGGTCTGGTTCATTTTTGTACCATGTCCGAGAGACTCTATCCAGACCTCATCAGAGAGTTTTATGGATCCATGGCCACTGATGGCATTGGATGGTCCGCTACAGTTCGAGGGATTGAGATTCCAGTGACACCTGAGGTCATCAGTCGCATCTGGAGGATTCCACTTCATGGCACTGCTGCCACTACGATCAGCGACAGAGAGCACGCCTTCAGGTGTATCCTAGAGCGTGAGGATGTTAGCGGCATTTCCACAGTGTCCGCTAACCAGCTTTCACTAGAGATGAGAGTGCTACATCACATCATCGCCCGTATCTTGATTCCGAAGAGCGGGAGATTTGATTTTATCACTGAGCGTGAGCTGGTGTTGATGGTGTCCCTGAGCCAGCGGACTCCCATCAACCTTCCCAGGATCATGCTTCAGCAGATGGGTGAGGCAGCTTCTCACAGGAGACTTGTGCAGCCGTACGGGATGGGACTGACTCAGATATTCAGAGAGCATGGTGTCTCATTCGACGGCATACCCTTCAGTCAGCTACAGCACACAGATACTTATGGAGAGAAATCCCTACATAGAATGGGATTTCGACTGATTGGCGATCGATGGGTACGACGAGAGTCTGGCCAGGAGCCAGATGAGGAGGATGAGATCCGAGCTGCTGAGGTAGGGCCTTCAGGGCCTACTGATCATGGTACACCTCCTCGCCCAGCACCGGAGACAGAGACTGCGGAGGCTGAGCCATTCTCGCCACCACCTTCATCAGCTCCAGCACCTACTATTACTGCTACACCACGGAGGACTTCAGTGAGGATATCGGACTTCGAGCAGCGAGTGACTGATCAGATTTCAGAGGTCCTGACAGAGATCACTGGTGTACGACAGGAGCTTCATGATCTGTGGATACACACAGACACACGCATTAGTGCTCTCTCAGCTAGTATGGATACATGATTCAGACAGATCCTCAGCTTACTGAGATTAGCACTGCCATCAGGGACTGCAGATCCGACAGTATCTCCTCCACATGATGATGATGATGATGATGGTGATGATGATGCTGATGACTCTAGTGGATACAGTGACAATGATGGAGATCAGCCTGGAGCAGGTAGATCTGATGTTCCACCTGCAGAGCCGATTCCAGAGATTCCCCCTTCAGTTGATCCTCCTTCCACTGATTTTCCGAGTTCAGATCCTCCAGCCACAGCTGTGCCAGTTGATATTGAGCCTACAGAGTCACTATTTGAGACTATCACTGGGATTCTGGATGACATAGATGAGCATACAGAGACAGACATCAATGATCCCACAGCTTATGAGCTAGTCAGCAGGCTGATGCGGCAAGCATATGATTAATGTTTTGAATATGGTTTGTAGAGCAATGAGACCTAATTATACTTAGCATTGTACTCATCTTAATAAGATTTAAGGATTACATGAAAAGGGACTATTACATGATTAGACACAACTCTAAAACTAAGAAGGAAGAAGATCTAGACAATAGGGGCTAATGATTGAGGACTTACCTTGATGAGTTTTCCAACCTTCCTATGATTCAAAACTTGAAACTATTGATGCTCTAGACTGGAGAACTTGGATAACAGTGATCAGAACCCTGGACTTGGGCTTCAGCTTGTTGGTTCATTGTCAAGGGGAACCCTGTTCACAACTCAAAGACTTCGAAGGACCCTGCAATGAAGATCAAAGTTAAGGAAGAAGGATAAGAACATATAGAAGGGATGGGAGAATTGATGAACTAAGAATAGAAATTTGAGTAGATCTGGACGACTCCAATGCCTTCACTTGAGCTTGGAAGATGCTTTGCTAGGAGAAAAGAAGGGCTTTGGCATGGAGGAAAAAGGATGGGAAACTTTCACATAAGAAAAAAATACAAGACAACTTCTACTTCCAAAATTTCAACTTCAATTTTCATTCATTCCCAAAATCAATCTCTTTTACAATAGGCGTCCAAGGCTTTAAATAGCCTCACAAAGCTATCTTTTGAAATTTAAAAACTCCCCAGATCGAGGAGGATTACAAGGGGGGTTGGAGGATTTGGTGGAGAGTTTGGAGGGATGTGGGGGGGGTTGGAGGATTTGGTGGAGGACTTGGAGGGATGTGGCCAACCTCCTTGAATTTGAATCTCCCTTGTTGGCGCCCAAAGGGTGATGAGGTGGCTGGTGAAGTGGCACCTGATGACGTGGCATGGTGAGGTGGTCTTCTACTTGGATAAGAATGACATGTGCCGCCCAGTGGTCCTAGTTGATGGTCCTTTTCTCTTGCTTGGTTGATGTGTCTTCTCTTCTTCATGTGGTCAAATTCTGGGGTCTAGAATTTGAGTCTTGTTCCTGGCTTTCATGGCTTTAAGACTTGATTAGACTTAACTCAACTGAATTAGACTTAACTCAACTGAACTGACTTGATTGACCTAGACTTTAAAACTTGAAATGGACTTACAAGAAATGAAATTTTAAAAGTAATTACAGGACTCAATAAACACTCTTGATTTGAAACTCAAAATTAATTACAGGACTCTTGAAAAGGAAATGACTCTTGAAAATAAAATATTTTTGAACTAAAGGATACAAGGTAACCTAATTATCTTCGATCCAAATTGGGATAAGGCTAACCTTGTTGGAGTGAAGTTTCTTTCGACTTCTGGTATCCACACCAATTCTCCTGGGGTGGGCAGAACTCGACCCAGTCGAGTATGGTTCAGTTTTTCCCTGGTAATGCTCGAACAAGTCTGGGTTAAGTCTTTGCAGGTCCTCTCGAGTAATCTAAGAGTTGTCGGACTCAGGTCGACCTTGCCATTGAACCAGGTATCGCTGATAGTCCTTAATCCTGGTAGTAATGATCTTGTTATCCAGGATTCTCTCAATCCTCTCTCTTTGCTCAGGTAAGGTTGGTGGTGGACACTCGGAAATATGTTCACTCTTAATAAAAGTTTCTGGCTCAAAAGGCTCACTAGGTATTAGTAGTGGTTCTTTGTATTCTACTAGGTCTGAAACATTGAAGGTTGTACTAATACCCATATCAGGTGGAAGTTCCAAAACATATGCATTAGGCCCTATTTTCTTTAAGATCTTAAAAGGTCCCGCTCCGCGGGCATGCAGCTTCTTTATGGTTCCAGGGGGAAACCGTTTAGGGTTGAGCCTAATCATCGCATAATCCCCTTCACAGAATTCTTTAGCCCTCTTATGTGAGTCAGCTAAGTATTTATAAGTTTCATTGCTCAGGTTGATCTTATTACTGATTTCTTTATGCAGATTTGTGACATGCTATGCAAAAGACTCAGCAGACTCAGAAACTTACACAAGTACTTATGAAATGCAGACTGAACTAGGCATCTTTATTGAGAGGAATTTTATTGGACTCTCTAGGGCCTAAACCTAACAGATTAATGACTCTCTAGGTTTGACCCTGGTCTGGTATGCACATGAGAATTTACCATGGGTTCCTAGCAAATGCCATAAGGTTTTCCAAAAGTAGGTAGCAAAAGGAATAGGCTTTAAAAGCTCATGCATCCTAGTAATCTCATCAAAATGAAACTTAATGGCTCTAAAATTATGATAAGACTCAGGGAAAGGCAGGAAATAGGAATCCGAGACTTGGGATAATTTAGGGGAATCTTGAAATAGACCTTGGTTACTCATGATGACCTTAAGATTAGAATTTTGATCTACAGGCGGGATGTTTCTAGGTAGTTGAAGGTCATCAGGAAAGTATTCTAGAATAATGATTGGGTTCTTCTCAGGTACCTGAAGGAGTTCTTGTGTCGAAGCTAAAGTATTGGGTTCTTCCTGAGGGCATTGTCTTACAGGAACCAAGTCCTCACTAAATTTTGGTTGTTCTGATGTTTCAGGACTAGGCTCAATAATCTTTTCTTTACCAAAGGTTTCCTCATGTAAGGTATTAAAGTTGTTCTCTTCACAGTCTTCCCCTTCATATTCATCTATTAAATTTATGTTAGTCTCATACACATATTTACTAGGTTCAGACTTGCCTTCTTCCTTCCCTAGCCCTTCAGTTTGAGGATACCCTAAGTCTTGAGTATTCATGAACTCAACTTGTACTTCAGGGTTCTTACTCCTATCATTCATATGAGCTAATGGAAAAGTAAGAGTTGGTTGGTCTAAGGAAAATTGTTTAGCCAGCATTTGGTTCAATTGGGCCATTAGATCATTTAGGCCTTTCAGCATGGTTTCAAGATTCGGGTCCATGGCTACACTGGACTAGGCTTGGATTGGTGAATATGGTGTCCCTGCTCTAGTTGTCATGCATGCAAATGGACTCAAGCTCGAGCTAAGGTTTCCTAGACCTAGAGCACAAATTAGAGGTCTAATTAAGTGAACCAACTAGCTAGTAGTACTTATGGGACTTAGCCAGGTAGGTGGTGGGGAGTGAAGGTCCCTGATTGCCAACCTTAGACACCAATCTGAGATTGGCCAGGTAGGCAGACCAAATCACAAGCCCTGATGCACCAATCCTAGACACCAAGCCAGTAAGCACACACCAATTAGCTGACACAGTTAACTTGACCCTAACCTGAACCCAATTTGTTGGTGTCCCTAACCCACTAGGGCAATTAACGTTCTACTCAATTTTAATTAATGGGTTGGGATCGATATGCTGGTTGGTGATTTTTGGGCTAGGGACAGGTGATGAAATCCCGACCCTATGTCAAATTGATGCCCTTAATTTGATTTCTCATGAGATGAATGAAATGCAAAGGTGCTGCAGAAGTGTGTTGCAGTTTGAAAGTGGTGTGGAAAACGTGATGAAAAAAAATGTCCAAAAATTATGAAAAATTCACAGAGGATTCCTAACTTATATGTTTCAATGCAGGTGAAAGGAATTTTAAAAATAAAATCTATACTACTCTAAGCAGATCCTACAATTGAAGATAAATAAAAAGGACAGAACATAACCCTAATGACAGTGTTGAACTGCAGAAATTTTTATTTTTTTTATAATTTTTTTCTGATGATAAAATTTAATATGGTGATAACTGACTTAAAAAGGAACAAGAAAAAAATATTTCAATAAAAAATTAGTGACTTGCCTTTGGAGCTGCAGACGGATTACAGTAAACAAATGCAAATTTTCAGAAAACAGAACCTAATCAAACAAGTGCAATGGCTTACCCAAAACTTCAATCTAAAAACTCACGTCCGGCCAGGGGCTCATTATTCCCATGGGTCGTGACAGTGTACTGGAGTACACCCGCTCAGGAGGCGTGAATTTTAGATCTTGCTTGGATTTAAAGAAAACTATTCTACCCTAATGCAACCATGCTCTGATACCAAGATGATGCAGCAAGCATATGATTAATGTTTTGAATATGGTTTGTAGAGCAATGAGACCTAATTATACTTAGCATTGTACTCATCTTAATAAGATTTAAGGATTACATGAAAAGGGACTATTACATGATTAGACACAACTCTAAAACTAAGAAGGAAGAAGATCTAGACAATAGGGGCTAATGATTGAGGACTTACCTTGATGAGTTTTCCAACCTTCCTATGATTCAAAACTTGAAACTATTGATGCTCTAGACTGGAGAACTTGGATAACAGTGATCAGAACCCTGGACTTGGGCTTCAGCTTGTTGGTTCATTGTCAAGGGGAACCCTGTTCACAACTCAAAGACTTCGAAGGACCCTGCAATGAAGATCAAAGTTAAGGAAGAAGGATAAGAACATATAGAAGGGATGGGAGAATTGATGAACTAAGAATAGAAATTTGAGTAGATCTGGCCGACTCCAATGCCTTCACTTGAGCTTGGAAGATGCTTTGCTAGGAGAAAAGAAGGGCTTTGGCATGGAGGAAAAAGGATGGGAAACTTTCACATAAGAAAAAAATACAAGACAACTTCTACTTCCAAAATTTCAACTTCAATTTTCATTCATTCCCAAAATCAATCTCTTTTACAATGGGCGTCCAAGGCTTTAAATAGCCTCACAAAGCTATCTTTTGAAATTTAAAAACTCCCCAAATCGAGGAGGATTACAAGGGGGGTTGGAGGATTTGGTGGAGAGTTTGGAGGGATGTGGGGGGGGTTGGAGGATTTGGTGGAGGACTTGGAGGGATGTGGCCAACCTCCTTGAATTTGAATCTCCCTTGTTGGCGCCCAAAGGGTGATGAGGTGGCTGGTGAAGTGGCACCTGATGACGTGGCATGGTGAGGTGGTCTTCTACTTGGATAAGAATGACATGTGCCGCCCAGTGGTCCTAGTTGATGGTCCTTTTCTCTTGCTTGGTTGATGTGTCTTCTCTTCTTCATGTGGTCAAATTCTGGGGTCTAGAATTTGAGTCTTGTTCCTGGCTTTCATGGCTTTAAGACTTGATTAGACTTAACTCAACTGAATTAGACTTAACTCAACTGAACTGACTTGACTGACCTAGACTTTAAAACTTGAAATGGACTTACAAGAAATGAAATTTTAAAAGTAATTACAGGACTCAATAAACACTCTTGATTTGAAACTCAAAATTAATTACAGGACTCTTGAAAAGGAAATGACTCTTGAAAATAAAATATTTTTGAACTAAAGGATACAAGGTAACCTAATTATCTTCGATCCAAATTGGGATAAGGCTAACCTTGTTGGAGTGAAGTTTCTTTCGGCTTCTGGTGTCCACACCACAGGCAGACTCCAGCTCAGTCTACTCAGCATGCTGATCCGTCCACTCCTTCAGCTATTGCCTCTGTCTCGACTTCTGTGGAGCCCTTACCTAGGACTTATAGATCTCGTAGGACTACCCCTAGGTCTGGTCCCTCTCTGAGGACTCGGAGTTCCTCTCATAGGACTCCAAAATCCTCATCTAGGATCATGGCTCCTGTATCTTTTGACATACCTTCTGATGAGGAGTAGCCTCATAGATTTACTTGTTGTATTTAGTTTGCTTTGTATGGTTTGTTGTATCAGTATTTTGTGCCTACCTTGTAAGCAATTTTGTAACTGAATACATTTGCTTTTATCTATATTGTGCCATTTTATCTGATACCAGCTCTTAGCATTTATCCTCTTAAACCCTCAAGTTAGAATATTTTGTTGTATGCACAAATTGAGGGGGAGCATATATTTTATACTTTATTGTAATTCAACATAAGTTTCATTAATATATCTTTCACTACAAAAATGACTTTTTGATTCTTGACAAAAAGGGGGAGTAGAAAAGTATATATGTATTTATGAGACTCCATCTTATGAGTAGTAAAGTTTATATGATTCTTATCTTTTTGACTTATGAGAATGTTTTCACAAAAAGAAAGAAATAAATGAAAAGTAAAATCTTTTTGACTCTTGAGAATATTTTCACAAAATTTTTATGATACACTCTTGCATGAAAGGATACTTTGAAAATTTTTATTATTGCTATATTTTGCTCTTGGACTTAATTGCATATATACTCAAGGTTTTGTCATCATCAAAAAGGGGGAGATTGTTGGCTTTGACTCCTTAGTTTTGATGATTAACAAAAGGTTGAGTATATGTTTGGACTAATGTTTCATCTCTAGATAAAAGTTTCAGGACTTAGGTTATTCAAAAAGAGTATCAAAAGTACATTGATGAAACTAAGTTTACCTGATTTGGAAAAGAGCTCTTCTACCTTGGACAAGATCAAAATACTCAAATTGGACCTTCTTGTTAAGAAATTATTGACAAAAGAAACAAAGGCTTAGAGAAACTTAAGCATGGCACGCACATCTCAAAGAGTTTCAGAAAAATTCAGATCAGAGGTCGACCACCAGAGGTCGACACCTTGTCAAAGGTCGACCACCAGAGGTCGACTCATGAAGAGAAGAAAAGTTCAGCATGGCCGGCACGGTAAAATCTCAGTGGCACGCTCCAGAGGTCGACCACCAGAGGTCAACACCTGTCCAGAGGTCGACACCAGAGGTCGACTCATAGCCTGAGAATTCAAAATGGGCAGAACTATGGTACTCTGAACTTTTGCCTAAAATATACTGGAGGTCGACTCATGAGGTCGACACTTGATCCAGAGGTCGACTCATGAGGTCGACTCATGGCATAACGGCTAGTTTTTCTGAACTTCTGATTTGATTTCTAACGGCCATAAACGGCCATATTTTTGAATCTAACGGTCTTGTGGAGTTGTTTCAGCATGAATGAGGTATTTAACCTCCACCAAACTTCAAAAAAGACAAGGAGACAAAGTGAAAAAGTATAGGTTCAAAGTACAAAGCCTTCAATCACTTCCAAAGCCAAAAAGTGTGAGAAAACCAAGAGATTCCCTACCCAAAAGCTTTCCATTTTTTTGAGGAATCCAACATTCAAGTGTTTGGCATTTAGTGAGGTCCAAGATTCCAAGACAAAAGGCTTGAAGAGTCTCCATCAAGAGCTTCAACAAATTTATTTTTTGCTCAAAAGGAGTTTGTTTAGTTTTCATTACTTGTATTCATACTCTTTTGTCTTTAGCTAGTTTCAAGGGAATTTGAAACTAGAGTGAGGTTTGTTGGTGAACCAATTGATAAAACCAACTAGGGTTGCTTGTAAGCCCGAAGCCAAAACAAGTGAGTGAGGTTTGTTGGTGAGCCAATTGATAAAACCAACTAGGGTTGCTTGTTAGCCCGAAGCCAAAACAAGTGTGTAAGGTTTTGACTTGTGAGCCTGGTAAAACAAGTCAGCTGTAATCTAAAGATTATAGTGGAAATTCCCAAGTGGAGCTTGGGGAGTGGATGTAGGTGCTAGGTGCACCGAACCACTATATTTCTTGTGTGTTTGCATTGGCTTGCTCTTTAACTTCTTTAGCTCGTTAATTGTCATTTTATTTCGTTGCTTCCATTGCACAATTATTAAAGCACTATCACTCTTCACCTTAGAACTTGATAGCACATATATTGCCTTAAATTTTTTAAATACCCAATTCACCCCCCCTCTTGGGGACCATATCTGGGCAACAACCATTATTTTAGAATTAGTTTGTTTCGATATTTTAGGATTTATTGGATTAGTTTATTTTTTAAATAAATAGTTTGAATGTGTTAGGATTGAGGTTGAGATATCTGAGATCAAGATATCAGATATCTTAGATTAGTCTATTTAATTATTTTATCATTCGAATAAAAATTAGACGAAGAATATTTAGAAAGAGAAAACAAAAACTTCTGGTTATGGAGAGGGTGATGATGCCCTACATGGTCGCTCTGGGTAAGAGTGGGCATTGAAGCCTGGGTGGGTAATCCAACCATGGCTTTTCTTTTTTCTTCCTAAATTTTTCATTCCATCTTTCTTCTTCATCTACGTTATTTCCTCTTTCCCCTCTCTGTTTCCTTTCTCCTGAATCAACCACGGAGCCATCCCATCGGACTCCTCCCTGGTGCCACCACCTTGCGCCTCTGATGCCAATCGAAACTCCATCGCTCGCCTCCACGTTCGCTGCAACCAGATTCATGCTCGAATCGATGACTGGTCCCTCTTGATGGACACCGGCCGTCCCAAACAAATCCACGGCCACCAAGCTGGATCTTCCCTGTGAAGGCTTCTGCCTCCTTCCCGTCCGTGCGAAAAACCCCATCGCTCCGGCATGCCTTCACCCGTGCCGAAGGAACTGAGCCCTCTCCTCTCTGCCTCGTCGATGCCCCAGATTGCCTCCATCGGATCTCCTCCTGTCCGGAGAAGTCCACGGCTAGATCGACATCCACCGGCCCTGATGGATTCCACTCATCCATCTCCTTCGCTCCCAGCCCATGCCCGTGATGCCTCACCATCTCCGCTCCCCATCTTCGCTTGCGATGCCACATTGATGCCCACCCAGCTCCCTGCTACCATGATGCCTGTCATCCGCCAGAGAGCCCATTCCATCATCTTCTCGTACTGCCGCTGTTCCCTTCCCAGTGCCATCACCGGAGAGGCCGCCGGTGAAATCCCCCCTCCGCAAGCCATCCTAGTGTAGTTCTGTGAAGGAGAGGGGCACCGCACGAACGTGAAAGCAGTTGCCCTTCCCCTTTGTCGATTTCAATGTTGCATGCTCCTCAAAGCTACACAAATTTCAGAGACCTGCATGGATTTCAGAGCCATAGCTGGTTTCCCCAATGCTGACTTCAAGTGCAGAGTATTCTGCATGCTTCTCAAAGCATAGCTACCTCCTATGCCGACTTTAGAATAAAGTAGAGAAAAAAAACTGTGAGGAAAAAAAGTAAAAAAGGAAATACAGAAAAAGAGCAAAACAAAATAGAACAAAAGGGGAAAAAATATTTTTTTTGAATAATTGGGTGTTGAACCTAGTCTAAAGGTCGTTTTCTAGTGACCAATGATCCACCCTTTTCTAAAATAATCCTGATCGGGGTCCGTCCTACATCAGAATGATGAGGACATCGACTAGTCCAAAATCTGAAGCCAGCCCAGAATCTGAAGCCAACCCAGAACTTGAAGCCAGCCCGGAACCTGAAGCCAGCCTAGCCCAGAACCTCAAGCCAACCCAGTCCAAACCCTGAAGCTCCAGATCCCGAAGTCAATGAGGCACACCATTTGATGTAGTACGGTTCCTGATGCAGCACCTTTATTAGATGAATTTATCGATGCAGCACCTCGATCAGATGAATTTACCATTATTTTAGGATTGGTTTGTTTCAATGTTTTAGGATTTATTAGACTAGTTTGTTTTTTAAATAAATAGTTTGAATGTGTTAGGATTGAGGTTGAGGTATCTGAGATCAGGATATCAGATATCTCATATTATCCTATTTATTTTCTCCGTTGCAGCAAATCTGGATTCGACTCTCAAGATCTCGTGGTAGGATTCCAAGTTCAGTTCCTTCGGAGCAGATCTTTCCATTGATGGTTGGATGGCAAGGAAAACTTCCTCTTCTGATCGAGAACACTAGGGATCCTACAAAAGAGCCATGATTAGAGAGGTGGAAAAGAAGTAGGAATTTGAAAGAGAGAAGGAAAGAATGATGGTCAGCTTGGATCTGGATTTGGACTGGTTGAAAGGTGAAGGCGCCTGGCTTCTTGGAACTTAGACTTGGGAGATAACTAGGGCTTCAGCACCCCACACACACAGATACACAGCTTACCCAGCAGAGCACTCTCACATTACAACGCTTAACTAGTAATTGTAAAAGCAAACTGACAGAGTTTCATTAAAAAGAGAACTGTGATTAGGTTCTGGGCTAGTATTTATCCTGATTTTTTTTTTGAAAAAGAAGTATTTCCCTTCGCCCCATTATACCACCATTCCTTCAATTGTCATGGAGAATCGATTTCTTGATTTCCTTGATTGGGATCCATAGTACCTGGTCTATTTGATCTGTTTGCTCTAACTCTACAGGTTTTTTCTATTTCTGGGTCTAGGGGTATGAGTTCGGGTTCTAGTGACCGTTGACCTAGCATACACCCTACAATGGTACTCTAAAGCAAACAATAAACAGCAATTCAGTTTTTTTTAAAAACAATATTTTTATTTTTTTTAAAAAAATGGAAAAGAGAGAGAAGGTTTATAGACAAACTTCTAAGAGGGTCCTAGACTATAGAGAAGAAAAGGTTATTTTAATTAATTTTTTATATATATTTTTTGAACAAGTTACATAATCAAAATTACTATCCTAAGATTAACATGGATCTAGATAGCTCCTAACTATTCCAAGATTACCTTTAAGCACTCCAAGCCCAAGATCAATTGACTGACTTGGCCAGGTAAGTGTAAGGTTGGTGGGGGTCCCCCCGTTGCTTGCCTTAGACACCAATTAAAATTGGCCAGGTAAGCGAACAGAACTAATTAAAGAATCAACTTCCTTCGGGCTCGTCCCTGAACCACTTGCCTTAGACACCAAGGAGTTAAATGATCTGAACCTGGTCTAACTCTGGGGTTTCCTTGTCCTATTGAGCTCGAAATCCTTAGGGCTGGCATCTAATTAATTTTAAAGTTAAGGTTTGGGTCAATGCAAATGATGGGTGGTGATTTGTGGGCTAAGGAAGGGTATTGAAAAGTCTGAAGAAAAGTGGTAGTGGAATGGAATGTCGGCCGAATGAAAAGTCTCCCCGAAGTCTAGAGAAGTCCAAATTTTATCGATGGGAAACACCGCGTCGGGTCCGTGTGAAAACCACGATGATTTCTTATCCCTATTCTCACACTTGCTCGCATGATCCTCGATTCTGTTCCACCGATCATGCACATGTCGCATGATGTTTTGCGCGATCCCCATTTTGTTCCAATTGATCCCAACAGGCTTCCTCTGCATCCAGGAACTTCCTCCTCCACGAACCTCGAACTTCCTCTGCGAACCTCCTCCCGACCAGCATCTTTCGAACATCCATCTCCCGACAGTATCTTCATGGTAAAGAAGGGATCTCCTTGGAATGACTTCGGTGGACTGTAGCAGATTGGAGAAGACCGACAGCAGCAAGGAAAACCGAAGATTGGCGGCTCCGGTGACTTCTTTGGTTCAGCGGTGATGTAGTGATGGGTCATGGTTGGCAACAGGGAAGAAGACCCAAAGATGGCCGATGGGTGGTTGATGCTGGAGTGGCATGGATGGTGGCTTGGATGCGGGGGTAGATTGAGAGGAGTACACCATAGTCGAAGGAGGGGCAGTGGTTTGGCAGGTTCTCCAACCAGAAGAGGCGGTGCACGCTCGGGTGGAAAGGGGAGACGATGGATCGACGGCGATTTCGAGGCATTTTAGGGGAGGACAAAGATGATGAAGGAGAGGCAGCCCTCTCCATTTCTCTTCTAGACATGGGACCTTCTTGATGGCGAGGGGAGTTGTTCCGGCGACTCCGACGACCGTGGGACAGCGTCTCAGCGAGTTCTGGTGCAGATGGGGCTTCGCGATCTACGGATTTGCACCATGGACCATGAGTCATGGCTGCCCGTAGACCAGCCTGTGCTTTGTAGACCAATGAGTAGGTCCTTGGTGAACCGGCTGTAAGCTATTCCAAAAGTAGTGCTACTTTGAAATTTGTGCTAAATTCCTTCTAAAATTGACTTTGGGCTCATATGAACTTTGATTTGGGTTCGATCTACGCCGTTGGATTCCATAATTCAAGCTCTACAAGTTGGCAGCTACATTTCATGAAAAACATTGATAAAAATATCAATTCTAAGTAAATAAAGATAAATTAATTATCAATGCTTTTATGTATATATACTTATCACCAATTATATTAATTGCATATTTGGTCAAGTCCAATTGCACAATTAATCAGAGCTTTTTTAATTAATCCCTTGAATTAAACTTTTTAACTCATGCAAATCTACAAGTATGATTAATGTTTAGCAATTTATCATGACTACCCAGAAGATGTAGAATTTTGATGAAAATTATCAAAATACCTTTTAGTGGCAAGTTACCGTGCAATTATTATCCTTCAGTCATGCACATTCCAGATAAGTTATTGGGTATGGAAACATGTCAAATACAATTACTTAACGACATAATTTTTAATTAATAAATGATGACTCAGTCGATAAAATATTAGAAACTCTTTTCTAATTTTCATCCTGCTTGGCCAAAAACTTTTAGAATCATCATCCTATAAGATAGCATAAGATATTCTCTCCCCTTATCGGAGTGAATGATTCCTTGTTGATCATCCATAACCTCCATACATACTTCACCAAGCCTAAAACATCCCACACAAGTTTTAAAGATCATGCTAGGATATGAACCAAAGCCTAGATTTATATGCACAAGATATAATAGAGATCTCAGATCAAAGGATCACTTGCATCTACTACCACTAATAAAATATCTATTGACATGCAAGTAAGACATCATTAGATGTTTAGTAAGTAGGTCATTTCAATAAACCTATTATCTAATAAGCACTCACATCTTTGTATTAGTATCAACACACAAGTAATTTTGAGATCAATCATCATCTCTATTAAGCATATACAAGATGCGCCAGTCTTACTGGTATCATTGATCTCGACTCAATGATCCTATGATTGGGAACATTTTAAATTAGGGCTTTCAAGATTTTAGGTCTCACTGGTATGATCTCATCATAATTTTAAAGTCATTGTCCTAACCTATGTGGTTCATCATAATCAAATATATAAAGATAAAATATAGAATATGATGAAACATAATGTATTATTATAATTAATAACTAATATCATGTTTATGAATAGGAAGATAATACATAATAATTCCTATCAGATCACACATGCAATTAGCTTGTAGGATACTATTTTTTCAATAATAATATCATAACAATAGCTATTTTAATTTTAAAATAAAATAATATGTTTTAGAGATAAATTATGATTGTTGCCATCTAGATCATCGAGACCCGCAGCTCGGACGTGGCTCGGATGAGTGGACTTCCCATCTGGAGACCTCCAAGAATGATCGGTCCTGTAAAAAAGAGGAGACCCGGGCCAGGAATCCCGGTGGGGGCACTCCGATGATCAAGTCAATGGATGATCAAGGAGAACAGATCTTCCTTTGTGGAGCCCAATGTTGCCTCCACGTTTAGAGAATTTTTGAAAAGACAGAATGGGAGTTAGAGCAGTGGGAGCTAGAGTAACGGGAGTTCTCAGGGGAGTCTTCAGATGTTCCTCCTACCCTTGTCTTGGCTTTCCTTTACTTGCTTGTGTTTGTACTTACTTGTCTATGCTTGCACTTACCTTTGTCAGAGGCCCCTTCGAGCTTCTTATAGAAGCATGTCTCATCTGGTGGGGCTTAGAGCCCCGGTATGATGCTCTCTTGGTGCACCTCATATGGACGAAACGTAGGTCTGTCTCTCCTTCTCCTGAGAGGAGGGCGACAAGGTCTGAAACCCTATGAGGGAGGTTCTGCCACGAGTGCAGGTGAAGTACTGTGAAGTGCACGTCCTTATCATGATGAGTACGAGTGGTATGCCATAGGGCCTGACACCCTAACAGGACACTGCCTCTTACAGGCATCATGCCACCATGTTAGGGGACCAGCGGAGCACTAGCCTGGCGAGAAATGCTACAGGGCCTGAGATTCCTAGTAAAACACTCCTCTTCCAGGTGGTGCAGGTGGTGGGTTGCAGTGCATAATGCCCCAGGCAGAGCACCTTTTCAAAGAAGGTGCCGATAGTGGGCTATAAGGCCCGGCACTCCGACGAGATGCTTCTCTACAGGGGATGCAGGCGGCGTGCCCTGACGGAGCGCTCCTCTGCAGAAGGTGCAGGCGGTGTGCCCTAGCGGAGCACTCCATAGAGGCTGCAGGAGGTGTGCCCTAGCAGTGCGCTCCTCCACAGAGACTATAGTTTATCTGAGCAACATGGGATTTCTGGCAGGGATGGTGACACCATCTACTAGGGTCGCTATCCCGATCGCTTCCATGATCGTTCGGGGGAAGACCGAACCCACTTGTCATTATTCATGTTTGACTTCGGTGGGAAGTTTGACCTTGACCAGGAGCTCGACTTCGGATGGGAGCTCGACCTTGGATGGGAGCTTGACCTCGGATGGGAGCTCGACTTTGACTGGGACCTCAACCTCGAACTGGAGCTCGACCTCGAATGGGAGCTCGACCTCGACCGGGAGCTCGACCTCGGATGAGAGCTCGACCTTGGATGAGAGCCCGACCTCGGACGGGAGCTTGACCTCGGTGCTTATTTGGCGATAGCATCCAGGTGGAGCTTTCTGCTAGCTCGATGCCAGCTGGGTCCAATGCGGCCTCCATATTAGCGGCTATGCCACATCAGATACCCTCCACTCTCAAGTTCAGAGCATGTCATGGTGCTCGAAGTGAAGGGAGTTATAGTGATGCTGACATGGAAGGACATTTATCTTATGTCATTTAATACCTTGATCACTGATGACTCGCAGATCGTGCCTTAGTGCCAATGAGGGGGCACCACATCAGTTGGCACCAGAGGGGCATGATGATTACGCTCAGCCCGAAGTGGTTTCCTACGGACCAAAGTGCCACTTCCAGTAGATTTTGATGTGTGGAGAGCATCCAATGGCTAGAGGAGGGAAAAGGATGAATGTTTCGACTAGTACGACACGACGGGGCACTATCAGTCTTTTGAAAAGTGGCCATTTTTCTTAGCCATCTCTTAAGAACCTTCGAGCAAGGAAGCAAAGAGACCTAGAGCTTTTTCTTTCATTCTCGACTCCTGACCCGAGGCATTCTGCAGGTTAGTCTTCCTCTTCTTCTTCTTCCTTGCTTCATTCTCCTCTGGCCTACGTCAAAGGGGATCTATTAGGGTCTAGGTTCTTTCACTTCTCCTTCCCCTTCTTTCTCCATTACTAAGAGTCCTTCCGGTAGGAGGCACCGTCGCCCGGACCATCCTAGTGAGACGGTGCCATCCCGGTCAAGGCCTCCTTCCTCGGATAACGAGAAGAAGGATGTTCCCCTTAGAATCCATAGGGGTCCCCGCTAGATGGGGTTAGTTATAGGAACCCCTGTAGTTCCTCCCCCTTGTCCTTCTTCTTCTATCGGTCAGTCCCTCCAGCATTGCTTCGGCAATGACTCCAAAGGACACCCTTCATCTTCAGAGCACTTATGGGATCTTGGACTCCATCTAGCTCTCGATTTCGGGACCGGAGGAGCTGGTCACTTCCAGTGACCCGGGCTGGATTGCCTTGTACGAGAACTTCTTCCTCGGGGGGCTTTGCCTTCCTCTGCACCCTTGCTTTCTTTCTTTTCTTAATAATTATCGTCTGATTCTGGCCCAACTCATCCCAAACGCCGTTAGGACCATCTCTTGCCTCATCATTCTTTGTCACTTCCACAGGATTGTTGTCTATTTCTCTTTGTTTAGGGCCCTCTTCATCCTAAAATGCCACCTGGTTGATAACAGGTGGTGGTTCGTGGCCCCCCGCCCGGGGGCCATTAAGCTAGACCTGCCCACTTCCATCAAGGGATGGAAGAATGGGTTCCTCTTTGCCTCGATTGAGGGGGTTGATTGGGTCTGGAACAACCCCGACTACACACCCAACCAAAATGCTTCAATGGACCCCGCTGACAGGGAGATGTACGATCGGCTCATCACCTCCGAGGTGCCTCCACTTCGAGATTAGCTGATCGAACAAAACTTGTTTGACACTAGGGTCAGCCCAGTTCGATCCCTAGGTAAGACCAGAATCTGGGCTTCTTTTTGGTGAGAGCCTTTCTCCATCTTGTGACTAATAAAGGCTTCTTCTATTTTCGAGGTTTACCATGGAGCAGATCTGGCAAATGTCTTGAAAGAGGCCCGTGTCCTCCGGGCCCAGGGAAGACCTACAAAAGAGGCTCCATGGAGATCCAGAGTGGAGACCTACCAGAGAGTCCTCTGCTGGGCCGGGCGATGGGAGGCTTGTCGAAGAGTCCCTGGCCATAATTAGAGTGGTGGACCAAACCCCAGCCCATGGGCCTAGCAGAAGCACCGCATCTGGAGAGGGGGTCATGCGGGCCCCTCAAGTGGCCCCCCAACATCGAGATCCTGCCATCACTGAAGGTGGAGGAGCCTGTGACTTGTATTGCAATGAGGGGAAGACCGAGCCTACCGGTGACCACAGAAGTGGCCGGTGTCCGACTAATGGCCCCAGGGACCTCGCCGTCCACCACGCTGGGTCCGATAGTGCCTTCGACGGCATCAGGCATCAGGGTGGCCAAGGTGTCGACACTGGTACCGTCAAACACTGCGGTCACCCTCGACCCGGGCTGGTCGAAAGGATGGTGGAGCTCATTGTCCAGCCCCGTGACTGGCGGAAGAGGGGTGGTAGATAGTTGGGGGTGGTCATCTCTGACTTGTTCCCCCAACTCCTATCGATAAGTTCCTCTTTTTTGGGTCAGTTATTTCCTGTGTTTATGTTAATTTGATTGACCTTCTTTTCTCGGTTGCTACAAGTGGCCACTGGTGCCCTACTCATTAGGGACTCCTGCCTGGTGTTGGCTCGATGGGACAACATCTTCCACAGGTGAAAGGAGGCTATAGAGGCGGAGGCTCAAACCTAGGTCGACCGAGCACACGACCTAGAGAACCAGGCAAAGGGTCTCCAGACCGAACTGGCCGGCTCTAGGACCATGGTGGTAAAGCTAGAGAAATGGGCCACGGACCTCGAGGTGGCTCTAGCAATGGAGAGGGAAAAGACCACCTACCTAACTGAAGAGAGGCCCCACTCTACATCAAAGATGGCATGCCTGGAGGGTTGAGCACAGACTCTCTAGGTACAACTCGATGCGGCAGAGGCCTGAGCTGTAGCAATGGGGGATAAGGCCACGGTGGCGGTGGTGCTTATGGAGGCCGCGAAGAAGGAAGTGGCTAAAGCCATCTCCAAGTTCAAGGCCTCAGAAGCCTTCATGGACGAGGTGCGGGAGGTAGTCCTCAACTCATTCTTCAAAGAATTGGAGGACTACAAGAAGAAAGTGGGCTAGGCCTTCACCCTCCAAGGCCTGGACAGCATCATCCCGAACTTTGCCATCGATGTCGAACGTGGGGAGACTCCTTCTGCTAAGGCTGACATGGGGATGGACGCTGCACCGGAGGTCGAGGCCAGGGCTACTACATCGAAGGTCGAAGTGAGGGCGGCCATTGACCTAGCTACCCCTCCGACCGAAGGCCTGCAGGAGATCGACGAGGTGCCCTGTCGACCTGGCAAGGCCCCAGCGATGTCTCTGTAGCTTTTCTTTCTTTTTTCTTTTTTTGTACTTGGTACATTTTGGAGGACTCCCTGGCCTATCGAGGGGTCCTTATTATAAAGACCTCTTTCATCGATGAAGAACAAAATCTTGCTTTTCCAATGAGCTATGTTCTGCTACTTCCTGTCGCTTCTTTCTTTTTTTTTTCTTTTTTTCTCTTTTCTCTTTCTTTTTGCATGGCAAGGATGCGAACTGTATGGTAGCTAAATGTAAGGTTCCCAAGGTACCGGCCATCTTCGCTAAGTTTGAATTCTGGCAGATGTTTGCAAGAGTCTTGAAAATTCTCCAGCCCTCCTTGCTAGGCTTAGAATCATGCAAATAAGAGTGTGGGGCTTCTAGAGTTTCCTGGCTTGCTTCATCAGACTGTTAGTTCGATAGGTAGAGTGCGGGGCCTCAAAAGTTTTTCATCTTGCTTCGCTGAACTTGAAGTCTGACGGATATAGTGTGAGGCTTCTAGAGTTCCTGACTTGCTTTGCTAAACTTGGAGTCCGATGGATTGAGTGCGGGGCTTCAGGAGTTTCTTGGCTTGCTTCGTTAAACTTGGAGTCTGACGGATTGAGTGCGAGGCTTCAGGATTTTTCTGGCTTGCTTAATCGAACTTAGAGTCCGACGAATAGAGTGTGGGGCTTCAAGAGTTTCCTAGCTTGCTTCGCCGAACTTGGAATCCGATGGATAGAGTGCGGGGCTTCTGGAGTCTCCCGGTTTGCTTCACTAAACTTAGAGTCTGATGGATAGAGTGCAGGACATCTAGAGTTTTTTGGCTTGCTTCGCCAAACTTGGAGTCCGACGGATAGAATACGAGGCTTCTGGAATTTCTTGGCTTGCTTTGCCGAACTTGGAGTCCGATGGATAAAGTACGGGGCTTTTGGAGTTTTCCAGCTTGATTCACTGAACTTGGAGTTTGATGGATATAGTGCGAGGCTTCTAGAGTTTTCTGACTTGCTTCGCCAAACTTGAAGTCTGACGGATAGAATACGGAGCTTCTGGAGTTTACTAGCTTGCTTTACCAAACTTAAAGTCCGATGGATAGAGTGCGGGGCTTCTAGAGTCTCCTGACTTGCTTCGCCAAACTTGGAGTCCAACAGGTAGAGTGCAGGACTTCTAGAGTTTCCTGGCTTGCTTCGCCAAACTTGGAGTCTGACAGATAGATTTCTTCCATGAAGGGGAGATAGTGCTGTGCCAAAAGGGGGCTTTTATTTTTGAAAGAGAGTCTTACATTATTGATAGTACATCCTTAGGTTGTTAGCATTCCAGGTTCGGGGAAGCTGAGCATCATCGAGTCCAGCAAGGTGGTAGGCTCCATGCGGCAGGGCTTCGATCACCTTGTAAGGACCTTTCCAATTTGGGGAGAGCTTGCCACATTTTCCAGGATAAGAGACTTTAGTTCACCCCAAGACTAGGTCACCTGGGCAGAAGGCCTTCGGCCTAACACAAGAGTTGTAGTACCGGGCCACCCATTGCTGGTTCACTGCCATACGAAGCCGGGCTTTGTCCCTCGTTTCTTCCAGCAAATCCAGGTTGAGGAGGAGGCAAGTTGGATTCTTAGCTTTGTTGTATTGCTCCACTCATAGTGTGGGCATACCCACTTCCACTAGAATCATGGCCTTGGAACCGAAAACGAGGTTGAACGGTGTCTCACCCATCGTTGTCTGAGATGTGGTGTGGTAGAACCATAGTACACTGGGGAGCTCCTCAGCCCATCGATCCTTGGCCTCGTCCAGTCTGGTGCGGAGTCCTTGGAGGATGGTTTGGTTGGTCACCTCGACCTACCCGTTGGTCTGTGGGTGAGCCACTGAAGTGAAATGGTGGTGGATGTTGAGGTTGGCACAGAACTCCTCAAATGCCTGGTTGTCGAACTAATGTCCATTGTTAGTGATGATAAATGTGGAAGACCTTAATGGTAAATGATTGACTTCTAGAGGAAAGACCTGGCCTTACTTTCAGTGATTCGTGCTAGTAGCTTGGCCTCGACCCACTTGGTGAAGTAGTCAATGGCCATGATCAGGTACTTTCATTAACCAGACATGGGGCGAAAGGAACCTAAGATATCCATTCCCTACTAAACGAACAGCCACGAGGTAGAGAGCTGGGATAGCGACGAAGCCGGCTGCATTATATGTGAGAGTGTCATCGACAACGATCACACTTCCTCATGAAATCAGCTGCATCTTCCTGCATGGTTTTCTAGTAGTATCCCTGCCAGAAGGCCTTGTATGCCAACATCCTACCCCCCACATGGTTCCTACAGACGGCCTCATGTATCTCCTGCAGCATGTAGGTGACTTTCGAGGGTCTCAGGCACTTTAATAGAGTGGGACCTCCGGTAGAGTTGCCCATCCATCAGCATGAAGCGTGCGGCCTTCTTCTTGAGAAGATCAGCCTCCATGCAGTTCTCGGGCAGGGTGCCATCGGTGATGTACCTGATATAGAGATCCATCCAACCGGCCTTAAGGGTGACCTGTTGCACCTCGCCTGGGGCCTTGTAGCTGGGGGTCTCCAAAACTCGATGTAGGCACATCCCAGTGATAAGTCTGTTAAAGGTCGCAAGTCTGGAGAGGGCGTCATCGCGGGTGTTCTCCCCCTGGGGATGTGGGAGATAATGAATCGCTGGAAGCTTGATGCGCTCGAATGCACCAATTCTAAGTACCTTGCCATCTGAGGATCTTGGGCTTCAAATTCTCTCGAGACTTGACCCGCGACCAGCTACAAGTCAGTAAAGACTCTCAGGCTTGACATGCCCAGCTCATGGGATACTTTCAATCCCGCAAGGAGCACCTCATACTCGGCCTGGTTATTCATAGCTTTGAAGAGAAAGTGCAAGCACATTCTGCTACAACTTCGTCCGAGTTGGCTAGGATAAGGCTGACTCCACTTCCTCCCGTGTTGGACACGCCATCCACGTGGAGGACCCATGCCATCTCCTTCATTGGTGGGTCCATTGGGTGCTCGGGAGAAGCCTCCTCTGGTTCCTCATACATCCAGGTGCACTCCACCAGGAAATCAGCCAGCACCTGAGCCTTCTGAGATGGCCTTGAGTGGTAGGTGATATCGAACTCACTGAGTTTCACTGCCCACTTAGCTAAACATTCGGATGGGTAAGGATGGCTCTCAAAGGCTGGTCGGTAAGGACTGCAATCAGGTGGGCTCGAAAGTATAGCCTGAGGTGTTGAGCAGACATGATCAGTACAAAAATGATTTTTTCAAAGTGGGTGTACCTAGTTTCTACATTTCGGAGCACCTTGCTTGCATAGTACACTAGTCTTTGAATTCCATCCCCGTTCATACGGACCAACACCAAGCTAACGGCCCCCGACGAAATTTCCAGATATAGAAGGAGTTCCTCCCCAACCTTTGGCCTGGAGAGTAGTGGGGGAGAGGCGCCAAAATTTTTCAGGTCCTCGAATATCCCTCGACAATCCTCAATCCAAGTGAAGTCATGCATCTTGTGCAATGCCTTGAAGAAGGGCAAGCAGCATCGGCGAAGTGCGAGATGAACCGTCTCAAAGCCATGATCCGACTGGTCAGGCGTTGGACATGCTTCTTTGAGGTAGGGTGTTCCATGTCGATGATCGCTTGGACCTTCTCAGGGTTGGCCTTGATCCCTTTCTGGGTGACCATGAAGCCCAAGAACTTTCCAGTGGTGATGCCGAATGCGCACTTGGCCAGATTCAATTTCATCTGGTAGAGACGAAGGTTTTGGAAGGCCTCTGTAAGGTCTGCGATGTGGTCCACCTCTTGACTGCTCATGACAAGCATGTCATCCATGTAGACCTGTATGTTATGACCGATTTGATATTTGAAGACCTTGTTGACCAGGTGCTGGTATGTAGCTCAAGCATTCTTCAGACCGAATAGTATCATCTTGTAGTAGTAGATTTCTCGGTATGTTATGAAAGTCGTGTGCTTCTCATCTTTCAGGTGCATCTGAATCTAATAATACCTGGAGAATCCATCCATGAAGCTGAGCAAACAGTGCCCCGAGGTGGCATCCACCAACTAGTCGATCTTGGAAAGGGAAAAACTATCTTTTGGGCACGTCTGGTTGAGGTAGGTGTAGTCCACACAGATTCTCCATTTCTTATTGGCCTACTTGACCAAGATCTATTCGCCAGCCAGCTAGGGTACTAGACCTCTCGGATGAAGCCCATAGTGAGGAGCTTTTCTACTTCTTCATTTATTGCCTTTTGTCTTTCTAGGATGAAGCTCCTTTTCTTCTACCGGACTGGGTGGCATTTTGGGTTGACGTTTAACCTATGGGTGATGATGTTGGGTGGAATCCCGGGCATGTCCACCATAAACCAGGCAAAGATATCAGCATTCGCCCAGAAGAAGCTTAGAAGGCGAGCCCTTTCATTCTCATGAAGCTGGGCTCCCACTTGCACTATCTTGGAGGGGTCTACCCCGAGGGAGAATGACAGCAAGCGCTCGACTGGGCCACCCTTGGACTTTTGCATTCTTTGATCTAGCTGGTCAGCGACCGGGTCCTCCACGGCACTCGTTGTCCCAGGATGGCCTGCAGACAGTGTTGAATCGGCTACGAAGCCCCTCTCATCTCACCGACTCTGTAAAGAGTCGGGAACTAGACTAGGAGTCATTTTATAGATATGACCACATCGAGCAGGTTGAGCCTTGGACGACCAAGGATCATGTTGTAGATTGAGGGGAGCTTAACAACCTGAAGGTCATCATGACAATGCTTTGCTGGAGAGGCATCCCAGCGGTGACAAGGAGGGTGATCTCTCCCTCCATTCCCATAAAATTTCCGGTAAAGCCGACCAGAGGGATGTGTACTGGCCTCAACAAGGTAGGAGACAGATTCATCTTGGATAAAGTATCATAAAAAAGGATGTCAATCGAACTTCCACTATCGACCATGATCCATCTTACAAGATACTTCACAATCGTCATCTCGATGATAACAGCATCGTTATTTACATTCTCCACCCTGGTTTCCCTTCCCCCATGAAGGAGAGTACATTGTCAGTCTGTTCCCCTGCCCTGGTCCTTTTCAAGCTATGCTCCATCCTTCAGGAGATCATCCCCATTAGCCTCTCGGTGGGCTAGTTGTTGACAGGAGGAATAGCCATAATCACTTAGGATTCGGATGAGGTCTTGCCCCCCACGAACTTTTTGAGACAACCCCTCCTGATTAAATCTTCGATCTTCCTTTATAGGTGGTGGTATTTCTCGGTGTCGTGGCCATGGTCATGATGAAACTGATAGTACTTCAACTTGTCATGACCACTTGACGGCCTCAGCAAGGGAGGGCGGTGCAGGTAGTGCTCGCCCTCGATCTCCATGAGGGTCTTGGATCTTGGAGTGAGAAGAGGGGTATACCTCTCTTCCTGGGCAGGAGCATCCTTTGGCTTCGGGCCTGCTCAGAGGTTCGGGGTCGCCCTAGGCCCATGCACCCCAAAGGATGTACTTGTGGGCATGAAGGAGGAGCTCGAAGTAGGTCTTCGGAAGCTTTTTATCGAGGGAGTAGGTGAAGCAGGAGGTCCTGAGCTCTCTTTTCAATGCCAACATAGGGACGAGCTCATCCAAGTTGTAGATTTCCAGGGTGGCGATTTTAAAATGGGACACGTAGTCCCGCAAGGACTCATGGTCCTGCTAGCGGATGGAGAAGAGGCTGTAGGCTTCATGTAGCACCTTTTAGCAGATGTCGAAGTATGCCATGAACTTCTTCTCTAGCTATTCAAAGGAGTCAATGCTCCTTGGCTCGAGGTGGGTGTACCAGACTCGAGCAGCCTTCCGGAGCGTAGCCAGGAAGGTGATACAGAGAAAGGCATCAATGGCCCCTTAGACCCCCATGAGGGCCTTGTAGCTCTCGAGATGGTCCAGAGGGTTGGTGGTCTCGTCATAGGGATCCACCTGAGGTATACAGAACTGGCTCGAAATCGGTTCCTCTTAAATTCTGTGGGAGAAAGGGGGATGGGCGTCATAGCTCACGGGCTCGCATGAGGAGCCCTGCAGATTGGCAAATTGGCGGGATAGCTTGGCCAGCTTGCGCTCTTGTTTCTCCAAGCACCTCTCAGCCTATCGCCTGATAGCCTCATCGGTGGAACCTTCTACCAAGGCTATCAAAGGAAAGGAAGATAAGGGCCAAAGGAGATTCATACTGGGGGCCTTGCCATGGCAGCATTTATGGTGCCATGAGGCACCGGGGTTCGAGAATGTGGACTGACTCTTCTGGTAAGCCGAACCACTCCATTGCCTCTTCCTTAGGGTCCGAAGGCTCCCCTCGGGGTAGGATGTGGCCTGTGAATGCGACGGCCTTCCTTGGAAGGATCGCAAGCTATCGTGGGATCCGATGGCTGTGGTGGAGCGATGAGCTATGGATCCACTGGAAGCAGCGGTGGCAGAGCGGGGAGCTCCCTCTCTGGACTGTGCAGGTCACCGCGATGGGGAGGGTCTCCCATGTGGCTGATGGAGGCTTCTCGCGCATGTGTCCCTACCATGTTGCAGCAGGGGACTGGTCTAAACCGGCACTTCTCCCCTTACTTGGCGTGCCAATTTGTTGTCGCTTATATCACTGTGGCCTGTAGCTCCGACGTGGCTCGAATGAGTGGACTTCCTGCTTAGAAACCTCCAAGTGTGATTGGTCTTGCAAAAAAGAGGAGACCCAGCTTGGGGAACCCGGCGGGGGCACTTTGATGATCAAGTCAGTGGGCGATTAAGGAAAACATATCCTTCTTTGCGAAGTCCAAAGTGGCCTCCACATTCAGAGGATTTTTTAGAAGACAGAGTGGGAGTTAGAGTAATGGAAGCTAGAGCAACGGGAGTTCTCGGGGGAGTCTTTGAATGTTCCTCCTGCCCTTGCCTTGGCTTCACTTTGCTTGCTCGTGTTTGCACTTACTTGTCCGTGCTTGCACTTACCTTTGCCGAAGGCTCCTTTGAGCTTCTTATAAAAGCGTGTCTCATCTGGTGGGGCTTAAAGCCCTGGTCTGATGATCTCTTGGTGCGCCTCGTATGGGCAAAGTGCAGGTTTGTCTCTCATCCTCCTGAGAGGAGCGCAACAAGGTCTGAAACCCTCCGAGAGTGGTTCTGCCATGAGTGCAGGCGAAGTACTATGAAGTGCACATCCCTATCGCGGTGAGTACAAGTGGTGTGCCATAGGCCTGACACCCTGACAGGACACAACCTCTTACAGGCATCGTACCACCATGTTAGGGGACTTGGTGGAGCACTAGCCTGGTGGGAAATGCTAGAGGGCCTGAGGTATTGGTAAAACACTCCTCTTTCGAGTGGTGCAGGTGGGGGGTTGCAGTGCACGATGCCCCAGGTGGAGTGCCTTTTCAAAGAAGGTGCCAATAGTGGGCTATAAGGCCCGGCGCTCCGACGGGATGCAAGCGGCGTGCCCTAATGGAGCGCTTCTCTGCAGAAGGTGCAGGCGGTATGCCCTAGCAGAGCACTCCTCCATAGAGGCTGCAGGAGGTGTACCCTGGCGATGCTCTCCTCCACAGAGACTATAGTTTCTCTGAGCAACATGGGGTTTCCAGCGGGGATGGTGACACCATCTACTGGGGTCGCTATCCCAGTCGCTTCCATGGTCGTTCGGGGGGAAGAACGTACCCACTTATCTTTATTCATGTTTGACTTCAGGTGAGGAGTTTGACCTTGACCAGGAGCTCGATCTCGGAGAGGAGCTCGACCTTGACTAGGAGCTCGACCTTGGATGGAAGCTCGACCTCAGATGGGAGCTTGACCTCGGCGCTTATCTGGCGACAGCATCTAAGTGGCACCTTCTGCCAGCTCGATTACCATCTAGGTTTGACACGGCCTCCACGTTAGCAGCTATGCCACATCAATGATCATTATTATAATGATCATAATTGTCAATAATTACTTTCTTGGGTTCTGTTATAATAGAATAACACTATTATTAGAACCTTGGATGATGGATGGGTGGCAGGATGGGCTATGATTTGTGATGGAAGGGCTTGGATTAAAACATGAATTAAGTAAAATAACATATAAAATATTTATTATAAAAGTTAAGTTTATGTTATTATTGGTGTTAATAAAATGATGATGTAACACAAATCATTTTACATATCACAAATTAGACTTGTTACGGTTAACAGATTTTTGTTATTTTAGTTTTGAAAGAAATAAAGGCTTCAAGAATGTTTGATTCAAAATGAAGAATTAGTGACGAGAGCACGGATGGATTAGTCAAAAGGAGATAAGCTAACCAAGACTGTTTTTCACAATTTTTTTACTTATAATATCAATTTCAATACAATAATTCTATATGCTAGAAAAAGTTAATAGCTTTTTTTTTTTGTTGGTAAAGAAGTTAAACAGCTTTGTTTTTTTTTTTTTTTTTTTGTAAACCTGTGCATTCAATTTAGGGTTCTAGTATGAATACAACCAAGAAAGTCAGAAAAGACAATATCATAAAAAGACATCGGGGCACTCCTAGGTTGGTCCACAGTACTAGACCCGAATGATTAGCAATAAAAGAGGCTACCCAATTTACCATAGAGTTAGCCTCTCGATAAACATAAGTCTGATAATGCTGATGGATGAATCATGAAGAAGGAGAGTGATGTCACAGAAAAGAGGGTGCACTGCCCTCAACCTCCTGGCCTCCTGAATCCAAGCTATAATAGTAGCTGAGTCATCCTCAATGATGATGTGGTCAATCTGCAAGATCCTTCGGGTGTAAATAATACCAGCCCAGGCACCCCGCAGCTTGGCTGTCGGGATTGCCGGCTCAAGGAGATAGTGCCCCCCGCAGCCAGAATACCAAGGCCTGGACCACGGATGACAAAGCCAGCTCCTCCATGAGTACCCCTGACACTCCCGTCAAAATTGATTATGACAAACCTCGGAGGTGGGGGCTTCCAAGAAATAAAAACCTAGCAGGGCACCTGAGGAGCAACAAAGAAGCCTCAGGTCTCTAAAGTCACCATGGTCATCATTAGATACTCATCTGCATGAATCCAAGCTCTCTTAACAATAACTCTGGCTGAATAAGTAGAAGTATTAAAAACAATGTCATTCTTGGTTAACTAGGTATGATACATAATATAGGTAATGAAGGTACCAAAAGAATGGTTAGTTTCGAGATGGAGCAAATTGAGAAAATAATCTATATAATCAGCAACATGTATAAAAAGCGCTTCGAGACCGGTGATCCTCCATACCTAAGCAGCCTGCTGGCATAAAAAAAGAACATGAACCAAAGTCTCCTCCTCCCTACACACCGGGCAGTACGAGGGCACATTCACTCCTCTAGTGCTGAGGAATGCTCGAGTAGGAAGACGACCCCATGCCACTTTCCACAAAAATAAATTGACCCTTGGATGAACCCGAATCCTCCAAATCCAGCCAATATCAAGAGTCTACCGGGGCATGTGGCAAAACAGGGGGTACATATCTGACATGGCGACTCTCGGGAGAGAAGAGGTCCTCCACACCCTAACATCAGTGCAAGCATGAACAGGCTGAGCAATCGATAAGACCCGGGCCCCTACAATATCATCGAAGACACGAGTGACAAGTACGGAATTCCATTGTGAACCATCCATGAGTAATAAATCAGAAATAGAGAGAGAATCAGTGATATCCATGGCGATGAACATCGGTCACCGGGACAACGATAGGTCCGCAATCCAAGGGTCAAACATAAAGTTGATAGATGTACCATCATCCAGTATCTATCTAGTCTGGGGGAGAACAACCTAAGCTGTAGCCACCATTGCTTTCCAGATAGCTGAACATTTGCGGCTGGGCCGATAATTCTCTCCCGGGCAGTCAAAGCCATATCTATCCTTTATCATCAAAGTCCACAGGCTATTGGACATAACAAGAATTTGGCGACATGTTTAGCCAACAAAGCTTCCCGTCTCGTAGTGAGGGAGTGAATGCTAAGACCCCCCTCTCGCAGAGGCTGGCACACCACATGCCAACTAAGAAGGTGAACACCCCTAGCACCAGATACCGAGCCTAGAGGAAAGCTCGAATGAATTGCTCCACCTTAAAAATCATTGCTTTGGAAAGGACAATATTAAAGAGCATATAAAGAGGTAAGGATGTAAGAATCGACCATGTCAAAGTGATCCTCCTCATTAATGAGAGAGCTCTTCCCTGCTAACCCTCCATCCTGTCATGGACCATCTTAATCGGATGGTCGCAATCAGCCTTTAATAGTCTATCTCATGTAATCGAAACTCCAAGATAGTGAAGTGCACCCCCATGCTCTCCAATCCTAAGGATCTCCCAAATCGAATGCTGCAGTAGGGCCGAGGTCTTCGAATTAAAATGAACCTCAAATTTTAGCATATTAACTCTTTAGCCAGAAGATAAACAGTGGTCCTCCATAATTTTCCTAAAGCCTTGAGCATAGAGGATAGTGGCACGGTCAAAGAGCAAACAATCATCTACAACCAAGAGATGCAAGATCGGGTTGGCACCAGGGGTCGGGACACACGGCTGAAGACCTAACCCCTGGGCCGCCGCCCACAAAGCTCGCGAGAGAGCATCAGCACAAAAAATGAACAAGTACGAGGATAGAAAACAACCTTCTGAAGGTCAATATTAGAAAAGAAGAAGTTCGATAAAGTTCCATTAATAAGGATTGCAAAGGAGGGACGGACAATGCAAGCCAGGATCCAGGAGATCCAGCAAGAATGAAAGCTAAAATACGTCAGTGCCTTCTCCAAAAAAGTTCAATTCATGCAATCATATGCCCACTCCATATCCAGCTTAATGTCCATCAGATTACGACGGGTAGAGGCTCCCTCGAAGGTCATGCATAAATTCCTATACGATAAAAACATTATCAGAAATAGACCGCCCCTCAACAAAAGCCTCATGTTCTGGACTAATTAGGTGCTTCATCCTGTTAACACTATGAGCTTGGCACAAACTTTATACAAATATTGCACAGACTAATGGGCGTAAAATCGCTAGGCTCAGATGCATCATGGTGCTTAGGTATAAGAGTAACATAAGTATGCTTCCAAGAATCCGGCATCCTACCACAATAGAAAAACTCCTGAACAACAGCAACCACATCATCCCGAACAACACTCCAAAATCGTCTGAAAAAGGCAAAAGAGAATTCATAGGAACCGAAGGTTTATTTTCTACGATAGACCATAGAACATTCTGCATATCATCCTCAGAGACATGACTGATGAGGCTAGATTCTCTTGGTCCGACACCCTAACCAGCAGAAGAGGAAGATCAAAGATAGCAGGCTCACCAATAGGAACAGTCCACCTGAATTTGAAAAAATTAGTGATCTCTTGTCTAATATCATCATCCTCCACCCACATATCCTTACGAGTCCAAAAAACTTTGATACGGTTCATATGCCATCTCACAATAGCGGCCTGGTGAAAAAAACTCGGTATTCGTGTCTACTTTCTTATTTGAGGATTTCTATTCTCTACCTCTGAGGGTAATGGCTATCATTTTTAAAAACATGGTTGGCTTAGGCTGAAATTCCATCTACCTCCGTCTTCCTCCTTTGCCTTGTTTGTGAGATGGAGAGCAGAAGCGGACGGTGTCATAGGCAAGCCAAACGGTGGAGAAGTGGTGCCAGCCGAGCTTGGATCGGATGACATAGGCCCCCTACTTGAAGAAATCACCGACACGGACGGTGTGGTAGCCACCTCGCCAGTAATCCTCGATGCCCTTGTCCTCCGACATGTAATTGCTACTCTCGCTCTGCCGGTCCTCCTCCGCCATCCGATCCATTGCCAAGATCCAATCCAACGGCCCTCACTCTCGCCCCGATCAATCTCGCACTTCCTTGCCAAGATTCAAGTTATAATACTTGAAGGCCTTAACCCTGCACTCCTGGAATCCTTGGTGATAAGAATCTAGGGCCGCCCCGGTGACCTCCTTTTTGAAGGTGAAAGATGCCTTGAAGTCTGAGATGGAAGTCGCTACCTTCTTCTTGGCCTCTGTTGCCCAGGTGGCTTAGTCCCAAGAGGGGGGTGAATTGGGAATTACAAAATTTTTGCAAGTATGTGCACAAGTAATTCCAATTAGTAGTTAGGTGCTGTGTTAACAGAGAATGAATGCAGAAGCTAAAGATAAAACAAACACAACACAAACAAAGCAGATTTATAGTGGTTCGGAGCAACCCAGCTCCTACGTCCACTACCCAAGTTCACCGCTCGGGATTTCCACTATATCCCCCAAACCGGAATACAGTCGGATTGTTTTGCAGGCTCATAATCCCAACCTCTACACTTTGGTTTTTGAAATCGGGCTCACCAAAGAAACCCAATCTAGGTTTTTACAAGTTCACCTAAAACCTCTACACTTTGGTTTTTAGAAAGGCTCACCAAAGAAACCTCTACACACTCTGGTTTTAAAGGCTCGCCAAAGTAACCTATTTGGATTTTACAACAGGGCTCACCAATAACCCAAATATTCTAAATGATAGAATAAAAAAGCAATAATAAAGACAAACTCTGTTATCTGGGTGGTTGCCAATGCAGCTCGAGTGAAGATCCACTGAATGCTCTTCAATGCACTTCAATGGCTTCCTTGCTTTCCTCAAAAGGTGCTTCAAGCTTCTGGTAAGAGTGGTTGCAGGCTTGAAGGCAGACTTTAAAACTCTAGTGCTCTCTCACTTCACTTCAATAAGTGTTCAATAAATGCTCAATAATTCATTAGCCCCTTCAAGGATGTTCTCATACCTTATTTATAGAGACTTCAACTGCCTTTCCTTGATTTTGAACGTTGTAGACCATTGGAAGGTGACAGGTTCCCGTTGGAGCACTTTTGGAATTCAAAAACTGAGAACTGGAACTAGCCGTTGAAGGTGACCCCGTCATTCCAGCTGGCTCGGACAAACTTCGAGTCGGCTCGGATGAAGTTCGGGTCGACTGGGCTGAGTGCCAGTCGGCTAGCTTCCATAGCTGAGAAAATACCTCACTCTGGACGAGTCGGCTGGAATCTCAGAGGCTCTCAGACCATTCTCAACTGAGTTCTAGATGAGTCGGCTGGATCTAATTCCAGTCGGCTCGGATTCCTGAGAATCTCAGAACGTTCCAACCTTGTTCTGGATGAGTTGGCTAGGCCTTGGTGCCAGTCGGCTGGATCTGTGTGCTAGAGAACTTCTCTTCAGTGCCAGTGCCAGAGTCGGCCGGGTTGTCCTTCCAATCGGCTCGAAGGTGGTTCTTCAGCCAGATCAACTTCAAACTTCTAGAACACTTGTCCCATGCTTTAAAGTCTTCTTCAAGGACTTTTTACAATAAATTCAAGAAAAATTTGAAGCTTTAAAGACTACTAGAAGTAACCCTTTAACTGATTTCAATAGGAAACTTTTTGTAGGGTTCTTTTTTACAAGATTCTAAATACTTTACAATTCAACACAAAACATTAAAGATTGTAGGAATTAAAAAGGTGTGTCAATGTAGTTGTCCTACAAAAACTTGTCAATCATTTGAAGAGTTGTTAGATAACTAAATGTATGCTTCAATGTTTTGTTATCATCAAAATCACTTTAGGGGTCAATAATCTTCCCCTTTTTGATGATGACAAAACACTGGGCATGAAAACAATCTAATCTATTCACAAATATGTAAGCATTTACATTTGTTTAAAAATCAACTGTAATCTCAAATGTATATCAGTATGTGCTATACAGTTAAGCACAAAATCAAATTCATAAACTGTAAATATCAGAGATTGATTGCTTGTATGTATCAAGCAGCATTAAGTATCGACTGATAGATATAATAAGTTGAGAGCATCATAGTAATCATTGAAGCATGTAAATTAAACATATATGTCTCCCCCTGTTTATAAGATTTCTAGACAATATGAATTTTCTCTAAGTTTCTCCCCCTTTGACATTTATTCGAACATTTTATCAGAATAATATGCAAGAGATCATTCAGAAATGCCTTAAAAACTCTCCTTGTCTACTTTACTTTAGTATTACTATTGCAATTCATTAATCTTTTTCTTTCATGTATTCTTTCATGCACTCTATGATTCTCCCCCTTTTTGTCAACAATTCAAAAAGGTTAAACAGGTAAGCTCAGAATTTTAAATAGGTTGAAAAAATTTTAAGATTTGTTTGAGATAATTTCACTTTTTCAACTTAGAGAGAGAATTCTATTTAAACAAATAGAGGTGTAAACAAGAAAATATAAATACACACATTACACAGTAATCAAAAGATGTTCATTTCATTTCTATCAAAAAGTGTTCAGTACATCAATCATTACAAAAGTTTCAAAAAGCATCCAAAAAGGTACTGAAACTACAAAATGTCTAATCATAATCATCTCTAGGAACATTGGCACCATACCAAGAAGTGGGTCTAGGTGCTCGACTAGATGAAGCATGTGGAGGAGGAGCCCTAGGGTGAACAGAGGTACTAGGAGCCCTAGTGGAAATGGGTAGCGGATCATACAATGATCTTGTCCTAGCTATGACTTCCAATGATCTGACAGTGCCACAGAGAGACACCATTTCCATCCAAATTGCTCCCATTTGTTGCTCCAAGTCCTTGAGGCTAACTGGCACTTTATTTAATGCCTCTTTCATTTCACCTATTTCTTTCTGCATAGATACAAGCTCATCTGCTTGGACATTGGCGAAGGCTTCAGCTGATCCTCGAAGTCTGCCAAGCTCCGATCTTATGATCCCAATGCCTCTAGTATATTCCTCTGCCATACCTCTTGTATCTACAATAGTTCCCACTTTGCCTCTAAGCTCTTTCAATTCAGTTTGATATTCATTCAAAGTGGCATCTACAGACTTCAAAATTATTTCAGAACTTGAAGAGATACAATTCAGAATAGGTTGAAGGTCTATCTGAGGTGCCGACCTTGAAGCTTCTATAGCTTCAACCCTTCCTTGTAGACTTGATACATGCTCTTCTAATATGTCCAATCTGCTATCCACTGACTGTTTCAAATCACTAAATAATGAAGTTATTGTACCTATCAGTGAATCTGTCAAGCTTTTCAATTGTTCTTCAATCTGAACTTGGACAATTGGAGGCTGTGTAGCTGCAATAGGGCAGTCATGTAAAGGAACATCAGCTGAAGGTAGGTCAAACTCTGGTGCGGGCAAATCAAACTCTACTGCAGGCATATCAAACATAGGTGAAGGTGCTCTAGTCTCCTCAGTAACAGCAGCAGGCTCAGGTACAAATGACTCAGGCTCCGGTACAGGTGTAGAAGAAGTTCCAGCAGCTTCTACATTTTCTTCCTCTTCTTCTTCTTCACTACTATTGGAGCTGCCAATGGCCCTTACATTTGTGCCTTTCTTTCTCCACACTCCTTCCACTTGGAAATATCCCATCCTCTCAAGAGTTTTAGAAGTGTAGATATCAGTGTGATGCAATTCTAATCCGTCTTTACCATCCAAATTGACTCTATGGGATTTAAACAATAATGTAAGCATCATTCCATATAACAGACAGGATTTAGCTTTTCTTACTGTTTCTTTCATCTGCATAATTATAATGTATGACAAATTGACAGGAGTTCTTTCTAGAATGTGCTCCATGAGACATAGATCCTTTTCGCTCACCCAATCAAACCTACCAGTTCTTTGTAAGAAAATTCTACAAATGAAGTTGTGAAGTAGTCTCATTTCTAGTGATAGGGTGTTAGCAAAAATAGTGCCAATTCCTCCAACATCCTCTTTGTTCAAAATTGTTTTTAGAGTCTTCTCTCTGTTGTCAATTACTAAAAATTTCAGTCCATCAAAAGGAATATCCAGTAATTCATGTAAAGATTCCTCGTTGACAATGACCCTCTTTTCTTTGACAGTGGATTTCACCTGGTTAGTTCCCAATCTTAAGTTCTCATAAAAACTTCTAACCAAAGAGGGATAGGTCTTCTCATTCAATGAACAAAATCTTCTCCACCCTTGGTCTTCAATTAAATCTCCTATCTTTAACCCAATGCCCTTAATAAATTCAAATTAATTCGACGGCCGGAGGTTACCGGACGCATAGACATTGAGGGCACTTGGCTAGGAGCGGTTGCAGCTTCTCTTGTGGCTTCCTCTGTAATTTCTTCACTGCTTGGCTCTTCTTGCCTTCTCTTGGACCTTCTTTCTTTTTTCAGCCGAAGGAGCAACCCTAACGGAGCATTTCCCTGTCGTACGTTTGGGTGCCATAGCTAGGAAAGATGGAAGAACAAGAAAATGAAGTGCTTGGAAGGGAGAAGGATGTCTTTGGAGTAGGTTTTGGAGATGAGTGAACCGTTAGAGAAGATAACATAGAAGCTAAATGGTTCGAAGAAGAGTTTATAACCCTAAGCAAAATGCTTTGACACGAAAATCCAGTCGACTCGAGTAGCCCTAAAAAGGCTCGAGTCGGCTCAGCCAGAGCTCTCCTAAAACCATCAGAAAATCCAGTCGACTCGAAATTATTCGAGTTGGCTAGGCCAGAACAAGTTCAAAACTCTCAGAAAAATCCAGTTGACTCGGATCAAGATCCAGTCGACTCGAACAGAGAAAATAGAGTTTTGAAAATTTTGAACACAATTCGGAGGAGTTTTGAAAGGAATTTCAAAGAAAATTAAAGCTAAAAAAAATAGAATAAATTGAGGAGGTCTTCAAGATGAAGTTTTCTTAGAATTGAAGGAATTAGGTTAAAGAATCTAGAAGGGATCACAAAGTCCTAATTTACTTCTAATTAGCTCAAATCTATCTTGATTGAGTGGCTTGGTAAATATGGCAGCTAATTGATCTTCAGTATGCACAAAGTCAAGCACAATATTACCATTAGAAACATGATCTTTAATAAAATGATGTCTAATTTCAATGTGCTTGGTTCTAGAGTGTTGAATTGGATTCTTTGTCAAATTGATAGCACTTGTGTTATCACATTTAATTAAAATTTTAGATTGTGATACACCAAAATCTTCTAGTTGTTGTTTAATCCATAACACTTGAGCACAACAACTACCGGCAGCCACGTACTCAGCCTCAACTGTGGACAAGGCTACAGAGTTTTGCTTCTTACAGTGCCATGAAATTAAATTCAACCCTAGAAATTGGCATGTACCACTAGTGCTTTTTCTATCTATTTTACAACCAGCATAATCAACATTAGAGAATCCAATCAAATTAAAAGTAGAATGTTTAAAATATCAGATTCCTAAATTACTTGTTCCTTTCAAATATTTAATTATTCTTTTTACAGCAAGCATATGTATTTTTTTTGGTGATGACTGAAATCTAGCACATACACATATATTGTATAATATGTCAGGTCTACTTGCAGTCAAATATAATAAAGATCCGATCATACCTCTATATAGCTTTTGGTCAACACTGGATCCATTCTCATCTTTGTCCAGTCTGCAAGCTGGGCTCATGGGTGTGCTCATTGTTTTGCTACTCTCCATATCAAACTTTTTGATAATTTCCTTGATGTATTTGGCTTGGTTGATGAAGATGCCTTCCTTTGTTTGTTTTACTTGAAGTCCAAGGAAGTAGTTCAGCTCGCCCATTAAGCTCATTTTAAATTTTCCCTGCATAAGCTTAGTAAATTCTTTACATGGAGATTCGTTAGTTGCACCAAAAATGATGTCATCAACATATATTTGTACAACTAAGATGTCATTATTTTTCTTTTTGATAAACAAAGTTTTGTCTACATTTCCTCTTGAAAAATTATTTTCAATTAAGAAAGTGCTAAGTCTATCATACCATGCTCTAGGTGCTTATTTCAAACCATACAATGCTTTGTTTAATTTGAATACATGGTTTGAAAAAGTGTGATTTCCAAAACCTGGTGGTTGTTCGACAAAAACTTGTTCAGAGATAAAACCATTAAGAAATGCACTTTTTATATCCATTTGAAAGAGTTTAAAGTTCATGTAGCAAGCAAATGCAAGTAGTAATCTAATGGCTTCTAGTCTTGCTACGGGTGCATAAGTTTCATCAAAATCAATACCTTCTTCTTCGTTATATCCCTTAGCCACTAATCTAGCTTTGTTCCTTATAATATTTCCTTGCTCATCTAATTTATTCCTATAGACCCATTTAGTTCCTATAATTGGATGGTCTGTAGGTCTATCTACAAGTGTCCATACCTTATTTCTTTCAAACTGGTTTAATTCTTTATGCATTGCCATCATCCAGTTTGGGTCAGTCTCAGCCTCTTCTAAGTTATGGGGTTCTATTTGTGATACAAAGACTAGGTAATCATATGCATCCTTATGTGCAGCCCTAGTCCTGACACCATGTGAAGGATCTCCTATTATTAATTCTTTAGGATGAGATGTAATATACCTCCAGTCCCTCGGTAGATCAGTGTGATCCTTACTTACCATTTCTTCTCCACCTTGAGTGTTTTTGTCTTGAATGCTCAAGTCATCCATTCCTTTTTGCAATGTACCTGTATCATTATCTATGCACTCTTCTTGTCTAGAAGGTGTAGGGTTAGTTTCAATAAATACAACATGAATTGACTCTTCAACAGTAATAGTCCTTTTATCTTTGCTATGTAATGAATAACCTAGGAAAATTGCATCATCAGCTTTAGAATCAAATTTTCCTAAATTATATTTTTCATTGTTATGCACAAAGCATTTACAACCAAACACATGAAAATAACTAATATTGGATTTTTTGTCATTCGAAAGCTCATAGGGGGTTTTCTTTAAGATAGGACGGATCAAAACGCGATTTAAAATATAACATGCAGTGTTCACTGCTTATGCCCAAAAGTACTTTGGAAGATTGCCCTCACACAACATTGTGCGAGCCATTTCTTCCAATATCCTGTTTTTCCTCTCTACAATACCATTTTGTTGAGGTGTTTTAGGAGCGGAGAAGTTGTGATCAATGCCAAATTCAATACAATAATCTTCAAAAAATTAATTTTCAAACTCAGTTCCATGATCACTTTTAATTGAGATCAAAGATAAATTCTTTTGGTTTGAAACTTTTTATGAAATATTCTAAAAACATGAAAATTTTCATCTTTCGATGCAATAAACAAAACCCATGTAAATCTCGAAAAATCATCTACTATCACAAGAGCATATTTTATACCTCCTAGGCTTGTGGTCCTAGTAGGTCCGAAAAGATCCATGTGAAGTAGTTCAATAGGTCTTATTGTAGAAACTATATTCTTTGATTTAAAACTCCTCCTAGTTTGTTTACCCATTTGGCATGCATCACAAACATGATTCAAATCAACTTTAAACTTAGGCATGCCTCTAACAAGATTTTTAGAAATTAACTTGGCAATTGTATGCATGCTAGCATGACCTAATTGTCTATGCCATAGTAAGCCTGACTCTTTGGTCTTAGCATTCATTGTAACTAGACTAGGGCTACTAGACATGGCAAGATCATTAAATCCATCACATAGATATTCCCGAGTCTATGTCCAATAAATTTATTGCTAGAATCTAAAGAGTTAGTTACTATGCACATAGAAGACTCAAAGACAACCTTAAAGCCTTTATCATACAATTGACTTATACTTAAGAGATTATGCTTCAATTTATCTACTAGCAAAACATTTTCAATAAAAGTAAAGGGAGTTATTTTGATCCTACCAATACCGATTATTCTCCCTTTACCATTGTCTCCAAATGTGACCATACCTCCTTCTTTTATTTCAAGGGTGATGAATTGGTCCTTGTTACCCGTCATATGTCTTGAGCAGCCGCTATCCAAGTACCACATTTTCTTTAATTTTTGGGCTATAAGACATTCCTACAAAATAATCAATGAATTCTTTTAGGTACCCAAGCTATCTTGGGTCCTTACAGGTCAGCAAAGGTGGTTCCTTTGGGAACCCAAATCTTTTTTACCTTTTTATGGACATTTCTAAGATTATTACATTCAAAAACTTTGTCCTATTCTTTTACAGGCATAGCAAACAACTTTAGAGTTTTTGTTGGAAACAGAATTTGAAATTCTAAAAGTTGATGCACTTGATGCAGATTTTGAACTTTTTGGAATGTATGCATTTTTGCTCAAATTTTTAAGAACATATGATAAAGACTTTGAAGTAGAAACAATTTTTTGTGTGGCTGAGATTTTTTGAGATAAAATATTTTGAGCTGGTGTTTTGGATTTCACAAAAGTTGTTGCTGAAATTCCATTTACAAAAGAAGTGTTGAAACCAATTCCAGCTTTATTTCCAGAAATTCATTGTTCTTTTAAAATTAGCTCAAGCTTATTTGAAGATAAAGTAAGTTTTTCAACCAAAGACTTGAGTTTTGTAACCTCCTTTTTTAATTCATTATTTTCAGCAAGTAAATCATTGTTTTTCTTTTCATATTAAAGATTCTCATTTTTCAGTTTTTCAAATTTTTCAGAAAAGTCATGCAATTCCTTTTGTAATAAAGTGTTATTTTCTGAAATTTCATCCTTTTGTTTGAGTAAAGAATCATTCATATTTTTCAATGATTTTATCTTTACTCCAGCTTTCTTAAATTCAGAAAGTAAGTCATGAAAAGCATAATTTAATTCTTCGAAAATAAATTCAGTACAGTTGTTAGGGGATCTTACCTCATCTTCGAGACCCATTAAGCAAAGATTGGCAGTCTTGGTGGTCTCTAGTTCTTCCGATGATGTTGAGTCTTCACTGTCAGACCATGTGGCAACCATGGCTTTCTTTTTCTTCTTTTGTCTGAAGGATTTCTTCAATAGTGGACAGTCCAAACGTATGTGCCCCGGCTTCTTGCATTCGTAGCACGTGGGGACTACCTCTTTGTCTTTTTCTCTGTCCTTTTCCTTTTCCTTTCCATAATCCTTCCTGTGAAATTTCCGGTTGTACCTTCCTTTCTTTCTTCCCATAAATTTTCTGAATCTCCTCACAACCATAGCGATGTCTTCGTCTTCTAGGTCGTCATTGGAGGAGGTGCTTTCTTCTTCAGATTCTTCATCATCCCTCTTTGAATCGGAAGCAGCTTTGAAGGTTATTGTCTTCTTTTTCTTCTGCTCATCTTCCGTTCTATGTTGCATTGTTAGCTCATGGGTAATGAGTGATCCCAGCAGTTCATCCAGCATCAAAGTGTTGAGATCTTTGGCTTCCTGGATCGTAGTTACCTTGGGATCCCATTTGTCGGGCAAAGAACGAAGGATCTTCTGAACTATATCTGCATTAGAGTATACCCTGCCAAGACTCTTTAAACTGTTAATAATATCTGTAAATCTAGAGAACATGGCAGATATTGTTTCAGAAGGTTCCATTTTAAATAATTCATAATTAAGAACTAGAAGATTTATCTTGAAGGTTTTCACTTGGGAAGTTCCCTCATGGGTCACTTCGAGTTTATCCCAGATTTCCTTTGCTGATGAGCAGGTGAGAATTCAGTTGAACTCGTTAGCATTCAAAGCACAATATAATAGATTCATTGCTTTGGCGTTCAATTCCCCCATCTTCATGTCATGATCATCCTAGTCATCTTTAGGCTTAGGGATGTCCACGCCATCAACTTTAATTATGGGAATGTGTGGCCCTTTCAAGATGACCTTCCATAATTGAAAATCTATAGCTTGCATGTAAATTTTCATTCGTGCTTTCCAATATGAATAATTAGTGCATGTGAATAGTGGAGGTCTATTTGTTGATTAGCCCTCGGCTAAGGATGTACTCATGGGATGAGCCATCAATCTTAATTTAAGTAATCAGAGACATTGCTCCGATACCAGCTGTTGCCCAGGTGGCTTAGTCCCAAGAGGGGGATGAATTGGAAATTACAAAACTTTTGCAAGTATGTGCACAAGTAATTCCAATTAATGGTTAGGAGCTGTGTTAACAGAGAATGAATGTAGAAGCTAAAAGATAAAACAAATACAACACAAACAAAGCAGATTTATAGTGGTTCGGAACAACCCAGCTCCTACGTCCACTATCCAAGTTCACCACTCGGGATTTCTACTATATCCTCCAAACCGGAATACAGTTGAATTGTTTTGTAGGCTCACAATCCCAACCTCTACACTTTGGTTTTTGAAATCGGACTCACCAAAAAAACCCCATCTAGGTTTTTACAGGTTCACCTAAAACCTCTACACTTTGGTTTTTAGAAAGGCTCACCAAAAAAACCTTTACACTCTGGTTTTAAAGGCTCACCAAAATAACCTATTTGGATTTTACAACAAGGCTCACCAATAACCCAGATATTCTAAATGATAGAATAAAAAAGCAATAATAAAGACAAACTCTATTGTCTGGGTGGTTGCCAATGCAGCTCGAGTGAAGATCCACTGAATGCTCTTCAATGTACTTTAATGGCTTCCTTGCTTTCCTCAAAAGGTGCTTCAAGCTTCTGGTAAGAGTGGTTGCAGGCTTGAAGGCAGACTTTAAAGCTCTAGTGCTCTCTCACTTCACTTCAATAAGTGTTCAATAAATGCTCAATAATTCATTAGCCCCTTCAAGGATGTTCTCATACCTTATTTATAGAGACTTCAACTGCCTTCCCTTGATTTTGAACGTTGTAGACTGTTGGGAGGTGACAGGTTACCGTTGGAGCACTTTTGGAATTCAAAAACTGAGAACTGGAACTAGCCGTTGGAGGTGACCCCATCATTCCAGTCGACTCGGACAAACTTCGAGTCAGCTCGGATGAAGTTCGGGTCGACTGGGCTGAGTGCCAGTCGGCTAGCTTCCACAGCTGAGAAAATACTTCACTCTGGACAAGTCGGCTGGGCTGAATTCCAGTCGGCTGGAATCTCAGAAGCTCTAAGACCATTCTCAACTGAGTTCTGGATGAGTCGGCTGGATCTAATTCCAGTCGGCTCGGATTCCTAAGAATCTCAGAACATTCTCAACCTTGTTCTGGATGAGTCAGCTGGGCCTTGGTGCCAGTCGGCTGGATCTGTGTGCCAGAGAACTTCTCTTCAGTGCCAGTGCCAAAGTCAGCCGGGTTGTCCTTCCAGTCAGCTCGAAGGTGGTTCTTCAGCCAGATCAACTTCAAACTTCTAGAACACTTGTCCCATGCTTTAAAGTCTTCTTCAAGGACTTTTTACAATAAATTCAAGAAAAAAGTGAAGCTTGAAAGACTACTAGAAGTAACCCTTTAACTGATTTCAATAGGAAACTTTTTGTAGGGTTCTTCTTTACAAGTTTCTAAATACTTTACAACTCAACACAAAACATTAAAGATTGTAGGAATTAAAAAGGTGTGTCAATGTAGTTGTCCTACAAAAACTTGTCAATCATTTGAAGAGTTGTTAGATAACTAAATGTATGCTCCAATGTTTTGTTATCATCAAAATCACTTTAGGGGTCAACAGCCTCCGTCGCCTTAGTGACAGCCGCCTCAACCTGTGTCCGGGCCTCCTCCAGTTGAGCCTCTAGGACACGGACCTTCCTCTCCAGACGATCAACTATTGGGTCATCATCGTCACTCAATCCAAGGAAACTTGGGCCCCCCTGTCTCTGGTGCTGATGGTTCGCTTCTTTGCCGCCTTTCAAAGCTCGAAGATGCTGAACTTCATTTCGACTGAAGCTTTAAAAGAAAAAGGAGTCTTCAAAGAGGAAGTCTGAGAAGATGATGACCTTTGACAGCAGAGGACAAGGTCCCATTTATAAAGACCCTATACCCCCGACTGGCCATAGTGAAATGTGCTCCACGTCCTTCCCTAGCCGCACTGAAGAGCGCCACGTGTCCGAGCGACGCTTCGGGATCCTAGAAGATCGCTTGAGATCTATTCTTGGGATGGCAACATCCGGCGCTTCAAATTCGGAGGAATCCCGTCGTGCGGCAACGGCATTAATGGCTCCTTTTTTCGGAAAAGAGAGATTTGGCAGCACCTAAGGTGCAAGAAAACACGACTGTTCGAATATCGACACATTCAGCACAAGCAACGGGAATCACGATCAAGGTTCCTTAATCACTGGTCAACAGGAAAATGACACCTGTCCATCATGTTTATCCCTTGATGGACAGTTTGATTATGAAAGGAAGGTGACGTCAGCCTGGTTGATCGTAGATGACCTTCGGTAATAGCATCCCGACTTGCTCCAAAGTTTGTCTTCGTCAACCACCAACCAAACGGCCTTCGACTTTAGCCGTTCGACTGAATAGAAGAGAGTAGTGAAGCACGGACTACAGACTAAGTTGATAACCTTATTCAGGTTATATCCGAAAATACGACATAAGAGAAAGCTACTTTATAGTTCAAAAGGTTGTCATTCAAGAGGTTGTCAATTACATTTCGGAGGAATGAAAAAGCAATGCCTAAAGCTACTTAGATCACTCAACACCAGTTGAAGGAGACCCAACACCGCAGGATTGGAGCAACTTATCAATCTACGCAGAAAGAACTTCCTCGACTTGGATTGAGTCCGGAGAGCCTTCAACCTGAGCTCCCTCCTCAGCCTGAACTCCCTTTTGGGTCGAGACTGGAATCACGTTCGAGTCTTCGACTGTGATAGGAGCCTCTTCCCCCAAGCTTGGCATCCCTTCAGCGTCTTCGACCTGAGCCGAAATTACACCAGGGTCCTCAATCACAACTGGGATTTTCTTTCTTTGACTCAATACCTCCTCTGTGGCTTCATCCTCCTCTCCTTTTTCCACAATGTTGAAAGTAGGAAATTAAGAAAGATCAAGGTTAGAGAAGGCCTTGCTGACCTTGACAAGTCCATCGTTAAAGCCGAGCTGGTAGCTGTATAGGGTCACCTCGTTCATTTCCACCTGGAACTGTGAGGGCCTCCTAAAGTCCGCCACAACCTACCCGCCAGTTCTTTCTAGACTTCAAAGTCCCTCCTAGCTACTTCGAACTCCAGGGTCGCTACTTCAGCCCTTCGGGTTGCCTCCTCGGCCGCCCTGGTCAGGTCCCTCATCTTTTCTTGATCCTCCTTGGCAGATTGCTCCAAGGAGTCAACATGCTTCCTGTTCTTCCTCAACTCCGCCCCTTACTCGACAATCGTCAGGTGGGTGCTCTTCAGCTCGCCCCTCAGGCTTCGGACTTCAGCATCCGTTCGGGCAAGACGGTCCTCCATCGATTGCATCAACTTTTCAGCCACCTCTTTTTCAGCCCTAGTCGTGCGAAGCTCCTCCTTGAGGCCAAGGATGAGGCTATCGACATTCTCCAACCCTCCTCCATGAAAGTGAAGTCATAGACCAGCTGCATTGGCAAAATGGAATTATAGGCCGAAAAATCCTCCAGGTAAGAACAAAGAGAATGAAAAATGACAAGGACTTTACCTGTTACAGAGAAGAAAAGGCAAAATCGGATATTCTGGCAAGGCTTCGACTTCGGATAACTGCCAGATCATGGGGTAATAGAGTAACCTTCAGTGCTTTCCTGGCAACGGCGGGGACCAACAGTCCCCCATGGGGGGAAAACTCTGAAGAGCCCGTGGGACAACTCCCGACTGGAGACGTTTCCCGGGCGGGCTCCCTTTCGACTTGTGCTGCCTTGCCCCTATCCATTGCTGTAGAGCAAGACAGAGGAACTTCAACCATTGGAGAAGGGCTCTCCCCTATGTGGATTGGGGAGACGGCCACCGGTGGAGATTCGACCTGCTGAGGCCCTGTGGAGGCCTCCGTCATCGGCGTTGCATCCTCTCCGGAGGTTCCCCGGGAAGATGAAGTGCCCCTGCTCCCCTCAGGACCATCTCGACAAGCCCTCTTTCGAACCGCTGACCTCGAAGGAGGAGCCTGAGCAGTCCTCTTCTCGGAAGATTGGCGAAGCCAACTCAGGTTGGGCTTCATTCCGTCGCCTGCAAACAAGACAAACCTCCTTTGAGCCAATTGAACTACAACAGTAATATAGAGAAAGAGATGAAAATTTCTCCACTTATATCTAACATTGGGAACTCGCTGATCCCCGCGAGATGGAGGTTCCTCTCCTCCAATAATTCGTGAATAGGAATAGCCTCCGAATCAGTCAACAAGCTGTAATCAGACTGATCAGTCGCCAAGACCTTCTTCCCATCGTTGGCGACTAAACGTGGCTCCTTCCACTCACTACTGAAACCCCACGGTTCAGTAGATGACACGAAAGTGAAGAGAGGTTTCAACCCATGGATGGCGCTGGGCATATCTTTGATGATTTTGCAACCATGCCGAAGGCCGATTATCCACTATCCACGACCGTGGAAGTCCCTTTTTAGCATAAAGAGGGTGGTAAACAGATTGATCCTGGGGTTCACATTAGCCATGTGACACCGGACCAAGAACCCACAGATATTCCGAATACTGTTCGGAGTCAACTGTGCCGGCACTACCTGATACAAGCGGAAGATCTTGACGAAGAAGGGATGCAGAGAAAATCGAAGACCAGCCTTCAAGTGGTCTTCGTATACGGCCAGACACCCGGAGGGAGGCTTGTTCACTCGTTCCTCAGATGTTGGAAGGATTAGGGGAAAATCTTCGGGAATCTGATAGCATTCTTGAAGGTAGGCTATCTTTCCTGGAGAAATGGAGCTAGGGACCAACTCTGGACTCATGACATCATCGGCCCCCGAGGGCCCTACATTTTCCCTTTGGCTACCTACAGACTCGGCCATGATAGAAGAGCAAGACAAGGGAATGAAGGGAAGATTCTACCTGCGAAAGGAAAGATGGGCCAAGGCTGAAAGTTTGAGGATGAAGAAGCTTCCTCAACCGGACTTTCTCTCTCCTCCTCGAAAGAAGACAGAGAGGGTCCCAGGCAGCATCATAACCTGCCACGAGCCCTCGAGATGGTTGCACAACCCCAAAATGGCCCTAGAAAGCGATTTGACATGGAATGGACCGAGGGTCGTAATCCGTATAAAACGATGGCCATGATAGAGCGCGCATTTCATCCAAGGGATGGGGATGTACCACGACCGCCTTCCAGATCCTAACCGAAAAATCGGTCGAACCGCCGCACAACAAAAAAAGAGGAACAGTCCTTGGTGCGCCCACTCCCTTTTATCCCTCAATCAGGGAGTGACAACTGTCCAACGCCTGATCCTCGAATCAGCCGGCAGTTATGGCAGACAATCCAATCAAGGTTTTTGTAATCATCCAGGAGGAAGACGATAAACTAGAAATACTCTCACTCTTCGAGGCAAATCTTTTGCCTCAAAAACTGAGAGTAGGGGGGCTACTGTTGGGATATGTTGGCCTAAGCACAAGCCGGTCGCCGGTTCGGACCGACCGAAGACAATTCTTCTGAACCACCAACTTCGAATCCAAGTGTTCGGAATAAACCAAACAACCTACGGGCGAGTCGAAGCTCCTCACGGACCTACAACATCCGAAGGTCGAGCCTTCAGACTACGTCTTCGGCCTTCATCGAAGACCGAGCCCATCGGCCCCCAAAGACTGACCCTCAGCCTAATATGAGGAATGACTCCCACCAACTCCCGAAGACACGACACGGTCTCCAGCCCACGACAAAGATCAAGTCCTCGATCTATGCCGAAGACATGATCTCCGATCCTGTCTCGGGTAGATCTGAGGATGAAGATATTCCCGATCTGATTACGGGAAACTCCCTAAAAAGGGAAGTCTGAAGATAGATCCACGATCTGTCTCAAATCTCTACAAGCATGATGAGCAACGGTTACCAACAGTTACTATCGACTATCTCCGGGACATAATCACGGTGTGCAACTCCAGCTGCAATGCCTCCGGACTGGCCGGAACCATTCAACAACAACCCATGATTGTGAATTATGAGAAAGATTTGACTCTCCATCGTAACCGCTGGGGGGAGGGTGGAACCGCCGGCCGGACGACCCGTTTTAAATAACGGTAAGAGGGAAGGCTCGAGGTAAGGGCACATGATACTCTTGAAAACCAGAGAGTCCTTCTCCTCTCCATCGAACTCTCTTTCCCATTCTGTGGCTGGAGCCCGCCTCTGATTTAGACATCGGAGTGTCCCCCGTCGGAGCCACTCCTGCCAGGAACTTGTTTTGCAGGTGAACCCGGGAGCGACCCCTACGGACCAAAGCTCCGTTTGATCGAAAAGGAACTTCACGCCAACAGTACTCTACTCTTTAACTTGGCTATTCACCATCCTCAACCTAAGCCTCTCTATTATGACAATCAAGTAGTACTTCATATTGCTGTCAACTCTATATTCCATAAAAGAACAAAACATATTGGACTACATTATCATGTTGTTCAGGAAAAATTATAAGTACAATTCAAACCAAGTTCCAACAAAGTAACAACTGGCATGTTAATATGTTTACCAAAGTTTTGGATAATGATCAATGTTTTTATATGTTAGGCAAGTTGGGTATATAGATCTACACATATCAATTTGAAGAAAAATATTAAAGTTGTCAAAATCTCATCTATCATAGAATTTTGGATATTACAACTATCACATATTATATACAAAATCTTAGTATATTAGTCTATCATAGAATCTTGGATATCACAACTGTCATATATTGTATACAAAATCTTGGTATTTTAGTCTATATCAATTTTCAAAAATCATGAGAACCGATTGTTATGTTCACGTACCAAATCATAGAATTTTGTTATTGTGTTATCTATATTAGGACTCTAGTATATTTTCCATAGTTATGAGATTTTATTCTCTAATATCTTTCTCATAATTATGAGATTTGTTATTATATTCTACCGTATCTAATCCCTAAAATTAAATTACTTAATCTATATATAAAGTATACTAGTACCATGAACATGATAAGCTATTCAAATTTTTTTTGTAATATAAGTTTTCAAATTTGAAGGATTTCAAATACCATTGGTTGAGACTTGAGAAGCTTTTGGTGATGGTGGAGTCCATGGTGGACTGGCAGCTATAATTGCTATGGCTTTGATACTATAAAATGGAAATGAGAATTAAGAATTGGAGCTCACTCACCATCAAATCATTGGTGAGTTTTCATGTGTTTAATGCATATAGATGATTGTGTTAGCATTTGGTTTACAATTGAAATCGTAACAATCCAGGACTTCATCCAAAAATGCTATCCGTAAAGTATTATTTAAATTTTTTGATCATAAATAAGTATCCAAGATCTTTTCAATAAATAATCAATACGAGACTAAATACATACTTACATGAACCCTTAAATATTCTTTCATTTAAGACCAAATATTCTTGTCAAGCTAAAAATCCAAATCTATAAATCTATTCATAAATATCATGATTAGTCCATAGCAATCTTAATAAACCTATACTATAGCATCCTCTAGTTTACATGAACTATAGACTAGATCGACTCTGATATTATTTATAACAACCTAGGACCTCATATAAAAAAATTAGTCAATATTTAGATTTTATTTATCCTGTATAGATACTTAAGATCTTCCTAGTGAATAACCAATAAGAAACTAAATACATACATGCATAGATCCTTATATAAATCAAAATCAGAATAATTGGAATGAAAATCAGGCTATATCCTCCAATATATTTGATTCATAGACATAACTACAATCGAAATGAAATTTAAATACTATAAGAAAGCAATAATTAAATTTCCAGAAAATGAGACATTCCTATTTCCTTCTGAGACTGGAATATGAATGAGAAATCTCCCAACCAAACAACTGGAATGGGAATAACTTACTATCATTCTCGAACCCCCCCCCCCCAAACAAAAGAAGAAGGAAAAAAAAAAACAGACAAGCCTTAGGTTCAATAACTTAATTATTAAATGTTCTTCTCGTGGGGATAAGGGAATCTGATAAACAAAAAAAGGGACAGCACAAAATTTCACTGGTTTTTAGTGATGATTAAGCTATTTAAAATATAACATCAGTGCCTTTACAAAACACAAATAAAAGCATACTTGTAGCGGACAATAAAAATCTAGAATTGGTTTGCAAGTGATACTGAATCACTAGCAAAGAAGGGTAGCTGGATCAATAATTACATCAAATTGTGTAATAATATCCTAGAACTACAGCACTAAACAATTGACCTGAAGTCACAAAAAACTGAGGTTGATCCTCGCAATCAGTGAACAGAGGATGTCATCCACACAAGCAAATTCAAGTTCTAAGCCCATGCATAGCCACTCAACTCACTTTCTCATTGCAAGTTGTCTTGCAAAAATAATTGGCATGGAACTAATAGTTTCAGCATACCGGTCTATTTATAGAGCAGTTTTTGGTTAAAGCAAGACCTTGCCTTGTGATGTTCCAGGAAATAAGACATACATGATTCCTTGGTGAACCTGAATGATATCCTATTCCAAAATCTCATCTGGCCAAAGCCGCCTCCACATAGCTATCTCATCCTTGCAATGGAGTTTCCTGATTCCTCCATAAAATCCATCTGTTTCATTCCCTTCTTCCTGGTGATCCTTTCGACTTATGGCTGCCCGCCTCCATCTTGAGCCTTGTGTATACTGGTTAAATTCTAATATGATAGTATCTGCCAAAACAAAAGGCAAATAAATAAATTCTGTAATAATTTATGCAGTTAATTTGCATAATGCATGATTGAATTTAAACAATGGAAACTCTCCATGTTCATACAACAGAGATCTCTTATCAGAACAAAAATCTTGCAAAATGGTTATTTATAAAACCATCGGAGTAATGATTGACAAGTGCTGAAAAGCAGCCCATGATGATACATGTCAATATTATAGCTGGACACCTTATATTTTCCCTACAATTCCACATTTTTCTTCCTCCATGGATGAAGAATTAGCTTGAATTTCCATTCAGGAGGCTGCACTATCTATATCATAGAGCAGTATTTGAAATGTTGAATGCATGGATTGAGGTACTGAGAGGAATGCCATCTTGGCACTAGGAAGGCACTTATCATCTGTGCCAGTGCCGATGCATGGCACACAGATGTGTATGGTGAGGCACTTGCATGCTATGTACCATGTCATATCATGTTTGTTGATCCGTGCCAGTGCGGCACTTGTACAACATGTCCTGTGCCATATCATGCTTGCTAACTAGTGTTGGTCAGGAACTTGTATGGTATGACAGTTTTGTTCAGCTAAACTATAATAAGGACCAGAGCTACTACATGCCTTTTTAGCAAGAACATCTATAATTATTAAACATGGTGCTTGTTTCAGGGGTGATACACATGAGTTTATGATAGTTAGAAAATGGAGATCTTGTGTCCTTATGTGATGGTTACTTATTAATCATTCAAATTGCAGTTTTTCATGTTTCTTACTTCCTCATATTCTTTTGACCATTTTACGTGTTTGAAATATTTCATGTTAAAATTGGATGTTATTAGCAGTTTTATTTGAGGCCCATTGTAATAGTTAAGTCCTCTCTTCTACTGAAAAAGAATATATTTATGAGATTAAGAGTTACAATATTGGGTTTTCAAGCTTCACTACACAAGCAGGGCATATTTCATTTATCCAGATTCACTAAGACAAGCCAAGCCTTAATTAGTGTCATAAGTGTGACATCCATGCATATCTTGCCCCCATTTTGAATAAAATACAGGATCTACAAACCATGTTATGGTGCTTCAGATTCAACATCTAATCTTCAAGAAAATAGTGTAAAGGGTTGATAACTAAGGCTCCAAAAATAGCACAAACCATTCAATGAAACCTAGAATTGAGAATATATATATATGGTACTCCATGACAAGAGGTAGATGTGTTTCGGTACCCATATCGGTACCATTCTGGTACAATGTCGATACAGGTTGGTTCATTGTACCAACACTCAATACAACCCCCGTACCAAGAATTGATTCACTACTGGTACAATATGGTATGCCCAGTGCATTGTAGCATTGTAGGCTCGGTACATGGTTGTATAGTCCTGTATGCTGAACCATACACTAGAATGTTGTCAGCTTAGAATACTCTACTAGTTTTAGTTCAATATATTCATAATCCCTGCTGATTTTTGTTCCACGAGCAACTTTAACACTAGTGACCAACTTCAGAAAAGTTTTCATTCTTTTCCTTACTAGGGTTCGAAAGATTTACTATATTTATTTAACATGTCCATGGATCTGAAAGTATGCTGCACTGAAATCTTTGAACTATATAGCCTCTAAGTTTAAATCATCTTGGCGACAAGAAATGAAGAAAGAAAAGCAATTACATAGGTTCTCACCAGTTTTATGGCATCGGCAGTGATGTTCATTCCCTTCACACGACTCCAAATGACCCACAATTCCATACCACCAGCCTGCCAAATGGGCAAATAATGGAGTATGTCTCTTCTTAGTCAATAGTCCACATATTTCATGGCTTAAAATTCGCAAAATAATTATTTACGTGCACATTAAAGAGAGAAAAAAACCCCAGAAATGGAATATATAACTATTAACTATCAAGCACATAATGCATTTTTGTAATAACTAATAAATTCAATATGAACACCAATGCCAAAAACACGCACCATATGGGAATTCTTTGTTTTTCCTCCACTGGATCTCAATATGATCACCCGGGCACAGGTCATTCAAACAATCAGAGACATGAAGATCATGTGCAGGAGTATCAGCAGGTGGTGCTCTAAGTCTGTCCCACTCTATTCCTTCCTCTATTTTTACTGGCCTTCTCCCATGTGGTGGATACCTATGGACCAATGCATCATTAAGTATCTATATAATCTCTATTTCAACAAGGTCAATAGAATACTTCTGTGTCTTCACTTTTGATTGGACAAAGAATCACCAAAGTAAAGAAGACTTATGCACACAAAATGACTGTTTTCATATGTCCGCGAATCAATTTTAACAAAAATAATTTAAGGTTGGCAAACAAAAGAGGAAGCTGTCCTTTCATTTGTATTAGTAAGCTCTCCACATACCTTGCATAAAAGGTGTCTGTGTGGCGATCATAACAAAGCTCAGCATCATAACACGACAACAAGAACCCGACATGTCCATTCTGCAGAAATGATTAAATGGACTAACTTAATCTCATAAACAAAGAGGTAGAGATGTCAGATATCACTCACTGATAGAGATTCCAATATTAGCATTAAAAAGAACAAGCCTAAAAACCAATACTTTATGGAAAGAATGTGCTTCATTCTAGCATATCAAACAAATGATGACCATTAAAACCCGATCTATAAAAAAATAGAGATTTTGATACAAACAGAGAAGAAGAGAATCATTTTTGTCCAATAATAATAGCTGAAAGAACTTGCAGTAGTAAAAAGTAATGACACATATATGCATATAATTTGATACTTGGAAGATATGAGACAGATGAAGATAAATAATCATAGGAAACATAATTTTTATTTGAACCACAACCGAATCTTGGTCTGATCAATACCTCGCGGTTGTAGACCTGAGCAGGGAACCAGAATTTGCCACTCTCAAGCACCAGATACCAGGACATGATCGAATCCATCGGTAAAGGGCTCGAAGGCCTATTACCATCATCAAGCTTAGACTTGAGCCAAGAAAGAGGCCAGACACATGACAGAGAACCCATCCACCCGTGTGGCTTCGAGCTTGCCATGGCACCACCAGAAACCAGAGAGCCCTTCCTCGAAGATAAATACCACTCCCACTCTCTCCGAGCTGCTTGGCCTATCACCCGACCCCATTTCTCCCTCATATGCCTCTCCCACAAGTGATCACCCCTGCATCTATCCCTCAACGAGCTACAGACACATGCCATGTTGGCCAACCCGGCTGGAGAGATCTTCCCCAGAATGCACTCCAAGGCTAACTCAGGCAAATCCAAGATGGTCATCCCTGATGTCTCCTCCACATTTTCTTCTACTCTGGGGACAGGCTTCTTCGTAGACATTGTGAATGGAAATCTGAAGACTTTTCTGCTGGTCGGATGACAATTCTTCAACCAGTGCAGTGAGTAGTACACAAATTCTTGCCAAAACAACACAGATAGCAGTCTCATCTCATCCACCCATGGAGGGAGAGTCTTGAGAGGGAGAGGCTTAGAGATGAGGAGCAGAAAGGAGAGGAAAGATATAAGGAGGAAAAGCATCAGATATTCTTCAAGAAAGGGTGATTGGATCTCCACATAAAGATTTAAAATAATATATTAGAAAAAGTAGTAGAAAAGAAGAGATGACAAATTTTTTTTTTTTTTTTCCCAGTGTGCGTGGATCCAGGAAGGAATGATCCTCCTAACAACTATGGAGTTTGCTAATGCACGAGAAGCTCACTAGAGCTTTATAATAAGCTTCATAGAGTAACAAAGGAGGAGAAATTGTGAACTCCCAGAATGATGCAACCTGGATTAAACAAATCCGAGCTCCATGCGACAAAGCTGCCTCCAAGGATGCAAGCTATTGGATGACACAGAAGGAGACCAAACAAACAAATGGTCTTGGATGCTACTTTACTAACATGAGACTTAAAAATTAAACCTTGTATTCTAATATGTTATTGCTTCATGGGCTTCTCCTGACAGGATGTGGGACTAAACCAGCTGTAGATTCAGAGAAACTTTACAAAAGATCTGGAGAAGGACTAAAGAATCATGCAACAAAAACCAAGATTTATCAGCAGAACACTAACCCAGTTTCAAAAAAAAAATGAGATGGAGATGGAGATGAACATGAATCCATCTAAATCTTCATCTATATACTCAGCTCCAACTCACGAGTCTGTCTCCTGACTCCTGAGAGAACCCAACTACAAAAATGTAGAAGATGTCGAGTGCTGGGAAGTTTTTAATTAAGGTTGGCAGGGAGAGGAGATAGAGGGAGAGGAGGTTGGGGACCAAACTGTGGATGCTTGCTCCTAACCTTTACCTTCTCACCAAACTCCTACCTCTCTTCAACACACCCACCAGGACAGAGGAGGCAGCTCCAACCTGAAGTTATTTTATAGGGGATGGTATTTTAGTTTTTAGCCATTGGGCTGAGCAGTAGATAAGGGGCGATGACATCAAAGTCAAGCTGTGGCTGGTGGCCCACCACATTCTTCTCTAAAAGAGCCCTCTGCTGAAGCTAGGCATTTATTAGATCTCCAAATCCAACGATTCTTTATATTTTAGCCGGTTTTAGACTTCCAGGGATTTTTGACCGAAATAACATAAAAAAATAAAAATTATTTATTAAAATACCGTTATTTTTTTTTACTTACGAATTTAAATAATTTTGATCACGTGCCTTCCTACTTGAACATATGGCATGATTATTTTGGTACGTGGCATAAAAGTAAAATTGCGGATTGATTCTGCGAATTTTGTACAAAATCACGAATCCGTGATTTTAGCTCCGAATGCTCACGTGGTATCTGAAAACGCGGGTTGGACCAGTGAATTCAGAGTAAAAATATGGATTGGACCCGCGAATTCAGAGTGAAAACGCGGATTGGACCCGTGAATTCAGAATGAAAACACGGATTGGACCTACAAATTCACTGGAAAAATGCAGGTTCAACTCGTAATTTTAGTAGATTGGATCCGTGCTGATTTACATTGAAAATGTAGGTTGAACCCGGGATTTTATGGTTATCGGGCTGGATTAAGTATGTTTAAAGAAAAATGCGGGTTGAACCCGCGATTTCATGTTTATTGAAAAAAAAAAGACAGGTAGGACAAATATGAAAAAAAAAATAGCATGCAAGACAAATGTAAAAAAAAAGGCGCGGTGTAAAAAAAATAAAAAAAAAAGGCAATCGGACTGGTATCGACCTGGTGACTGGACTGGCGATCGGATTAGCACCGAGTTGATGGTTGGACTAGCACCGGCTCGACAGGTAAATTAGCGACCGGACTGGCGACTAGATCGGCATCGACTAAATTATAAATTTTATATAATATCTTAAAATATTTATTATATTTATTATATTTTATAATATAATATAGTATTTATAATATAATATAATATTTAAAATTCAATATATTATAATATATTTATTATATTTATTATAATAAAAAAAAGCTCATACAAAAAGAGTAAAAAAAAAGAAACGCTCGTATCTTCTCCCGTGGATGCTTCACTCCCGCTTGAAAATGAGAGAAGGCGTGGCAACCCCCCCCCCAAAAAAAAACCCATATTTTCTGAACCCAATCTATTGAAATCGTGGATTGAACCCATGTTTTCTCAGTGAATTCGCGGGTTGAACCCACGTCTCCATTCTAAATTCGCGGGTCCAACCCGCATTTTCAGATGCCATATGGGCATTCGGAGCTAAAATCGCGGGTTCAACCTGCGATTTCATACAAAATTTACGGGACCAATCCACGTTTTTACCTCCATGCCATGCAACCAAATAACTCTGCCATATGTCCAAGTAAGACAAACACGTGGCCATAATCATCTAAAACCATAAATAAAAAAAAAGGGACAATGGTACTTTGATAAATAAATTTTTTTATATATTACTTTGGTCAAAAATCCGAATCTTGGTTCTACTTTTATTTATTAGATCCAGCTATTTTATCCATGGCTATTGGAGACTAATAATTTGATAAGGTAATTAGTTTTTTTTTTTTTTTTTATGGATAAGCATTGCAAGGATGAGCACTGCTTTTATATACATACATACATACATATATACATATATATATATATATATATATATATAAAAGCAATGATAGAGTAAATAACAAATTTCACATATAGCTGTATGATCAAGGTTTAAGCTGCCTTAATTATTAGCCAGGAAAATTTTTTAAGGTGAAAAATAGCAAGCAAGTTCATCTACCATGTTTGCCTGTCTCTAGAACTTAATTCTTGCTCCTTCGCGTTAGCGTTGCATTTTGTTTAGCCATAAAAAACCGGAATAAGATTGGGACAAACCGTATACCTCACAAATAAAGTTTTTTAAAAAATAGATATATGAAAGATTGATTAGACCAATCAAATCTTTTTTATGACATGTAAATTATTTCAAGAGAGATGCTTTATAAACTATCCCTTGGCTAAAATTTGTCTTTTATATTTATTTTTTTATAAAAAATTCTAGTTCATATATATATATATATATATATATGAACTAGAATTGATGCAAATGGAGAAAGGAATTTTTTTTTATTTTTTGGTAAATGAAAGGGATAGGAAGGGTAAATTAGGCATAGCTATTCCCGTGGATCTTCATCCTGCTGAAAAATATTCGATTCAAGATATTAAATTTTTGTAATTTTTTTCTATCTAAGAATGAGTACGGCAATCCCGTACTATCAAGATGCCAGCTAGTCAAAATAAAAAAAAAGAAAGAGCATTTCTTCGATGAATACTTACAGCAAAATTTATGATGATTGATAGTTTTTTTTTTTATTTTGAATAATAGCAAGGCTGCCACTAGTCAGTTCTAACGATCAATGGAACAAAATCCAAGGATCGAAACTAGCTTTTCTTTGAGCAGAGGGAGATATCCACTTGGAAGCATTTAGTTTAACCAGAAAGGTTCGCACTAGAATGCACAAATGGCATGCAAGAAAACTTCTTTCTCACTTTCTTGACCGGTGATTGCTTCCTAAATCTATATCATTTATTCTTATTTTTATTTTGCTTTCACTCGGCTAACCATGATTTGTAACAAAAGTTGATAATTTAGTTGAATACTTATTGTGGTCTATAAGGGCGATAATAGAATTTAAAGTCTTATACTTCAGTTTTTTTTAAAAAAAAAAAAAAATTATAAGCTTGCTATATTTTTGAAATAAAATGGTGTTTATTGCTTGGTGGAAATTGATTAGTTAATTGTGACAAAGTATTAGTAAATATTCTCATAGTTAAGGGCTTATGTGAGAAAAATCCAAGAAGTACTCATTACAATTATGGTTGCCACCCAAGTCATAAATATCATGTTGGTGATTTGTTTAATTGTATCTAATGACCCAACATACACCAATTATATGTCAGGAATCCCTGATTATGATGTACAATTGGAGACCCGATAGTAGGTCCAACAATTATGAGCCTGTTGATTAAATGCCATAGGAAAATATTCCTATGAAGTAGGTGAAGACGGTGGGTGTATTAATGACTCGAACGACCAATTCTTTAGAAATAGTTAGAGACAATATCTACAGAAATAGAAATTTCTTTATCAAATAAAAAAGATAATTTATATACTAATATACAATCAAGCTACCTTACAAGCAATATTTGCATCAGGCTATAACCTAATGGTTGCAAACTTCTACCATCTGCATGAGGTATTTTATTGGATTTGCTGCTTCTTAATTCCATTATTGCCTTTAGTCTCACGGATGAAGCTAGATCTAGTGTGTCCAAGGACAAGTAAAAAAGGACTCGATTAAATTTCAGATTAAGTCTGGGACACGTGACTGGGAGGCTGAGTGACCGTAACTCCGGTGTCGTAATGGGACTAGGCCGACGTACTCGCCCAGTTATACGGAAAGGATTCGTGAAAAAATTATGGTATGAATCGAACATGGTCTAGCTGGCTGGGGGCCTGTTACGGGGAGCTACACCGGGATAAAACCCCCTACCCTTTTTTCTATCAAAAAAAAAGGAGGGGGGGGGGGATTTTGATTTTTGAAAAAATACTTACTTATCAAGTAATTGAGATGAATAAATCTTCCATTAACTTTTAAAATGATGACGGCACTTTTGCTATTATCATCGTCTTTCTTTTCCTTATATATATAGGCAAATTTGGCTATATTCGAATAGATTTGTAACCAAATATGGCCAGGTCAAAACTCAATAATGGAAATCCTATATATATAAATTATTGAACGTCATCTACTTCATTAAAAATAATCACATATCAACAATTATATGATTTGAAAATTTCTTATCTATACATCACGCGATCAAAGATATATCTAATTTAATTTTGTTTAGATTATCTATTTTTTGATCACTTATGCATACACTAAGAATTTTCAAATCATATAATTTTTGATATGTAATTAATTTTGATGTAGCGGAACACATCTCTCGGCTTAGATCATAGATATAGAATCTTCATTATAAAATTTTGATCTGTTTGTAAATTCGAAAATAATCAGATCCATCTCTATATATATATATATATATAACCAAATTAATGCCTTAACTAATCATCAGTAACACTAATCTGATACCAAGTGGGGACGGATGCTCCCCCACATGTTTGCGTGTTGCATCAGCTTAATTTATCAAATATAAAATGATATGTCATTGAATAATGGTTTCGAAGGATACGTGTTGCAGTATCAAGGTAGCCACATTAATTCCTTTATTCTTAGACCAACATCAAAGGATAAAAAAAAAAAAAAAAAAAAAAAAAAGATGGGAACTTTGAATTGATCATCGATGGAAGTTTCTTGACAGCTTAAAGATTTAAAAAAAAAAAAAAAATCTCGAGACACATCAGTTATACGTCGGAATGTTTCCAATCTCGCATGGCCAATGGATTTAGCCGCCCTGCAAGCATCCTCCTTGTTAGGTAGAAAATTAGGTAGGATGACAACCAAATTGCTTGCCCATCCAATGAAAGAGAGAACATAACATACTTTTGCTAGAAGGCAAAGCAAGCATCGTGAAATTTGAGACAATAAAGAGTTGGTTTTGGAATCTCAGTCTAAATCTCTCCCTCTATCAGATCCTCCAAATCTAATACTCACTTTAAAAATGGTGCCTATCAAATGCATCAACCCACTTGGGAAACCTCCACCTTTTGTTGGGTGCAATATCGACTGCCTGCATGCATGGAATCCATGAAATACTTGCGAGGGAGTGGCTTCCAATTAATTCGAGGTTATCGAGAGTGTTAAGACCGATCCCTTCTGGGGTCGGTGGGAGAACTTATCATATTCCAAATGACAACATTCTACTCTTGTTGATGATGTCTGCCATCTATTTTTATTCATAAAGATGCCTTCTTTGTCAATGTGTGGGGTTAATTGGCATCCACATTCAAGTACAAATCTTATGGATAAAAATATTTACTCAAGAGGATGGAGGCAAAAACATGTGCTGAGGACAAAAGTTCAAATCAAATTGGCTCCCACCGTCTCTATTTTATCCCTCAACAATGCAATTAATTAAGCCTAGCATGATTGCAGAGAAAATTAAGGAATACCCATTCAACATGATGAACCTTTTTTTCGCCTCCATTACGATAAAATTATTATAACATACCACGGATCAAAGCTCTGGTAGTAATCTCTTTTGTCCATCATGAGATCGATCATGTATCTCGCCAACTAATTTGTCTTAAAAACCAGCAAACTGATCACCTTCTTTAACCTCTGGAAACGATGGAAAGGTACATGAAACTTACAAGGAACATGAAGGATTTAACAAGATTTTTTCCCCCCTACTTTGGCTATGTTAGGTACTGATCACCTCTAGCATCAAAATACCATGATCCCAAATATTCATATTTAGATAACAAATAGCATTGTTAGATATACCACATTTTCCATAGGATCATTTTTCTAATCCGTTCTGGGATGGTGTCTCAAAACTGTCATGACATCCACCATGATTTTTACTTGATGGCAATGGATCAGACATCAAATATTTAGATAATGCCATTCCATGGAAGTTTGATTTGCTTACACATATTTTCATATCATCCTACTCCAACATTCTGCAAATGTTAGAGCATTGTTAGATATGCCACATTACCCATAGCATCTATTCCAGGATGGGGTCATCTTTAAACCCTCAAAAGAACCATCATACATTGTTATAATCTTAATCTTACCTCAACCACCCTCCCCACCCCCAAAAAAAAAAAATAAAAAAAAATAAAAAGAAAACATTGCAATGATCTTTATTTAGACCTATACAAAAATATGCTAAAAGTATGATTTTCTATATATTTGGTGTTCATTTTATTTGAATTTTAATATATATATATAAATATGGCCATATCATTCCAGTACGAGTACGATCTAAAAGATCATAAAATAAAAAATTCTATAGGACATGTGAATAAGTCTTGTCCTATTACCGGATCCCACCTATGATATATATATATATATATATATATATATTCAACCATGCTGTTTGGATATTTGATGCCTATGAACATAACTTTTCTAATGACAATATAAATTGGAATAAAGGATATTGGCAATGTTTATCCGTTGTTCAATCCATTTAACTTGATTCAATCTGTTATACATCGAATTTATACCTTTGTATCTATAATAAATAAATTGAATATGTGTTGACGAATATCTTGTATCCGAATCCATTCAGTATTCGATCCAATCCGGAAGATCGAGACCACCTGATTACTTATACCAGAGAAACCTGAAAAGGAATCGCTATAATGGCCAGCGAAAGTGGGGCCACGGAAAATATTCGGGACCAATATATATATATATATATTCCATGGCACTTGGGTGCGTCAACGGTGGGTTTGACAAGGGATGGGTTAGGGTGACCCTAAAGCAAGAGCCTTTTCTCATGATTTGACGCAAACGGGCAAAGGCGTGGGTCACCACGTTAGCAGGGGCCACAGCGAGCCCCTCGACCGGAGAAATGGGTGACAACAAGGACACATCCAGGTCATGTGAGATACGGACAGCCCCACTTCCAAGGGCATCTCGGTCATGGCCATTCATAACATCTGGACACTCGGCCAGGAAATCAAAAGTTTTTTTTTTTTTTAAAAAAAAAAAATTTAAAAAAAAGGGGATAAATTCCGGTATAATTATTCTCGATGGATCCCGATCCTACCATGCTATTTTTGATTCGGACCATAATTTTCTAATATGCTGAAGTGGCATGCACTCTCGTCATCCGATCCAAGAAAATTTCTGAATTTAATCGAGTCATCCATGATGAAAGATGAGACCAAGCTTCTATCAACCGGACTACCGTCTTATCATATCTTTCAGAGGATCATATGCCTTCTTATGCTAGTTGAACCCTTGCAGATGCCTCGATCACTAGAAAGTGTTTCCTTTTCTTTGTCACCCACGAAGGTGCGAAGACACATGCATCTCGCTTTCTTTGGAGTACTCGCATCTGGCCCGTTCTCCTTGAATCGTTCCATGAGTTGGGGAACGATTCAATGCACGCAAAGGGAGGCAAAGGGAAGGGATTGGCAAAGGTGATAACTTATTCCAATCAAAAGCAAAGTTGTCGCACGACTCCGGCTAAGAGATAGGGTGAGTGCCATCACCAATGGATGACAATTCACGAGGGGGGGCCACTCATGGGAGGGCTGTGGTTTTGGTGAGCTCTGTTATTTTAGTCATGCGGGCAATGATGATCTCATGGAATCTAAAGTTCCGTGGTTTAATTGGCTTTTGGTCTGGTAAGATATCTAGGAACTTTTACAAAGAGATGGAAGGATGCAAGCAATAGCCCGGGCTTATGGGAGTTGAAACAAATTAATTTCGGATCGATGCAATGAGTGTTTGGCACTGAATTATCATTTGATGTTCTTTTTTTTCTTTTTCTTTTTTTTTTTTTTTTTGGAGTGTTTGGCACCTATGGTTACTGGAAAGGAGACTAAAATTTGATAAATTAAAGAAAAAAAGATATTGGATTTTTTTTTTTAAAAAAAAAAATAGTAATGTTTTATTAATAAAAGAAAAGGAGGTAGGTGGTTGGAGAGTGAAGCACGCAAATGCAACATCTAGCAGCACCTTTAGGTTGTAGGGACTCATTTTGATCGCTTTTGAAAGAAACAGCAACAAATATTCGAGGCAACTTTTGTAAACTTGGCCACCATTTCATACGGTCTAACAAAATACATGAACTAAACCCCAAAAAAATGATTAAAAAATATAGCTAACATATTGTTAACGGGTCTTATATTTTAGATGGTTGGCATCTAGCTAGCCCTTAGGAGAGACGCAAGGGTTTAAAACTTGGTGATTGCATGGCATATTACAACTTTATTTCTCAAAAAAAAAAAAAAAAAAAAAAAAAAGAAATAACTTGTTGACTTGTAAAACAATAGCTTGCTGATTTCTAATATTTTTCTCTTTGGCAAAAAAAAATTGCACACTTGAGCTTGAGGATCGCAAGCACATAGTTTTAGTTTTGCATAAAACAAAAGGCATGAGAGAATTCTTTATATACGCATAAATGACAGAATAAAACAGATCGAACTCGAATGCTAATAGCTTAAACTTTTCAATTGACTTGAGTTCCTTTTTCAAATATATATCAAGTCTCAGCTTTTTAACATCCATTCTTCCATCGAGTGGTATGCAAGGCAAGGCATGACTTCAGAAGAGCAAGGCTCCTCTACAATCTATATATATATATTTCGAATTTAAGTTAAAAAAAAAAAATTATTGAACTAAATATTTTTGGGCCTATCAAAATCCATCAAATTAGCCAAGTAATAAAAATACGATTTAGATCGTACTCAACAGCTTTTAGATCAGCTGCTTGGCACAATACTGCTGTATATATTACAAAAATAAATAATTTTTTTTTTAAAAAAAAAAAAAAAAAAAAAACCTTTGATGCAGTATAATTATGGACACAACTGCCATCATAATTTATCATGATAAGGTTGTGCAGTCTCTGGACTTTTTGGCTTGAGAAATGGAGAACTCGATCCAGAAGAAACTTCTATGCATTGCATGAAGTCGATGGAGCAAATAATGGGCAGATATCTTGATGACTTTAAAGGGTCTGTGGATCTGGATGATGGTTTGGAAAGCAAATGGACTTTACAAAAGTCAAGGAAAGAGATAGCTCAAGTGCGCTAAATCCACATTCCTTTCTTGCCATAACATCTGTAAAACAGCAGAGACTGGATTTTGGTGGAACATGCTTTGGCATTGTCAACTTTCACATAAACAATGGCAGGAGAGAGCATGGAGTTGCATCAACCCTTGTGGTCAGAGCTCTTAGGTTCGGGTCTTGGACCTTCAAAAAAAGTCTATACTAGATTTGCCTTCTTATCCTCCCTCCTACCCTTCAACACCTCCAACCCCACCTTTCTCTCCATCTACCAAAGAAAATAAAAAAAAAAATGAAGAAATATGATCCACCCAAACTTCATCATGAATGGTTTTGGGTTATCGTGGACTGCGTTTCAGACAGAAGGGAGGCTTTTGGGCAATGAAATGCACTTGGAATGCATGTTAGATTTTCCATGAGCTCTAGCTTCGTAGAAATCTTGATCATTTAAGGGGACAGATTACTTTTTGTGAATGCAATCTGAGGTGCGAGCAAAGCATGGTTTCGAAACATATTTTGTGACAATATGAACAATTTATTGCCCAAGCTCATTCCAAAAAAAATAAAATAAAAAAAAAAAAAAAAAAATAGATCATGGTCGAGGCTTGTGAGTTTTCATACACTCCTGCTGCTTGGCCATAAACCATCTAATAGAATCAGAGAAAACCTCAATTACTTAAAAAGATTTAGAAAATTAGAGGCCTTTTTTTTAAAAAAATAATAATAATAATAATAATGGAAAGGGATGTGGCGACCCCCCAAAATTTATTAAAAGACAATGAAAGAAAAACGATTACGAACTCGATTTTTAGTCGTCTAAATAAAATAAAGAGTATAAGGCTAAAACATAAAAAATCATCGATAAAACTGGTGGTGATTCCATGGACTACTTGAAGGAGATCGAAAGCTATAGATGTACCTGGAAAATTTGCAACGATGGAATTCTTTTATTTAATCAAAATCGAAGCTCCAAGAATCTCTGCTTGTCAATAAAAATTCCTTTCATTTCTCTTTCCATGTCGACTAGCAGGATGGTGCACACGGGTCGGTCCCATGCACGACGGTCTCCAGCCTTCTGGACTTCTTTCTTTCTTTCTTTCCTCCAAGATTCCAATATTCCAACGAGAGAGAAACAAAGGGATACGACACGCTTCCTCGAGTTCAGCATGTTAAAGGACAGGAGAGCACCCTTCCTTGGAGAATTTTGTTCCAGAAAAGTATGGAAGATTTATCGGTACGAAATCTACGCACGGAGCTGCAGGGTTCGATGTTGATCGGATCTTTCTTAGCCAACTTCCTGTCCGATGCCCTGGAGGGGATAGGATTGTATCTTTTGCACGAAAGAATGATCGATCTTCTTTTATAATCTCGATCATTGGATCGTGCCTTGCACATCTTTTAAAAAAAAATATGATGCAGATTCCATGATATGCGGTGTTCGTCATGTTTTAAAAGATAGGTAAAGCATGATTCGATGATCGATGTCGTGAAAAAAATATTAACCATTTTTTAGCACAGGAGATAAAGAATGATTAATTTTCTTTCATCGATATCAATCGTTGAATCGAGATCTTGCACCGCTTTCAAAGTAGATGCACACCTTTCAAAGCATTCCTAACATCTTCCCTCCTTTTTGATTGCATGGTTGATATTGTGAAAGATAAAAAAAAAAAAAAAAAAGAAGGACCGATCATTCTTCCAAGTGAAAGTCGAAGGATACCATCCAAAAACCCAAAGGCAAGCAGAGAAGCCACACGAGAACTTTACTTTTCTCAAGAATCATACGAGCATCGTATTAAAAAACCAAATTTCCTCGACTAACCATCATTAACGAACCGATGTTAGTTTTTCACCTACCAGCTCTCAACTACCAACCATATTTATTAGATCTATCATCGGGCTTTGGTTGTTTGACCTGGCATCAGCTAACAAGGAAAGAGGACTCGGGGTCTTGATATTCCAGTTACCAGTTCTTTTAATCAGATTGGGATTTGGATAGAGAAATCCTTGTTTTCGAGCGGAACTGACAAGATCAGGGGAATGACCATTGAAAGGCTATTTGAAAATGATCATCCTTCCGCAATGCTGATAGCTGCTGTCTTATTCTAGACCAAGGTCCTGTTTGGTATTATTATTAAAAATAAAATTTTTGAAAGTAAAGTTTTTTTAGAAATAGAATTTTTGGAAGCAGACCTTTAAAAAAAAAAAAAAAAAAAAAAAAGTTTGCTATTTAGTAATTATATTTATAAGTACTTTAAAACTTTAATACGTATATGGTAACTAAAATAAAAAAAAATATTTTTAATATGACAAAATGATAATAAAAAAAATATTACATAATAATGTATAATATAATATAAAATAATATAATTGATTATAATTAATCTAATAAAAGATTATACTATAACATATTATATTATATTATTATAATTATAATGTAATATAATATAATCATTAAATATTATTATATTAGATTATATTTTTATAATATAATAATACTATAATAAATTATACTATATATTTATAATATATCATAATATTAATTTATTATTATATTATATTATATTTATGGTATAATAATATAATAGATATAATATAAAATGTAATAATGAGATTTTATTGATAGGTATTTTGATCATCCAAAAATTTTATTTAAATCAAAATAACTTCCGGATATTGATCAGAAAGTACCTTTAAAAAGAAACTCCAGAATGATTTTTTTTTTTTTCAAGTAAATTTTTTCACATTTCTGGTAAAGCTAAAATAATTTCTTGATTTATCACCGAATATTGCTGTATCATCCAAAATATTTTTAGAGGGCCAAAAAAATACTTTCTGGCATTCCAAAAACTTAGCTCGATAAAACCTAAATTGGCTTCGATCTTATCTTATCCTTCTATGATATGCTTTTATTTTCCACCATCTATCCTCCATACTTGGGTAATTATCTCCCCCTCTACCTTCTTTTTATATTCACCGATCATTTTCCAAGTCAACCAGATAGGCAACATTTTTACTTCCTTTCATAAAAAAATAAAAAAAGAAAAAGTGGTTATTTAAAAACAAATATATGGTAAATAGGTACCAAGGAAAGGATTGTATATTACATGATGAGAAGGGAGTAGAAGGGAGGCTAGGGTTTTGGAGGAGAAAAGGGATCACGTCTTATTTTTTTCAACATTTCTGTCATTCTTTATATACAAAACAGATATATATAACTCTATGTCACAACCGACCTAGCCCTGAAAAACTCCCCCCTCTGAGTCACTTGAGAAAACTCAAACCCGAGCCCATGTACATCCATGTCTCACATGTTCTCTCTACCTTGGATCAAGACCCTGACCCAACATGACTCAGAGCACTGGAAACTTATAAACCAGCTCCCAAACCTGTGTGACTCCACTCAAGACTTGGAGTACCACATTTATCCCAACAATCTCCACCTTGGTGCCATAAGTCTTGACAAGCTCTATGTGACCGTCTGTACCCTTCTTGCTGTCTCCAAAGCTGACATATTCCCGTCGAAACCACCTCGCCTCCCTAACTGGAACATCGACCCATGCTCCACAGCTTCTGAGACTCGTGCTCCACCGCACTCCTGACCTCGAACTGATGTCTCCCTACTTTGTCCCCGTGATTGCAACACTAACCCGTGCTTCCGCAGTACACCCAGATAGCTGTGCAAACCTAACACCAATGTCAGACCTCTTCAGCTTCTGAGCTCCCTAGGAGGCCTTTGGGATGACCGCCTCCTCAGCTGAAGATCAGTACAAGTTTCTTGGGACCAACCTATACCTGCTCCATAACACCAACTTGAGATCTCTGTTGTAGGCTCCCTTCTGCTAAGCAGCTGCATCACTCACCCTGGACTTCCTGGAAAGACCTGCAACGATCGATACTCGCTGCACCCAAAGCTCCACCTGACACAGTCTCCACAGAACCACGCCAATCTCTGTATACTCTGCTCCACCTGGCTAAGTGTACCCCTAGTTTCGTGCTAGGATCTGGCCAGTATCCCTGCACCTCTCGCTCTGAACTCGTGCCAAAATTCTCTCTCCGGCCATGAAGACACCTCCAACCAGTGCTCCACCTGAAACCAAAGTCCACCTGATATCGCAGAAGTCCGACCGAGGTCAACCTCCCAATGTTGCACTGCTGGGGTACCCTGCACCTCGATACACCGTCGCTGCCTCCTCAGACCCTTCGTTCACCGCGAACCTCTTCGAGACCGTTTCGGATACACTGCCTCTAGCAGGCTCCTCCAAAAATCCAGGAGCTCATCCCAACTCCTCTAACCCAGCGACAGAACATAGCAACCATCTCCAGCGGCTGCTCCATCATGTCCCAACCTGTCCCTATGGCTAATCCCGCCATACCAGGATACTCCCGGCTGTATGATCCTCTGGCACTCCCTGAGACCTGTCCCCGGTCTTCCTGAGCTGCCATCAGCTCCAGTTTCTGTCCCTAGGCCAATGCCGCCATACCGGGACACTCCAAACTGTCCAATACCTCTAGCGCTCCCTGAGACTGTCTCCCGTCTCCCTAAGCTGTCCCTGGCATCGTCTCTGCTGATGTATTCCGGTCTTCCTGAGATATCCATCTCCCGAGACCTACCTCCAACCATGCGGGATACCACACCCATGTATTGCTCCATCACGATCAAGATAGTTGGAGTACTACCGATCACTCTCCTACACAGTGACCAAGAGCTTGGTCCACTACCAATGGAGCTACCACTCATGCTCTGAAAGATCTCCGGTATGTATCGCTCCACCTGTGCTAAACCATAGATCACCCGACCTGCCATCATTCCACAGCATAGGACCCACAACTCTGCACCACCGTTGCGAGCTCTTGCACCACCAGATCCATCATCTTCGACGAGATCCACTCCGCTAGCAGACCTCCGCACTGCTCTCATTACCTCGAACCTCTGTCCGCTTGGGAAGTTGAAGATGGAACAATCCTGCTCGTGCTGCCCACACGCATAGTCGCTACGCCACGATCTCCACATACGCATCACCTCTAAACTGACTCCATCACCGGATCCATCCTAGCTCAACATGAAGAGCTCGAAATATGGAATCCAATAGCATAGACAGGGCTCAAATCGGAGTTCAATTGAATCCAAAATTGCTAAAAACAAATCAGCACACATTTCAGAGCAGAGACGCTTGAGATGCCGATCCACCATGAACCGATCCAACGGTTCACGCGCGCCAAGGCCGGTCCACAGTCGCCATTACTATCGATCCACGACAAAGAACCGTGGACCATAACTTCTCCCGGCCACCACCGTCGCCCCCAGATGTCGTGTCGCACCTCCGGCGACTACGCACCACCGTGCCGCGCCTCCGGTGGCTGCCCGCATGCACGGCTGCGCCTCCGGTGGCTGCCCGCACACACGGCCACGTCCGATCCACTCCAATCGGGATCGAGCATTGTCTCCGGCGACTTCCCGCTGCCGAGCCTAGCCTTCGGCGAACCACCCGCTGCCTTCCTGGCACCAATCTGCTCTGATTGGGCCACTTTCGCTTCCGCTGCACCATGCACTGTCCCACGATCGAGCCTGCACCACCTCCGCCGAGCCCGAGCCCTATGACGTCGTGCGACTGGCGAGCAACCGCGCCACCTCTCAAGAGGCCTCCACGTCCGGATCAACCGTGAAAAGACCTCACGGTCTTTCTCTCCTCTCGGTGATCAAGCCCTCCAAGGGGCGATCCCTTCACAGACCTTCTCTCTCTGTTCCCAGGGAGGACAGCAAGCCCTCACCTCCAAATCTCGGCACTAGAGATCTGCACCACCACAGCGAGTCATCTTCCCTACTTCCTTCATGCCATCGTATCAAGATCGGCTCTGATACCAACTGTTGGAGCAAAACCTCTCCACAAAACGTCTGGGATCCTTCTTGATGCCGCCATGACGAAAAGATAACGCACCATCAGGGAATGAATGGGACATGCCATCCGCTCCCGTCACGGAGGCGTGCCCCCATGGGGTTGCACGCACGGGAGAGAACCAAGGAGATCAGAAGGGAGTAGAAGGGAGGCCAGAATTTTGGAGGAGAAAAGGGATCATGTCTTATTTTTCCCAATGTTCCCGTTGTTCTTTATATACAAAACAGATATATATAACCCAACCGATATAGCCCTAAAAAACTCCTCCCCTCTAAGTCATTTAAGAAAACTCAAACCCGAGTCCATGTACATTCATGTCTCACATGTTCTCTCTATCCTGGATCAAGATTCTGGCTCAACATGACACAGAGTCCTGAAAACTTATAAACCAGCTTCCAAACCTGTGTGACTTCATTCAAGACTTGGAGCACCACATTTGTCCCAACATCTACCAACCGGGCTACCGCCTCAGCAGTTATGATACATTGAAATCTATCGATTTGCTGACAATCGTAAAAAGGATCAATCATTCTTTCACATGAAAGATACAACCTAAACCATGAAAGAAAGCAGCTGCTTGCCCTTTCAAGGAGCCAAGTGTCATCCCTTTTTTTTTTTTTTTTTCCATCAAAACCATCAATTGTAGACCATAAATCTAGTCCATAGTTGAGATCATTCTCGCAGCCCATTGACCGAAGAGAGCTCCTATTAAAGTAAATGGATAACCTGACAGCATTCAGAAAAAGCATATAATTACTTAAGAACTGCCACTTGACTTTTCCCAGCTTTACAAAAGACAACCATGTTATCACAGCATTGCAAGATCGTGCCAGAGGAAAAAGTCTTTTTGGGAGTCAAAGGTGATAAAAAAATGCATCCCCCACTCGTAAATTGCTCTCTAAAGCTGATTCAAATCGTGTCCTAGATTTTTTTTTTATTATTTTTGATGAACTCCTGGAAAAAAGAAAGAAACTTATGCCTACAAAACTCCTAGAAACCAGAAGTTTGATATCACCAGCTGCAATGCCAAACTCCCAAGTGCTTTGACTTCGAGGGAAATCAGAAATTTAGACCCCCCCTCCCTCTCTCCTCAAGCGCCTGAACTAATAAAGTCAAACACAGTTCCCTCCATCCACTGACCCCAAGTCAAAATCTAGAGTTCTTTGTTTAGAGACAGAATTTAGTCTAAACCAAAACAGTACACTCTTCAGAATGACAAACCAAACAGAAACAAAGGAAACCATCCATTCCTACGTGCATCCCACAGCTACTTCTTTCAAATACCGACCACCAGTCCACACCACCACCCACATACATGACGGCTTCCCCCCTACCCCATCCTTACAATGCCGCCACCGCAGCTCTGCCATGCCTGCAGGCTCTCCAGAACTGAGCCCTCCGCATCCCCCGATCACCCGAAGGTCACATTCATGGCGCCACCCGCACCACCGGCACCCTCTTTGGCCACCGCAAGGGCCACATCAACCTCAGCATCCAGGACAGCCCCGGGAGTATCCCCCTGCTCCTGCTCGAGCTCGCCATTCATACAAGCAAGTTCATGCAGGAGATGAGCTCCGACCATCCGCGAATTGCACTTAAGTGTGTAAAGAGTCTGCTGACAAGATCAAGCTCCTCAACGAGCCCCCGTGGACTGCATACATCAATGGACGTAAGATTGGGTATGCTGTCAAGAGAGACCCCAGCGAGAATGATCTCGATATCATGCAGCTGCTCCGCATGGTGTCTGTGGGTGCCGGCCTGCTCCCTGGAGATGTGACAGATCCGGTCGATGGGGAGATGACTTACATGAGGGCACATTTCGACTGGGTGGCTGGAAGTAAGGATTCAGAGACATTTTATATGCTAAACCCCGATGGAAACACTGGCCCAGAGCTTACCATCTTTTTTGTTAGAATCTGACACTTCTGATAAGTAATGAGTTCCTAATAATTCAACCTCTTATTTCAAACATGGCGTCCAGTATCAATGCCTCAGCCATCTCTTCTTCTAAGATTAGCAGTGGCTCTGAGCTTCCCACCTTTATTTCTGTTATCTGTACTTCTGTAACAATACTCGAGACATTAAAAATGTGCCAGTGGAGGTTGACATCATTAACTAAAACTTGGTAACTTTTTGCCAACGGTTATTTAGTGTGAAAAAAAAAAAAGGGGTTATCAGCCATCCTTTTTTTATCATTATTTTAAGTGTTTGCAAGTGAAAAAGATGAATATTGAAATTGCCATGAGTTTGTTGAAAGTCAACCGGAAATCTTAGCCGGAAACCATCTCTAAATCAGCCATGTTGACCATAGCACTTAGATCTAGACATGGGCATTGGGCCGCGCCACCCATTACATGGCCTAGCCTAGCTAGCACGGTCCGCTTGCTATACAGTAATGGGCCATGCTTAGCATGGTCTAAATAAAGGGACCAGGCTGGGCTATGGGTTTGCAGCCCGCAGCCCAAGCACGGCACGGTCCATAAGGGCTTGGGCTAGCACCACATGCCAACACGACCCATAAGGGCTTGAGCTAGCATGACCTGCATGCCAACCCGGCCCTCTTAAAATGGACACGCTATAATGTTTTTTTAAAAAATCATAAAAAAATAATTTTTTTTATAAATTAAAAAAAGTTAGGGAATAAATATAAAAAAGATGAGGGGATGTTGGATTTTCACTTCCTCCATACTATCCCTAAAACTAAGCTATTCAAAAGGCTATTTGGAGCCAAATTATTTTAATTTTTTTTATAAAAAAATGCCTGCGGGCCAAATGGGCCAATGGGCCTTGCACGCACGGCCTGTCACCCTCGGGCCTAAGGTCGGGCCAGGGTTTGGTTTAAACTTGCTGTGTCTAGTACAGCCTATTTAAACTTTGTCCTGGTGGGCCTAAGTCGGGCCATGCCTGGAACAGCCTATTGCCCATATCTACTTAGATTGGAGATGGGGCAAGAGGACTAGGAAGCATGGTGTAATATCATCATAAATGAATTTAAGATCTACAAACCAAAAATTTTGGAATCGACACAAGCTAAATATAAGCAAAAAGGAGATAGAAATTACGACCTTTTAAGTAGAATTCTTCATTCAGGTACAATTTAGTTGCTTGTCTTTCAGGACAGTTATCAGGTATTCAACCCTTACAAGTTTCCATTTCTGTAGAGTGCACCGTAGAACCACCACAAAATGAGATATTTCTATTACTCAGATGAAAGGGTGGTAGTTTGGATCTCATAATTGACATTACAGAGTTATAAAACACATCCAAGATTGCAATATGTAGTTTTTCTATATAAATGACAAAAGCAACAATTCATTAATCCAAATATCCAACTATTAATAGTTAGCACCATAAGAACTCTAACAACATTTTACCAATCCAAATATCTAATTATTAATTTTTAGCATTAGAATTACTCTTAACAGCACCAACTATTAATACTCAGCAATAGAATAACTCTAACAAAATTTCACCAAGAAAGAAAATATATAACATTGCATGGAGAATAATGCATCAGAAAAGTGCTTCACAAAAAATAAAAGGGGGAAAACCAAAGCATCAAACAAGGAATTGTTTTCCTAATCGTAGATAAAAACATTCATGTCAAGCAAGGAGGGGTTGATGACCTGATGAGACTTGCTGAAAGATGTGCAGACAAATGTTGACTCTTCTTTGAGTATACCAAAGGAGGATATGGGATTGGCCCTGTTTTCTAGGATAGACAGGCTAAACATATATACAGGGTGGCTGAAACTTCCAAGATCAAATGTATAAAAGTATTGGAATTGATGGAAATTTGGAGTGGTTGAATTTTCAGTAGATAAAATGGGTTTGGAAGAATATGGTCCAGATCGTGTCAAATAACTGCATTGGAAAAATTGAACAGGAATTAAGATCGGCATGGAGACTTGTTCCATTATTGGAAGAAGTCATCTTGATTCGAAGCTTGATCAGACAAAATATCACACATTCAACGACAAGGGAATGACACCGTGAGCATGCTAGATAGATGAGGAAGACCATAGACTACTCTGAGGTAGGAGGCATTCCTTTTAAACTCTGCCCCTTGGTTGCTGGTCCCAGAGGATCTGGCAACACTTGTTTTAGGAGGCTCTAAATAGTATGTATTAACCATATGACAAAGTTATCAACAAGAACGAAAACGAAAGAAACTTCAGAAACCAAAAAACAGGCTACAAATTGACTTCATGACTAAGTAATTATATGGATCCAGTGACCACCTCAGCAGCAAACTGAGAAGTCTAACATAAATAGATTACAGTTTGAAAAAGTGGAACTATTTGAATCCTACCAAGGATGGGGCCCTAACAAATAATTAGAATGAATAATTACTTCCATAAACCCCATATTGCGAAGCCAATCCACGAGAAGAATTGTAGCTTTTACAATTATCACTTTAAGTCATCTATATGGTCTTCGCTCACTCCAAAGTCCAAAATAAATGAGATAACAAAACATCTATAAGATAAATACAAAGTTACCAGATATTAAATCCATAATACAAATGCTATGGATGTATAGCTTTCTATAATCGTTTCCAATTTCATGAAATAAATGACTACCTATCTGGATTACTTCTATAACCTTTACATCTACACGTCCAGTGGAATCAATAGAAAATCTATGTATCCATAGATAACACTAGTAGGAATTTTTGAAGCAGAGCCACAATTTTTGGTATGTAAAATGCAACTATAAACTGATCCAAGCAACATTCATCAGCACATGCCAGTGACCAATATCAAGATAATGAAACATGGATTCACCTAAGAAAGTCAAACTTTGTCAAAAACTAACGATCCCTACCTTTGTATGAAAATCTCTAAAACTAAGGAACGCAACGCACAGTTCTTCACAAACACTTCTCAAACTTCTAATTTACTTCTAAACATCTTATAAAAACATCATAGTGTCATACAAATACCTTAAAGTTATTAGAATACTAAAAATGTAAACTAATTTCTAGAGATTTAAGAGAAAATATTTTCTCAAAGAAGAGAAGAAAAAAAAGGCTCTCCACTAGATTAATAAATTAATCACCGAAATGAAGTACATTGTAGGGCCCAATCCAACCCCCAACCCAAGAATTGCATATAACAAATTTAAATAAAAGAAATTAGGAGTAACCCAACATAAATTACATAGAATTGTGAAAAGAGAAGCATCCAGTACTAGGAAGTTTAAATAAAACTTGAACAAGTGACACAAAAATAGTAGAGATGAGAAAGATGGCATCTCAGATTCATTGATAACATCAAGACCAAGAAGTTGAATGATAAGTTCCTCATTTATTTGATCATTAAATCAACATCCAAACATTCTAGTTCACATAAGTGATCCCAAAACCATTTTAAGGTCATTATATAAAAGACAGAAGGTGAAATTGAATGTTAAGTCCCTCCATTATTTGTCACTTACATCAATTCATGTTCCCCATATGGTGACCCCATAAGCATTGTGGGTTACTATGTGAAACATGGGAGGTAAATTTGAATAATAAGACCTTGGGTTATTCACTTATTACATCAAGAACCGAAGCTACATGAATCCATATAATGACCCCATAACCATCCTTTGAAAACTATATGAAACATGGAAGCTGAAATTGAAGCGCAAGTCCCTCCATTATTAATTCATTACATCAAGACCCAAAAATTTGTATCCCTAGAGTGACCACAAAGACCCTGCATTATTTGTTAATTGCATCAAGATCCAAATATTTGTGATCCCATGCAGTAACCAAAAATCATTTTAGGGTCAGTATATAAAACATGGGAGCTGAAACTGAACAATGCGTTCCTTTGTTATCCTTTAATTATATCAAAAACCAAAAAAATTCATGACCCAATATAGAGACCACAGAACTATTCTAGGTCATTATATGAAACATGAAAGGTGAAGTTGAACAACAGGTCCCTCCCTTATTTAATACATCAAAAACAAAAAACTAATGTTACCATGTAGTGACCTTAGAACCATTTTGGTTCCAGTATGTGAAACATGGGAAGTGAAATTGAATGACAAGTGCCTCCATTATTTGTTTATTACATCAAGACCCAACATTTCATGTTTCCATATATACTAACGCCAGAACCATTCTAGGGCCACTATATGAGACATGGGTGGTGAAATTGAATGGTGAGTATGCTATTCATTAATTACATCCAGACCCAAAAACTCATGTCCCTATAAAGTGACACCCAAAACATTCTTGAGTCACCATATTAAACATTGGATGTAAAATTGAATGATAAGTCCCTTCATTATTTGTTAATTGCATCAAGACACAAAAATTCATTTTCCCATAGACCCTGGAACCATTTTGGGGTTACGAAACTTGAGAGATAAAATTCAAAGATAAATTCCCCCATAATTTGTTAATTATATCAAGAGCCAAAATTTCATATTCCTATATAGTGAAACTTCATATTCCTATATTGTGACTGTTCACTATATAGAACCATTGTAGGGCCACTACATGAAATGCAAAGGTGAAATTGATTAATCTAGCTTCACTAATGGAAATTTGCAAACTGAAATTGAATGATGAGTAGAGCCTCTGTTATTTGTTAATTATATCACAAAGTTGAGAGTGATGCAGACCTTCTCCTATCTGATATGTTTTCCAAGTAGGCAAGGGATGCTGTGCGCTTCCTGCATCAAGACCGATCACCATTCTAGATTTCACAAGTCCAATTGTCTTCTTATCAAGACCATGCTCCAATCCATCTTGCTCTTCATGTGTTGTCACTAAAGGAATAGACCATATTTCAGAAGCAGAATGCAGTTATGAATGCATAAAATGCTAAACAGTGCAACTCATCAAACAAACAAACAAAATTTCTTTATAGACTATTCGACAAGGATTTAGCATACACATGAAAAGCATGACACTCACTCCTGAAACCACAGATATTCCTCAGTTGCTGCAGATCAATGAAAAACACTAGTAAATAGTTCAGCTACCGCGACTGCAACTGCCTGGATAAATTAGTTTTTGGGATAAATTTGTTGCTTCGACTACCTAAAAGAGCATAAACACACCTCATATAAAGTTTAAATATTAATTCCCATCATTGAATGCACATTCCATTTCTGGGTGATAGTCCTACCACGTGGAGCCCAACAAAACATGACTACCTTCATAAATTGCCCAGAGCTATCAGAAAAAAATAAATATCATCAGCTAGACAATATCCAAACAGGTTTAACTTTCCAAGAACTGCAAAAATTTTCATCGAACGATGAGCAGTAATAAAGGCGGATAAGCATCAATTAGCAATTTGTTGGAGGTTCGGTCGATGATATTAACACAAGGTCCCACATTTCTCAAGCCTACACAGAAATTTCTCTCATTACTGGCAGGAATTCAGAATTTCGTTGGGGGAAAAAGCAACTGGAAACTTAATCCATCATAATTCAGTTAATCACATCACGAAACTGCCCAAAAAAAAAAAGGAACCACAATTACAACATTATTTTTTATGCAATGCCTGAAAAGAAACTTAAAAGCCTAAATAAAGAGAACTAGAGAGTAGGGTTTAAGAGGCCAACCACTTGGGTAGCTGCAGCGACATAGGAGACCAATTCCTCGGTCGCCCCATCTCCCGCCTTTCCTCCTCTCTTGGCTCCGAAATCATCCGAATAGAACGAATCCATCGCCCCCAAACAAATGCTTGAAGCTAATGGCTCCTTGCATTGTCGGCGCTGCCCAATTCTAGGGTTTCGCCGGAGAAAGCTCTCATCTTTGGTTTCCTTCTAGGGTTTCGGTCCGGAGTTAAAAAGCGACAGCTCCGGACGCCGAATCCGGCTCTCGAGAAATCGTCATTTCGTGGGCATTTTGGCCGGCTTCGGATTCTCTCCGGAAGGAGACACCGGATATCCGCGCCGACAGCGATCTGGTGCGGGAGGCCGTACACCCAACATCCGTGCGTATGTTTGATGAGGGAAAACTTATGATAGCATGCATACTTCTAACATGGATGATTGAAGAGTTTTGGTCTTTGGACTTGTCAGCAAATTTATATTCGCCAACACATCGAGGTAACAGAATATAGTAATAAAAAATTCATTGAACAATGATATAATAAATTGATTAAAGAACCTGGTTTTTTTTTATATTTGTTTTGTGGATGTCCATAGTTCGTGGTATATCAATTTAATATCAGGAACTAAGTTCTTATTGATACTGTATCATACACATGCATCCAGATACTTTAAGACCACTGATGTTTTGATGGCCAATTCTATCATGTTAGTGATATTATTTTTTGGTGCATCAATATATTGAATGTACCTTTCACTTTTATATAAAGACAAGTAGATATGACAGCGTAAAGAAGGGGGCTTCACATGGGCAACACAGAACAAACCCAGCACCTTCAAAGGAACGTTCCATGCATACATTCAATTAATTGCATTGTTCCTTTCTGTGCGTGCTTTGTTCAAAAAGACTGTTTTCTTGTTGCAGTCATGTGCTATGATAATCATAGCACCATAGATAAAAAGAATGTAAGAGATCAAAATTTCAAACTCCGTATAAGGGCACCAAATGTTTTCAAAATAATCAACATTAGAAGAAAGAAGAGCCATTAATTATTGCATTATATATAGGTCACGTATGGGCTTTGAGGGAGTGAAGGTAAGAAGAAGATGGCGATTAATTTTCGCATCACATGTCCGTGCTTCAACATATTATGATATCACCGCGGCTCTTGATCCACCTCCATCATGATCATATATGCATCTTTCGATCAACTTCCATGGTGATGAGCATATAATTATGCGAGAGAATGATAATCTTCTATGGTTTATGAAAAGTCCTCGTCTTTGTCAAGGTTTGCACACCAAGATCTTGAAGTGAATTTCTAGAATGTTGGTGTTTGTTGATGGTTGATTTGATAATCTGCTCGATTTTATCACGAAGCTTCCCAGCTTAGGGATCTATAAACGGGAGAAGACTTAAATGCTAATAATGATGTACGAGGATTATTGTAATTATTATCTTATTAAATCCATACATTATTATTTCTCTATCAAGAAATGAAAGAAATTCTCTAAAATGCATTCTTTGGTGGAATTGTTTAACCGATGCTTCCCCCCCACCCCTCCAAAAAAAAAAAAAAAACTGTACGATCAATACAATTACAATCATTATGCACATATAACCATGTACTATTATTTACAATTAATTGTTGCTTCTTAAACAAAAATAGGACCATCTAAATGTAGAAACTCAAATTATTTCTTTGCTTATCCAAGAAGCTATGCAATTAAATATATCTTTCCTTTTGCTTAAAAGAGTATAGGTCTTGTCTTGAGCAAAACAACAAAATTGTCCACATTTCGCTCCCTATTTATCTCCTAGGTTGGCAAGCTAGGCTGTTGTCTATGATGGGGAGGATTATTCTTATCCGCTCAGTCCTCGTTTTGCTCCCTATTTATCTTCTATCTGATGCAATGATCTCTAAGGCGGCCATCCTTAAACTAGAACAGATGATTCATGCTTTTCTCTGGGGCTCTTCATCAGAGTGTCGATGGATTCATTTGATCAACTGGCCTACCTAGAATGGTGGCCTTGGTATTCACTCTCTTATAGCAAGGATGGAGGCCCTCCTCGGTAGGCATGTGGCCAGATTCTACCTGACTCCTGATATTATGTGGTCTTCTATGATGAGAGCTAGATATGGCAATCATCAAGTCCCGCCCCACTCTGCTCATACCCCTCCGAGGCACTGTTTTGTCTTTTGGAAAGAAATGATGGCCAGAGCAGATAGTATTATTCCCCACATCTCCTTCGTCATCGGAGATGGAAGGACTACCTGCTTTATGTTGGATACGTGGATTTCTGATATCTCTCTGGCTAGATGGCCCACTTTTATCTCTACGGCCATCCCGGACACTATATCCATTGCTGATCTCTTGGTGCCTGGCTATTCTCGGTCGGACACTACTATCGTCTTCTCGATCTTTGGGGAGATGCTGGGCAGAAGGGTAGTATCTATCATCTTGCTGGTCCATCGTTGCCCGGATACCAAGGTCTGGAGAAGATCCACTACTCCTCGAGCCCGGTTATCAAACTTGATGGCCATCTATGCCCCTGAGCAGTTACCGCCCCAGAGACACATTGGATGGGTTTGGAAGCTCCCTGTACATCCAAGAGTCTCCCTTTTCTTATGGAAGCTGATATGGCATCATCTTCCCACACAAGATTTTTTGACGGCCAGAGGTCTTCATCTCCCCTCTGATTGTCTGGCTTGTGGGGCAGATAGAAAGACTCAAGCCCATACCTTATTCCTCTATCCACGGGTTGCCCAGGTTTGGAGGCTGGTGGGTCTTCAGGAGCTTATGTCTCATACTGAGGATATTGAGGATCTCTTTCTCGGGTTACTGACTCCTACCATCGGCCACCCTGATGCCACCCTTCTCGCCTACATTGCATACCACATCTGGCTTTCAAGGAACTAGATGATATTTTGCTCTGTCACTGTCTCTGCCAGATTGATTATTGAACGAGCCAAGGTTCATACCCATGAGTACCTTTATGCTGCAATGTCTTCGGAGACCTGGGGTTCTCTTCCCGCTCATCGAGCATCCCGTTGGATTTTTATCTCTTGGAAATCTCCTCCTCCGAGTCATTTCACAGTCAGGTTCGACGGGAGTCTTCGACGAGGTCAGGGAGGATCGACATTCATCATCCGCGGTCCCCGCCTAGGCTTCTTGATTGCTGGAGGCATCCACCTCCATGACCCGTCGGTGCCGATGGCGGAACTGTATGCAGCATGGACAGGTATTGCTTATGCTTGTCAGATCCTCCACTTGGACCATCTCATCATTGAGGGTGACTCGGCTATGGTGATCTCCTGGATCCGCCAAACCCTGAGGTCCCAGTCCACTCATCCTATCATTCGGAATATTGGTCTCCTCCTTCAGGGATGTACGTCTGTCATCATATGTCATATCTTCAGGGAGGCCAATTCCGCTACTGACTGGGTTGCATCACATATAGCTAATCACTCTGGTTTTATTTTTTGGCCATCTTGGCAGACTGCTCCTGTACAGCTACGTAACATTTTACTTTCTGACTTTTTGGGCTGTATTCGTTCTCGTTATGTTTGAATGAAATACACCATTTTACCAAAAAAAAAATAACAAAATTGTCAAGGATATCTCACTCAAACATTTGCAGTATGGTACAAATATAGGATAAAATTCTAACACAATTTTGAAGGGTTGAGTAAATCAAAAGCTAGTCGGCAAACACCAAGACTGTAAAGCCCAGCCCATTTTGGGCTGCCCTGGGCTGAAGTCGGTAGAGCCTGTCGACTTTAGTTCAAAAACCAAAAAAAAGGAGAGGCCAAAACAGGGATAGAGCCCCTATTTATTCAAGGATTCTTGCCAAAAAACTCGAAGGGGAAGCCATGGGAAAGTCGACGATGATCGATGGAGTGTCATGGAAGGGAGGAGGACTCAATCGATCGAAGTTCTTCTTCGTACGGTGAGAAAATCCCATCATTTTTTTCTTTAAAACCCCCCTTTCATTGTCCCCATGGAATGGAAAATCCAAGCTTCTCGTTGCCGATCGCCTTCCCCTCCCCCTCCCCCGTCATCATGCCTCGTCAATAAGATCCTTTTTCTCCTTTATGGTTGTACTTAGGGTGTAGTTGGGGTGGCAGCAAGGGGTGGGTTCTTTTATCCTCCTCTCGGTTGTTTGCTAGTGGCCGGACCAGTAGTGGTTGCACCACCCTGATCCACCCACTTTGTCCAGCCATGCTCTGACAGATCGTCGCCCTCCTTTAGTCCCCATCCTGGAAGGATACGGGAGATCTATTCAGCCGAGCCAAGGAGGAAGCAGGGAAAAAAGAAAGTGTTGACCCCTGGAATGATTTTGATGATCACAAAACATTGGAGCATGTATATGTTACTAATTCTTTCAATTACTTAAGAAGTTTTTGTAGGAAATTGGTTACCCTTAGTTTAAATTGGTTTTCAAATTGGTTGAGAGATAATTTAATTATGTATAGACTCTTATGGACTTTGAATTGTAAAAGCCCTAATTTTTCAACAATGTAATCTTGTAAATGGGCTGTAAAATTGTAAAAATAAGAGTGTATAGATTAGCTCTTGTTTGATTCAAGTTTTGAAAAATTTTGGAGAAGTTTGAAGCATCAATTGAAGTTTTGGCAAGAGCTGACTCATGGATCAAGAGCCGACTCCTTGTAGCACGGCATGAAGAAATTTCAGAGTTTTAGTATCTTGAGCCGACTCATGGAAGAATACATGTTTCTAAAGTCTGAGATCTCGAGCCAACTCGAGCTCCAAGAGCTGACTTGTCCAGAGTTATGATTTTTTGGTGATTGAGACTTCGAGCTGACTCTGCCCTGAAGAGCCGACTCAAGGTATTTGTTGTCTTGAATTTATTGAAGGCATGAACCGACTCCAGCTTGAAGAGATGACGAGCACAGAAATTTTGTTTGGGCTGTCTGAGACTTCGAGCCGACTTGAGTGATCATTTTCTGCACTCTAACGGCTAGTTGCTGAAAGTGATTTTTGAATTCTAAATGATATCCAACAGCTCTTTCACGAATCCCTAGGTCCTACAACAGCCATATCTCATGGAAAACTATAAAAGGGATTACTTTTGATGGATTAAACAATTTTTGAGAGATTATTATTGACTTATCTTGAGAATTTGAAGAGCCTTCAAGTATTTCACCAACCTACTTCAAGAGCATTCAAGATAGGATTCAAGACTTCACCAACTTCTCTTCATCATTGAATCCACACTTATTGAAGAAGCAGAGAAGCAGCTTGAAGAGCATTAAAGAGCATTCAAAGCTAGGCTTCATCTTGATCTACATCGACAACATTTAAACAAACTCGGTTTGTTGTGAAGTTGCTTTTTATTTCTCTCTATTATTGTTTTCTCTTTAAAAACAGCAAGGGACTGTGTCTTAAGAGAGGGTTAAAGATTTTTAGGTGAACCTTATGAAAACCTAAGTTGGGTTCTTGGTGATCCCGGGATAAAACCAAGTGTTAGGGTTTCTTTGGTTATCCCATTTAAAACCAAAGGGAGTTTGGATTTCTTTGGTAATTCCGGTAAAACCAAAGTGTATAGGTTTGGATTGTGAGCCTGGTAAAACAATCCGACTGTATTCCGGTTGGGGGATATAATGAAAATCCCAAGTGGTCCTTGGGTAGTGGACGTAGAAGCTGGTTGCTCCAAACCACTCTAAATTTTCTTATGTTTGTGTTTAGCTTATTGCATTTACTTAATTACTTCCGCATTGCATATTGCACCATAACACTAAAAGAATTTCAAAGTGCACATAATGATGGGGACATTGGCCCAGAATCTGAAGCAGCCCAGACTAAACCTGAAGCCCAACCAGAAGCCCAGCCCAGAACCCAGAAGCCCAGCCCAGAACCTGAAGCACAGTCCAGTCCAAGCCTGAAGCCCAACCCAGAACCTGAAGCCCAGCCCAGCCTAGCCCAAACCCTGGGGCCCAAGATCCTGGAGTCGATGAGCACAAATCCTGAAGTCATCATCAGCACCGATCCCGATGCAGATCCTAATGCGATCCAGCATAATTTAAATTCGAGATTTGATTAGGATATTAGGATATTAGGATTTATCTTGATTATTTGAAAAATTATTTTAGGATTTGATTATTTGCTTTAGGATTTATCTTATCGGATTTGATTATTTGCTTTAGGATTTATCTTATCGGTTGTTTTTAGGAAGGATCTTATCAGTTGTTTTAGGATTTGTTCCGATCTCTTTCGGAGGTTTATTTAAGAACATGTTTCTTGAATAAAATTAGCGATGATGAGAAATATTTGAGAAAAAGAGTTTTGGGTGTGTCCCGACTCCCTCCCCTCCTTCTTCCTCCCTTTCTCCTTCTTCTGGTTCTTCCCTCCCTCCTCCTTCTTCTTCCCTTCTCTCTGGTATTTCTTCTCCGTGGGCTTTCTTATTCTTCCTCTCTCTTCCTCTTCTTCTCTCCTCCGGGACTCTCTTTTTCTCTATTCCTCTCGCAGGGTTCTCTCCCAGATTTCCCTTCTTCCCTGTTTTCTTTCTCCAACCCGTGGATCAATCCTTCCTTGGATCTGCCGACCATTCATCTCCTCCGGATCCATCGGAAACCCACTCGGTTCCCTAACTCCGCTCGTGACCGAAACCCGCTCGGCTCCCCAAGCCCACAGCCGCCGCTCAACCATAGCCGGACTGCCCAAGTAGGTAGACCTCCATGGCCGACACCGTCGCCGCCCAGCGCCCTGCCGTGAAACCCCTCCTCACTGCCCAAAGCCGAGCATCCCATCCATGCGACGCCCCTCCGATCACCCCCAGTCGCCGCCTCCCGTCCACGTCGCCACCGAGCCAGCGCCCCCCCTGCGTCGCCCGCGTCGCCACCGAGCCAGCACGCCCGTGTCGCAGCGCTGTCGCCAGTCTCTCCCGACCGAGCCACCCAATCGCCGGACTGCCGCCATCAATGGATTCGTGCCACCGCCTCCATGATCGCCGCCTCCGTCCAACGCCATCGCTGGAGAAGCCGGCCGGAACTCCTTGCTGCCGTGTCCTCCACGGCCACCGCACGACCGCAGACCACCTTACCGGTCCGTCTCCTCCACCCATGCAACCCGTTGCAGCCGAAGCCCCCTCCGCGATGCCTTCCGCCGGTCTGCCTCCTCCCTTCCGACCGAGCGTCGCTGCAGCCGAGCCAGCCGGCCGTCCGACTCCTCCGATCCCATCTCCGCTCGTGACGGCACACCAACGGCCGCCCTGCTGCCACCTCCGCCCGGTCCGTCGACTCCGCCATGGCCGCCACTGTCCTCGTCCCCAGCCCCGGCGAAGCCCTGCCGGAACGACTCCGCCCCTCGCCGACGCCGGCGAGGCTTCCTCGCGAGGTCCCCCCAGCCTGCACGGTCATGAAGGTGAAGCCGGCTTCTAATGCCGACTTCACGGGTAGGCAATGAACAAAAAAAAAAAAAAAAAAAAAAAGTGGGTTTCGTTGGAATAAAAAATTAGAAAAAAAATTAATAATAATTTAGATTTTGGTTTAGCCTAGTCTAGGGTCGTTTCCTAGCGACCAACGGTCCGTTCTCCTTGGAATAAAATTGATTCGGGCTCGCGCCCCGCGTCAACTTGGTATCAGAGCAAGTTTAGGTTTTAGGTTAGCCAATTTTATTTTAATTGCATTTGCATTATTTGTAAAAAAAAAAAAAAAAAAAATTTCAGTTTGCAGGTGCATCTTGGAGTCAGAAGAATCTAGAAGATTGCTGAAGCTTGACTCGACGGAGTCGAGTTCTCCCCACCTCAGGGGAAATGATGGGGACATTGGCCCAGAATCTGAAGCAGCCCAGACTAAACCTGAAGCCCAACCAGAAGCCCAGCCCAGAACCCAGAAGCCCAGCCCAGAACCTGAAGCACAGTCCAGTCCAAGCCTGAAGCCCAACCCAGAACCTGAAGCCCAGCCCAGCCTAGCCCAAACCCTGGGGCCCAAGATCCTGGAGTCGATGAGCACAAATCCTGAAGTCATCATCAGCACCGATCCCGATGCAGATCCTGATGCGATCCAGCATAATTTAAATTCGAGATTTGATTAGGATATTAGGATATTAGGATTTATCTTGATTATTTGAAAAATTATTTTAGGATTTGATTATTTGCTTTAGGATTTATCTTATCGGATTTGATTATTTGCTTTAGGATTTATCTTATCGGTTGTTTTTAGGAAGGATCTTATCAGTTGTTTTAGGATTTGTTCCGATCTCTTTCGGAGGTTTATTTAAGAACATGTTTCTTGAATAAAATTAGCGATGATGAGAAATATTTGAGAAAAAGAGTTTTGGGTGTGTCCCGACTCCCTCCCCTCCTTCTTCCTCCCTTTCTCCTTCTTCTGGTTCTTCCCTCCCTCCTCCTTCTTCTTCCCTTCTCTCTGGTATTTCTTCTCCGTGGGCTTTCTTATTCTTCCTCTCTCTTCCTCTTCTTCTCTCCTCCGGGACTCTCTTTTTCTCTATTCCTCTCGCAGGGTTCTCTCCCAGATTTCCCTTCTTCCCTGTTTTCTTTCTCCAACCCGTGGATCAATCCTTCCTTGGATCTGCCGACCATTCATCTCCTCCGGATCCATCGGAAACCCACTCGGTTCCCTAACTCCGCTCGTGACCGAAACCCGCTCGGCTCCCCAAGCCCACAGCCGCCGCTCAACCATAGCCGGACTGCCCAAGTAGGTAGACCTCCATGGCCGACACCGTCGCCGCCCAGCGCCCTGCCGTGAAACCCCTCCTCACTGCCCAAAGCCGAGCATCCCATCCATGCGACGCCCCTCCGATCGCCCCCAGTCGCCGCCTCCCGTCCACGTCGCCACCGAGCCAGCGCCCCCCCTGCGTCGCTCGCGTCGCCACCGAGCCAGCACGCCCGTGTCGCAGCGCTGTCGCCAGTCTCTCCCGACCGAGCCACCCAATCGCCGGACTGCCGCCATCAATGGATTCGTGCCACCGCCTCCATGATCGCCGCCTCCGTCCAACGCCATCGCTGGAGAAGCCGGCCGGAACTCCTTGCTGTCGTGTCCTCCACGGCCACCGCACGACCGCAGACCACCTTGCCGGTCCGTCTCCTCCACCCATGCAACCCGTTGCAGCCGAAGCCCCCTCCGCGATGCCTTCCGCCGGTCTGCCTCCTCCCTTCCGACCGAGCGTCGCTGCAGCCGAGCCAGCCGGCCGTCCGACTCCTCTGATCCCGTCTCCGCTCGTGACGGCACACCAACGGCCGCCCTGCTGCCACCTCCGCCCGGTCCGTCGACTCCGCCATGGCCGCCACTGTCCTCGTCCCCAGCCCCGGCGAAGCCCTGCCGGAACGACTCCGCCCCTCGCCGACGCCGGCGAGGCTTCCTCGCGAGGTCCCCCCAGCCTGCACGGTCGTGAAGGTGAAGCCGGCTTCTAATGCCGACTTCACGGGTAGGCAATGAACAAAAAAAAAAAAAAAAAAGTGGGTTTCGTTGGAATAAAAAATTAGAAAAAAAAATAATAATAATTTAGATTTTGGTTTAGCCTAGTCTAGGGTCGTTTCCTAGCGACCAACGGTCCGTTCTCCTTGGAATAAAATTGATTCGGGCTCGCGCCCCGCGTCACATAATTGTGAAAAGTTTTTATAATCTCAATTTACCCCCCTCTTGGAAAGCCACCTGGACAACAGAAAGAAAGAAAGAAGAAGGAAAGAAAAGAAAGAAAAGAAAGAAAAACAAGAAAAAGAAAGAAAAAAAAAGAGAGGAGAGAGAAAAAAAGAGAGAGACAGAAGAAGAGAGGAATGAGAGAGAAGAGAGAAAGAGAAGAGAAAGGAAAGAGAAAAGAGAGAAGAGAGAGGAAGAGGAAAGAGAAAGAAGAGAGAGAAAGAGGATAAAAAAGAAGAGAGGGAAAGAGGAGAAAAAGAGGAGAGAAAAAATGAGAAAAAAGAAGAGAAAAATAAAATATCAAAAATAATAATAAAACTTGAACCAAATGTTTTAGTGATTTAAATCGAGATCTGGACTGGTCTAAGAGCCATTTTTTCTATACTAGTTTATTTTAGATAGAAAATTAATTACATGATTAATCTTGCTATAGTTTTCATCTTTCTTGTTGATAGGGCAGTATCATAGTTGAGATTCGAATAGGCCATATATTGATAGAGTTCTTTCAGGTAAGTTATCTTGAATTCTAGTATTACATGCTAAATATGCTTTATGGTATATTATGAATGTTATGAAATGTTAAATATGTTTAGCATAAATTGAGTTGCATTGAATAGCATAAATTGAACTTCATTGAATTGCATAAATTATGATATTTTTGGTGTTAATACTCTCTAGTTTGACTATGATCATACAAGGACCTAGTCTCCTTCCGGGTCTCTAGTGGGACAATCACTAATACATAACCGATGGACGATATGTATAATCAGGAGCTAGTTTTCTTTTTGATTTTGCCATGGTACATGCTCAGTATGCATAATTCCTCATGTGATATCAGAGCTAGTTTCCTTCCGGACCTCCAGTGGGACGATCATGGTACATGACCGGTGGACGGTATGTATTGGCGTGGAGTCCCTGTATCGATTGGTCGGAGCTGCTACACCGCAGGACCACTTCCTGGTTCACTTGCAAAACAGGTCCCTTACCGGAGTTGTTCCGGCGAGGGACATTCCAATGCCTAAGTCAGTGGCGGATCCCAGCCACAGAATGGGAAAGAGTGTCGAGAGTATGAGAGAAAAGCTTTTAGAGTATGGGTGTATCTGTGTGTACCTCTCTCAAGCCATTCTTCTTACCACTATTTAAGAGGAGGCCTCTGGCCTGCGGCCCACTCTTTTTTCGGTAATTATGGGGAGTCAATTTCTCTCATGATTGGCGATCGTGGGTTGTCATTGAACGGTTCTGGCCAAATCGGAGGCGTGGCAGCTGGAGTTGCGCGCCATGATCGTGGCATGGAAAGTGTCGATTGTAACCATTGGTTATAGTTGCCTATCTGGGCCAGATTGTGGTCCCATCTTCAAGTTTCTCCTTACGTGGGCCGAAGACTTGATGTTTCCCCCGGGACCGGAGATCGTGTCCATGGCAGGGACCGAAGAGCATGTCTTCAGAAGTCGGCGAGAAACTTGGTCTTCAGTCAAGGCCGAAGACGTCATCTGAAGATCTGGCCTTCGGATGTTGTAGTCCGGTGAGAAGCCTTGGGTTGCCTGCAGTTGGCTTGGCCTTTCCTTAGTCCGAAGTCCATGGTCTGAAGAAAAGGGCTTCGGCTAGTCGAACCGGTGTTCGGTTCGTAACTGAACCGGGATATCCCAACAGTTGCCCCCTATTCTCAGTTTTCGCAGTGGAGGTTTGCCTCGAGAAGTGAGAGTATTAATGCTTTATCGTTTTTCTCCCAAGAGATAGTGTAGTGGATGATTATGGGATCTCTGATTGGACTGCCAATCATGACTATTGGTTGATCTAGAAATCAGGTGGTGGATAGCTGTCACTCCCAGGTTGGGGAAGAAGGAAAAAGTGGGCGGCCCTGGGACCGTCTCTCTTTTTCTTATTACACGATGGTTCAGCCATTCTTTCGGTTGAGATTTAGATGGTTGTGGTGGCTTTCTCCCGTCCGTTGGATGGTGGATGCGTCCCATCTTGGCGGTTAGCTGAAGGTGGGTTACCTCCCCGGGTAACCTTGGGTCAAATCAACCTGGTAGGGCTTCAGAGACCCCTGTTTTCTTCTTGGGAAAGGGAGAGGGTCAAGGAAGCTTCTTCAAGGAAGCTTCTTCAACCTCGTCTCATCCTTCGTCCAACTTTTCTTGTTCTGGACTACCAGTCTATTCTGTAGGTAGAATCTTCCTTCTGCTCCCTTGCTTCATTCTTTTATCATGGAAGAAATCGTAGAAAGTCGGGGGGAACAAGTTGGGCCCTCGGGGGCCGGCGACGTAGTGAGTCCGGAGTCAATTTTCAGTTCGGTTTCTCAGGGAAAGGCAGCCCTTCTTTGGGAACGCTATCGTAATCCCGAGGAGTTCCTTTTCGTTCTCCTCGCACTCGAGGAACGAGTGAACGAACCTCCCCCTGGGTGTCTAGCCGTGTATGAAGATCATCTGAAAGCTGGTCTTCAGTTTTTCCTGCACCCTTTCTTCATCAAGATCTTCCGCTTGTACCAAGTGATGCCGGCATAGTTGATCCCGAACAGCATCCGGAACATCTGCGGATTCCTGGTCATGTGCAGCATTGCAAACATAGAACCTAGGACCAATTTGTTTACGGCCCTTTTTATTCTCAAGAGAGATTTCCATAGCAATGGATGGTGGGTGATTGGTCCTAGATCAGGCTGCAAGGTCATCAAGGACATGCCCAGCGCCATCCATGGGTGGAAACCCGTTTTTATGTTTGTACTATCTTTTGATCCATGGGGCTTCGACACTGTTTGGAAGAAGCCTCGTCTAACCGCCAATGACGGGAAGAAGGTCTTGGCGGCCGATCAGTCGGATTACGATCTCTTGGTCAATTTCGAAGTTGCCCCTATCCAGGAGTTGTTGGAGGAGAGAAATCTCCATCTTGCGGGAATTAGCAAATTCCCCACATTAGGTATAGTGACGGAGATTTCTGCTCCTCTTTCCCGATTTTGTTGTAGCTTGGTTGATTGAAATGAACCTTTTTGCTTGTAGGTGGCGGGATGAAGCCCGGTGTGAGCTGGCTCCGTCAGACCTCTGAGAAGAGGGTAGCACAAGCCCCTCTCACCAGGTCGGCGGTTCGGAAGAAAGCTCGAAGGGACGATCCTGAGGGGGACCGGAGCACTTCGTCTTCCCGAGGAACCTCAGGTGAAGATGCAGCAGCCGCGGAGGGGGCCCCGTCGAGACCCTGTCCAGTTGAAACTCCTCCGGCGGCTACCTCCTCGATTCACACAATGGGACATCCGCCTCAGGCAGTGGATGTACCACCGTTTTGCCCCCGTGCAGTTGATAGGGGCAAAGCGTGGCAAGTCGAGGGAGAGTTCGCTCGCGGGGTTTTTCCAGTTGGAGGCCGTTTGGCCAACTCTTTGGAGCTTTCACCTATGGGGGGACTGCTAGTCCCTGCCGTAACCAGGCAGGCGCTGAAGGGTATGCCGCTGTCTCATGACTTGGCGGTTCTTCAGAATCGAAACCTTCCCAGGGTTTCTGATTCTGCCTTCTCCACCCTACAACAGGTATGATCCTTGTCGTCCCCTTTGTCTTGAGAGTTGTTCAATCCATAACCCCATATTCTTGATGCAGTTGGTCTACGATCTTACTTTTATGGAGGAGCGCCTGGGGAACGTTGACGGCCTCATCCATGGCCTCAAGGAGGAGCTTCACATTGCTAGGGCTGCAAAGGAAGTAGCCGAAGAGTTGAGGCAGTCTATGGAGGACCGCCTTATCCGGGTGAATGATAAAGTTCGCGAACTAAAGGGCGAACTAAAAAGTGCCCATCTGATAATGGCGGAGCAAGGGACAGGGTGGAGAAATAGCAGGAAACAAGTCGACTCCTTGGAGCAAGCTGCCAGGGAGAATCAGGAGAAGATAGAAAGCTTGACCAAGGCGGCGGAGGAGGCTTCCAGGAGGACCGAAGAGGCGATTCTGGAGTCCGAAGCGGCCAAGAGAGAGTCTGTGTCTTTGAGAAAGCGGGTAGACGATGCTGTGGCAGACTTCAAGAAGTCTTCGCAATTCCAAGTGGAAGTGGATGAAGCATCTTTGTACGGCTACCAGTATGGCTTTAATGATAGACATTCTAAGGTAAGGGAGGCTTTCCCCCACCTTGACCTTTCTGGCATTCCTCCCTTCAATATAGCCGAAGAAGAAGAAGAAGAGAAAGGAGAGGAGGCTGAAGCTGCAGTAGAGGCCGAAGAGGTGCCATACCCGGGTGAGAGGGCCTCTGCCTCAGTCGAAAATCTGGGGGTGACCCCAACTCCGATCCCGGATCAAGAGGAGGTTCAGGCTGGGGGAGTCCAAGCCGAAGGTTCTTCGGTCCCGACCCAGATTGATGAGGTTCTCTCAGCACAGGTTGACAAATTGCTTCAGTCATATGGTGTGGAATCTCCTCCCGTTGACATTGAGTGATCCAAGTTGCCAAGTTGCTTTTGATGTATTTTCTTCTTTTCCTTTTTGTATTGTCAATGGATTTTGTATGACAACTTTTCCAGATCTCGAAATGACTATTTCCCCTCTGTATATGCAATGTTGTGTTTCATATGTAGCTTGAACTAGTTTTACCGTTCTTTCTTCTGCTTGGTCGAACAGTCGTGGCCGAAGGCCGTTTAGTTGATAGTTGACGAAGACGAATCCCAAAACAGATTAGAACTACGTTACCGAAGACCGTCTACGATTGGCCAGGTTGGTGTCACCTTCCTTTTGGTAGTAAATCTATCCGTTGGGGCGGACAGGCGTCAACTCCCCGTCAAGTGGTGATTAGGAAAGTTTGATCGTAATTCTTGTTGTCCACATGGCACATCGGTACTCGTACAATCACAATTTCTTGCGCCTTGTGTGCCGCCAGGTCTCCTTTTTCTAAAAAGAAGCCATTAATGTTGCCATCGCACAATGGGGATTTCTTTGGATTCAAAGCACCGGCATTTGTTGTCCTGGGAATGCCCCTCGAGTGGCCTTCTGGTTCTCGAAGCGTCGCTCGGACACGTGGCACTTTTTGATGCGGCTGGGAAAAGACGTGGAGCACGCCTCCCCGCAGTCGATCGTGGGTGCAGGGTCTCTATAAATAGGACTTTGCCTTCTGTTGTCACGGGCCATCATCCTTGTAGACTCCTTCTTCCCATTGAAAATGAGGTTCAGTACTTCCGAGCTCCACCGAGCGGCAAAGAGAAGGGCTGTCGATCCGAAGAGGAAGAGGAGCCCGGAGTACTTAGAGCAGGGGAATGACGAGGAGCCTCTCGTTGACCGTCTGGAGAAGAAGTCCGCCTGTTGGAGGCCCAACTGAGGGAGGCAGGGCCCAAGTCGCGGCGGCAGCTGCGGAGGAAGAGGAGGCCAAGAAGGAGGCAACGAAGGCTATCTCAGACTTCAAAGCGTCCGCTTCCTTCAGGGAGGAGGTCGCTGAGGCGGCTCTGGACTCCTACCATCAGGGATTCCGGGAATGTAGAGGGAAGGCCTTCAAGTTTTACGACTTAAAGGGCCTGGACAACATCAAGCCCTCCGTTCCATTTCTCGGGCATGAATTTGATTCCGACTCTGATGAGGGATCGGATTCTGGTTCGGATGGGAACCCCGAGGCCCCCTCGTCGTCTCCTCTGAGCTCCCCCCGTCGGTACCGAAAAAATTTGGCTGGGGGTTATTGAAAATTTTCCACATCTTTCCAATGTTACTCCTCATTTTTTTTTGTCTCTCTTTTTGAGAGTCTTTTCTTTTTTGTTCTCTCTTTGTGAGAGTTTCTTTGTTCTTCTCTCTCTTTTTTTTTGTAAAAAATTGAAAAAGAGAAATGAAGTATCTTTCTTTTACCTCTTCTCATATATTTTTTGTGATGTGTTGTATCATGTTTTGTCTGGAATGTAGATTCCTGAGACCATTTTCGGTCCATAGAAAAGAAGTGAGGTCGGTTGGACCGTTCTTGGAATGCTTGTTGTCGACAGAAAGGATGACAGTGGTCCTTTTAGGCACGTTTTCGGATTTTCCGTAGGGTAGGGTGTTTACACCATCCCTGTGCTTTTCTGTCATGATCAAGGTAGGTTGTTCAGGCCCGCCCTGGCGCGTCTTCGGGTTTACCGTAGGGTAGGTTACGAAAACCATCCCTGCATCTTTGATCTTCTTGGTGGCCTGGTTAGGCCATCCGTTGCGCTCGTCGGGCATACCGATAAGGTGAGTGGATCAGACTCTCCTTTGCACAGTTGACCGATTTTTCAGATCATGTCACTTAGGCTGTTGTCGCTCAGTCGATGCAACTAGCCATTCTGAGTTGGGTAGGATTGAGCAACTTTGCACAGAAAATTTAGGAACTCGTTTATTGATAGTATTTGCGAAGGTTTTGTACATTCCATGGCCGTGATAGAGTCTTCCCCTCCAGGGTCTTGAGTTGATATGCTCCTGGTCGAATGACTTCCTCGACTTGATATGGGCCTTCCTAGTTTGGGAAGAGTTTACCCTGTTCCGTTGGCCTGGATACTTCTGCCCTTCGCAATACCATGTCCTTTGTGCGGAAAGTTTGCTCCTTCACTCTTGAGTTGTAGTATTTGGCGACTTTTTGCTGGTACGCCGCCATCCTTATCTGGGCCTGGAGTCTGGTGCTTGGCAGCAGATCTAGGCCGATCCTTCTACGATCGGAGTTCCCAGGCTCTTCATAGTTGTCAATTCTCAGGGACTGCAGGGAGACTTCAATAGGTAGTACAGCTTCGGTACCGTATGCCAGGTTGAACGGAGACTCGCCGGTGACCATTCTCGGGGTAGTTCGGTATGCCCAGAGAATGGAGGTCAGTTCTTCGGCCCAAAGCCCTTTGGCGGCGTTCAACCTTGTCTTCAGACCATGGAGGATAGTCCGGTTAGTGACTTCGGCTTCTCCGTTGGACTGTGGATGAGCAACGGAAGTCAGCGGATGTTGAATATAATACCGAGCATAGAAGTCCTTGAACTTCGGATTATCGAACTATCTCCCGTTGTCCGTGATTATGACATGTAGGATGCCGAATCGGAATATGATGGAATTTTTTACAAAATTCTCCAACTTGCCTTCTGTGATCTGGGCCAGTCGTTCGGCTTCTACCCACTTCGTAAAGTAGTCGATGGCCACAAGGAGAAACTTCCTTTGCCCTGATACCAGCGGGAATGGGCCAAGAATGTCCATTCCCCACTGGACAAAAGGCCATGGGGCTGTCAGTTGGGTCAGGTGACTCGCGGGCTATCTCTGAACATTGGCGTACCTCTGGCACTGATCGCACTTTTGCACAAAATCAGCCGAGTCCTTCTAGATGGAGGGCCAATAATACCATTATTGAATGATCTTGTATGCTAGAGACCTGCCTCCCACGTAATCACCGTATATACCCTCGTGGACCTCCTCAGGGCATAATCTGCATATGTCGGTCCCAGGCATTTTAGCAGTGGCTGAGAGAACGATCTCTTATAAAGGGTTCTGTCTAAGATGATGTACTGAGATGCCATCCAGCAGATCTTCTTGGCCTTTGCCTTGTCTTCTGGCAGCACGCCTTCATTTAGGAACTTGATGATGGGATCCATCCAGCTTAGTTCGGTGTTGATCTGGTGCACCTCCGCAACCTCTTCGACTATACTTGGAGTTTCCAGATGTTCAACAAAGGTGCTCCTGAGAGATTCCGGCGTTGTAGTTGCCAGTTGAGATAATGCATTCGCCCGAGAATTCTCTGATCGTGGGACATGGATGATCTCAAAATATTCCAATTGAGAGGATAAGGCTCGTACCTTCTCTAGGTACTACACCATGGTTGGATCCTTGGCTGCATACTCTCCGTTAACTTGATTTACAACCAGCTGGGAGTCTGAGAAGGTTTGGAGTTGCTGAACTCCCAAATTCTTGGCAATCCGAAGTTCGGCGAGCAAGGCTTCGTATTCGGCCTGGTTGTTGGAAGCATGGAAGGAGAACTGGAGTGCGTACTCTATGGTGTGATCATCAAGTTCGGCCAGCATAAGCCCAGCCCCGCATCCAGTAGCATTGGAAGCTCCGTCCATATGAAGCACCTAGACGGACTTCGTCTCCTTCGGGACTTCATCTTCTACCGAAGATGCTTCGTCTTCGGACTTCCAGGTGCATTCTACCAAGAAATCGGAGAGCACCTAGGCCTTCATAGCCGCTCGGGGCTGGAAACTGATATCAAATTCACTTAACTTCACAGCCCACTTGGCTATCCTTCCAGAGGTATCCGGAGATTGGAGAACGGCCTTGAAGGGCTGATCGGTCAGTACCATAATGGCGTGGGCATGGAAGTATGGCTGCAGTCACTTCGCCGCAATCACCAGAGAGTATATCAGCTTCTGTATCCTTGCATATCGCATTTTGGCATCATGCAGGACCTTGCTGATATAGTAGATCGGCTTGTGAGATCCATCTTCGTCTCTCCGGACAAGGAACCGAACTAATGGCTTCGTCTGAAGCAGAGAGATATAGGTAGAGAACCTCGCCTTCTTGTAGTTTGGAGAGTAGTGGCGGGGTTTCCAGGTACTTCTTCAACTCCTTAAAAGCAGCGCGGCAATCTTCGGACCATTCAAAGCCCTTTGACTGCCGGAGTACCTTGAAGAACGGGAGGCATTTCTCGGCTGACCGAGAAATGAATCTGCTTAGGGAGGCAATTCTCCCTGTTAACTGCTGACTTCCTTTTTGCAGGAGGGATGTCTCATATCTCTTAGAGCTTGAATCTTCTCAGGGTTTGCCTCGATCCCTCGTTTGGTGACAAGGAAGCCCAAGAACTTACCCGAAGTGATCCCAAAGGCGCACTTTGTCGGGTTTAGCTTCATGCGGTAGCGTCGTAGAGCACTGAATGACTCTTCTAAGTCATGGATGTGATCTTTCCGGAGGAGGCTTTTGACAATCATGTCGTCAACGTAGGCCTCCATGTTTTTTTCCAGTTGCTTTTCGAATATCTTGTTAATCAGCCTTTGAAACGTTGCTCCGGCATTCTTGAGGCCGAACGGCATCATCTTGTAGCAGTAGAGACCTTTGTCGGTGACGAAGGCCATCTTCGCCTCATCTTGGGGATCCATTCTAATCTGGTTATAGCCAGAAAAAGCATCCATGAAGCTCAGCAACTGGTGGCCGGCAGTAGCGTCGACTAGTTGATCAATCTTCGGGAGAGGGAAGCTATCTTTTGGGCAAGCCTTATTGAGGTCCGTATAATCGATGCAAATCCTCCACTTGCCGCTGGCTTTCTTCACCATCACCATATTGGCCAACCACTCGGGGTAGTGGGCCTCTCGGATGAACCCTGCTTTAAGGAGCTTGCCAACTTCTTCATCCATGGCTTGCTGTCTTTCAGGAGCGAAGCTCCTTTTCTTCTGTCGCACCGGCTTGTACCCAAGGATAACTTCCAACCGATGAGTGATTACTTTGGCGGGAATCCTCGGCATATCCGAAGCTGACCAGGCGAAGACGTCGGCATTGTCTCTGAGGAAATGGATCAACTCCGTTCTGGTTTTCTCATCGAGTGCACTCCCGATCTGCACAACTCTGGAGGGGTCTTCTTTTATCAAAGGAACCGGGACAATTCTCTCCATGAGTTCACTAAGGCTTGTGGTTGTATCCCTCGGATCCAGCTGATCCGGAGTTACTGAATTGTTGAAATGCCTATCTTGGATCATCAGGCACTGTCATGCTATCCTCTGGTCTCCTCTAACTTCTCTGACACCGTTCCTGGTGGGGAAGCGTACCAGGAGATAATGAGAGGAGATCACGGTTCGGAACATGTTCAAGGCAGGCCACCTCAGAATGATGTTGTATGCTGAGGGATGCGGACCACCGTGAAGTTGATTGATAGTATCTTCTATCGAGGTTCAGTGCCAAGGGTTACAGGCAACACTATCTCTCCCTCGGCATGAACTTGATTGCCCCCGAAACCGGTGAGCGATATGGGGGATCTTCGTAGTTGATGTCTAGGCAAATACATTTTAGAGAATGCATCGTAAATCAAGATATCAGTCGAACTTCCATTATCAACAAGGATTCGCTGTACATCATAATTGGCCACTACGACCAAGATTACAAGGGGATCATCATGCGGGAGCCGAACTCCTGCAAGGTCGTCGTCGGAGAAGAGGATAGCGTTGTTGTCCTTGAGTCGCTTTGGGGCATCGTCCTCATCCCTTCTCCAGTTGGTGGGTCGGTGTATCATCCCTACACCTTCATTGGTGGGCCTTTGGTTTGGCAGTTCGGCCTCTTCGGGAGATGGCTGGGGAATAGTTGCTTTCAACCGAGGTCCTTGGCGATCGATATACCGTTCCAAATACCCTCTCTTGATAAGATCCTCGATCGCATCCTTCAGCTGGATGCATTCTTCAGTGTTGTGGCTGTGATCCCGGTGGAATCGGCAGTATTTGTTCCTATTCCTTACAGAAGAGGAGGCCTTCATGGGATGGGACCGTTGGAGATAATTTTTTTTTCTCTATCTCCATGAGGATCTTCTCTCGAGGGAGGTTGAGGGGGGTGTAGGAGTCGAATCTTCCTCCTGATGCTCTAGGCCTGGGAGGACTTCTTCGGCGGTCTGTATATCTGCCGCCATTATTATTGAAAGTCGGGGGACCTTGTCCCCTGTTATTCTTCTTTTTTGAAGGGGGTTTCCCTTCGATTAGTCGTCGATTAGCTACCTGCTCTTCAGCATCGGCATATTTCTAAGCTCTTGACAATAGCTCAGCGTAGCTTTTAAGAAACTTCTTGTCTAGGAAAAAAGTAAGCCTGGAGGTACGAAGCTCCTTCTTCAATGCAGACATGGCCACGTGTTTGTTGAGATCGGGGATCTCAAGCGTGGCCGCATTAAACCTGGAGATGTAATCTCGTAGGCTTTCTCCTTCGTTCTGGTGAAGGAGGAACAGTGTGTCCGTATTCCGGGGAGTCTTGCAGCAGGACCTGAAATGCAAGATAAACAGTTTTTGTAACTTGGAAAAAGAGTCGATGGTACCTGGGCGCAAGCTTGAGTACCACATCCGAGCAGCTTTCTTCAAGGTAGCCGGGAACGCAAGGCAGTACATCGCGTCCGAAGCTCCTTGGATCATCATGTGGGCCTTGGAACTGTCCAAATGGTCGAGGGGATCGGAGGTGCCGTTATAGGATTCTATATGGGGAACCCTGAAGTGCCGAGGAATAACTTCGGCCATGATGCGATCGGTGTAGGGTAGGCGTAGATCACCCATAATCTAATCGTCGGGATCCTTCAGATCCCGCATTCGCTATTCCCGCACCTTCGCCATCTCCGATTCGTTGGCTCTGAATCTCCCATCGTAATCGGGAGTCTGCTTCGGCGCTCTCTCCACGGAGGTGGAGTCTTCGGAGGAGGGTGAGGGAGTTTGCCTAGGCCTTTTCCCTTTCTGCGGGGAATCGGCGGACCTAGGCGATATCGATATTCGGCACTCAAGAGAGGGCCGAGAACGAGGGGAGAGATGTGTAGGATCCTCCCATGGGGCTCTCTTCCTTCGGGACTGAGAGCTATGTCTGGAGGCGGCCGGTGGATTTCCCACCGGAAAAGCTCTGTTCTGGAAGTCCTGAACCATGGCCGTGAGGTTGGTGTCCTGTTTCACAAGGGCTTCAAACTGCTGTAGTCCCACAACAACTGTGGGAGGTGGGACGTCATTCTCCCCCGGGGGCGCGCCCTCTTGGGATGGAGCATGACTTCGACTTGTAGAAGCTATCTGAGTCTTTCCACTCGCCATTTTCCCTTGTCTAGGAGGGAGCCTAAAGAGTGCTGTGAAGCCCCCCTTCCTGGCGCGCCAATCTGTTGGCGTGGAGTCCCTGTATCGGCCAGTCGAAGCTGCTGCACCGCAGGATCGCTCCCTGGTTCACCTGCAAAACAGGTCCCTTGCAGGAGTTGTTCCGGCGGGGGACACTCCGATGCCTAAGTCAGTGGCGGATCCCAGCCACAGAATGGGAAAGAGTGTCAAGAGTATGAGAGAAAGGCTTTTAGAGTATGGGTGTATCTGTGTACCTCTCTCAAGCCATTCTTCTTACCACTATTTAAGAGGAGGCCTCCGGCCTGCGGCCCACTCTTTTTTCGGTAATTATGGGAAGTCAATTTCTCTCATGATTGGCGATCGTGGGTTATCATTGAGCGATTCCGGCCAGATTGGAGGCGTGGCAGCTGGAGTTACGCACCATGATCGAGGCATGGAGAGTGTCGATTGTAACCGTTGGTTACAGTTGCCTATCTGGGCCAGATTGTGGTCCCATCTTCGGGTTTCCCCTTGCGTGTGCCGAAGACTTGGTGTTTCCCCCGGGGCCGGAGATCATGTCCATGGCAGGGATCGAAGAGCGTGTCTTCGGAAGTCGACGAGAAACTTGGTCTTCGGTCAAGGCCGAAGATGTCATCTGAAGATCTGGCCTTCGGATATCGTAGTCCGGTAAGAAGCCTTGGGTTGCCTGCAGTTGGCTGGCATTTTCTTGGTCCGAAGTCCGTGGTCCGGAAAAAAGGGCTTCGGCCAGTCAAACCAGTGTTCGGTTCGTAGCTGAACCGGGATATCCCAACAGTATGTGTAGTCAGGATTTAGTCTTTTTCGAGGTTAGCCATAGGCCGATCATGGCCATAGTCAGAGGGACTAGGAGAGTAAAGTAGAAATGGTTGGCCATCCATAATTGTATTATTTAGTAACTGAATGTACATATTAACATGATGTTGCATTTTATTTAATTAGAAGCTGGTTATTCTGTTATGTATATTTTATTTATGTTTGCAAATTTGTGTTGACATATTTATGCATATATTAGAGATGAGGATAACTTACTAAGCCTATAAAGCTCACTCCCTATTCCTATATTTTTGTTACAGATCCAAAAGATTAATCAGGCTTTGGGACCAGTTAGCGAGGAGCTAGAATTTAGGTATTAATTCCTTAGTTTATATTTTATCTTAAATTTTAATTGAACTTTGCTTACATTGTATCCTGCATTTTTAGTTGAATTTTATCTACTTATTAGTTTTGATGGAAAACTCTAGAAATAAATAAATAATTAGTAAATTTATTTTCTATCACTGCTTGATTGTTGATTAGTAACATAGGCCTTGCATTTCTGTTAGGATTGAATTTTAAGGAGATGCGACCGTCTGTCATACGTCTGGCTCAAGCATCGGGTCGAGACATGGCAAAGACCCTCCAATAATATATTTTGTTTAATTAAATAAATTTTGACTCAAACAATCCAGCCATGTGGTTGCAATGAGCTTAGCAGACACCAATGGACGATGAATCTAATACCTTGGGAACCCAGAAAAGATACTCAAAAAGCCACCCGACCGTGATCTTCTTCTACCACTCATGTTGCTTCACATCATGGTGCAGCTCGCAATGCAAATATATACAAAGGAATTAGATGTAAAAAATTTTGTTATTCCAAGATTCCATGCATGATTTTTAGAATACCAAAAATAATATTATTTTCAAGAATGGATCTAAATAAATAACAGATCCAAAATTTTAGGTCAAGAACAAATAATAAATTTATATTTGGGATGTGTACCTGTACTTACTATTAATTTTCAAATATGTAATCATGGATGCTCATATGAACATCAAAGACCAAGTCTTTCTCTTCAGCATCCTTTCTCAACAGGTGGCTATTCGATGGGACAAGCCACGAGAACAGATTTCACAATAAATATTATGATGAGTGAATTGGGGACCTAGTTTATTTATAAGCAAACTCTAATAGGCCCGTCCATTATGGATCAATTGGATCAAGGCTTTTATTGTACCGCCTCAAATACACCAATCAATATAAGATGCTCAAAATCCAAATATAAGAATCACATACTATATATATTATGCTATACATATATCCATCAATACATATGATAAAATTAATTTTTTTAATAAATTAAAATAAATAAAATAATAATTAATGGTAGTCTATAATTAAGAAAAAAATTATTATTATTATGGTAAGATTTTTGAGCTGCCGTGGGATTTTTGTAAGATAAATTATAAGCACTACATGATAAAGCTAGCATACGTGAATAATTCAAAAGGCAATGTATATCCATCTACTTAACTTTTTTTTACTTTTTCCAACCTTTTTTCCGATGCTTTAACGGCTACCTTCCCCACTACACTCTCCTCTTTCTACGAGAAAAGATGCAAGAAACGTGGGTGGAATGATTGCCAAACACACCTATTAAGGGCCTCATCACAACTATGATGGATTTCTATACTTCTATGATGAAAGGAATCTCAAATCTATAACAAATCATCTACAACCTTTGACGTTTCAGCTGCAGAACTGCAAATAATTGATAGAAGACCAGAAGAATCCAATGTACTGCTCTGCAGCATGGTTGTCCGAGAGAAATATTCATAAAGATAAAGAACTACTTTAAAAACTTAATATTATAATATAATTTCGCTGGACCAAGCTTCTAATATTCATAGAAAAGATTGATCAGCTTCCTTGAGAAGGGAAGAACAAGGAGCAAAAGGTCAAAAACAGCATATAATCAAGTCTCCTACAATAACACTTGAAACTGAATGCCCCCAGTCTCAAATGGTCTCGGTTCTTTCATACAAAAACTTTTCTTCCAACAATCCCTCCGGTCCTATTTCTCTAATGTCTTGCATTTTTATCTTGGCCGTTGGCCGTCTCGGAGTGCAGTCTCTTCTTGCCATGGATGGAAACACCAAAAAGCTTGACAGTGCTGTCCGACTCCTCGGTTATGGTCACCGAGCAGCGATTTCTTGTGAAGAGTTTTTGGAGCCCCGAAGGAGATTGGGGTTTATCATAAGGATCTAGTTCTATAAGTCTACCAGGCCTTGGGCTCACAAGCCTTTGTTCAGGGGGTATTGGGGTGACATGGTTTTGGATGAAGTGAATGATATCATTGTAGAGCTTCTTCATGTGGGTGAGCTCTGACAAGAGGAGGGAGTTCTTTCTCCTTAGTCTCTGATTGTCCTCTGAAAGAGCTGAGAGGAACTCGGCATCACCACTGCGGAGAGCTAAGGGTGGCTCAATCCAGGTGGTCATCTGATCATCAGCTGGACTGTGGAAAGGAGGTGGTGATTGATGGTAGTGTTGGTGGTTGTATTGGTAGTGGTGAGGGACCTGAGGGGTTTTCCTTCTGTGGATCTCAGAAAGTAAATGCTTCTCTCCTTTTCTGAAGAACTCATTTGCAAACTCCCACCTATCTGCAACAATCTTTCTGAATCCCTGCAAGCATATAAAAGATAAGGACATTAAATTTCTTCTCTCTCCTTTGTACACCATATCTGGGGAGTTGCACATAACCC